>CM053147.1:134222803-134822803 GCA_028571685.1 Heterohyrax brucei | reverse complement strand
CCCTCTTCACCCTTTCCACTCCCCTCTAGTAAGAGGCCAGTAGGACGACATCCTATAGATGCATAGAACCATAAAATGCACACACAGTATGGTCATGATTGTCGCTGAGTACAATCCATTCCTGTCTGGATAGTTGACATCAGTAATGATTTATGTTCAGGAGCAGCATCCAGTCTAGAGGCCATGCTCCCATGGAAATCCCCAGGCTTTGAAACCATCAGTTGCAGTCTTTTAGTGGAGTTCACAGAATAGACTCTCTTTCTTGTCATATAGACACTGGGACTGAACACTGTGAGTACCATCACAGCTGCCATTGTTGGTGGCCAGGCATCATCTGGTTCTTCTGGTCACACGTTGATGTACTTACCCATCAAAGGGTGTCTTTCTGTCTTCTGAGTTCTCTTTCCCCCATGTTGTTGGTGCCCTTGGTGATCATCCATTCCAGCTGAGTTGGGACAATTTGTTGTATCTCAGATGGCAGTTTGCTACTTTTTAAGACCCCAGACATCACTCATTGGTATGAGGTGCAGAAGAGTCCTAACAATAGGCTAGTTATGCCAATTGGCCTTGATGACCCCTGAAGGCATGATCTGCAGACCTCCACTCCTGCTACTCTATCCTTGCAATGTTGGGTTAAGATTGGAAGAGTTTTCAGGTTATGTTGAAATGCAGTTAAATTGATCTTCTTTCTAATGTGTGCTGTCACTGATTTCACCCTATCAAATTTCTGTTGACTATCTAATCTATAACCAATCCTCTCCTTCCCTCCGTCCCCTCCCTTGCAGCTGTCAAGAAGCCTTTTCTTCTGTACATGAGTCTGTTTTTAGTTGGGGTCTCATTACAATATTTGTCCTTGTGCCGCTGACTGATTTCACTAAATATAATATCTTCTAACTGAAACTAGGTTATGAGATGCTTCCTAAAATCATCATTGTTCTTCACCATTGCATGATGTTCCATTGATTATCTATACCATAGTTTGTTTATCCACTCAACTGTTGTTGGGCATCTGGGTTGATTCCATCTTTTTGCTATTGCGAACTCTGCTGCAATAAGCATCTGTGTGCTTTTATCTGTTTGTGTGACTGCCCTTGTTTCTGTAGGATATATTCCAAGCATTGAGATTACTGAGTCAAATGGTATAACTATTTCCAGTTGTTTAAAGATGTGCTAGATTTATTTCCAAAGAGATTGTACAATTTTGAAATCTCAACAGCAGTGTAGGAGAATTCCAGTTTCTCCACAGCTTCTCCAACATTTGTTGTTTTGTGCTTTTTAGATCACGACCAACCTTGTTGGGGTAAGAAGGCATCTCATTGTCATGTTGATTTGGATTTCTTTAATAGCAGAGACTGTTTTTACTCCACTTTACAATCTTAGGGCCTTTGCTGAATATTACCTCTTCATAATAGGATGGTGGCATCTCTTGGGTCTCAACTCTGTTCCATTGGTCTATATGTCTCATTTTGTACCAGTATCAGGCTGTTTTGACTGCTGTCCCACAGGATTCTTAATGATTCTTCATTTTTTCTTTATTTTTAATCTGTTTTCTTATCCTAAATGCTAGTGTCAGTTGCTCTATCTTCAGTCCCACTAGTTTTGCATCCCTTGCCTCAGTCCTGCTCCTTTGACTTTCTATTGATTTACCTAACTCTGATTTTATTGTTAATATGCTGAATTTCAGATCACTGTTGCTCTATTATTTCTTGTAGCTTGTTTAATTTTTTATTTTGTTCTGCTGGACTTTGTCATCTCTCTATCCTGACGTCCTGAAGGGCTCTATATGTAGCTCTTTTGTATTCTATCTCCACTAATTGCAGGAAAACTTCATCTTGGAAATTTTTTTATTTTTATTTTGTGAGTTTTCTGAAGCTGTGGTGGTCTGCTTCTTTAAGTGATTAGAGATCAATTGCTGTCTTTAAGTCATCACAAAGTTGTTTTATTTGTTATTTCACTCTCAGAGGGAGAGAGAGAGAGAGATTATATATATATATATATAAATTTGGTTTTGACTATCCATGTAGTCTAGTTGTTGGAGCTAAAGTGGTTATTGGAGGCTTAATAAATCTGAGTTCCTGTCACTGATGACTGGAGTGGTAACTTTACTGAGAAAAATAGCAGGAATTACTGGCTTAGGGGAGCCTTCAAAATTCTTCTTCCAACACTTTTTTTTTACCCCTCCCCAAATTCAGTAAAAAAGCTTAAGGCACTCACTGAAACTGTCCCACTTCCTACCTCGGTAGTGCACCAGAATTTGGTCAGTTGTAGAGCAGATAAGGGACTAGATAGGGGCTGGGGATATGGAGTGAAGTTAGTGCATAGGAAAAGATTGATTCAAAACAGTTGGCAAGTACTCAGCTTGTGGAACTCCAGTGAAGGTCTTCTGTGGCTTTGTAGGTACGGTGATCAGCAGCTCAGAGGATCCAGCAAAATTTGTCTTCTATCTCTCTCTTTGTTCCCCTGTCAGAGTCTAGAAGAAAAGCTCAGGACAGACACATAAAATATCCCACTTCTGGCCCATGTAGTGCACCAGAATTTAGCATCTGATGTAGAGCAGTCAGGGTGTGGGAGGTTGCGGACAGGGAGATAAATCAACACATAGGAATGCTTGAGCCCTGAGGATTGACAAACACTTAGCTTGAAATGGTCCTGGGGAAGTCTCCTGGGGCTCTGTAGGAACAATAAGATGACCACCAAATTAATATTTTAGAGTTTATAACAATGTTTTCCAATACATATCTATATTTTTTCATTTTATATGTTTATACATAAATTACGCATGTTTAAAACACATATTTTTTATTATGACTGAGTAAAAATATACATTCCCGTATAAATTTACATGCCCACCTATATGCAGCTTCCACTGCTCTCCCTGCCCAGTGACAGCACACTTTTCCTCTCTGCTCCATACATGTCTCATGCTCTCAACAGTCTCTTTTCCCCTCCTCTCCACCCACTCTCCTTCCTCCAGCCAGAGATCAGCAGGATGATATCCTATAGATGCATAAAACCATAAAGTGAATCCAATACATGGTCACTCTACATTGCCAAGTCCAATTCATTCATGTCTGAAGAGTGGACATCTGGGGTCTTCAAAGCTGCTAAACTGTGGTCCAAGGACACAGCAAATGGTCCCAACTCAGTAAAACATGTATTTTACATCTTCAGCAGTGTCTGTCATAATCTGCAATTATGGATGTGTTTTAGATAACATATTAATTGGTAAATATATAATTTTTTCACTTTCAACTTAAATGGTCTATGCATTTGCATTGTTTGTTGACCAAATATATATTGATAAGTGACAATAGGTAAATCATTTAAAGATTTTACAGGCACATGAAAATGTCACTGAGCATGTTTTAATTTGTAAGGTTATATGAAATGGGACATTTTGCAAAGGATTCTCTTATTTTCTATTAAAACAGACTTGCAAAGTAAATTAACTAGTTGAAGAAGACCGCCAAGTGACTACTTGAACCATTTAAAAGGACAAATTCCAGGTACTCTTAAATATTTCAAAAGCACTATAAAATATTAGTAGGAAACTATTATTTAATTATTTGTTTATACAATTGTTACATATTTATTAATGTAGTATCATAACTTGCTCTAAAGCTTTGACTACAATTTACATGTTAATTTTAATTATTATTGTATGAGACTGTGCCTATCAATTTAGTTTAGTTAAAACGTAGTTCTGATGCCTCTCTTAAAGGAGAAAATTAAGTCCCTACTGGTGAAGTAGTTAAAAAAAAAAAAAAAAGGAGTTATTAATATGAATTTCAGTGTCTAGAGTCCAGGTAATCTGTTTTGATATTTTAATATTTTTATGTAAATGTAATAATAAAAAACAGGAGTGTATTTTAATCCAAATTTGCTTGTGAAATTTTGATGATCCCAGCCTATGATAAAATTTAATAATCTACTAGATTCTTTTATCTTAATGAAACTGGGCTGTAGATTCACAGTCAGCAATGCACTCTCCTACCAAATACTAACAAAAGCAGATAAGTTAATCTGCTTATCAGCTGATCTGGTGTCAGCTAATTTGAAACTGTGCTTCTCAAAAACCTGAGGTGAAATTCAAACAGTCAGTATAATTTGCTTCTGTATCCTCAACTTTTGTTTGTTTGTTTGTTGTTTCTTATACGTATATTGCGAGAGAAACTAAGAGTCCTTTAAGACAAAAATTGTCAACATGGCAATGCAAATATCCATGAGAAGATGTGAGATTCTGATATCTTCTCCTGGCAGTCAATTCAGCTTCCTCCTCTGTCAGTCCCTCTTGATAGCCTCTTATTTTAAGACATGTCTTCTTCAGGAAAATTTCCAGCATATTTTCCGTGGAATTGATGGGACACATAAAAATAAACCAGTATTTTTATCCACATAATTTTTAATGTCTTTTAACATTCTAAAACACATGAATAATCAAGATGATAATCAAAGTAAAAAATTCAAACTCATTGTTTTGGAGTCATTTCTAGCTCAGAGAGACATCGTAGGAAAGAGTAAAACAACAACACTCACAGCTGCTGAGCAGATTTTGACTCAACAATCCTATAGGACAGAGCAGAATAGCCCCAGAGTTTCCAAGGAGTGCCTGTTGAATTCAAACAGCTGTAGCACTTAACTGTTAAGCAAACAGTTTTTGTACAACAGATGTTGTTATTGGTGTTAGGTACCATGGAGTTCGTTAGATTCATAGCAGCCTTATGTACAACGGAATGAAACACTGGGCAAGCACAATGCGTATAATCATTGCCCACAGTGGCCCATCATTGTGGCTGCTGTGTCAGTCCATTTTGTTGATGGCCTTCCTCTTTTTTGCTGACCCTCCAGTCTACTAAGCATGATGTCCTTCTTCAGGGACTGATCCCTTCTGACAATATGTCTGAAGTATGGAAGGTGCAGTCTCACTGTCTTTGCTTCCAGGGAGAACTCTGGTTATGCTTCTTCCAGAACAGATCTGTTTGTTCTTTTCACAGTCCTTGATACATTCAGTATTCTTCTCCAACACCACAACTCAAAAACATCAATTTTTCTGCCTTCCTTTTTCATTGTCCAGCTTTCACAGGCATATGATGGAGTTGAAAATACCATGGCTTAGGTCAAGTACACCTTAGTCTTCAAGGTGATGTCTTTAATTTTCAATGCTTTAAAGAGATACTTTGCAGCAGATTTTCCCAAATCAATGCATCTTTTGACTTCTAGACTGGTGTTCCCATGGTTGTTGATTGTGGATCCAACTAAAATCAAATCCTTGACAACTTCAATCCTTTCTCCATTTATCATAATGTTGCTGATTGGTCCAGTTGTGAGGATTTTTGTTTGGTGTTGAGATGCAATCCATACTGAAGACTGTGTTCTTTTATCTTCATTGGTGTTTCAAATCCTCTTTCCTTCCAGCAAGCAGTGTTGTATCATCTGCACAATATAGGTTGTTAACTCTTCTTCCAATCCTAATGTCTCATTCTTCTTCATATAGTCCAGCTTCTCAGACTGTTAGCTTGGCATTCAGATTTAAAAGATACGGGGAAAGGATGCAAATCAGGCACACACGTTTCCTGACTTTAAATCATGCAATGTCCTCTTTCTCTGTTCTCACTGCTGCCTCTTGAACCACACAAAGATTTCTCATTAGCCCGAGTAAGTGTTCTGGTATTCCCATTTTCTGCAACGTTATCCATGATTTGTTATGATCCACACAGTTCAATGTCTTTGCATAGTCAATGAAACACAGGTAAACATCTTTCTTGTGTTATCTGCTTTCAGCCAAGATCCACTTGGCATTAGCAATGATATCCCTGGCTCTACATCCTCTTCTGAATCTGGCTTGAATTTCTGGCAATTCCTTGTCAATCTACTGTTATGGTTGCTTTAGAATGACCTGGAGCAAAATTTTACTTGCATGTGATATTAACAATATTGTTTGATAATTTTTGCATTTGGTTGGATCTCCTATCTTGGGACAAGGCATAAAAATAGATCTCTTCCGGTCAGTTGCCAAGGTAGCTGTGCTCCAAATTTCTTGGTATAGATGAGTGAACACTTCCACTGCTGCATCCATCTGTTGAAAAATCTTAACTGATATTTCATCAATACCTGGAGCTTTGCTTTTCACTAATGCCTTCAACACAGCATCAACTTCTTCCTTCAGGATCATCAGTTCCTGATCATATGCTACCTCTTGAAATAGTTGAATGTTGATCAGTTCTTTCTGGTAAAACGACTCCGTATTCTTTCCAACTTCTTTTGATTCTTCCTGAGTTGTTTAATATTTTCCCTGCAGAATCTTTCACTATTACAACTCAAGGCTTGCAATTGCTTTTTTGTTTGTTTAGTTCTTTCAGCATGAGACATGCAGAATGTATTCTTCACTTTAGGTTTGGTATTTCCAGCTGCTTACACATATCTAAAAAGCAGCATGCAAGCCCCTACAGTACAACAAACTGACAGACAAGTGGCAGAGAGGACAGACAAGCAATATAAATGTGTACTTGGATCAAGTGCTCCAGGTGACTTGTGCCAGGTCCCAACTCCTTCAAGTGCTTGCTGAGAAGAAACCTGCCAGTCTAGCTTTGCCTTTCCTCCAGAGCCAGTACCTCTCTTTCTCCCTGAGAGCTTTCTTTGGTATCCCAGAAGTGTGATACATTGCTTTACAGGTACAATAAGCCCAAGATCAAAGGGAAGAACAAACAGGTCAGTGAACCCCTTACAGGCAACTCTAACCAGCTCCCTGTCTTCCAGCAGTGTGAGTTCAGGTTTCTAGGATAGCAACTAGCTTATTAACATATGCCTTACTATTTTTTTTCAGTTTTTCTTATCATTTCTAGAATCCTGTCTTGAATTCCGTGTGTGGAGATTCTTTCCCCCAAAAGCATTCGTTCATTCATTTTTTTTTTTTGAACTCCCAGGATGACTAAAGCCTTAATGTGCTTCTATAATCTCAATGGATATTATACTGACATGCCAAGCCAAGTAGCCAAGTGCCGTCGAGTCGGATCCGGATGGTTAAAAACAACCAGAAGAACTGGATGGTGCCCGGCCACCATCCGTAATAGCAACGATGGAGCTCACTAAGTTGAGTCTTCTGGCAACACAAGAATAAAAAGGGGTGCATCCTGAGATCTCCACTAAAAGACCTCAATTGATGGTCCAGCGGTTTCGGGGTTCCCCTGGGAGCATGGCCCGTGGCCCTGATGCTGCCCTCGCCCATAAATCATAATGAGGTTCCACTCTTTGGACACGAATGGATTGGACTTGGTAATGCAGAGTGACCATATATTGGATGCACTTTATGGTTCTATACATCTATAAGATATCAGCCTGCTGACCTCTGGTTGGAGGAAGGAGAGTGGTTGGAGAGGAGGGGAAAGGAGCTGCATATAGGTGGGCATGTAAATTTATACGAGAATGTACATTTTCACTCAATCATATCAAATAAAAAAATACAAAAAAAATAAGAGAGACTTTTTAAATGTTAAATACATTTTCTATGTTTTTTAAGATGAGTGAATTTTAAAATCCTGAAGATATTGTGTCCTAAAACTCATGATGTCAAGTTGCTCAAGATGAAATGAAATATATATATTCATGTACAAAGATCATTTAAAATAGCTAAACTTCTCATAGCTTTTCTTCCCTTTATTTTTTATTTCTTAATTACAGTAAAAGAATAAAACTTCTAACATATACGATAAACCCTCACCCCCCACCCACCCTTATAGCCAATACAGTTATTTTCCTCTATCGATAATTCTATTTTTAAGTCCTTATAATAGGGGTCTCATATAATGTTTGCCCTTTCGACACTCACTAATTTCACTCAGCATGAACTCTTCCAAATGACATGTTATGAGATGTTTTCTAAAATCACCATTGTTTTTCATCATAGCATAGTGTTCCATTGAGTACATATGTGCCATAGCTTGTTTATCCACTCATCTGTTGATGAGCATGTGGATTGATGCTATCCTTCAGCTATTGCGTACTGCGCTGCAACAAACATTGTTATACATGTGTCTATTCATGTGACAACCTTTGTTTATGAAGGATAAATTCCAAGCAGTGGAATTACAGAATCAAATGCTAAAGCTATTTACAGCTTTTTAAAGAACAGCCAGATTGCTTTCCAAAGAGGTTGCACCATTTTTCAATTCCACCAGCAGTGTAGGAGAGTTCCAATTTCTCCACAGCCTCTCCAGCATTTGTTGTTTTGTGTTTTTTGGATCATGGCCAACCTGGTTGGGGTGAGATGGTATCTTACTGCAGTTTTGATTGGAATTTCTTTAGTAGCTAATGATCATGAGCATTCCTGCATGTGTCTTTTGGCTGGCTGGATATCCTCGTTAGAGAAGCATCTGTCCATCTTCTTCACCCACAGCTTAATTGTATTATTGGTCCTTTTCTTGTTGATATTTCATAGTACCCTGTAGATTATGGAGATCAAACGTTGGTCTGACATATAGTTTCCAAATATATTTTTTTCCCCATTCTGTAGGTGGTCTTTTAATTCTTTTGATGAAGTCTTTGGATGAGCGAAAGTGTTTGATTCTTAGCAGTTCTCATTAATCTATTTTCTCTTTTGTTGATCATGCTTTGTTAGTAAGATTTTGAAGCCTGTCTACATTGTGTATTAAAACTTCCATTGTTCATCTTATTTTATCTTGGATGAGCTTTATCATTTTAGATTTTATATTTAGGTCTTTTAGCCAATTTGAGTTGGTTTTTGTATAAGGTGGAGATATGGATCTTGTTTCAATTTTTTTGCAGATGGATATCCAATTTTGCCAGCACCATTTGTTAAAGAGATTGCTCTTACCCCAGTTGAAAAATCTTAGGGCCATGGTCAAATGTCAACTGTTCATGGGAGGATGGTGACATCTCTAAGGTCTCAACTCTGTTCCATTGGTCTATATGCCTCTTTTTATACAAGGACCAGGATATTTTGACAACTATGGCAATGCGATAAGTTCTGAAGTCATTGCATTATATAAGCAGATTGCTTAGAGTAAAATAGATATTTTCACAATGTTGTCTTCCTATTTGTGAGCAGGGTAGATTACTCCATTTATGTAAGTCTCTCTTAGGTTCCTGTAGTAAGGTCTTGTAGTTCTGTTTGTAAAGGTCTCTTATTTCTCTCAACAGATTTCTTCCTAGATATTTTATCTTCCTGGGGGCTATAGTAAATGATACTGAGTTTATGATTTTTTTTCTTTAATAACCTCATTGTTGGTATGAAGGAATCCTACTGATTTACTTTTGTTTATCTTGTATCTGGATACTTTTCTAAACTCCTCTATTAGTTCCAAAAGTTTACTTTTGGATTCTCTGTGTATACAATCATATCATCTGCAAATAGGGATATTTTTACTTCTTCATTGCCCATGCAGATATTGTTTCTTTGTCTTGTCTAATTGCTCTGGAAAGAACTTCTAGCAAAATATTGAACAGAAGTGGTGGGAGTGGACATCCTTGTCTAGTTGCCATTCTCAGAGGGAATTCTTTCAGTCTTTCACCATTCAGGACAATAAAGGCTGTTGGCTTTGCATAGATGCTACTGATTACATTGAGGAATTTCCCCTCTATTTCTATTTTACTGAGAGTTTTTAGCGTGAATGGGTGTTGGACTTCGTCAAATGCCTTTTCTCCATCAATTCACAAAATCAAGTGATTCTTATCTTTTGTGTTATTTATGTAGTTGATTACATTAATTGTTTTTCTGACGTTGAACTAGACTTGCATCCCTGGAATGAAACTAATTTGATCATGCCAGCCAGCCAAGTGGCTTTGAGTCATGATGAATTATTATTTATTTTTTATATACTGTTGAATTCTATTGGCTAGAATTTTGTTGAAGATTTTTGCATCTACATTTAGGAGTGATATTTGTCTGTAATTTTCTGTTTTGTGGATCTTTCCCTAGCTTTGGTATTAGGGTTATGCTTGCTTCATAGAATGAATTTGGGAGTATTCTGTCCCTTTCTATGATGTTTAATAGACTCAATAGCATTAGAGTTAACTTTTCTCTAAAAGTTCGGTAGAATTCTCCAGTGAAGCCATCTGTACCAGGACTTGTTTTTTGGCTGGTAGATTTTTGATGACTTTTTCAATCTCTTCCTTTGTGATAGATTTATTAAGTTGATCTACTTCTCCTTGTGATAATCTTGGTGGGTGATACAAATCTAGAAATTTCTCCATTTCCTCTAGGTTTTCAAACCTATTAGAGTACTATCTTTCATAGTATTATGTAACATTTGATTTCAGACTGTCTGTTGTAACATCTCCCATCTCATTTCTTAATCAGGTTATTTGTATCTTCTGCTGTTTTTCTTTTGTATGTTTAGCCAATGGTTTATCAAGTTTATTGATCTTGTCAAAGAACCAGCTTTTGCATTTGCTAATCTTTTTGACTGTGTTTCTGTTCTCTAATTCATTTAGTTCTGCTCTAATCCTTATAACCTGTTTGCTTCTCATGCCTGAGGGGTTTTTTCTGTTGCTCTCTTTCTACTTGTTCAAACTGTAAGGTTAATTCTTTAATTCTTTCTTGTTTCCAGATATATGCAGTTATAGAGATAAACTGATCTCTGAGCACCGCTTTTGCTGTATCCCATAGATTCTGGTAGGATGTGTTTTCATTCTCATTTGATTCCATAAATTTTTTTTATTTTGTCCTTGATTTCTTCTATAACCCAAAGCTTTTTGAGCACAATGAAAATGTTGTTCAGTTTCCATAAGTTTGAATTTCTACCTGTGATTTTTCTGTTTCAACTTTTATGGCTCTGTGGTCCCATAAGATACTTTGCAACAAATCAGTCATTTGGATTTTATAGAGAATTGCTTTATGACTTAACCCGTAGTCTATTCTGAAGAATGTTCCATGTGCATTGGAGAGGAGGGTGTACTTATTCGTTGGTGGATGAAAAGATCTGTATATGTAGATAAGGTCAAGTTGGTTGATTGTTGCAATAGATCTTCTGCATCTTTACTGAGCTTTTTTCTATCCAAAACTGAAAGGGGAGTACTGAAGTCTCCAACTATTATTGTGGTATGATCTATCTCATTTTTCGGTATTGTCAGTATTTGCTCAAAGTATCTAGGTGCTCTGGTACTGGGTGCATAAATATTTAATATTGTTAAGTCCTGCTTGAGTATTGAAACTTTCAGCAATAACTAGTGACCATCCTTGTCCACAATAGTGGATTTTACATTAAAATCTATTTTATCTGAGATTAGTATTGCCATTAGTATTGCACATTAGTATGTGCTCTTCTTTGTATGTTGTTAGCTTGGTATGTATTATTCCATCCTTCATTTTTCAGTTTGTTCATATCTTCAAGTCTAAAGTGTGTTTCTTGTATGCAATGTATAGATGGGTAATATTTTTTGATGTCACTCATTGTCTCTGTACTGGAGCGTTCAGTTCATTTACATTCAGTGTAATTATTGATAGGTAAGCTCTTAGTGCCATCATTCTGATATACTTATTTTTATGTTGATGTTTTCTATACTGCTTTTAGTGTTCTATTCTGAGTCATTCTTTCTTATTGGTCGACTCTTCAGTGATGGTTTTGTGTTTGTTGAGACTTCTGTATTGCATCTCTTGTTTTAGTATTTTGCATTGTGAATTTGCTTTATGGCTACTACACCTATTATCCCCCTTAATATACTAAGATTAAACCAAATTTTCTCTACTGTACAACTCTTTAACTTCCTCTCCATCTGAAGTGACTATAACTACTGTAGTGTATCCCTCTTTCAATGTGATCAGAGATGTCATGACACGATCACAGATTCCCTCATTTTAATATTGTAGCTTTAAATTTGTGACTTCCCTAACTGATTAGAATTCTGGATGATGTGTCCTGCATTGTCACCTTAAATATACATTTAATGGTTTCTTGTTTTAGTTTAACATGAATTCTTAAAAGTCCATGATTATTCTAAGGAATGTGTAAGGAGAAGTTCTTGAGGATACATTGTGACAGGCTGAATAATTAGCCCAGTTGTCCCTTGAATCTATTGGATATTTGAGAATTTTTAAATACATGTAACTCAAACAAATAATTCATTACAGAATCCTTAAGCAATCCTTCACAAGACTTAATTTTATATATAACAGATAATTAAATTTGGAAGACGAAGCTAATGTATTCTACTCAGAGAATAAAAAAGTAGTTATTTCATAAAGGAAAAAATACAGTGGCAAGGTATAAGCAGAGGTTATTAAACCCATGCGTTTTTAAGCCAGTTAAAATATTTTTTTCTCGTTGGCCTACAGTTTTACATGTGTCAAAATATGCTCCCAACTAAACACAAAAATTTTAATGATTTTTGAAATTCATTATTTCTCTTGAGACTGATCAAAATAACTCTAGTGTTGAGAAATATTTTGATTGGCATAATGTGGGGCAGATGTAATTCCCCAAAGGTCAACCTCTGACAAGGGAGTTTAAGATGGCATAGAGAATTTTTAATGTACAAAATTTTGAACTAAAAGAGCACTAGGAAGAAATAATAAATGACACACAGATTTAATTAAAACATATTAAAATGATGTGCAAATAAATTTGAAGCATATTTAATGGCATATTTTTATATTTCATTTATGAGTTTTATTTCTGGGTGATTTTTTTTTTCTACTTTGTAAGCATTAATTTATTACAAACATAGTTTGTGTGTATTAAGGAGAATTTAAACATAGAAAATGAAGAAAAAATCATCTATTGTCAGCTACACAAATAATGGTATGATTTATGAGTGCACAAACTATGTCCTGTTTACACAGCACATCAAAATTTATGTTTCACCGAGAAAGAAATAAACTGCTAAGAAAGTAAAATGGGACAAAAAAGTAAAGTTGTAAAACTGTAGAAATAATTATTATAGAAAATGTTAAATTAAGAAAAAAATGCGTGAGAAATGGTTGAGGTATTCAGAGAGATCTAGAAAATTCAGTCTGTCTATGACTGGTGAGAGACATTAGAATAATGCTTGTCTCTGGCATAGTCACTAATAATATTCATTGATCCTAGGGAATAGGCGAAGTATGTTCATTATGACTAGGGCATAGGTGAATGTTCATTAAGTCTAGGAAATAGATAAAGAAAAAAATTACATTTGAGACACTTGAGTTTTATGCATATGAGTTAAAGAAATGTCATCCTAACATTGAAACGATTGTGGGTGGGGAAGAATGGGAAGCTGTACAAAGCACCTAAGTGTGCCTACGTGGAGAAGGTGTAAGTGAGCAGAAGCAGACAAAAAGCATAAAGACATTTTAATGACAAGTAAAATCTAATTAGGGATTTACATTTTATCCAAATGTTCTCTGTCTTGGTACTTCTAATTATATAGCTGACCCTACAGATGGTTTGGAAACCCTGGTGGTATACTGGCTTAAATGCTATGTCTGCTAACCAAAAGGTTGGCAGTTCAAATCCACCAGGCACTCCTTGGAAACTCTATGGGCCAGTTCTACTCTGACCTATAGGGTCGCTATGAGTTGGACATGACTCGATGGCAGTGAGTTTGGTTTTGTTTTTTTATGGATGGTTTAAAAAAGAAGAGGAAATCTCTCTCAAAGCATTATCATTTTGACAAATAACACAATTTTTTTATGTAAAACTATGTGAATGCAAGGACCCTGAGAAATGAGCCTAACACTAAAACTAATTTTGCCCTAAGAACATTAGCTGAAATGAACGAACTTGAAAGTGTTTAGCTTAATGATGCATACGGAATGTTAAACAACTATCAGACTTTTCTCAAGAAGTGAGGTCACATAGGAATTACTTCCCATAGAGGCAAAAGACTATACCCTCAGTATAAAGATGAAGTTTCTGCTTCATCAGATCACTTTTCCTCTCTCCAGAAGTACAAATGGCCTCTAGGTTGAGCAGAAAAAGTATCTTTAAAAACTAATCATGAGCTATAGATGTTGTTTGAATAAGTGGCCCAAAGTTATACTACCTTGGAAGTCCAAAAATCCATTTTGCCAATATTAAATACAGATTTCCCACAACAGTAGTGCCTTTAAAAGATTCTCGGATTCAAATACCTTCTGGTCAAACACACCTTCACACAAATCATCAAAAGCACACAGGAACAATCTGTCACTCAGACCTACCTAAATACAATTAAAAAAAATCAGGAAAACAAAATAGCATAAACAGATCTGTACAGACTTCAGCTACTAGAAATATCATTATTAGATTGCATATAAATCAAATTTTAAAAATTAAAAACATATTTTCAAGTGCATTGGACATGCAGATCACCTCAGAAGCAGCCCTGAGATCACAGCCTGGTGTAAGACTACTAGGGTGAGGACTGTACCCAGCAGCATTAACCCTTCTCCACAGGTGTATATCCATGTGGTTCTATGGAGCTGCAGGCAATACACTATTACAATCATAGTTAAATGATGTCATGACTGAAATTAGAGATTCAAGTCCCTTCTTTTTGATTCCCCAGAAACCAGTACCCTGATTAATCAAGACACAGATACATTTGTGCTTTTGACAATAGAATCATTTTTTTCTTTCCTGGAGCTGTTTTTCTGTTTACCACTACTAGTCCTCTACTGCCCAATCATCTACTCTATGCTCTTTATACCTAACTCTGTTCTAAAAGTAGTTTTAATTTTCTTACATACAAAGTAAAAATTCCCTCATGTGTCTGCAGTTTGTCATACCATGACATAACAATGATTATGAAGATGGCACCGGACCAGGCAGTGTTTTATTCTGTTGTCTACTAGGTCACTGTGAGTCAACATTGAGTTGATAGTACCTAACACCAATAACAAATATAAAAATTGGAGTAGGCTCTATCTTCCAGTCAGTATGCAAGCATGTGTGTGTTCTAGTTACTCTCCTTTATAACGTGCATAATTTTTGGAAGATGTCTGTTGTTAAAGCAAAAATCACATTAAGCCAGTAATAGGAATTAATTGAATTTCTGTTTTATTGAATTTACTGATTTCTGGTTTATTGAATTTATGATTTACAAATCAGGGTAACATTTTAACAAGTGTCAGAAATATTCCAAAGATAATAAGAACAAAATTCTTATGTCAAATGCTACTGGCACTGCCATGGAGAAAGGGTGGGATCAGAAACTGATAAATTTTTGGTCAGTAAGGATTTTCATACAGTGTTGCCTTGAATAACAATTAAAATAATTACTGATTTACCTAAATGTAGCTTCCAATCCGATCTTTGGGGTCTGTTTCCTGAAACAGAATTCTTCTAAAAAGCACAAATCCCAAAGCTAAATGGTCTTACTAGTTTATCTGGACCGTTATGTAACTCCAAGATGACTTTTAGGAACTAGTTTCTTTCATGACTCAGTGGTTAAAAGGACATCTAAGGACAATGACCTGTGTGTTGCCTTAGCATCCCTGGAGGAGAAAACATCCATGATTCCAGAAAAATAAACTCTTACCTCAACAGAGATATATATTTAAGCGGTTAGTATTATTTTGTAATAACAAATAAAAAACAGAATAGACTACTTAAAGTATGGCTTATGGTAGCCAACAATATGCCATTTTACTTATATTTGCTTTTGATGGGCATATTTCATCAGAAACTATTCCTGAAATCAAGGTTTTACCAAATATATAGGCAATTAAACCATTGCAGGTAAATATGTACCTCAGCTTAACCAATTAAAAGCATATAAAACATATGTCATTATACATTGGCTTTGTTCAAATACCAGTCATTATTTATTCTAGTCTGTTCTTAAGTTACATGACGGATTTTGTTTTCCTTGATCTTACAATGGCCATAAGAAGTAACTCACCTTGTCCAACATTGCATTACAAAATATTTTTGCATTACATAGCCAGGAAATATAGGGTTGGATTTAAAGCCTATAGAGTTGAATTCAAAAATCTATTTGACCCTGACATTATTTTCCTTCTTACACGACAGATACGTAATTCAATGGCTCTTTACTTCCTTAACTTTCACTCAAGCTATAGTTACCAGAAAAATTCTGGGTTCATGCCACTGCCACAAAGCCAATGTCTGAGACAGGAGGTTGGCGTAAAATAATCAAAGGTTTTTATTTGCAAGCCAGCAAGTGACAGGTGGGCTTATCATCCTCAGAGCCTGTCTACCTCTGTCAGGCAAGGTCAGGGTTTTTAAAGGGTAGTGACTATGTGCTGGTGTAGAGATTCAAAGGAGTCTTGAGGAGGGGGCTGGATTCCTTCAATCCTTTAATCTCTCTAGGTCATCCAGGCAATAAGGGTATGACCTGCTCTACAATCTCCCAGGCCATCACCAGCCATCAAGGAAAACAAAATGGTGCTAGATGCCATCTAGCCAGCAATCTGAGAGAAAAATGCTCAAAAACAAATTGTTGTCCTGTCCTCTTGTTTAATTCTTTTATCACTGGTTAGAGCCCAATTATTAAGACAAGAAGTGCTATTCACAGCCTATATCTTATTAAATCTATGGTGGCACCTCTGAGATTCCTATGCTAGCATCACCACCTAGGGCTTGTGGTACGTGGAAGTCATGTTTTACATGGTAGTCAGGGGTGGTAGATCCAAACAATGCCTCTTAGGCCCTTGTTATTAGGTCCCCTCTCTTTCCCTAGCACTTTTCATTCCAGCTTCAATTCCTATCCCCTATTGTTTTTAACCTTCACTTCTTGGGAAGAAAGGATGCCAGAAGTTCTGGCTACCTCCTGCTAATTAGGGGTGCAGGAGAGGTGGAAAGTTGCCAGTACAGGGAGGCACATCAGAGGCATGAAGGCCACCATGTCCTGTTGTACCTGGAAGTAAGTGGACCTCAGTGGAAATTGTCAGAAACAAACAATCTCCTGGCTGCTGGTATGGTTTGGGCCATTCCCTTGACAATTGTTTTCGGGATATAGGGCCCAAAGCTGTAGATGAGACGGACAATGATAATAGTAAACAAGAAGGGAATGGCCCAGGAATTTACAGATCTTAACCATTCAGACAGCTGGCTCCATAACCTGAGCTATCAGGCATTTTTAAAGGGTGATGTGGAGTCAGTTATTTATAGGAAATAAATGACTCAGAAACCCTGGTGGCATAGTGAGTTAAGTGCTATGTCTGCTAATCAAAAGGTCAACAGTTCAAATCTGCCAGGTGCTCCTTGGAAACTCTACAGGCCAATTCTACTTTGACTTCTAGGGTTGTTATGAGTCAGACCCAACTTGATGGCAGTGGGTTAAAACTTGGCTCAATAACAGAGCTGTACATGTATGAAGGATATTCTGGTTTAAATATCACAACCCTAGTTTTGGTATGGTAATATTTCAAACTTTCCATTTAACCAGATTGTTTTTTCAGTACAAATCCTTAGATCAACAGTATAACCAATTTTATGTTCTTCAAATTTTTAAATTTACTTGTGCTCCAATTAGTAATTTTTTGTCCCAGAAACACAACAGGACATTCAGGGACACATGGAAAAGAGTGCCTCTTTAACTTTGACACCATTAGACATTATCAGACAAAAGAGTAACTTTATCAGACATAAGAGTAATTCTAAAGTAAACTCAACCTTTGCACAGTCCTTCTTGGGAATTAGGCCCATTGTGTAATATAAGGTAGAGAAGGGAGCTCTCTTATCTAAGACATATTTAATTTATTTTCTTCTAAGTCTACATCTGAGTGTAACTAACCCCTAGCTTTCCCATGGAGACATTGATGCTATGGCAAAGAGGTAGACATTTTCTCCCCAACTCCCTGCATCAGTAATCAGTTTCTTCAGACTCTTCTTCTGAGATAGTCCATGAGGTCCCGTCTGTCTGGGCCTTTGGGAAAGTCAACTAGGCATCCTGTTTTAGGGCACTGAGGACAGTTTGCCTTCCAGAGGCCTCATTTTCAACAGTACCTGTATTAATCAGGCTCAATACTGACTGGCCAGTGACGTGATCCAAATCCTGATCTCTGGGGGTGAAGCAGGGTACCTCAAGGTAAACCTTGGAGGATTACAGCCACAAATTGGCCTTTTTTCATCCTTTCCTCTCTGTTACCAAAATCTCCGTTATTAAACACCTTGAAGGTCTCCTCTACCAATTGGGAGAGTAGGGTCTGAGGTTCTGACTTGGGCTTGTGTAATTTTTGTCTAATGTCTGATGTGGACTAAGATATGAAACTGTATGAACATAGTAGCTTTTTATTTTTTATTTGTCTTTACAAAATAGAATGTCCCTAGTAAAACAGCAGACCAGTTTATCTGGGCCATTATTTGACTCAAGGTGGCTTGAAGAACCAGTCTTTTCCAAAGTGAATATGTACCTGTGTGGTTTACCTCACTCTCCATAAAAGTCATAAATTTACACCTTAGAAGGTTTACATCTCTCACTACAAAACTGTTGATCAAAATGTTCAGTAAATGGTAACTGAACATCATCAGGTTTTCAAGATCTCAGGCACCATATAGTAAACTAGGAAGCAGAATAGAAACACTAAAAATACTACGTCAATTATCTGGAAAAACCAGAGAAACTATGACACTAAGTTCTCTGAGAGATGAAACAAACTTTGTGAGGTGTTTACATACAAGCAGCACCAGTAACTTCTTCACATGCCTCATCAGCAAATGTATTCTGTGAAACCTCAGATTTCATGTTAATATAAATACAGCAGCATTCCTGTCAAGACTCAAATCGTTTCCTAAGAGAATAGGAAACCTAATGTGATTTTAATTTGCAGAATCATAGCTAAAATTTCAGACAATTCTCTGGCTATGATATTTATAACTTTGTTAAGTTTACCCATAAGAATACCTAACTGGAGAATTACAACACCTAAAGTGGGACTTGAAAGTATCAGCAATATTTTCACACAAAACCCATAGCATATTTTCATTTATTCAGCCTTATATAGTTGTTCTCTGCTTCACCTAATTCTGGATTATCTGCAGTCTATGAGATCATCAGTTCTACATAAGAGTTTTGGATATCTTAAGTCACAGTCCTTTTCACCAGTCCAAAATCTTTGCTGAGATACTTTGGTTATTTTTTTCCAGAAAATTAGTGAAAACTGTAGATGACAAAAAACTTAATATGACAATGATAGATATAAACAAATACTCTTAAATAGTGACAGGAGTTAAGAAAGAGCAGGATATAAAGGCCAAAAAAACCTAATATGCTGAAAAATCTTAGACAATACTATTTCCAAATACAATTATTGTCAGTATTTTTAAGGTACATTAGACACCATACATAACAATCTTCAGGTATAATATGACATAGTCAGGATATACCAAAATCATTAAGTCTCTAAATACTTATATAATATAAAAATAAATTTATAGGCAAATAATTTGAATGTCTCAGTGAAAGCATTGGTTTTGATAATATATCTATGACATCCCTCCATTTGTTCTCTAAAAATCACAACCTTGCACCATGTAAAACATGTTTATCTCATCATAGTGAAAGTCTTAAAGTTTGAGTCTGAAATCTAGAAACTCTTCTTTAGCTGTGAAATCTAGAACACAAGTTAACTGCTTCTAAAATACAATGGCAGGCACAAGCTAAAAACATTTCCATACAAATGGGAGAAATCACAAGGAAAGAAGTCATTTAACAGGTGACAAACAAATTAACAGAACACATATTAACCCTCAAGTCTTTGAAAAGAATTTTCTATTATCTGAGACAGTTTACATCATAGTCCTGAGGCCAATACTCCAGGAATTGGCCACCCTCTCCAGATTTTTAGTGGAAGCCCCTCACCCTTTACTACAGCTCTGTTTTCCATGCCAACTAGGACAGTAACTCTTGCTCCACTGGCTTCAAGCTCACAATTTTCCAAGTACACTTAAGTGGCAACTCCTAATTAGAAATATTAGGGGCCATGGCTCCAATCTTTTAAACTCCTGAGGTCATGGTCATACCTTTGAGACTGAGGTAGCTCAGCTTCTCATGCTTTCCGTCTCTTCAGCTTCTACTTCATATGGCCTCATGGTCTTGGGCCTCAGGCCTGCATCTACCCTGCTGTGGGTAGTGTTCTAAAGCTCTGTAGTTCCACTGATTCAAGTGCCTAGAGGCACCCCACTTTGCCAGGCAGTCTCCTGCACACAGGCACTCAGCTCTCATGCTCTGTTGGTCAGCAAGCCTAGCCCCACTGAGTCAAGTGCCCAGAGCAATCCCACTCCACTAGGAAAACTCCATGAATAGATAATCAGCTCTCTCACTCCCTGGGTCAACTCCAGTGCTGTCTCACACTGGTCCATTTCCACTGTTGGTCCTGTCAGTGGTGTTCTGCTGTTTCTCAACAAGTAAAGTTAGCAATTAAAATCAAATCAAACCCACTGTTATAGAATTTATTCTAATTTATAGTGACTCCATAGGTAGAATGTAACTGTCCTGTAGAGTCTCCAAGGAGTGCCTGGCAGACTTGAACTGCAGACCTTCCCAACCACTATATCACCAGGGTTTCTTCAGTTAACAATTAAGAACTAACAATAAAATTATGACTTAATATCATGCATTTGTTAGAAGAAAAAAAAAATATAGAAGAAGAAAAAAAATATAAATTTTAACCCAGTAAGAACCAGGCACATTTTCAATTCCAATCTGTACCAAAATCTTTTAGCCTTTTCATGTTAAAAAAGGATATTTGTGACTTTCCATGAAGTTTCTTGAGTTTACTACAGGCTAACAAGAAACAATATTAGGGTTATGGAACTGAATATTTTAAAATAAAACCTTAGCTTCCCTCTCTTCTCAGTTTTGACTCAGGAATCTTTTTTTTTTTTTTTTTTTTTTAATGATTGCATGAAAATGTACATTCCCATATAAATTTGTATACTGGAGTCTTAATGAGATGTCAAATCCCTGCCTTCAAGAGGGATTACACAAGGAAGAAATCAACTATTTACTCAGAAATCAGAAAATATTGTTATTTGAAAGTGAAAGTTTTTCTAACGCTAATGTTAAAAATCTCATGAAACAAAGACAAAACCTTTGACTATATCAAATAAATGTTTTCCAATAACCTTCTATAGTGTATCCCTTCAAAGAGCAAAAATGAACTCACTCATTAAGACACATATTTCCTTGTTGCTTGAAAAACAAATAGTATGCGAATTCAAATTATAACAGATATCTATTAACTCAATCTGACACCAGTATGTTATCCAAAATGTCCTGGTAAATATTTCCAGCCTGTAACTGAAATAAAGTTTCCTTAAATATTTCATGTTTTAAAATTTGTATTATGTCTCACACTTTTCTCAATCTAATTTTAACAAAGTTTTATCAACTGGCTTCAGAAATCATGAAGTCTCTCTTCAGCTAACCAACTACTCATATTCCCATAATTTTAAATCACTTTTTGAGCTAGGTGCACACCACATTCACACATCTGAAATCCAGAGGGCAGCCCTACCAACAGATTAAAACGTTCCACTCACAGAATCCAAAAAAAAAAAAAACCTTCGGGGAACCAAGAAATCCATCCACCAGGAGTAACAATGCAGTGGAGGAAAACCAACCCAATGAAACTTGTGCACCAAAAAAAAAAAAAAAAAAAAAAAAAAACCTGTCCGGTGGGAAACTATCTGGCAGAGGAAACCAGGACTCTGGTCTTCAGCACTATTGGAGGGCAAATGTGTAGTACCTGAAAACCAGGTGGCCACCATTTGGGGGGGTCTACAAGCCAGGCAGACCCTTTTATGGGTTCTGTAAAACAGAGGCCCCTTTTCTGAGGGGTCAACAATCCAGAAATCCTAAAGCCCATTCTTCCCCAAGCCCCAAAGTCTGTTTACTCACCGCTGGAGAACACAGTTAGGAGCTGGCAATGCCCTGGAAGGAGGAGGGAGGCACCTGTTTAGGTCCCATGTCTCGTTATCACTTAAGGAGAGGAGCTCAGTCTGCCCCTTATCTGACCAGGGGGCCATCGAGCCCAGATAGCCCTTAGTCCCATCTGAGTTGCCAGAATTTGTTACTGAAAAAAACTCCGGGTTCATGCTACTGCTATGAAACCAATCTCTGAGACAAGAGGTTGAGGTGAAATATTCAAAGGTTTCTATTTGCCAGCTAGCATGTAAAGAGACAGGAGGCCTTCTTATCCTCATAGCCTGTCTCTGTGAGTCAACATCAGGGTTTTTAAAGGGAAGTCTATATGCTGCTGTAGAGGCTCAAAGTGGGCTTGGGAGGTAGCTGGGTTCCTTCAGTCATTTGATCCATCTAGGTCATCTGGGCTATAAGAATGCCATCTGCCTCACAATCTCAGAGGCCATCACTGGCCATCAAGGAAAACAAAGTGGTGCTAGACACCATCTGGCCAGCAATCTGAAAGAAGAATGCTCAAAAGCAAGTTATTTTCCTGTCTTCCCTGGCCTCCTGTTTAATTCTTTTATCACTCGTTAGAGCCCAATTATCAAGACAAGAGGTGCTATTCATAGCCTATAGTTTAATAAGTCTATTTTGGTGCCTGTAAGAGTCTCGTCCAAGCATCCCCACCTGGGGCTTATGGAATGTGGAAGTCATATTTTCCATGCAGGTTAGGGGTTGTGTGAAACAATGCCTCTTAGGCCCTCAGTCTTATGTCTACCTACCCCCAGCACTTTTCAACCTCTGGTTTCATAATTACCATCATAACTGGAAAACAGTAAAACAAGCAACTGTAAGAATAAAAACTTCTCACAAAATTTGAATATCTCATATAAATTATTCTGAAATCTTACATTGAGTAGAAAGATTAATAAGAGATATTTTACTTTGATACTTAGGTTTTTTCTTATCCCACAAAACCAAGTATTAACCAACAGCCTGATGCAAACTGCAGAAGCCTGCCAGAAACTTCTCTATATGCATTCTCTTCGAGTTAACTCCAACTTACTAGGACCCAGCAGGACAGAGTAGAACTACTCCATAGGTTTCCAAGCAGTGGCTGATGTATTTCAGCTGCTGAACTTTCCCTTAGCAACTAAACTTTAAACATTGCAACAGTATAAATTTGCCTTATCCTGAAAGAAAAGAGCAGTTGTTATAGCGTTACCTCCTAATTAAATCTCTAAATATCTCAATGATGCAGGTCAATGGAGGACAAAGTTGTCAGCAGCCAAGCCAGAAATAACCTGATATCAGCGAATCTCAGCAGAAGGGAAAGACAGAGTTCAATCTGCCACATTTAGATTAACCAATGGTGATTATCTCTATTTCTTTCTTTTCACTTTTTAAGTCCCATTACTAGCTTCCTGGAGCCCCTTGCTGTTTTGGGAATCAAAGTTGCCTCTCTGCACAGAATAAAGCTTATGTTCAAATTTTGGTGAGTTTTAATTATTGTATCACTTGATATTTAATTATTTAGCAATTACTTGCCTCAAATTTTGTATATGGCAAAAATCATTTCTTAATACAAAATACGTGTGCCTTCAGTATAATTTTTATCACAATAAATCTGGTATACAATCAAATCTATTCTATAATTCTTCAATTAACTATTGTTTTCACATATGGCTCAAAAAAAAAAAGTTGTTGTCAAGTCGTTTCTGCCTCATAGCTACTTGATAGGTCAGAGTAGAACTGCCCCACAGAGTTTCCAAGAAGCACCTGGCAGATATGTACTGCAGAGCTTTTGGTTGGCAGACATAGTATTCAACCACTACACCGCCAGGGTTTCCACACATGGCTCCATCATATTAATTCAACATCATTAACTGGACACCTCCAAAACAAAGGCATTGAAATTCACTGAGCCTTTGCTAGATAGTCTAGGACAGAAGGTATTGTTATTACAAGCCCATGCTTTCATAGAAGTATATCATATTATTCAGAACCAACCCTTCATATGCCATTCCCATTTTGGTATTATAAGACTTTTTTGAAAAATTTAAATTCATAGGGAGAATCTCAATAGTTTTCCTAATGCAAGTGGAAATCCCATTTCTTCATGCTTGAATAACTTGAAGTGCACTAAAATGATTCTCTTCAAATTTTCTGAAACAATTTTCATCTGAACTCTAACAGCAATCACGATAGGTTTTAGCTAGAAACATGACAATAATGTAAATGTCAGAGTGAATATATTTGAAAATTATTTTTATAGTCACTTTTTCCATGACATTATGGTAAATGCGCTATATATGGAACAGGAAGACTAAAGTAAGTGACTGCCTCTTGAGCATAACCTACATCATTTTGTTTTCTAATTCTGTCTCCAAGCATTATTGAATTGTTTCCTTAAGTTTCTCTCAAGGTTCAGGACTAATCTATGCTCTCTTCAGGACTGTGGAAAAACAATGATGATAATCTAAAACCCATAAAAGAAAAACAAAATAATCTGCCTTGTGACTGAAACTTATATGACCACCAGACCACCTCTGGGGCTGAAATACTAGCTAATATATCAACACATCTGGGAGAAGACTACTTTCACTAACCCCTAAAATTTAACTTCTACAAATTCCTAGGACTTATAAAACCTTATTCCCTTTTTCTGTAAAACCTCCAGCTAGTCTCCATTTCAGGGAGACAGATTTTGGAGGAATTTATTTCCTTGCCTAAAAACTCTGGTTGCATAGTGGTTAAGTTCTATGGCTGTTAATCAGAAGTTCAGCAGTTCAAAGCCACCAGATATTCCTTGGAAACTCTGTGAAGCAGTTCTACTCTGTCTTTCAGGGTTGCAATGTGTAGGAATCAACGTGACAGTAATGTGTTTGATTTGGGGGCCTACGTTTCTATCAATATGCGTTAAATGTCTTGCTTCTCATCTCACCCTTGTCTCAACTGTCTCAAAGATTGAAAGACTGGCTGTTTGGACAGGCTGCACAAATTCTACTTAGGTTTATACACATACACACACACGTATTTATACATATATATGTAAATTGTACACTACTGTGAATTTTTGTTTTGGGCAAGATTCTGTCAAGTTGCTGTTTTAAAATCTGAAACTTAGTTTCATATGTAATAATATATAAACAATAACATAAAAGTAAAACATATGTCTCATGTATCAAAAATTAGAGAATCTCATATTAAAGCCATTGTATTATATAAGATACTGGTATATTGGCTATATTTAAAATATATATAAAACAAATGATCACGCTTGGTTCTGTGATCTTTTACTGTAGGAATATATATGTGCAAAATGTACAAAACATTATGGTGTATAAGCCAAGTCAAGTGCCATCAAGTTACAGTCTATGAAGTGAGTAGTTGCATTCCTTATATGATCAAAGCCAAAGCTGAAACAGTTTTCTTTACAAAGGAAGGAATAAAAGATTCTAAATTTATTTAGGAAAGACTATTTCTTTAACAATTTGGTTAATTATTAGAGTAAAATGACAGTCACTTTAAATACAATGACAAAAATGCCCTGTTTCCAGTTGGATATATATAGTGGTAACACAACATAAACATACAATTGTGTGCATTTTTGTTTTCTAAGGTAAAGTTCATCCTGTTCCTCTTTTCTGCTCATCTTAGATGATATAGCCCCTCATAAATCTAAGTGTAGTCATAGGGCTGAGTAAGGTGTTCTGCTGTTTATGTGCAACTGCTCCTACCTGCATCCTTTGAGGTCATTAATGCAAACAAACTTAAAACAGAAATTAAAATTAGAGTGAAAGCTATCAGGTTCTCAATAAATGTGTTTAATTCTGCTTCGCTAATGTGAAAAACATAAGATAGACTTTAGAATAATTTTAATATGTGAGATACAAAACAGTGGCATCAATACATTTCACCTCTTCTATACTTTGAATGTACTTACTAAAGAAAGGTTTTTTGTGTTACAGCTTTCTTCTAGAAAGGAGAATAATATACAAATCCATTGAATATCAATCTATTTGTAGAAAATGATCTTACAAAAATACTGAGTACTTCAGTATAAATACTAGGATCTTCAATATACCCAAATTGTTGCTAGTAAAAAAACACAGATTCCACTAAAGTTTGGTAATGCAAGAGAATATCTTAAATAATACCATGAGTTAATGAATTTAATAATGACAAGTAGTTTTACATGACCAGGAAAAGAAAAAAGGCAGATGTCTCTGGTATATATTAGACATAAACTAAGTATTACATAAACATTATTCTGTTTGAAAATTACTTAGATTCACTACAAAAATTTATGAAGATAAATTTAAATAAAATTTAATTCCACATTTACATATCTAGAAACAATCACTGTCACCCTGTTGGTATTTATCATATCACTTATTATTTCTTTATGTCCATGTAAGTGAGACTTCCCCCCAAAACAAATGAAACCCATATGTATGACATCCTGGAAACACTAAGCATTAAAGGGAAAGTTGAGAAATTGGGCTGAGCAATATGAAGGGAGAGCAGTGCCATAAATGTATGGAATTCCACAGATCTAAAACCAGTGCAGTTGCTGCATGGTTGGCTGAGCAGCAGTGGTTAGTGGGTATCATCCTCAGCAGCAGTGATTTCTTGGAGATTCCACTCATGCCTGCAGAGCCACAGACAGGACCAGATGATTGAAAGCTAAATCTTTGTTTATAACTTAACACACATGGGTATCTAAATCTTTCCTTTGCAATAGGACTGTCTTGCTTTTCCCAAGACTCCCCACTCGCTTCACTGCACTGCACTTAGCAGTAGGATCTGACACCATTAACTAAGCCAGAAGTATAACTCCACAAGCCCACCTTCAGCCATTCCCCACCTCATCCTCTGCACTATGCCCAGTTCTGGAGTCTGATGTCATTCATACAGCAGAAAGTAGGACTCCTTAAGCCCACCCTAAGCCATTCTCTGAGACTTAGAGGGAGAAAAAGTTAATAAATTTGCTTAGTGAGGGAAACCATTTTGCCAATTCCCCTAAGCTGGAAAATCAGGGCAGAAACTATTCCTTCACAGAGACTCAGGCATAAGGGGATATGACATCCTCACAGATACTCGAGGATGGCTCTTAGCCCTTTGCCATTCTCTGTGACTGCAGCCATATACCTACACCGATAGTGATCACCCTGGCACGTCTAGGACAGTGGGTGAGAATCTGCACTTCACACTTAGTGACTGACTACCTGGACACCTAAGGTGAATCCATCAAAGAAAACTAAATGGACTCTTGGTATCCCATATCTAATAGCAGCTCTAACCACCTGGTGACAGGATATTAGAGCTTCAAAGACAACAATGACCTAATTATCACAGTCAGCCTATTTGTACTTTTCAACACAAGAAGCTGGAATACATAGGCAAACATAAAATAAACAAATAAAATTGACTGATGGCTCGGAAACATCAGTCCATATCAAAACACTTAAAGAAGCAAACCAGTTGTTCTTCAGAAAGCTCCCAAAATAAAGAACCAAATTTTCCAGAGGAAGAGAACTTCCTGGAACTATCAGAGATCTAACACACAAAACAATTAACATTTAGAACTCTTCAAGAGATGAGGAAGGAGATGAGACAAAATGCAGCAGAGAATAATGACAAATTGAGCAGGCTACAGAAAGAATACAGAGGCAAGAATTAGAAACTCAGAAAATAATAAAATTACAGAATTAAGCAACTCAGTAGAAAGTCACAGGAGCAAAATTGAAGCAATGGAAGACTGAATTAGTGAGACTAAAGACAAAGTGTGACATCTACACATGTGAGGAAAACTCAGATAAAAGAATTAAAAAAAAAAAAAAAAACAGTAATTTGGTGGGACCCTGTAAAGAGAAACAATCTATAAGCGATTGGAGCACCAGAAGAGGGGTGGTGGGGTGGTGGGTAGGGATAATACAGAGAAATTTGTCAAAGATTTGCTAACGGAAAACTTCCTTGATATCATCAAAGATGACAGGACATCTACCCAAGATGCTCAAGGCAGATATGAAGAGAATGACATCAAGGCATAGTATAATCAAACTCGTCAAAACTAAGTGTAAGGAGACACTTTTAAAAGTGGTATCTTAGTCAGCTAGTGCTACCTTAACAGAAATATAACAAAGTGGATGGCTTTAGCAAAGAAAAGTTTATTCTTACACAGTTCAGTAAGCTATAAGTCAGAATTCAGGTTGTCTGCCTTAGTGGAAAGCTTTCCTTCTTTGTCAGCTCTCAAGGAAGGTCCTTGTGTTGCATCAGTCTTTTCTTAGGGAGAATCTCAGATCAAGAACCTCAGGTATGAAGGACACACTCTGTTTTCAGTGCTGCTTCTTGATGTTAAGAGGTTCTGAACTCTCTGCTTGTTCCCCTTTCCTTTAATCTCTTGTAGAATAAAAGGAGGTACAAATGGCACTTCAGGGAAACTGCCCCTACATTGGAGAAGAGAGGTGACCTTAGGATGGGTTTTACAGTCCCACCCTAATGATCTTTAACATAAATCCAATCTATTAGCCACAGGCAGAGATTAAGATTTAAAGCATAGGAAAATCACAAAATGGAGTGCAATCATACAGTAGTGCAAGTCATGGCCAAGTCAAATTACTACCCATATTTTTTGGGGGGGACACAATCCAACCTATGAAAAGTGGCTAGGGATAAGTGAAAAATAACCTATGAAGGAGAATCTATAAGGCTAAGCTCAGAGTACTAAGAAGAAACCAAAAAGACTAGAGAAAATGGGATGACATATATAAAGCCTTGAAGGAAAATAATTGACAGCTAAGAGTAATATATCCAGCAAAATTGTCTCTCAAATATGATGGTAAAATCAGGACATTTCCAAATAAGCTTTTAGGGAATTCACAGAAGCCAAATCAAAATTACAAGAAATGCAAAAGATGGTCCTTTGTTTGGAAAATTGTTAACATCAGGTAACAACCCAAGAGCAGACTAGAGAACAGAGCAACTGGATATCAACCTATATAGAGGAATTACAAAAACGTAGGCAAAACACATAAAATAGGGAAACATGGACGTCATTATCCAAATATTAAATCAAAAAAAGAGGAACTTAAAAGTAAATGTAGTCATACATCTTTCATATGAAGAGGAAGTCAGGGAGACATAAAGAAATAAAGACTGGTTTAAATCTAGAAAAAATAGGGGTAAATATTAAAATAACCATAAAGAAAACTAACAAACCTATGTATCCAAATAATACAGAAGGAAAACATGACATAGCAGCAAATACAAAACCATCGATACTGAAAAACAGAAACCATTTATAAAGGAAAAAAGACTGTACAGGAAATTAAACGGAACAAAGGAATTGTCTGCAACTCACACAAAAAAGACATCAAAATGGCAGCATTCAGTTCATATCTATCAATAATCATGCTGAATATAAGTGGACTAAATACACCAATAAAGAGATGGAGAGTAGCAGATTGGACAAAACAATGGTACCTATCTACACATTGCTTTGAGGAGATGTACCTTAGACTCGAAAACTAAACTCAAAGGGTGGAAAACAGAATATCAAGCTGACAACATTCAAAAAACAGAAGGAGTGGAAATATTAATCTCTGATAAAATAAACTTTAAAGTAAAATTCACCACATTGAGTAAGGAAGAACATTGTACATGATCAAAGAATCAATACTCCAGCAAGAAATAACCATATTAAATACCCATGCACCCAAGAATAGGGCTCTAAAATATGTAAAGCAAACATTAACTGTATTGATAACAAAAACAGACTGCTCCACAATAGTAATAGCAAACTTCAACTCACCTTTCTCAGTGAAGGAGAGAATATCTAGAAAACAACTCAGTGGAGACATAGAGCATAAATGTCATAGTGAACCAACCTGACCAGAATAAAATACACATAACATTCCATCCAGCAGCAGCTAAGTATACGTTCTTTTCCAATGTGATTGCTTAGAAGGACAAAAAGCAATCCTAAAAAAAATTAAAGTATTGAAATATTACAAAGCATCTTTTCAAATCATAAAACTATAAAAGTCGAAGTCAATAAAAGAAAAAAAGAATGAAAATATCATACACATGGAAACTGACCAACACTTTATAAAAAAAATTTATGTTATAGAAGAAGTCAAGGACAGAATAAAGAAATTCATACAAATGAGAATGAAAACACATCCTACCAAAATCTACGGAACAAGCAAAAGTAGTCCTCACAGGTGAGTTTATCTCAATAAATCCAAAAAGAAGAGGGAGTTCAAATTGAAGAATTAACATTACAACTAGAATGACTGGAAAAACAACAGCAGCAAATTAACCCCTTGGCACCAAAAGAAAGCAGATAATAAAAATTAGAGCAGAACTAAGTGAGTTAGAGAATAGAAGAGCAATTAAAAAGACTTAACAAGACCTAAAGCTATTTTTTTTCCTTTTAAAAAAAGATCAACAAAACAGACAAACCACTGGCCAAACTGACAAAAGAAAAACAGAAGAGGAAATAAGAAATGAAATGGACAATATCACAGCAGACTCAAATTAAAAGAATCTTGACAGAATACTATTAAAAAAATACTCTAATAAATTAACAAATGTGGAGGAAATGGACAAATGTCTAGAAATGTGTCACCTGCCAAGACTAGCACAAACAAAGAACTAAACAAACAAACCTATTACAAAAGAAGAGATTGAAAAAGTAATTTTAAAATTCCTAACTAAAAGAAGCTGCTGCTCCAATGGCTTCACAGGAAAGCTCTACCAAAATTTTAGAGAAGAGTTAAAACCACTATTACTAAATATATTTCAGAGCATAAAAAACACAGAATACATCCCAACTCATTCTATGAAGCCAGGTGCCAACTGCTATTCATACCAGGGGTGCAGGCACAGTTCAAGATTTGAAAAACAATTAATGTAATCAAAAACGAAACAAAACGAAAAACATAAAAGAACCACTTGATGTAATCAAACAATACAGAAAAAGGCATTTCACAAAGTCGAATACCCATTTGTGTTAAAAATTCTTGGTGAAATAGGAATGGAAAAGAAGTTTCCCAACCTAATACAGGGTGTTTATACAAAGCCAACAGATAGCATCAATTTAAATGGAGAGAATCTGAAATCATTCCCTTTGAGAACAAAACTGGACAAGGATGCCCACTGTTAACACTTTTTTCATCTTTGTCCTGGAGGTTCTATCCAGAGCAACTGGACAAGATGAGGAAATAAAAGATATTCAAATTGATAAGGAAGAAGTAAAAGTACCTCTACATGGAGACAATATAATCATGTACAGAAAACAAATCAAAAACAACAGCAGAAAAAGCCAAACTGAAACCTATAGGAGGAGTTGAGCAAACAATCAAGGTACAAGATACACATACATTAATCAGCTGGATTCCTTTAGACCATCAAGGAAGGTATTAAGTCAATACCATTTACAGTAGCCCCCAAGAAGATTAAATACCTAGGAATAAATCTAACCAGAGACGTTAAAGCCTTATACAAAGAAAATTAGAAGACTCTACTGCAAGAAACCAAAAGAGACCTACATAAGTGCAAAAACCTACCTTATTCATGGATCAGAAGACTCAAAATCATGACAATGTCTATTCCACCCAATATAATTTATAGATACAATACAATCCCAATACAAATTACATTGGCATTTCTCAATGAGACTGAGAAACAATACATGAACATATGGAAAGGGAAGAAGCCCCAGAAAAGTAAACCATTACTGAAGAAGAACAATATGGAAGGCTTCACACTACCTGACATTAGATTCCGTTACATGGTAGTCAAGTAGTAGCACACACACAAATAAAGTATCTGTTTCACTGATACATAACTCAATGGAACAGAATTGAAAATCCAAATATAACATCATTCACCTATGAACAGCTGATATTTGACAAAAGTATGAAGTTCATAAACTTGAACAAGAACAGTCTCTTTAACATGGTGTTGGCATAACTGGATATCCACCTGCACAAAAATGAAGCAAGCCTGATACGTCACACCACATGCAAAAACTAACTCGAAGTGGATCTAAGACCTACAAGTGAAATCTAAAACAATAAAGAGCTTGGAAGAACAAATAGGGACAATGCTAGGAACCCTAATGCATGGCATAAACAGACTGCAACATGTAACTAACAATGCACAAAAACCATAAAAGAAAATCAGTAACTGGGAACTCCTAAAAGTCAAATTCTTGCACTCGTCCAAACACTTCACTGAAAAGAGTAACATGACTATCTTCAGACTAGTAAAGAATTTTCGACTACCATGAATCCAATCAGCTTCTAATCTCCGAAATCTACAAGGTACTGCAAATCTCTAAAAGAAAAAGAACCCACTTTAAAAAAAAAAAAAGGAAAAGAACATGAACACACCCTTCACCAAAGAAGACATCCAGGGCGCTAACAGATACGTGAGGAAATGCTCATGATCATTAGCCACGAGAAAAGTCAAAATCAAAATTACAATGAGATGACATCTCACACTAACAAGGCTGACATTAATAATAATAATTAAAACATGCACAAAATAATACATGTCAGAGAGGTTGTGGAGAGACGGGAAATCTTTCGTACTGCTAGTGGGAACATATAATGGTACAAGTACTTTGGAAAATGATTTGGTTCTTTCTTAAAAAGGTAGAAATAGGAATGTCATATATTCCAGCAGTCTCACTCCTTGGAATATATCCTAGAAATAAGGGCTGCCACGAGAACAGATACATGCACACTAATATTTATTGCAGCACTCTCCACGACAGAAGAGGATAGAATCAGTCTAGCTGCCCATCAACAAATGAGTGGATAAACAATGGTATATTCATATTACAGAAGATGATGCAATGATGAAGAACAATGACCGTTTGAGGAAACATCTCATAACATGGAGTCATCTGGAAGACATTAGGCAGAGTGAAATCAATCAGTTGCAAAAGGGCAAATATTGTATGAGAACACTACTATAAGGACTTAAGAAAAGGTTTAAGAATGGAAGAAAATAATCTTTGATGGATGTGGAGTGGGGAGGAAGGGAACGGGGTATTTATAGTTCAGTTAGATAGGAACTGGTTTAGGTGAAAGAGTGACAACACATGCAGTAGAAGGGAGGTTAGTGCAACTGCGCTACAACAAAAGCCAAAAGGTTTTCTGAACACAAGCCAACATTTTGAAGGACAGAGTAGGGGCAGGGGCCTGGGGATTATGCTTTCAGCAGACAATCTAGGCTAATTAGTGTAACTCTTTCGGTTTTTTTTTAAAGAAAATGTTCCACATCTCATTTTGGTGAGTGGCATCTGGGGTCTCAAAAGCTAGCAAGCAGTTATTTACCCAGCACCACTGGTCACAATCCACCTGGATCACAAGGAACGAGGGTCATCAAACACGTGAGGAAAATACAAGCTCAGGAAAAAGAAGGTGCCTTATGATTCAGAGACTATATCAGCATGAGACCGGAAGAACTAGATGGTATCCGGCCACCAGCAATGACTGCCATGACAGAGAATACAAAGTAAAGTCCTTCATTTAGTGGAAGAAAATGGGTGTGAAAAACTGAGCTTTCTTACAAGACAAGATTTATAATCTGTCAGACTGGAGGGTACCCTGAGAACATGAGCCCAGGGTTTTCTGTTAACTCAGAGCTAAAACCATTACCAAAGCCAACTCTTCAGACAAAGATTCGATGAATTATTACATACAGAGTGATGCTGGTGAAGACAGTACTTCTTAGCTTAAACCGTAAAACAGTCTTTTTGAGCAGCCCTTGTCCAGAGGCAAAATGGGAGGGTGAAGGGTGACAGGAGTTGATCAAATGGACAGAGCAAGTACAGAGCGGAAAGGAGGTATGTGTTGTCCACTGGGGCAGGGGGGTCTTTGGAGTCATTTTGCAGTGTGTGTGTGAGTTCTTTACAACAAATTGATCTGGATTGTAAGCTTTAATTTAAATCACAATAAAACATTAAATCAAACAAAAACAAAAACATATGCAACCACAATGTTTTACTTGAAAATACTGTTTTTAATTAAATTATAGGGGCATTTGTTTTTAATTGTCAAATACGGCAATTTAATCTCAATCTAGTCCAGGGTATGATTATTGCATCACAAGTTCATTAAGACCTACTACTGAGCTCCTATGGTTATGTCATTTTGTGTTTTATGAATGACATAAAAATCCTGTGTATAAGTATTTGTGTAGTCACTCAATTATTTCTTTTAATATAGCTATTTTTTAATATATATTTTATTGTGCTTCAAGTGGAAGTTTACAATCCAAGTCAGTTTGCCATGATAACCCCCCACACCACTATGCAAGTCTAGTAACTCTCCCCAACTTGTGGCAGCACACCCCTCCTTTTCACCCTTTATTTTCCATATCCTTTCAACCAACTCCTGCCGCCCCCATTCCACCATTTCATCTCACCTCTGAACAGGAGCTGCTCCAACAGCCTCACGTATAACTTTGAGTGAAAAAGTACCCTCTTTGCCAGCATTACCGTATGTGTAACGTGTTTCAATCCACTATTTGTCAGAAGAGTTAGTTTCAGTGCTGATTTCAGCTGTGAGCTAGCAGAGTCTGAGGCCACGTCCTCAGAGGTGTTTCCAGTCAGTCAGACCAGCAAGTCCAATACATCAAGTGTAGTTGTTCAACAGAGTTCTAATTCTGCATCTTCGTTTTTGTCTACCTGTCATGGATTCTATATTTTGTCCCCTATGAGGGCAGCCATTTCATTTTTCTGGTCTCATGCTGTGTAGTCTCTGCTTCATATGGTCCCTACTGTCTTCTGGGCTCATGTTTTCCTCATGTCTCTGATGTCCTTTGTTCTCATCTGCTCTAGGAGGTTTGAGACCAGCTGATGCTACTTAGATGGCAGCTTGCTAGGTTTTAAGACCCCGGACTCCAACTACTAAAGTGGAACTTAGAACATTTTCTTAAAAAACAAAACAAAACAAAAAACTTCATTACCTAAATATCCTCTGAAACCATTGTCCCCAAACCTCTGCCTCTGTTACTCTGTCCTTCAAACTGTTAGGTTGCATTTGGGAATCCTCTTACATTTTTATATAGTCTAACAATGTCGACGGCACTTGGCTTGGCTAACAATGTCACATTCCTGTCACCTAACCCAATTTGTATCTATTATCTAATCTACGAATACCCTTCTCCCTCCCTCCACACCCTGGTAAGATTATTTTCTTCTCTGTTTGTATCTTTCCTTGAATCCTTACAATATTGGTCTGATACAATATTTGTCCTTTTGCAACTGACTGATTTCACTCAGCATAATGTCTGCCAGATGACTCCACTATCAGAGGTTTCCCCAAATCATCATTGCTCTTTATCATTGTATATCCTTCCACTCTGTATATATACCATACTTTGTTTGTCCATCATCTGTTGATGGGCACCTTGGTTGATTCCATCTTTTTGCTGTTTTGTGTAGTGCTGCAATAAACCCTGGTCTGCATGTATCTGCATGTATCTGTGTCGCAGCCCTATTTCTCTAGGAGATATTCAAAGCAGTGGGATTGCTGGATTATACAGTATTTCTATTTCTTCCTTTTTAGGGAAGTCCCAAATTGTTTTCAAAGTGGTTGTATCATTTTACACTTCCACCAGCAGTATAGAAGTGTTGTAGTCTCTCTATAAACTCTACAACATATATTATTTTGTGTTTTTTGGATTAACGTCAACCTTGTTGGTGTAAGATAGTATCTCACTGTAGTTTTAATTTCTTCAGTGTTAGTGAGCATCTCCTCCCGGGAGTCTTTTGTGGTGAAGTGTCTGAACACATCCTTTGCCTGTTTGATAATAAGGTTATTTGTCTTTTTCTTGTTGACATTTTACAGTAACTTGTAGATTATGGAGGTTAGATGCTGATCAGATTCATAGATGCCAACGTTTTTTTCTATGTCTGTAGGCTGCCTTATTACTCATAATGAAGTCTTTGGATGAGCGTAAGTGTTTGATTTTTAGGAGTTTTCAGTTATCTGCTTTCTGTTCTAGTGTTTGGGCATTTTTAGTAATATTTTGTAGTCTGTTAAATGCCATGTATTAGGGTTCCCAGCATTGTCCTTGTATGCTTTTCCAAGATCTTTATTGTTTAGATTTTATATTTAGATTTTTGATTCACTTTGCATTATTTTTTGTTTATGGTATGAGACATGGGTCTTGTTTCATTGTTTTGCAGATGGATATCCAGATATATACACTTTGCAGATGTGCCAACACTACTGAAGAAACTGTTTTTTCCCCAGCTCATGGCCTTATGTTCTTTGCCAGACATAAGTGGCTCATAAGTGTGTGATGTTACAGGCTGTTTTGTCTATTATGGTGGTATAGTAGGTTTTAAAATGAGGTAGTTTGAGCCCTCACTTTTTGTTCTTCCTCTTCAATAATGCTTTACTTCTATTCCCTTTTCATACAAAGGTAGTGATTTGTTTCTCTATCTCATTAAAATATGACATTGGAATTTGTATTGGGATTGCATTATATCTATAGATTGCCTTGGGTAGACCAGACATTTTCGTGATGTTAGATCTTCCTATCTGTGAGCCAAGTTTCCATACTTATATAAGTCTCTTTTAGTATCTTACAGTAGACTCTTGTAATGTTCTTTGTACAGGTCTTTTACATCTCTAGTTAGATTTTTTTCCTAGGTACTGTATCCTCTTAGGGGGTCTTGCAAATGGTATCAGTTTGGTAATTTCCTCTGACGGTCTCTTTGTCCATGTGAAAGAATCCAACTAATTTTTTTATGTTTATCTTATATTTTGGTACATTGCTGCACTCTTCTATTATTAGTTCCAGTAGTTTGTGTGTGTCTCTGTGTGTGTATATTTTTTTAGGGTTTTCTGCATATTAGATTATATCATCTGCAAATAGAGAAATGACTACTTTTTTCTTACTAATTTGGGTGCCCTTTATTTCTTTATCTTGTCCAATTGCTGGCGCTAGAATCTCCATCACCATGTTGGATAAATGTGGTGACAATGAGCATCCTGTTGTGGTTCCTGTTCTCAAGGGGAATGTTTTCAGACTCTCTCCATTCTGGATGATGTCTACAGTTGGGTTTGCATAGATGCCTCTTACTATGTTAAGGAATTTGCCTCTGCTTCTAAATTGCTGAGAGTTTTTAACACGAATGAGTGTTGGACTTGTCAAATGCCATTTCTGTATCAACGGATAAAATCAAGTGGTTCTTGTCTTTATTTATGTGGTTGATTATAGTAATCACTTTCCAAATTTTGAACTATTCCTAAGCCTTAGTATGAATTTCATTTGGTCTTGGTGAATTATTTTATTGATATGTTGTTGAATTTCATTGTTCAGCACTTTGATAAGGACTTTTGCATTAAGTTCAAGGAGATGTTGGTCTGTAATGTTGCTCTTTTTTTTTTTTTTTTTTAACTGTCTTTGCCTGGTTTTAGTAACTGTTATACTTGCTTCATCGAATGGATTGGGGAGCAGTTCATCCTTTTCTATTTTCCAAAATATCTTTAATTAATAATTGTGATGATTCTTCTCTAAAAAGTTTAATAAAATTCTCTAGTGAAGCTTTCAGCACCAGGGCATTTTTGGTTGAGATTACTTTAATCACATTCTCAATCTATTCTTTTCTGATAGTTTTACTTAGTTTTTCTACTTCTGCTTGTGTTAGTTTTGGTAGGTAGTATGTTTCTGAAAAATTGTCTATTTCTTCTTGATTTTTAAATTTTTTGGAATATAATTTTTCATAGTATTCTGTTATGGTTCTAATTTTAATTTGCTTTGTTGTTAAATCACCCATCTCCTTTCTTATTTGAGTTATTTCCTTCCTTTTCTGCCTTTCTTTTGTCAGTTTGGCCAGTGGTTTCATCATTTTTTTTTTAATCTTTTGAATATAACAGCTTTTGGTCTTGTTAACTCTTTCAATCATTTTTCTGTTGGCTAATTCATGTAGTTCTCAAATTTTTTTCAACTTGCTCTCTTCAGATGTCTCAAGGGTTCTTTTGCTGCTCTGTATCTACTTTTTCAAGTCGTAGGATTAATTTTTTGATTTGCACTGGTTGTTCTTTTTTGTTGCATGCATTTGTGGAAATAAATTGACCTTGAACACTGCTTTTGCTGTGTCTAATAGGTTCTGGTAGGATTTATTTTCATTCTCATTTGGTCCCATGAATTTCATTATTCCATCCTTGGTGTCTTCTATAAATCAGTCATTTTACAGAAAGGTGTTTTTCAATTTCTGTGTGTTTAATTTTTTCCTTCTTTTTTTTCTGTTATTTCTATTTTTAATGCTTTATCATCTGAATAGATTCTTTGTAATATTTCAGTACTTTGAATTTCATTAAGAATTGCTTTGTAGCTTTTTTAAAATTTTAATTGTATATACCACTCTCTGTCTCTTTATTGGTGCATTTAATTCATTTATGTTCAGCTTGGTTATTCATGGATGTGAGTTTAGTGCTGTCACTTTGATGTCTTTTTTTTTCTTTTTGGTGCATTGTAGAGAGTTCCTTTGTTCTACTTAATTTTCTGTGCTGAGTCTGTTTATCTTTATGCTTTTTCTTTTCACTTTTCTCAATGTTGATGGCTTTGTATTTTCTGAGACTTCATGTTTTTCTTCTTTTATATTTCCATTCAGAGGATTGATAGCTAACTTTCTGGTTACCTTAATATCTACTCATATTTTTTCTAAATTTAAACCATTCCTTAATTCCATCATGTTGCCTTGATCCACTCTTCACACGATAGTTCTATAACCACATTTTCTTTTAAGTCCCCATTTTTGTTATAATGTTTACTTAATGGCATTTCTGTTTCTCTACTTGATTTACTTTTGTGATTCCCCAGTTAGGTTGCTATCCATTTTCTCTGTTTTGTGTTCTAGTCTTGGATAGTTCCTTGGTATTATTGAAGTTCTAATCAAAATATTCCCTTTGGCATCTTGCATAGTTTCAGTTAGGGTTTTGCAAATTCCCCTATCTGTTTATCTGTAAATATCTTAATTTCACCATCATATTTGAGGGACAGTTTTGCTGGATATATAATTCTTAGCTGACAATTATTTCACTTCTAGGTTTTGTATATTTTTTCACGTTGTCTTCTTGCCTGCACAATTTCTGCTGAGTTAGTCTTAATTGATTTTCTTCTGTAGACTATTTTTGTTCAACCCTAGCCACTTTTAAAAGTGTCTTCTTATCTTTAATTTTGGAAAGTTTGATTTTAATATGTCTTGGTGTCTTTCTTTTGGGAACTACCTTGTGTGGAGTTCAATGAACATCGTAAATGGATATCTTCTCTTATTTCATTATATCAAGGAAGTTTTTTGGTCTACAAATCTTAGAACAGTATCTCTGTATTTTCTGTTATCCCCTCCTCTTCTGATACTCCAATAACTCATGGATTACTCTATTCTATAAAATCCCTCATAATTCTTAGTGTTTATTGATACGGTAAATACTTTTATCTGATTTTTCCTCCAATAATTTGATGTCATGTTCTTTATCTTCAGTCTCACTAACTGAGCCTTCCATTGCCTCAGTTCTGCTCCTTTGGCTTTTGTATTGAGTTGTCTAACTCTGTAATTTTATTATTAAATTTCTTGCCTCTGTATGCTTTGTTGCAGCCTTTTGTAATTTTTCATTATGCTCTGCTGCATTTAACGCCATCTCCTTCCTGATCTCTTGAAGAGCTCTAAATATGATTCTTGTGTAGTCTACCTCTAATAATACCAAGAACTGCACTTCCTCTGGAAAATTTGAATATTTTGGAGGGGAGTGTTCTGAAGTCATCATGGTCAGCATCTTTAAGGGATTGGAAATTGACCATTGTCTCTGAACCATCAGTAAGTTGTTGAATTTGGTTACATTTGGTTTAAGTGTTCTACCTTCTTGTTGTTGTTCTGAAATATCCAAATATGCTGTCTGTAAGTGCTAGTATGTTTGCTGACCTCTTTGAAGCTCTACTATCCTATCACCATGTGGTTAGAGTTATTACTAGATATACAAGCCCCAAAATTCTATTCCTTTTATGGAATTCTGCTCAGTCACCAGATGTGTCGTGCAGGCACTTGCTTACTGTCCTAGATGGGTAGGATGATGGTTAGATACAAGTGTTTGGCCATACCCCAGAGAAAGGCAGAGGCTAACAACTTTCTCTATGTGTCTGTGAGGATAGCCTCTCTCCTTGTGTCTGAATCAAGGCAAATGAACTGTTTCTACCCTAAATTATTGGCTCAGGATCATTTTCAGATTTTTTTCCTTTCTCCATGAGTCAGATCTGACTCAACGGCACTTGGCTGGCTTGGCCCTTTCCCTTGTTTGTTAAATTGTTTCTTCTCAAAATCTTAGATAATGGCTCAGGACAGACTTAAGGAGTCCTATTTCCAGCTCACTTAACTGTATCAGACTGCAGGATTAAGCACAGTACAGAGAAGGTAGGGGGAAGGGAGAAAAATATATCCCAAGGGAAAGATTTAGATCCATGCATGTGGTAGGTTACATGGAAAGACTTAGCTTCTGAGGATCTCATGCTTTTCCTCACTGTTTCTAGAGATGTGAGTGGATATTCTGGCCAGTTTCTCCTGCTGGGAGGATGCACTTCAAACAACATACTCAATTCATGATACTGGCTGCAGCCATTTCCCAGGGGATCAGGTCTAGTAAATCTTACTCTCCTTTCCTATTCATTCACTCTTGTTTCTCAAGTTTCCCTTTGATGTTCTGGGATCCTGAAATGCTATATGTAATGAATTCATTTGTTCTTTTGTTGTTAGAAGCAACTGAATAAGTATCTGACTACTGTGCCATCTTAGTCCTACCTCCTGGATGTATGTCTATATATGGAATTTCTGAGTCCATGTATTAGTATTTCACTTCAAGACATTATTGGAATGTATGTGGACACGTTGTCATAGATTGAATTGTGTCCCCACCCCCAAAATATGCATGGCCACATGGATGGGCCATGATTCCCAGTCTTGTGATGTCCTCCATTTTGTGGTTTTCCTATGCTGTGTGTTAAAGGATTAGGGTGGGGCTATAAGTCCCTTCATAGGATCACCTCCCTGCTCCATTGTAAAGGAAGTTTCTCTGGAGTACGGCTTGCACCACCCTTAATCTCCGCATCCTACAAGACACAAAAGGAAAGAGAAGCAAGCACAGAATTGGGGATCTCACACCGTCAAGCAAGCAGCAGTGGGAGAAGAGCATGTCCTTCAGACCTGAGGCTCCTGCGCCAAGATCCTCCCTGGACAAAGACTGATACAATATCGTACTTTCCTTCAGAACTGACAAGGGGGAAAGACTTCCCCTGGAGCAGACATCCTAAATTGGGACTTGTAGCCTACTAGACTGTATAAGAATAAACCTTCCTTTGTTAAAGTCATCAACACTGTGGTATGTCTGTTAGAGTAGCACTAGCTGACTAAAACATGTATTTTCTTTTAAATATATCAATAGTTTCAACTACTTAAATATTTTGATGATCACTCCTATGCTTTCACTATAATTCACAGATCAAACACATGTATCCAAGCTATAATTACTTATTTTTTCCCTGTTTTGACATTTATGTGTGTGTTAGTGTGACAGAAATTCTTATGTAATTCTATTTCATATTTTTAGTGTTTGGGTTTTTCGTTTGTAGGATTGTTCATTTGTTTTCTTTCTACTTATCATTATGCTTTTGAGATATATTTAATATTGTGTGAATCATATGACTGAAGCTTATTAATTTTGGTTCTTGAATATTATCCTATTATATAATCATTTCACATTTATGTATCTATGTACTTATACTGCAACATTTGTTGTTGTTGTTAGATGCTATGGGGTAAATTCCTACTCATAGCAATCCTACACCCAACAAAATATAATGGAGCCTCATCCTGTCCTATTATCACAGTTGTTGTTACGTTTGAGTCCATTGTTGTAACCACAGTGTCAAACCATCCTGTTGAGGATCTTCCTCATTTCGCTGACCCTGTATTTTACCAAGCATTATATCCTCCTCCAGGAGCTAATCACTTAGGATAACATTTCCAATGTAAGTGAGACATAGTCTCACCATCTCTGCTACTAAGGAACGTACTTCATATGCTTTCTCCAAGGCAGATTTGCTCATTCTTTTGGCAGCTTGTAGTATAGACAATATTCTTCACCAACATCACAATTTAAAGGTGTCAGTTCTTTGGTCTTCCTTATTCATTATCCAGCTTTCATATGCATACAAGGTAAATGAAAATACCATGGCTTGAGTGAAGTACACTTTAGTCTTCAAGGTGAGATCTTTGCTTTTTAACACTTTAGGGGTTATTTTGAAGCACAGTTGCCCAGTGCAATGAATCATTTGATTTCTTGACTGCTGTTTCCATCAACGTTAATTGTGGATCCAAGTAAAATGAAATCCTTGATAATATCAAACTTTTCTCCATTTATAATGATGTGGCTTATTTGTCCATTTGTGATGACATTTTTGTCTTTATGCTGAGATGTAATCCATGCTGAAGGTTGTGACCTTTGAACATTACCAGTAAGTGCTTCACATGCTCTTTACTTTCAGCAAGCAAGGTTGTGCCATCTTCATAATCCAGGTTGTTAATAAGTTTTCCTTCAGTCTTCATGCCACATTCTTCTTCATATAGTCATGCTTCTTGGATTATTTGCTCAGCACACAGGCTGACTAGGTATAGTGAAAAGATACAACCACAATGCACATTATTCCTGCCTTCAGAGTTTACAATATCCCATTGTCCTGTTTGAACAACTGTCTTTTTCTGTTCCTGTGTTTCCCATGAGCACAAGTAGGTGTTCTGGAATTTCTATTTTTAGCAATGTTACCCATAATTTGTAAAGATACACAGAGTCAAATGTGTTTTCATAGTGAGTAAACCACAGATAAACCTCTTTCTGGTATTCTCTGTTTTCAGCCAGGATCTATCTGACATCAAAAATGATATTCCTGGTCTATGCCTGTTCCACGAATCTGGCTTGAATTTCTGGCAGTTTTCTGCTTATATACAACTGCAGCTACTTTTCAATAATGTTTCAGAAAAATGTTAATTGTGTGTGATATTAATGATAATACATGTAGAATCTCAAGTTTTGTATTGTAATTTGGAGCAATGATGCTATGGATACAGTTTAGAAGGATTCTAATATACATGTACAACAACTTGACAGAACAATTTACACCTGTTCAATATTAAAAAAAAATAAATGTTTGATGAGGTGTTGTATTTTTTTTCCATTTTGCAATTACTTGCATTGTGTTTTATGAAAATATCTGCCTATGATACACTGATGGAGAAAATGTCTTTCACTGTACTTAGTTCAAGAAACACTGATAAAAGTTACATATTTGGAGGAACAGGGCTAAAGCTGCAGAATATTTAGACCCTTCCTATGATCCATCTAACAATAAAGATCCAAAAGAACAAATGAATCTATTATATATGACATTCCAAGAGCTCTGAACATTAAAGGGAACGTTAAGAAATTAGATAGAGTGACAAGGAAGGGAGACTAATTCCAGAGGTAACTATGACTAGCTAAACCAGATCCACAGAGAATCAACTGCAGCCAGTATGGTGAATGGAGCAGTGACATTTGGAAGGCATCAGCCTCAGTAAAAGCCACTGAAAATCAGACAGTACTTGTGCCACTAGAACCAAAAAGAAGTAAGGGATACATCAAACATTAACTCCACAACTGGGACAAGCAGAAAGAAAGCAGCAAAAGAACCACTCAGGCACTAGAGGAAAGAAGAAAATACAAATTAGAGCAGAACTAATGAATTAGAGAATAGGAAAAAATGATGAAGTTAAAAAAAGTAAAACCTGATTCTCTGAAGGGTCGCCATGAGTCGGATCCAACTCGATGGCACTTGGCTTTGGTGATTCTCTGAAAAGATTGATAACTCATTGGTAAAACTGACAAAAGAGAAACAGGAGAGGAAGAAGATAACTTGTGTAAGAAATGAGATGAATGACAACATAAGAGAACTAACTGAAACTTAAAAAATCATAAAGGAACATTATAAAAAGATACACTCTAACAAATTGAAAACTTAGGAGAAACTGACACATTTTAGGAATATTATGTCTATCTAAACAAACACAAACAGAAACAGAACAACTAAATAAATCCTTAACCAAAGAAGACATTGACAAGGTAATGTAAAAACTCCCCCTTGGAATCCTACAAAACTTTCAGACAAGAGATAACATCACTGTTACTAAAGGTATTTTAGAGCACAAAAATGATGGAATAGTCCCACATTCAGTTTATAAAGCCAGCATAACCCTGATACCAAAACTAGCTAAAAATGGCATAACAATGAAAAAATAGCAATGTTTCTCTTGAACTTAGATGCAAAAATTCTTCAACAAAATTATATCTAATAGAATTCAAAAAAAAAATAACAAAAAAATAATTCACCGTGACTGGGTGGGATTCGTACCAGAGTTTCAGGAGTGGCTAAACATTACAAAAACAATTAACTTTATCAACCACATAAAGAAAACAAAAGAACCACTTGATTTTATCCATTGAGGTAGAAAACGCATTTGACAAAACTCAACACAGATTCATATTTAAAACACTTAAAAAAATAGGAATAGAAGTGAAAATTTTTAACATAATAATGGGCATCTATGCAAAGCCAATAGCCAACATCACTGTTTTAGTCAGCTAATGCTACTCTAACAGAAATACCATGAAAGGATGGCTTTAACAATGGAGGGTTTATTTTTACACAATCTTGTAGGCTACAAGTCCAAATTCAGGATGTCTGTTCCACGAAAAGGCTTTCCCCATCTTGGCTCTGGAGGAAAGTCTTGTGTTGCATCAGTCTTTGTTCAGGGAGCATCTTAGCATAGGAATCTCGGGTCTGAAGGATACTTTCTTCTCCCAGAGATGCTTTCTTGATGGTGTGCTGTTTCCAATTCTCTGCTTGCATTTTATCTCTTGCATGAAAAGATTAAGGGTGGTGCAAGCCATACTCCAGGGAAAGTCCCTTTACAGTGGAGCAGGGAGATGATCTTATGAAGGGATTTATAGTCACATCCAAATCCTTTAACATACAGAACAGGAAAATCACAAAATGGAGGACAATCACAAAATTTTGAGAATTACTGCTCAGCCACATTATTACACATATTTTTGGGCGGACACAATTCAATCCATGACAATCATCCTAAATGGAGTTGGTCTGAAAACATTCCCTTTGAGAACATAAACCAGAAGAAGATGCCCTTTGTCACCAATTTTACTCAGCATTGTGCTGGAGATTCAAGCCAGAGCAATCAGGCAAGAAGAAGAATCAAAGAGCATCTAAGCTGGTAAAGAAGTAGTACAAGTGTAATGGATTGAATTTTGTTCACCCCAGATATGTAGTAACTTGGCTGGACAAGGATTCCCTGTATTCTGTGATTGCCCTTCGTTTTATGATTATCTTATGCTGTACATTCTAATCTCTTCCTGTTGTTAACAGAGGAGATTATGTTAGAGAAGATTAAAGTGGAACTGTAAATCCCTTCCTAAGGTCACCTTCCTGCTCCACTGTGAAGAGAGTTTCCCTGGAGTGTGGCTTGCACCACGTTTCATCTTTTTATCCTAAGAGAGATGCAAGGAAAGGGAAGCATCCAGATGCTCCCTGACCAAAGAGTGATGCAATACAAGGACTTTCCTCCAGAATGGACAAGGCGGAAAACTCTCCCCCGGAGTAGACATCCTGAATTTGAACTTGCAGTCTACAAGACTGTTTAAGAATAAATTTCATTTGTTAAAGCCATCCACTTACGTCATTTCTGATAGCAGCAGTATCACATGACTAAAACAGCAAGTAACTCTATTTGCAGATGATATAATTTTATACACATAAAACCCCAAAGAACATACACACACACACACACACACACACACACACACACACACACACACACACACACACACAATTAAAAAAATAAAAAATAAATTAAAAAAAACACTACTGGAACTAATAGAACAGTTCAGCAAAATATCATACATATAAAAATCTGCTGGATTCTTCCATACCAACAAAGAGAACATAAAAGAGGGAATCATTTAGACAATACCATTTATAATAGCCTCCAAGAAGATAAAATATGTTTAAATAAATCTAATCAGAGGTGTAAAAGACCTAAACCAAATGAAACTTACGTTAAGTTTGGAAACCTACCTTGCTTGTGTGTAGAAAGAAGTAACATTGTGAAAATGTCTATTCTACCCAATGCAATCTATAGGTAAACTGTATTCTCTATCCAAATTCCAATAGTATTTTTAATGAGATGGAGAAATAAGTCACCAACTTCATACAGAAAGGGAAGATGCTCCAGATAAGTAAAACATTACTGAAGAAGAACACACGGGGAGACCTCACACTAGCTGACTTTAGAAACTTATACACTGTCATAACAGTCAAAATAGCCTAGTATTGGTACAAAAACAGATACATAGAACAATGGAACAGAATAGAGAATACAGATTGTTTTAGTCCATTATTGAAAGGCTTTAACAGACAAGTGTATTATCACACAGTCCAGTAGGGCTGCAAGTCCAAATTCAGGATCTCCACTCCAGGAGAGGGCTTTCCCCACTGTGAACTCTGAAGGAAAGTCCTGTGTTCCTTCAGTATTTGGTCAGGGAGCATCTGGGTACAGGAACCTCTGATATGAAGGACATTCTCTTCTCCTGGAGCTGTTTCCCATCTTTCAGCTTGTTTCTCTTTCCTTTTATTTCTTCTGAGATAAAAAGATAAAGGGTGGTACAAGCCACACTCCAGGGAAATTTCCTTTACATTGGAGCAGGGAGGTGACTTTAGGAAGGGATTTACAGTCCCACTTTGATCTTCTTTAACATACAACATATGAAAATCACCAAATGGAGGACAATCATAAATTACTGGGAATCACAACCTAGCCAAAAGGCTTAACATGTTTTTAGGAGCACACAGTTCAATCCGTGACACAGATTTGACACCACTCACCTGTAATCATTTAATATTTGACAAAAGCCCAAAGTCTGTGAATGGTATTGGCATAACTGGATATCAATCTGCAAAAAAATGCAACCAGTCCCATATCTCACACCACACACAAAAACTAACTAGAACTAAATCTAAAATCTAAAATAATAAATATCATAGAAAAAAATATACACAGTGCTAGAATTCTGAACACATGGTAAAAACAGAATATAAATCATTACTAGCAATAACCAAACATCAGAGGAGAAAGCAGATAACCAGTAACTCCTAAAAAGCAAACATTTATGCTCATCAAAAGAATTCACAGAAAAGTAGAAAGACAATCTGCCATTGTCATTGTTGTTAGGTGCCATTGAGTAAATTCTAATTGATACCAACCCTGTGCAAAACAGAATGAAACGTTACCCAGTCCTGTGCTATGCCCACAATCATTTTTATGCTTAAGCCCACTGTTGTAACCACTGTGTGAATCTATCTTGTTCTGAGTCTTCCTCTTTTTCACTGATCATCGACTTTACTGAGCATGAGGTCTTCCTCCAGGGATTGATCCCTACTGACAACATGTCTAAAGTACGTGAGATATAATCTGGCCATCCCTGCTTCTGTGGAGTACTCTGGCTGTAGATTTTTTCTTTTTTTTTTTTTAAATATGATTGAATGAAAATACACATTCCCATACAAATTAGCATGCCCACCTATATGCAGCTCCCACTGCTCTCTCTGCCCGGTGACAGCACACTCTTCCTCTCTGCTCCATACATTTCTTATCCTCCCAACAATATCCTATCCCCTCCTCTCAATCCACTCCCCTGCCTCCAGTCAGAGGTCAGCAGGATGACATCCTACAGATGCATAGAACCACAAAGTACACACATGATATGGTCACTCTGTGTTGCCAAGACCAATCCGTTCCTGTCTGAAGAGTTGATGTCCATTATGATTTATGGACAGGAGCAGCATCAGGGCCAGGGTCCATGCTCCCAGGGGAACTCCAAGGCCCCTGGATTATCAATTGCAGTCTTTTAGTGGAGATCTCAGGGTGCACACCTTTTTACTCTTGTGTTGCCAGTGAGAATCAACTTTGTGAGCTCCATCATGGCTGTCACTGGTGGTGGCTGGGCATCACCCAGTTCTTCCAGTTATGAGTCGATGTAGTCACCCAATCACGTGGGTCTCTCTGTCTTCTGGGTTCTCTTTCCCCCTTGTCGTTTTGGTCCTTGGTGATCATCCGTTCTTGCTGAGTTGGGACCATTTGCTGTGTCCTCAAATGGCAGTGTGGCAGCTTTTAAGACCCCTAACACCACTCACCAATGTGGGATGAAGAATGTTGTCTTCACAAAATGCTAGTTGTGCTAATTGGCCTCGATTCCCCTTGAGAACACGGTAACCAGCTCCCAGCACCAGCTACTCTATCCTTGCAATTTGGATTAAGATGGGAGAAGTTATCATGCTATGCTGAAGTTCAGTTAATACTGCTCTTCTTTGTAATGTGTGCTGTCACAGATTTCACCAAATCGAATTTCTATCAACTACCTAATCTAAACCCTCCCCCCTTGCCCTCCCTTTCTCCCTACCCTTGCAACTGTCAAAGAGACTTTTCTTGTATGCATGAGTTCGTTTTTAAGTTCTTATCATAGGGGTCTCGTACAATATTTGTCCTTTTGTTGCTGACTACTTTCACTCTAAATAATGTCCTCCAATTGAAACCAGGTCGTGAGACATTTCCTCACATAGTCACTGTTCTTTATCATTGCATGGTGTTCCATTGAGTATACATATCGTAGTTTACCTATCCATTCCTCTGCTGTTGGGCATCTGGGTTGATTCCATCTTTTTGGTGTTGTGGACTGTGCTGCAATAAATATTTGTGTTGATGTGGGTGTGAATGGCCTTGATGCTGTAGGATATATTCCAAGCAGTGGAATTACTGGGTCAAATGTTATATCTATATCCATTATTTTAAGGTAGCACCATATCGCTTTCCAAAGAGGTTGCACCATTATACAATCACATCAGCAGTTAGGAGAGTTCCAGTTTCGCCACAGCCTTTCCAGTATTGACTGTCTTGGGTTTTTTGGATCATGGCCAACCTTGCTGGAGTGAGAAGCTATCTCACTGTAGTTTTGAATTTCTTTAATAGCTAATGATTGTGAGCATGTCCACGTATGTTTTGGTGCTAACTGGACCTCCTATTGAGAGAAATGTCTGTCCATCTCCTTTGCCCATTGCTTAATTAGATGATTTATATTTTTCTTATTGATATTTTATAGTACCTTACACATTATGGAGGTCAGATGTCAGTCTGACATATAGTTGCTAAATATTTTTTCACATTCTGTAGGTGGCCTTTTGCTTTTATTAATAAAGTCTTTGGATGAGCAAAAGTGATTGATTCTTATTATTCCCCATTTATCCATTTTCTCTTCTGTTGTTTGTGGTTTGTTTGACAGATTTTGAAGTCTGTCTACATTGTGTATTAAAACTTCCGTTGTTGTTCCTCCTTTTTCTTGGATGAGCTTTATCGCTTTAGATTTGATGTATAGGTCCTTATGCCAGTTTGAGTTGGGTTTTGTATAAGGTGTAAGATATGGGTCTTATTTCAGTTTTTTGCAGATGGATATCCAGTTTTGACAGCACCGTTTGTTGAAGAGATTGTTTTCACCCCCTGTTTAACGTCTTTGGACCTTTACCGAAAATCAACTATTTGTAGGCAGATAGTGTCATCTCTGGGATCTCAATTCTGTTCCATTGATCTGTCTGTTTTTAGACCAGCACCAGGCTGTTTGGACTACTGTGGTAGTGTAACAGGTTCTAAAGTTGGATAGTGAGAGGCCACCCAATGTGTTCTCCTTCTTCAGTAGTGCTTTACTTATCTGGGGCTTCTTCCCTTTCCACACAAAGTTGGTGATTTGTTTCTCCATCTAATTAAAAAATGTCACTGGAACTTGAAGTGGGATTGCATTGTATAAGTAGATTGCATTAGGGAAAATAGATATTTTCACTATGTTAGGACTTCCTATCCATAAGCAGGGTAGGTTTCTCAATTTATGTAAGATTCTCTTAGTTTCTTGTTGTAAGGACTTGTAGTTCTCTTTGTAAAGGTCTGTTATTTCTCTGATGAGATTAACCCCTAAGTACTTTACCTTCTCAGGGGCTATAGTAAATGGTATTGATTTGGTGATTTCTTCCTTAATAATCTCGTTGTTGGTATAAAGGAATCCTACTGATTTATTTAAGTTTGTCTCATATCCTGAGACTTTGCTGAACTCTTTTATCATTTTGAGTGGTTTACTTATGGATTATTTAGTATTCTGTGTGTATACAATGATATCATGTGCAAATAGGGAGATTTTAACTTCTTTGCCGATGCAGATGAGCTTTATTTCTTGGTCTTGTCTAATTGCTTTGGCTAGAATTTCTAGTACTATGTTGAATAGGAGAGATGAGAGTGGGCATCCTTGTCTAGTTCCTGTTCTCAAGGGACACTCCTTCACTCTCTCAATTCAGGATGGCGTAGGCAGTCGGCTTTGTATAAATGGCCCTTATTGCATTGAGAAATTTGCCATCTATTCCTATTTTGCTGAGAGGTTTTAGCATGAATGGGTGTTGGACTTTATCAAATGTGTTTTCTGCATCAATAGACAAGATCAAGTGATTCTTGTCTTGTGATATTTATGTGGTTGATCACGTTAATTGTTTTTCTGATGCTGAACCAGCCTTACATCCCTGGTATGAATCTGATTTCATTGTGATGGATTATTTTTTGATAAGTTGTGGTAGTATATTGGCAAGAATTCTGTTGCAAGATTTTGCATCTAGATTCGTGAGCGATATCAGTCTCTAGTTCTCCTTTTTTGTTGGATCTTTCCCAGACTTTGGTATCAGGGTTATCCTGCCTTCACAGAACGGATTTGGGAGTACTCCACTCCTTTCTAGATTGTGAAATAGTCTAAGTAGTAATGGCGATAACTCTTCTCTAAAAGCTTGGTAGAATTCTACAGTGAAGCCAACTGGGCCTGGGGTTTTTTGGTTGGCAGTTTTGGGGTCACTTTTTCAATCTCTTCCTTTGTGATGGGTTTATTAAGTTGTTCTGCTTCACCTTGTGATAATTTTGTTAGGTGATATGAATCAAGGAATTTGTCCATTTCCTCTAGGTTTTCAAAATTGTTAGAGTACAGTCTTTTATAGTAGTCTGTTACATTATTTTTTATTTCTGTTGGATCTGTTATGACAACTCCCTTCTCTTTTCTTATTTGAGTTATTTGTTTCCTTTCCTGTTTTTCTTTAGTAAGTTTAGCCAGTGGTTTCTGAATTCTGTTGATCTTTTCAAAAACCAACTTTTGGTCTTTTCAATTTTTTCAGTTGTTCTTCTATTCTCTAAATTGTTTAGTTCTGCTCTAATGTTTATGATCTGTTTTCTTCTGGTGCCCGAGATGTTCCTCTCTTGTTCTCGCTCTAGTTTTTCAAGCTGTAGGATTAGTTCTTTGATTTGGTTTCTTTCTTCCTTCCTGATATGTACATTTATGGAGATAAAGTGACCACTGAGCACTGCTTCAGCTTTATTTGAGAAGTTCTGGTAGGAAGTGTTTTCATTCTTCTCATTGTAATCTATAAATTCATTTATTTCATCCTTAATTTCTTCTATAAAGCATGGGTTTTTGAGTAAGATGGTCAGTTTCTGTAACTTCCACTTTCTGTGTTTTTTCTGCTATTGATTTCCAGTTATATGACTTTATGATCTGAGAAGAGGCTTTGCATTAATTCAGTGGTATGGATTTTGTTGAGATTTGCTTTATGTCCTAACACATGGTCTATTTTGGAGGATGTTGAATATACACTGGGGAAGAAGGTGTAGTAGTCCGCTGATGAATAGAAAGTTCTGTATATGTTGATGAGGTCTAATTGGTTCATTGTGACAGTAAGGTCTTCTGTGTTTTTACTGAGATTTTTTCTAGATGATCTGTCCAATATTGAGAGTGGGGTGTTGAAGTCGCCTACTATTCTTGTGGAGTGATCTATCTCATTTTTGAGTGTAGTCAATGTTTGTTAGATGTATTTAGGTGCTCTAATATTAGGTACATAAATAGTTAATATTGTTAAGTCCTGTTTGTGTATTGAACCTTTCAACAATAGTGTCCATCCTTTACTATGATGGTGGGTTTTACATTGAAATCTATTTGAGATTAGAATTGCCACCCTTGCTCTTCTTTGTTCATTGTTAGCTTGATATGTATTCTTCCATCCTTTAATTTTCACTTTATTCATACCTTTAAGTCTAAGGTGAGTTTCTTGTAGGCAGCATATAGATGGATCATGTCTTTTGATCCAAGATGTCACTTGATGTCTCTTTACTGGAACATTCAGTCCATTCACATTCAGTGTAATTATTGACAGGTACGTGTTCAGTGCTGCTATTGTGAATTGTTTACTTTTGTATTGATGTTTTCTGTGTTGTTTTTATTAATCTGTTCTGTGACCTTTGTGAGTTGATTTTTCTCCTTTTTCCGGGTTGGTTTTGTGGTTGTTGAGACTCTTGTATTACATTTCTTAATATGGTATGTTGCCTCTTGATTGTGCTTTACAGCTGCCCTATGATTCCACTTAATAAACTATGTATAAACCCAGCTTTGATTTCTAGCAGTCTTGTCAACTTCCTTTCCATCTGGAAGTACTATAATGACTGTAGTACATCCCTCTTTTTAATATGCTGATATCATACTTTACATGATATAGTCACTAAATAGTTTCTTTCACTATTATAACTTTGATTGTGTTTGGAGCCTTCCCTAGCTGAGTAGGGTTCTGTATAATGCGTATGTCTAAAATAGAAAATTAGGAGTTTTGTTTTTCCAAGCCAAGAGATTCTTTCAATATTTCTTGTAGCTTTGGTTTGGTATTTTCAAAGTCTCTGAGTTTCTGTTTATCTGTGAATGTATTAATTTCATTTTCATATTTGAAAGATAGTTTTGGAAGATATATAACTCTTGGTTGGAATTTCTTCTCCTTCAAGGCTTTGAATGTATCATGCCGCTGTCTCCGTGCCAGCATCATTTCTGCTGAGAAACTCGATGAAAGTCTACTGGGGTTTCCCTCTGAATGTCAGCTTTGTTTTGAGTCTTGCTGCCTTTAAGAGTTTCTGCTTATGTTTCATTTTGTTGAACTTCATTATAGTATGTCTTGGAGTCTTTCTATTGAGATCTATATTGAGTGGTGTTTGATGCATATCTTGGATATCTATATTCTCTTCTTTCATAATTTCTGGGAAGTTTTCTGTCAGCAGTAACAATACTCTCTGTGTTCTCAGGTGTCTCACGCTGTTCAGGAACTCCAATTAATCATAGATTGTTCTTCTTAATAGAGTCCCATGTGCTTGTTAATGCTTCTTCGTTTTTCTTGTTTCTTTTTTCTGATTTCTCCTCATAGATGCTAGAGTCAGTAGCTGTGTCTTCAAAATCTGAAATTCTCTTTTCCATTTGTTCTATTCTGTTTTCTTGGCTTTGAATGGAAGTTTCTATGTCTGTCATTTTCTTCTTGATCTGTTGGATTTCCAAGTATTGATGTTCCATCAGATTGAACAGCTTTCTTAATTATTCATTTGGCTCTGCTGCATTTTGTATAAGGTCTAGGAGAGCTCTCTATATAACTCTTTTGTATTCACCTTCTGATAGTTTCAGAAAAGCTTCTTTGTTTAGGATGTTCTGAGGTGGTTTCTTTTGGGGTCCTTCTGATTTCATGAGTGACTTCCAGGTTACCATCTTCTCCAATGTTTGTTGCGTTTTGGGCTTCATGTGGGTCAATAGAGTCTGGGAGGGATGCTGTGAAGATGTACCATAGTTGTTTCTCTAGGCCATCTTAAAATGAGAAGAAAAAGTATTTCACAACTCCCAAAGTCAGTCAGGTTTTCATGTGTATATGTCCCTCTTCCCAGCTGGCAATGTAATTACCAGTATATTGAACACCAGATGTTATAAACTACCTCAAAATACAGAAAGGATACTGGCCTGCTGGCCTCCGCTGTCGGGGCCCAGCTGTAGGTGATACTGTGTAGAATTCTGCTTTTCTGCTGGATAAGTGGTCTCTTCTGGGTAGGCACTGCCTCCCAGCCCAGGAATTAGGTCCAGCTGAGGCTTCCATATGGATGGACCCACCTCCCAGTCAAACAAGATGGCGTCCCACACCAGCTCGCCAGCTGGCTGGGACCAGGATCCTGGCAGAAAGAGAGGCCAAGTATTCTGAAACACACAGCCTCCACAGCCTCCACTGCTGGGCCCCAGCGCCAGGAGACACTGTACCAAACATGGCCTCCATGCTAAAAAAGCACTCTCCCAGTCAGGATAGACCTCCCAGGCTAAGAACCAAGCCTAGTCGGGGCCTCTGCCCAGGCTTCTCCATTTCCTAATAGGCCAGAGGAGCCTGGGTGTATAGAGTACAGAGACAGGCACTCAGAACGTGGCAATTACGCTTGCCGGTCCCACCAGCAGCTAATCAGGTACTAGTTCTGTCTGCTGGCCAAGACAGAGGAAAAAAATTGAAAATGGTGAGTTACCTTCGGTCTGTGCAAGCCTGTGCTCGTGGAGTGTGGGGTCAGTGAAAAAGAGGAGGTTTTGTGTTCAGTGCTATGAAGTCCAAATTAACAGCCTTATGCCGCATCTCAGGGCTCACTAGGTGTCCAGAAGGCTCCGTTTAATTATCATTTCAGGTCTTCGTTTCCACAGGGATTTAGGGAGACATGCATTTAGTCCGCCATCTTGACTCCGCTCCCTATTTCCAATCTATTAAGATTCAGACATTAAGCTAGGCACTGTTTTTCATCAATTTCCCTTACAAATAACTTGACTTTAATACTTACAATATTTTTTTTAATTATTTGCTAAATAAATATCAAGCAATCACTGTAAGCATGAGTAAATAATGCAGACTGACCATCAAGGAAATACATGGTTAGAGAGGCATTTTGATATGTGACATATATTAGTCCATCACTATCCCAAAGGGATATATCCCAAGTCAGTCGTGGATGCCTGAAACATGGAAAGTACTGAACCCTACATATGCTTTGTTTTATACATATGGACATATGATAAAGTTTAATGTATAAATTGAGCACAATAAGAGATTAAAAAACAATAACTAGTAATAAAATAGAACAATTATAATATATATTTTAATAAAAGTTAAGTGATTGAGTTACTGGTAAGACTGGAGCAGGGCAGTGAGAGATTTCATCAGGCTATTCATTTAACTTTTTCCAATCTCATTTGGCTTCAAGCAACTAAAACCACAGAAAGGGAAACAATGGAATGGGAAAGGGACAACTGTGCAAGCTTCTTTTTAGACAATTTTATGAAAATGTCTTTCATTGTGATGGTTGATGACCTTTACCTTACCTTCCATATCTTTTCTATCACCTTCTGTGTATGTTTCTCGTATAATTTGATTGTTTCTTCCAACAACATGTGTGTATGTGTGTATACACACACATATATATTTTATATATAATTATATATATTTTTATGCTTGTTTATATTTATTATTAATATATTTATATTTATTATTTTATATATACATATTTTAATTGCGATTAAGTTAAAGTATACAATCCAAATTGGTTATGTGTGCCCACGTATCAGCAGCTACCACTGCTCTTCCCACCCAGTGACAGCTCACTCCTCCTTTTCAGCCTACATACATGTTTTGTTTTATACATACAGACATATGATAAAGTTAAATGTATAAACTGAGCACAATAAGAGATTAAACAACGATAACTAGTAATAAAATAGAACAAATATTTTATATATTTTAATAAAAGTTAAGTGAATGGAGTCCCTGGCAAGGCTGGAACAGGGCAGTGAGAGATTTCTTCAGGCTACTCATTTAACTTTTTCCAATCTTATTTGGCTCTGAGTAACTGAAACCGCAGAAAGGGAAACAATGGAATGGAAAAAGGAAAATTGTGCAAGCTTTTTTAGACAATTTTATGAAAATATCTTTCATTGTGACAGTTGATCACCTTTACTTTCCATATCTTTTGTATCACCATAAAAAAATAATCTTCTGAATCTTCATAAAGCTTTTGTCCCCCCATCCATCCTCTTCTCTCCCATCTAGAAAGAGACCAGTAGGATAGCCTCCTGTAAATGCATACAACTATAAAGTATACACATCATATGGTGATACTGTATCCCTGAGTCCAGTCCATCCTTGCCTGAAGAGTTGACTCATTACTGGTTTCCAATCAAGGACAGCAGCAGGTCTAGGGCGCATGTTCTCAGGGGATCCTCCAGGCTGTCAGACCATCAATACAGGTCTTTTAGTAGAGTTCTTGGGCTGAACACCTCTTTTTCTCATGTTGCCTCAGGGACTCTACATTGTGTGCCTTGTCACGATTGCCTTTGTTGGTGACTGAGGACCATCTGGTTCTTCTGGTCTCATGTTGATATAGTCTCCCATTCATATGGGTCCTTCTGTCTCCTGGGCTCATTTTTCTTTGTATCTTTGTTGTTCTTGGTGGTCTTCTGTTCTGCGTGAGTTGGCACAATTTGATGTACCTCAGATGGTAGCTTGAAAGTTTTTAAGACTCCAGACACCACTCACCAACGTGGGGTGCAGAAGATTTTCTTAGCAATAAACTAGTTATGCCAATTGACCTTGATGTCCCCTGAATACGTGGTCCCCCGAATCCCATCCCTTCTACTGTATCCTTTGAAATGTTAGGTTGAGTTTAGAAAGCATATCAGTTTATAGTGAAATCCAGTTGTTGATCTACTCTCTACTGTATGCTGTCACTGCTGTCACCTAATGAAATATCTATAAACTATCTAATCTATGACCAACTCTCTACCTCCCTACCCATTTTGTAGCCATCAAAGAATCTTTTCTTCTCTACACAAGTCTTCTTTTAAGTCCTTGTAACAGTGGTCTCACACAGTATTTGTTGTTTTGCCACTGACTGATTTCACTCAGCATGTCTTCCAGCTGAAACCAGGGTGAGACGCTTCCTGAAATCATTGTTCTTTATCACTGCAGAGTGCTCCACTGAGTATGTGTACCATAGTTTATTTATCCATTTGTCTGTTGATGGGCACTTAGGGTGAATCCATATTTTTGCCATGGACAGTGCTGCAATAAACATTTACGTGCATGCACCTGTTGATGTGACCACTTTTATTTCTGTAGGATATATTCCAAGCAGTGGCGTTACTGGATCAAATGGTATTTTTCTTTCTAGCTTTTTAAGGAAGAACCAAATTCCTTTCTGAAGAGTTTGTAACACTTTTCACTTCCACAAGCAGTGTAGGAGAGTTCCAACCTGTCTGCAGCCTCTCCAGTATTTGTTGTTTTGTGTGTTTTGGATTATGGCCAACCTTGTTGGTCTGAGATGGTATCTCATTGTAGTTTCGATTTGGATTTCTCTAATAGCTAATGATTGTATTTCTTCATGTGTCTTTTGGCTGCCTGGATTTCTTCCTTGGTGAAGTGTGAGTCTATCTCCTTTGGTCATTGCTTAATTGGGTTAATTTACCTTTTTCTTGTTGATATGTTTCAGTACCTTATAGATTACAAATGTCAGATGTAGGTAGGTCTGACATCGAATTGCCAAATATTTGTTCCCATTCAGTAGGTAGTCTTTTAACTCTCTGTATAAAATCTTTGGATGAGCAAAAGTGTTTCTTAGTAGTTCCCACTTATCCATTTTCTCTTCCACTATTCATACTTTGTCGGATTTTGAAGTCTGTATTAGAACTTCTATTGTTGACTATTTGTTTTTTCTTACATTATTTTTATCATTTTAGGTTTGAATATTCAGGGTTTGTTTTAATCCAATTCATGTCAGTTTTTTGTGTAAACTGTGAGATATGGATCTCATTACAGGCTTTTGCAAAAGGGTATCCATTTTTGCCAACATAATTTTCTAAAGAGACTCTTTTTACCCTAATTTACAACCTTTGGGCCTTTGTCAAATATCATCTGATCATCTGTTCATAAGACAATGGTGGTATTTCTGGGATCTCAATTCTGTTTCATTTGTTTATATGTCTCTTTATATACCAATACCCCACTCCTTTCATTACTGTGATAGTGTAATAGGTACTAAGGTCAGGTAGTGTGAGGCCTCCCACTGTTTTCCTCTTCTTTAGAAGTGCTTTGTTTATCTGAGGGTTCTTCTGTTTCCCCAAAAGTTGGTGATTTGTTTCTCCATCTCATTTAAAAGTGACTGCAATTTGTATTGGGATTGCATTATATATGTAGATTGGTTTGAGTAAAATAGACATTTTCACCATGTTACTTCTTCCTGCATACAAGCAAGATAGGTTTATCCACTTATGTAAGGCTCTTTTGGTTTCTTGCAGTAAGGTCTCATAATTCTCTTTGTTTATATTTCTTATTTCTCTGGTTAGATTTATTCATAGGTATTTTATCTTCTTATGGGGTATAGTAAATGGTATTGATTTGGTGATTTCCTCTTTGATGTTCTGTTTGTCATTGTAAAGGAATTCTACTGATTTACTTTTGCTTATCTTTTATCCTGATACTTTGCTGAACTCTGCTATTCATTCTCATAGTTTACTTATGGATTCTTTAGGATTCTCTGTGATATGATCATATCATTTCCAAATGGGGAAATTTTCACTCCTTCTTTACTGATGCAGATGCCTTTTATTTTCTTTGTCTTATCTAATTTCTGTATCTGGAACCTCTAGGACAATGTTGAATGTAAGTTGTGAGAGTGGGCATCCTTGTCTAGTTCCTGTTCTTAGGAGGAATTGTTTCAGTCTGCCTCCATTCAGGACAATATAGGGAGTTGACATTGCACAGATGCCCCTTATTTCATTGAGGAATTTCCCCTCTACTCTTAATTTGTGGAGAATTTTTAGCATGAATGGGTGTTGGACTTTGTCAAATGTCTTTTCTGCATTAATTGAAGAAATCAGGTGATTCTTGTCCTTTGAGTTATTTATGTGGTTATTCACATTGATTGTTTTTCTGATGTTGACACAGCCTTGCATCCCTTGTATGAATCCAACTTGGTCATTATGAGTTATTATTATTATTTTTTGTATATTATTGAATTCTATTGGCAAGGATTTTGTTGATGATTTTTTTCATCTAGATTCATGAATCATATCAGTCTGTAATTTTCCTTTTTTGTGGGATTGTTCCCTGGCTTTAGTATCAAGGTCAAGTTTATGCTGGCTTCATAGAATGAATTTGGGAGTATTTCATCCTTTTCTATGCTGTGAGAAAGCCTCAGTAGTATTGTAATGAACTGCTCTCTAAAAGCTTGGTAGAATTCCCTGGTGAAGTCATCTGGGCCAGAACTTATTTAGATTGGTAGTTTTTTCCTTACTATTCAATCTATTCCTTTGTGATTTTTTTTTTTATTTGTTCTGCTTCTCTCTGTGATAATTTTGGTAGGTGACATGAATTTAGAGATTTGTCCATTTCTTCTAGGTTTTTAATCTGTTAGAGCACAGTATTTCATAGATTTCTGTTATAATACTTTTAATTTCAGTTGGGTCTGTTATGATGTCTCACGTTTCATTTCTTATTTGGTTTATTTGTTTCTTCTCCTGTTTTTCTTTTGCAAGTTTGGTGAAAATTTTATCAATGGTGCTGACCTTTTCAAGGAACTGGCTTTTAGTTTTGCTAATTTCTTCTATTGATCTTCTATTCTCTGATTCATTCAGTTCTGCTCTAATCTGTATTATCTGTTTTCTTTGGGTGCTTGAGTTTTTCCTTTGTTGCACTCTTTCTGTTTGTTCAAGTTGTAGAGTTAATTCTTTGGCTTGGGTCTTTTCTTCATTCTGGATGTGTACATTTATAGAGATAAACTGACCTCTGAGCTCTGCTTTTGCTGTATTCCATTGGTTCTGGTTGGATGTGTTTTCATTCTTACGTGGGTCCATAAATTTCTTTATTGTGTCCTTGATTTCTTCAATAACCCACTGATTTTTGAGCAAGATGTTGTTCAATTTCCACGAGTTTAGATTTCTGCTTAGGTTCTTTCTGCTATTGATTTCAACCTTTATGGCTTTATAGGCTGAGAAGATGCTTTACAATCATTCAGTGGATTGGATTTTGTTCAGACTTGCTTGCATCCTAATGTATAATCTATTCTGGAGTATGTTCCAGATGCGTTATAAAGGAAGATGCACTTATCTCTTGCTGGGTGAAAAGTTCTGTACACTTGATCAGGTCTAGTTGGTTGATTATCACAACAAAAGATATTCTGCATCTTTACTGAGCTTTTTTCTGGATGACCTATCCATTACTGAAAGTGGAGTGTTGAAGTCTCCTACTATTATTATGGAGTTATGTTTCTTATTTTTCAATGTTGTCAGCATTTATCAGGTATATTTAGATGCTCTGATATTGGGTGCATAAATATTTAATATTGTTATATCCTGTTTATGTATTGAAACTTTCAGTAATAAACAGTGATCATCCATATCCACAATGATAGACCTTACATTAAAATCTATTCTATCTGAGATTGATATTGCTATTCCTGCTCTTCTTTGTATGTTGTTATTTTGGTATGTACTCTTGCATCTTTTGATTTTCAGTTTTTTCATATCTGTGAGTCTAAGATATGTTTCTTGTAGGCAAAATGTAGACATATTGTGTCTTTTTATCCAGGCTGTCACTCTCTGCCTTTCTATTGGAGCATTTAGTCTGTTTACATTCAGTGTAATTATTGGCAGGTATGTGCTCAGTGCTGTCATTTTGGTACCTTTATTTTTATGTTGTTGATGTTTTCTTTATTTCTCTTAACATTCTCTTTTGGGTTGTTTTTCTTTCTTGGTTTACTTTTCACCTTTTTTAGTGTTCACATTGTATTTATTAACACTTCCGTATTGTGTTTCTTGTTTTGATACGTCACATTGTTGGTTTGCTTGTTGCTACCCTTTTGATTTCTCTTAATGTTCTAAGTTTAAATCAATCTTTAACAGGTATATAGTCTTAATTTCCTCTCCTTCTGAAAAGTTTCTAACTGCTGTGATATATCCTTCTTTTTGAGAGATGTCTTGTTTTCGTTTTAAGATTACTGGTTCCCTTCTTTTAATACTGTAGCTTTGATTGAGCTTTGTGACTTCCCTAGCTGAATAGGATTCTAGATGTGGTATCTTTGATTGCCTCTTTCAGTGTACATCTGTTATTTCTGTTTTTCTAGGCGAAGAGCTGCTTTTAGTATTTTTTGTAGTTTTGGTTTGGTTTTTACAAAGTGTCTAAGCTTCAGTTTATCTGTGAATGTCTTAATTTCAGCATCATCATTGAAAGACAATTTTTCATGATATGTAATTCTTAATTGGAAGTTTTTCTCCTTCAAGGCTTTGAATGTGTCGTCCCTCTGCCTTCTAGCCAAGGTAGTTTCTGCCAAGAAGTCAGATAAAAACCTATTGGGATTCCCTTTGTATGTTAGTTTTGTTTTAAGTCTCATTGCCTTTTTGGAGCCTCCCTTTATTTTTTATTTTATTAAGCTTGAGTATATCTTTGTGTCTTTCTTTTGAAGTCTAGTTTTTGTGGCACTGATACCTACATTGTCTTCTTTCATAATTTCAGGAAAGTTTTCTGTCAGCAACTCATCAACAACTCCATCTGTAATTTCATCTATTCCTCCCTGTTGAGGAACTCTAGTTATTCATAGATTATTCCTCTTGGTAGATTGCCACATATTTCTTAATGCTTCTTCATTTTTCTTCTTTTCTCTGATTCCTCCTCATAAATGCCAGAGTTAATTCCACTTTCCTGAAGCTCACTAACTCTTGCTTCCATCTCCTCAATCCTGCTCATTTTTCTTTGCATTTGATTGTCTAAATCTTTAAGCATATTGTTGATCTACTGAGTTTTAGATCATTGATGTTCCAGTAATTCATACAGCTGACTTAATTTTTCATTTTGTTCTGTTGCATTTTGTTTAATCTCCAGGAGTTCTCTGTACGTAATTTCTTTGTACTATACCTCCATTAATATCACAAAAGCTTCTTCATCTGGGAGGTTTATTTCATCCTTTATTTTGGGAGCTTTCTGCAGCCCTAGTGGTCTGCTTCTTTAAATGGCTAGATATTGATTGTTGTCTTCATGCCATCAAGTATCTCTTGTGTTACATTAACAGATGCTGTGTCATAGTTCCAAGGTGGGAGTATGGGAACCACTAAGTTTGATCACCAGCCATCTCTGTGTTATCTAGTGACTGGTCCAGCTGGGCTCTTGGGATGGCAAGCCCCACCTCTTAGCTGCTAAAAGTTGTGAGTTAATCATGTTGACTCTCCATCTTTATGTCAGTTGAGCCTATGGTGTAGCTCAGGGAGGGGAGGAGACAAGGATTCCACCACACTCAGCTGCCCAGGACTGCTGCATTCTCTAGATGTGTTTAACTTAAAAACTTTCTCTTTTTCTTGCTGAGAGGGGCACAGTCTAGCAGGTATCAAGAACAGCTGGGCCCTCAGGATTCAGAAACTCCACATCCTGGATGGCAGAGACAGTGTCCTACTTATGGAATCTCTGGGAAGCTGTCAGCTGATGTTATGGTGTGGCTCAGTGAGGGGTCACAGAAATGCCACCAACCCATTCAGCCCCTTTTCACTGATGCAGTCTCCATCTGGACTTACTTTGAAAGCTGCCTCATTGCTGAGTGACGGGAGCCAGCCGTGTGTCTACAGGTGAACAGGACTGAAGGGAGGGCGTGGGAGCATAAAGAAAGTTGCTGACATCAGGAGGTACCCAGTCAAGCTGAGACATTTATTTCTTTTTCAAGCAAACTTTTATACAGTGCACACTTCTTTGTTTATTCTTAACTCTGGTCTTTCTCACGCACCTGTGTTCCCTAGTTCTCAAAACCTCTGATCTAATAATAGCCCTATCCAAGGACGGCCACATCTTGTTATTCTTTCTTGGGATATTGCTAAGCAGTCAGTTCTCATGACCTTGCTGGCACAATATTTTTCTTAAGTTAGCCTTGCCCAGTAAATTTCTTTAAGATTTTCTTTAAGATGATTTCGGCTCCCGACAGCTGAGAGAGGCTCTGTTCAGCATTTTCTGAGAGCAGCGAGGCCCTCTGGGGTGGCAGGCAACTGCCTCTCAGCTGGCAACTCTGGTGCCTTGTAGGCCATCCTCAGATCTTATGATGCAGCTTAAAGAAGGGAGAGTTTAGGGCCCTGCTGCCCTTGGCTTTCAAGTCCCACTGTGATCCCTAGATAGGATCATCTCAAAAACAACCATTTTGCTGGAGAAGCACTTTCTAGACAGGCATTGTTGCTAAGTGTGAGAATTAGACCCTAATGAAACCTCAGGTGTGGTTGACTCTACCTCTCAGTTGAGAGGCATTCCTTCTTTGTTGCCCTTCCTGGAGGGAATCAGCACAATCTATGATACAGCACAGGGAAGAGAGGCAGGAGGGGCACTGATGCCCTCAGTTGGCAACCAGGATCCCACTATGTGGCTGTCCCAAGCATAGCTTCTTTGCTGTGGTATACCGTTCATTTATAGTTTGGTGCATTAGTGTGCCAGGCACACAGTCTTGGCAGACCCAGTCCCTGCCTCCCAGATAAAAAAGAAGGCATCCATACCTGCAGTCCCCTCAAATGATGTGTCAGCAGAAGCAGGACCCAGTGTGCCACTGCCTAGCCTCTAACAGAGGTAGTTTCCCCTTTACCATCACTCAGTCTAATCTAACAGCCCTCCACCAGATCCTGGGGTTCCCAGAATTTCCACACTGCCCTGTTCACTTGATATTCTAGTCCTTAATTCTGAGAGGCAATAGAGGAGATATGTGTCTAGTCCATCATCCTGGCTCCAGAGGATATTTTTCACACTTGTGCAAATAAAATAGAGACTTTATCTTTTTTCGGCAAAATTTCTGAGGTCTAATCTGCCTGAGAATAATTTATTGTCTCCCTTGAAACAAAAAACAAAACAAAACTTGACATACAACTGTAAGTTGAAACTTATGTCCTTTTCGTTTTTCCAATGGCCAAAAAACAGTTCTCTGTTGAATATACCATGAACTTTCAAAGGAATGAACAAGTGTGTTTTTGAAGAAATACAGCCAGAATGTTCCTAACAAGCAAGGAGGACAAGACTACATGTACTAATCTTGGAGATGTTATCAGGTGGACTCAGTCTCTGGAAAAGGCCGTCATGTTTGGTACAGGATAGGATTAGTGAAAAGAGGTAGACTGTTAACAAAGTAAAATGACACAGGGGCTTTAACAATGGGTTCAAGCATGATTGTGAGGATGGAACAAGACTGGGGAGTGTTTCCTTCTGTTGTATGTACCATCTTTATTAGTTGAAACCCATTCAATGATGTATAACAATATTGTCTTATTATAGCTAATACATCTGTTATGTAGCCTGATGTTAATTTGAACTTGTTCATTAATTGGTATTTATTCTTCCTCTCTAGAAACGTATGACATTTTCTCTTTGTCATTTATGTTCTTAATTTTAATCATGGAGTTGAGGGTATTTATATTTATTTAATTTTAGAAATAGCATTGTACCGATTATTTATTAAAATACTACACTCATTATTTATTAACATACTTTCTCCTTTCTTTTAAAAATTAAAATTCTCTAATAAATCACACATTGGCTTCAATTCCCCCAACATTCTGTGGAGCTCTTCTTTCTCCCCCCAGCACAGTATTACTAACATTTACATTCATACAAATATTTGAAATAATCTTAAATTGTACACATGTGTTCCAATTACTCAGATTCCATATATTTTATAGATTTGCCTTAGCATGCATGATTATTTATCCATCCATTCCTCTAATGTTGATTTTTTATTGTTAATGTTTTTTGAATCTGTTTATTTACTTTTGTTTTGCTGCCTTTTGGAAGAATTCTAGTGTGAACTTCTTAGTTTCTACTATTTGTTTCTGTTTGAACAAGTCTGCTATTTAAAAGCATATCCACTGTGCTTACTAGTTTAGTGTTTATGCATCTGAGGGTAATCCTCTTTTTCCTTTTATAACTCTTCCTTTACAATGACTTTTCATCTCCTTATGTCAGCTTACTAATATCACACCTTCTTAATCATATTTTCCTTCTAATTTCATATTCTTGACCTATCCATTCTAATCATTTTACTTCAGAGATTGTTACTTAGTTAACTCTCTTTCATTGTATTTTCACTCTTCAGATATTTGGTTATTTGTGGAGGATCAACTACTCTGTCTGGTAATAGGAACCTTAAAAACATCAAGGCCTACATCATAAATTGTGTCATTTCTGGGAATTTGAAATATTGGAGGAAGGACCTCAAGGCACTGATCGTAAGGGACCAGAAACTCACTATTCACTGCTCCATTTCTCTGTGACACTGGTAGAACTTTCACTTTTGAAGGATGTGGTTGTTCTGAACTCTGAATTCTGGGCAGTTATCGTACAACAGATCTGGTTTGACTTAAATGCCATGGAAATATTCCGTTATTATTAGTTTATTCCACCATTATTCAATGGAACATGTGGTAATCTGATTGTCTTACTAAATATTAAATTACTCTAATTAAAACTACTAACGGAGCTTATTTGCATATATTTCATAAAGGTTTCTAGCTAATGATTTTCAAAATTTCTAGCAAAGGAGTACAAGTGAATTTTTCCAAGTAAGCTTACTGCTAAAGTGTTCTGTGGAGCATAGGACAAAAGAGTCTCTCTGCTGCTATTTATGTAATTTGCAGTATTGTATCTTTTTAGTGATGCTATTCTTGTAATTATAAGAATTATAATTGTTTCTTAAATGTACAAAAACACTTTTATAAGAAATTATTCAGTGCAATTTGAAAAGTAGAATGATTATACACTACGATAAAACACACTGCCATCAAGTTGATTCTGACTCATAGTGACCCCTATAGAACAGTCTAGAACTGCCCCATAGAGTTTCTAAGGAGTTTCTGGAAGACTTGAGCTGCAAACCTTTTGGTAAGCAGTTATAGCACTTAAGATGTTTGTTATTGTTGTTGATTCAGTGTAGCAAATATTCATAATTAATATCATAAAATTTATAACTGATTTCTGTCAGAAATAATTTAGGCAAGTACACACTCATTTTTTTTTTTTTCTAACTGCAAGTCATTTCTTTTTTTCTTTTTAAGGAGGAAATGTAGACAGAAGTTCATTATAGGTTTGGTGCACAAATCATAAGAAAAATTAAATTTTGAAAGCAAGTGAGAAGTGGTAATTTATTTTATAAAATAAGCAGGTTAGCAGTAATACAAAAATCTGTAATACTATTGTCTTCTCAGTGAAATAAACAGCTTGGCTGTAAGATTCCACTCTGACAAACACATACAGAAAAATCAATGGTTATATGGTTTCAAACTCCAAAAATTTTCTCTAATCACAAAACTTCATTCCCCACAGGAGCTATATCTCAGAATGGTTACTTGACATAATCCTTACAGAAATTTTGAGAGGTCAAAAACATATGAAAAATATAAAGAACAGCTTTATAGCTTCTTCAAAATAAATATTGAAGATACCCTCAGTTACGTTAGTCAGCACCCTTCATACAGTCTATAGTATACTAATTCTGTCTTAGTCTTACAGATAAAATAAAAACCTTTCACAAATGAAACTGAAGCTAACCAGATATTTAATTATGTATGTATAATAAAGTATGTTTATATATACTAAAATATGTATATATACTTATATGTTTTTTAATTATAAGGAATGTTAAGAACCAAGCCCTTTAACACACAAACAATATTATTTAAGACTTGCTACAAATATGTAACTCTTTTATAAAATTTCCTTTCCCTCTCTTTGATTTTAACTTTTTTATTTGGATAAACATTTTTAACAGAGTGCTTAAACAGTTTTGGAAATGGATATAGTGTAATTGCAGTTTAACTTAGACTCTAGTCAGAGTATTGTGTCCAGCTCAATGAAAGTACTATTTTTATTGTAGTCAGGCAGATTTTATCCTCAGTGTAGTATTGAATTTGGTGATCTATATAATAAAGCATAACTTGACTAAGCAGAGTACAGGTACATTATGAGTAAGAATCAACTCAACAGCCATAGTTTTAGTTTAGTAAGTTTAGGGCAGGATACACGGATAGTAAGGGACATGACAATGATACCCAAAAAGGAAAAATTAAGGAACAATAGAATTTTTGCTTAGACTACAACTTGAAGGCTGCAGAATTAAAATGAATTGTGGGCATTCAGCTTTTTCTGTTATTCACTACTCTGATAAAAATAATTAATGCCAGTAAGAAGAACCTATGGGGAGGTAAATTTCATTCTAATAAGATAACTAATTTTAAAATTAATAAGACAGTCCTAGAATTAAATAAATTACCCCAGGATTATCATGGCCTGAATGAATCCACTTGTATATTTGACCAAAGAAATCTGTGACTACTATTTTATCTTTTCTCAAAACAAACAAGTGCATTTTGTAAGTATTTAATGATGTTTCAACTTTAATTATCAACTTCATTGTAAATGAGGATGAAAAATAAATTGATGAAGGAAATTAGAAAAGTTTGTATTTTCTGGCAGAAATAGATCAAATAACTTGCCATGCTAGCGTGTTTTTTGTTGTTGTTGTTTCTTTTCTTACCTGCAGAAAACTAAAAATAAGAAGAAGAAGAAGAAAAAGAAGATATCAATGAAATTGGAGACAACTTTTTTAGATCTTTTTTAGTCAAATAAGCCAGTGAATAGAGGCATTAATTCAGGTTATTTTAAAGAACATACGTAAAATATCTCAACAGTTATTTTTCCACTTTCTTTTTTTTCTGAAAAATTGTCTCAAGCTTATATTTGACTTTAAAAAAGACTTAGTAGAACACAGCAATTCTCAATGCATGAGAAATTTCAACACTCTCTGTCTAGTGATTTTTGTTTTTTTTTGAATAATGTAATAAGTTATGAGTAAATACAGTGAAGTGCAAGGGGCTTCTGTGGTCTAAAGATGGTCAACATCTCTCTAATTGTAGATCTCATTAGGAAGATGAACCAAAAATCAATGTCTTTTATATTTTCATGAGGCTGTGGATGAATACATAAATAGTCATGTCATCATTTACAGAACAAAAGCTTAAGTAAAAGGACTTAAAACACACACACATAAAAGGAGGAAAAATCCATGTATAGAAGATAATTATTTACCCTGAGTTTAAAGTATTACAGATAGTCCTGATAAGTAAGTAAATTCAAAGTTTACAGAGGCACAATACTAAATAGCTGAATAACGGTCAAGATTTATTTGTATGAAATATGCTCTTCTGCAATGATTTTCTGACTTTTTCATTTATTTATTTATTTATTTATTATATCATATGACTGAGTGAAAATGTATATTCCCGTAAAAATTTACATGCCCACCTATATGCAGCTTCCACTGCTCTCCCTGTCCGGTAACAGCACACAATTCCTCTCTGCTCCATACATGTCTCATCCTCCCAACAGTCTTCTTTCCCCTCCCCTCCACCTGCTCCCCTTCCTCCAGCCAGAGGTCAGCAGGATGATATCCTATAGATGTATAGAACCATAAAGTGCATCCAATATATGGTCAGTCTGCATCGCCAAGTCCAATCCATTTGTGTCTGAAGAGCGGACCTTCATTATGATTTATCAGCAAGGGTTTTTTAAAAAGGAACAAAAGATAATACAAAAATATCACTGGAGTGTCAAGGTAGATGGATAATTAATTTTACGTAGCTAAAACTGACATGTAATTCATACCCAAACCAAAAAAACACACTGCTGTTGGGCCAGTTTCTACTCAAACCAACCCTACAGAATAGAGTAGAACTGCTCAATAGAGTCTCCAAGGAGACTCTGGTGGATTTGAACTGTTGACCTTTTGGTTAGCAGATGTAGCACTTAACTAGGACACTGGGATTTCTGTAATTCATACGCTTAACTAAAATTATAATTTCATTGATAACTAAATAAGAAGAAAATAAACTACTTGACTACTAGTGGAACAGAAACCCTGGTGGCATAATGATTAAGATCCTCACTGCTAACCAAAAGGAGAGCAGTTCAAATCTGCCAGTTGTACTTGGAAACCCAATAGCAGTTCTACTCCATCCTACAGGGTCCCTATGAATCAGAATCAACACAAGGGTAACGGGTTTTACCAGTAGAACTGCACATTTACAACTACGCAGGAGAAACATAAAGACACTTAATCTTATTGTGACTTTTGAGGCCCTGGGTGGTACAAATTCAGCCACTATGTGAAACATTAGCTGTTTAAATCCTCCTAGATTCTTTCAAGCTCATAAGAAAAGCCTGGCAACCCACTTCTGAAAAATCATGGCCATTGAAATTACTATCCTCACACATATGGGGAATTGCTTAATAGTAATTAAAGCTGGAAATTGTTTTATTTAGGTATCACAACCCTTTCCCACTAGCCAAGTATAAAACTCATAGTTACCTAAATTTAACTATCATTTCCATGATCCTCAACCAATTTTAAACTTCATTCATTTCTAACAAGCAGATGTGTGTGTGTGTTCAAGTGGTTTGACTCAGTTTTTAGCATCAGGGAATTTGCATTTACAAAAAGTATAGTATAGATTAGACTTGATTTTCTGTATTAAACTTACCACACTGTTTACCTCAGTCCTTTGTTTTAAAAGATTCTAAATTTTGTTTGTAATATATTCCATTAATTTTTAGGAAAGTATATGGATAATGTATTTTATGAGTCCTTGAGTACTGGAGAAAGATACCCTGATATTCTTTCACAGAATCTTTTTTTCCAGGTAGCCTGTTTCCTCATCAAAATTCACCTGATGTGGCTCTGTGGATTTTGAGAAAGCTGTACTGCAAAGGAGCAAAGATAGGAAAGAGTCTGCTCTTTTAAAATTCATTGCTTTTGCTCTGTGATAATAATCTAGAACTCACTCTTACACAAACACATATTCATTTATTTGTCCGTTGGTCTATCTATCTATGCATCCATCTATCTATCTATCTGTTTGTTTATAATCTATTTCAACAATCTGTCCTTATCCCATTCCCCCAGGTCAAACATTCCAACTTGAGACTATTTCTTTTTCTAACCTCTCCTTATAAACTTGAAGTTTCATTACAATCTTAAAGTACACACAGTCCAGACGTTTTTCTAAAAGATGTTGTGTTTCCTATACGCATGGAAAAGAATAAGGATATATTGACATGAATAAACTAATATTTAGTGGCTAAAACTCCAACTCGACGGCACTTGGCTTTGGCTTGGCAAAACTTGTCTATGACCAAAGAATAAGTTAACTACTATATTCACAGGTTACACAAAGAAGAAACAAAAGGAAATGTTCTCATAGACTGGCTTTCCAGCTCTTCCAAACTGTCCCTGAAAATGTATAGTACTGACCACCAGATGCATACACAGTGAGTATTCTGTCATATGTAAAGAGCATTACTTTGCCAAACATTATTTTTCCTCTTCTAATTTCCACTCAAGCCATGGGTTTGCAGATTTTTCTTATAAGTCTGTCTTCTAATGGTGGACATTTAATTGGTACTAGACATCCTTTCCAAAATATTTATTTCAAGATGAGGTAAATAACTGCCTTAGCATAGTATGGTCTATTCCATTTATGTTGCAAGGTCATTTTAGAGGACTGAGATTTCAAGTGATTGTCCTGCATACTAGAGATAATGGTTTACATCATGACATCTTCCCTGTTTATTTTGAACTATATTTATTCTGATTTTAATGAGGAAAATATCAATGCAGACAGAATTTGACAATAGAAAAAATATATTATCTTTCCTTGGCCATTTTTATTTATGTATTTTGGCACTGGTAGAAGCTCTTATACAAATTGATGAGCACTTGTCATAATCTGATTATCTGTCTCTAGCAGATATTTCACTGCTGTTCTACCTGCATCATCCAAGCTGGCTCTAGATAGCTATTCTACACTGTACGTGTGGGAGAAAATAAGTTGCTTTATGGGAGATACCTGGATCCCCTTCTATTTAACTTACATCTATTTAAGTTTACATACTTTGGGGTACGCTTAAGAAAAAGATGAATTAAAAGATTTTCAACATTAACATAAGTTAAAACTAAGCTCTAGTGGCACAATGGTTAAGAGCTTAGCTGTTAACCAAAATGTTATCAGTTTGGATCCACAAGCCCTACTTTGGAAATGCTATGGGGCAGCTGTACTCTGTTGCACAGAGTTATTAAGAGAATCAACTCAACAGCAAGGGGGTTGGTTTTGGTTAGAAAATAAAAAAGGTCACAAAAAAGCTTTTAGTTGAACTTTGATAGATGCAACACAGACAAGACTAGCTTGTCAAATTACACATATGGGGACTGAAAATAACCTCCTCAAGAAAATAGTTTCTAGAATACACATGCCTCTTATAAATCACAGAAATGTAATGCCAGTTAGATTAGCCATTTTACAACTACAATATTGGAAAATTTTAAGAAGTCTTACATTGTAATGATACTTACAGGAGTGAAAATTGATAAAGTTACTTAAAAACTATTTTATTTGTTTTTTATTGTGCTTTAAATGAAAATTTACAACTTGTCAATTTCTCATACAAAATCTTGGTATGTGACCTTAGTTGCTTTCCCTGTGATATGATAGCTCAGTCCTGCTCTCTATCCTGTATTTCCTGTATCCATTCAACTAGCTTCTGCCCCTTTTGCCTTTTCATCTCATTTCAGGACAGAAGTTGTCCATTTAGTCTCCTGTGTCTGTGAACCAAGAAGCACACTATTTACCAGTATCAATTTATGTCTGGTAGTCTAGTCCAATCTTTGACTGAAGAGCTGGCTTTGGGAAAGTCTTGGTTCTGGCTTAACAGAGAGTCTAGGGGCTATGTTTTCCAGGGACCCTCTCATACATCACATCATCATTTTAGGTTTTTTAACTAGAATTTAAGTTCTGCACCTTCACTTTTCTCCCGTTGTTTTGGGAGCTCTGTTGACTTCCCTGTCAGGGAGATCATTGCTGTTATGGGGCACTTTCTAGTTCTTCTAGTCTCACGATTATTTAGTCTATGAGCCTTTTCTGTATCTGGGTCTTATGTTATTCTGGTGTCGTTGGTGTTCTTCATTTTCCGTTGCTCTAGGGGAACTGGAACTGATTGATGCTTCTTAGATGGCTGCTAGCTAGTTCTTAACACTTCATGTGCCTCTTGTGAAAGTGTGGTATGGAAACAGTTACTTAATAAACTGTGTTATGCCAGTTGGCCTAGATATGCCCTGAGACCGTGCTTCCCAGATTGCATCCACTACTACTCTATCCCTAGAAGCATTTGGTTGTATTTAGGAAACTTCTTAGTTTGTGATTTAGTCCAGTTGTGCTGTCTTCTCCTGTATTGCATGTTGTCCTTTCTTTCATCTAATACAGTACTTATCTACTATCTCGTTAGTGAATACCCCTTTACCTCCCTCTCCACGCTCATAACCATCAAAGAAATATCTTTAATTTCTTGTATAAAATAGGACTTTTTAATATCGAATATCCCACGTAGTTACAAATGTGCTAGCATATATATACACACATACATATATATGTACATACATACACACACACGTATATAAAATCAATGTTTATAATATGCAAAATCCAGAAATAGCCAAACTTCTACCAACAGAATATTTTATTTTATTTATTTATTTTTATTATGATTGAATGAAAATGTACTTTCCCATATAAATTCACATACTCACCTATATGCAGGTCCCACTACTCTCCCTTCCTAGTGACAGCATACCTTTCCTCTCTGTTCCATACATGTCTTATACTCCCAACAGTTTCCTATCCTCTCCTTTCCACCCACTCCCCTTCTTCCAGAAAGAGGTCAGCAGGATGACATCCCATAGATGTATAGAACCAACTCCAATCCATTCCTGCCCGAAATGTTAACCTTCATTATGACTTATGGACAGGGACAACATCAGGGCCAGGGTCCATGCTCCCAGAGGAGCTCCAAAGCCCGCAGACCATCAATTGTGGTCTTTTACTGAAGATCTCAAGGTACAGCCCTATTTATTCTCTTGTTGTCAGTGAGACTCCATTTTGTGAGCTCCATCATGGCTATCACTGGTGGTGGCCGGGCACCATCTGGTTCTTCTGGTCACAAGACGATGTAGAGACCCACTCACATGGGTGTCTCTGTCTTCTGGGTTTTCTATTCCCCATGTTGTTCTTGTCCTTGGTGACCATCCTTTCCTGTTGATTTAAGACTGTTTGCTGTATCCTCAGATGGCAGCTGGGCAGCTTTTAAGACCCCAGACACCACTCACTGGTGAGGGGTGCAGAGAGTCCTCATTAGCAAAACATTAGCTGTGCCTATTGGCCTCGATTTTGCCTGAGAGCATGGTCCCCGGCCCCCCACCCTCCACCTCAGCTACTCTGTCCTTGATATATTGGGTTAAGATGGGAGGAGTATTCAAATTGTATTGAAGTCCAGTTATTACTGATCTTCTTTCTAATGTGTGCTGTCACGGATTTCAATGAAACAAATTTCTATTAACCATCTAATCTAAACACTCCATGCCTCCCCCTCCCTCCGCACTGTTGCAACCATCAAAAAGTCATTTATGTTATGCATGAATCTGCTTTTAAGTCCTTATCATAGGGGTCTCAAACAGTATTTGTCTTTTTGTCACTGACTACTTTCACTCAACATAATGTCCTCCAGTTGAAACCAGGTTAAGAGTTCCTGCAATGATACTTGTTCTTTACCATTGCATAGTCTTCCACTGAGTATATATATTGTAGTTTATCTATCTGTTCCTCTGTTGTTGGGCATCTGGGTTGATTCCATCTTTTTGCTATTGTGGACTGTACTGCAATGAACATTCATGTACATGTTATCGGTTGGTGTGAATGGTCTTGATTCTGTAGGATATATTCCAAGCAGTGGAATTACTGAGTCAAATGGCATATTTATACCCATTTGTTTTAAGGCAGCACCAGATTGCTTTCCAAAGAGGTTGCATCATTTTGCAATCACACGAACAGTGGAGGAGAGTTCCAATCTCCCCACAGCCTCTCCAGCATTTGTTGTTTTGTGGGTTTTGGATCATGGTCAGTCTTGTTGGGGTGAGATGGTATCTCATTGTTGTTTTGATTTGAATTTCTTTAATAGCTAATGATCGTGAGCATGTGCGTATGTGTTTCTTGGCTGCCTGGATCTCCTCTTTAGAGAAGTGTCTGTCCATCTCCTTTGGCCATTGCTTAATTGGATGATGTATATTTTTCCTAGTGACATTTTGTAATACCTTATAGATTATGGAGATGAGGCATCAGTCTGATATAGAGTTGTCAAATGTTTTTCCCCATTCAGTAGGTAGCCTTTTGATTCTATTAATAAAGTCTTTGGATGAGCAAAAGTGTTTGATTCTTAGTAGTTCCCATTTATCTATTTTCTCTTCTGTTGTTTGTGGTTGGTTTGGCAGATTTTGAAGTCTGTCTGCATTGTGTGTTAAACCTTCCATTGTTGTTGCTACTTTTTCTTGGATGAGCTTTCTCGTTTCAGAGTTGATATTTACTTCTTTTATCCATTTTGAGTTGGCTTTTGTATAACTGTAAGATATGGGTCTTTTTTCAATTTATTGCAGATGGATATCCAATTTTGCCAGCAGCATTTATTGAAGAGATTGTTTTTACCCCAGTTTAATGTCTTAGGGCCTTTGTCAAATATCAACTGTTCATAGGCAGATGATATCATCTCTGGCGTCTCAAGTCTGTTCCACTGATCTGTCTGTTTTTCTATCAGTAACAGGCTGTTTTGACTACTCTGGCAGTAAAATAGGTTCTAAGGTTGGATAATAAGAGGCCTCCCAGTGTGTTCTTCTTCTTTAGCAAAGCTTTACTTATCCGGGGCTTCTTGCCTTTCCAGATAAAGGTGGAAAATGTCACTGGAACTTATTTTGCCATTGCATTATATCAGTAGATTGCTTTGGGTGAAATAGACATTTTCACAATGTTAACTCTTGCTATCCATGAGCAGAGTAGGTTTCTCCATTCATGTAATTCTCTCTTAATTTCCTGCAGTAAGGGTTTGTAGTTCTCTTTGTAAAGATCTGTTATTTCTCTGTTGGATTTGTTCCTAGGTACTTTATCTTCTTGGGGGCTATAGTAAATGGTATTGTTTTGATGATTTCTTCATTGGCAGTCTCATTGTTGATATAAAGGAATCCTACTGATTTACTTATGTTTATATTGTATGCTGAGTCTTTGTCGAACTCTTATATCAGTCTGAGTAGTTTCCTTATTGTTTCTTTGGAATTCTCTGCATGTACAATCATATCATCAGCAAACAGAGAGATTTTTAGTTCTTCGCCGATGCAGATGCGCTTTATTTCTTGGTCCTATGTAATTGCTCTGGCTAGAACTTCTAGCACAATGTTGAATAGAAGAGGTGACAGTGGGCATCCTTGCCTAGTTCCTGTTCTCAAGGGAAATTGTTTCAGTCTCTCTCCATTCACGATGATGTAGGTAGTTAGCTTTGTATAAACCCCCTTTATTGCTATGAGGAATTGGCCATCTGTTCCTATTTTGCTGAGAGTTTTTAGCATGAGTGTGTGTTGGACTTTATCAAATGCCTTTTCACCATCAATAGACAAGATCTGCTGCTTCTTGTCTTTTGTGGTATTTATGTGGTTGATCACATTAATTGTATTTCTGATGCTGAACCAGCCTTGCATCCCTGGTATGAATCCAACTTGGTCATGATGGAATATTTGTTTTTGATATATTGTTGTATTCTATTGGCAAGAATTTTGTTGAATATTTTTGCATCTAGATTCATTAGTGATACTGGTCCGTAGTTTTCCTTTTGGTTGGGTCTTACCTTGGCTTTGGTATCAGGGTTATGCTGCCTTCATAGAATGAATTTGGGAGTATTCCATCCCTTTCTATACTGTGAAACATCCTCACTAGTATTGGAGATAACTTTTCTCTACAAGCTTGTTAGAATTCTGCAGTGAAGCCATTGGACCCGGGCTTTTTTAGGTTGGCAGTTTTTTGATGACTTTTTCAATCTTTTCCTTTGTGATGGGCTTATTCAGTTGTTCTGCTTCATATTGTGATAATTTTGGTAGGTGATCTAATCAAGAAAATTGTCCATTTCTTCTAGGTTTTCAAATTTATTAGAATACAGTCTTTCATAGTATTCAGCTATAGTATTTTTGATTTCTGTTGGATCTTTGGTGACAACTCCCCTCTCATTTCTTATTTTAGCTATTTGTTTCCTTTCCTGTTTTCCCTTAGTAATTTTAGCCAATAGTTTGTCAGTTTTGTCAATCTTTTCAAAAAAAATTGCTTCTGGTCTTTTCAATTTTTTCAGTTATTCTTCTTTTCTCTAATTCTTTTAGTTCTGCTCTAGTCTTTATGATATATTTTCTTCTGGTGCCAGAGTGGTTCCTCTGTTGTTCTCTCTCTACTTGTCGAAGCTGTAGTGTCAGTTCTTTGATTTGGTGTCTTTCTTCCTTCCAGATGTGCGCATTTATGGAGATAAAGTGACCTGTGAGCATTGTTTTGGCTGTATCCCATAGATTCTGGTAGGACATGTTTTCATTCTCATTGGAATCCATAATTTCCTTTATTTCATCATTTATTTCTTCTATAACAAATGATTTTTTTAGCAAGATATTGTTCAGTTCCATGAGTTTCACTTTCTATCTATGCTTTTTCTGCAATTGATTTCGACTTTTATGGCTTCATGATCTGAGAAGATGCTTTACATTAATTTAATCTTTTGGATTTTGTTGAGAATTGCTTTATGTCCTAACACATGGTCTATTCTAGAGAATGTTCCATGGGCGCTGGAGAAGAAGGTGTAGTTGTCCACTGATGGCTAGAATGTTCTGTACATGTCAATGAGGTCTAGTTTGTTAATTGGGGCAATGACGTCTTCTGTGTCTTTACTGAGCTCTTTTCTAGATTATCTGTCTAATATTGAGAGTGGAGTGTTGAAATCTCCTACCATTATTGTGCAGTGATCTATCTCCTTTTTGAGTGTAGTTAGTGTTTCTTTGATGTATTTAGGTGCTCTAACGTTGGGTGCATAAATATTTAATAATGTTAAGTCCTGCTTGTGCATTGAACCTTTCAGCAACAGTGACCATCCTTGTCCACGATGGTGGACTTTACAGTGAAATTGATTTTATCAGAGATTAAAATTGCCACCCTTGCTCTCTGTTCATTGTTAGCTTGATATATATTCTTCCATCCTGTAATTTTCAGTTTGTTCCTATCTTTAAGTCTAAGGTGAGTTTCTTGTAGGCAACATATAGATGAGTCATATGTTTTGATCTAAGATGACTCTCAATGTCTCTACTGGAACATTCAGTCGATTCACATTCAATGTAATTATTGACAGATATATGTTCAGTGCTGCCATTGTGATATGTTTATTTTTGTGTTGATGTTTTCTCTGTTGTTCTTATTAATCTGTTCTGTGACCTTCTTCTTTGTAAGTTGATTTTTCACTTTTTTCTGCATTGGTTTGTGATTGTTGAGACTCCTGTATTACATTTCTTGATATGGTAAGTTGCTTCTTTATTGTGCTTTACTGCTTCCCCTATGAGCCTGCTTAATAAACTATGTATAAACCCAATTTTAATTACTACCAGTCTTGTCAACTTCCTCTCCATCTGGAAGGACTATAATGAGTGTACTACATCCCTCTTTTTAATATGATAATATCGTAGTTTTCATAATACGAGCACTAGATCATTTCTTTCATTATTATAGCTTTCATTGTGTTTGGAGACTTCCATAACTAAGTAGGATTCTGGATAGTGTGTCCTTCTAAAATATATAGTCAGCAGATTTGGTCTTCCAAGCCAAGAAATGCTTTTGGTATTTCTTGTAGCTTTGGTTTGGTTTTTACAAAGTGTTTGAGTTTCTGTTTATCTGCAAATGTCTTAATTCCATTTTCATATTTGAAAGATAGTTTTGCAGGATACATAAGTTTTGGTTGGAAGTTCTTCTCCTTCAAGGCTTTCAATATGTCATGCCACTGTCTCTGTACCAGCATCATTTCTGCTGAGAAATCTGCCAAAAGTCTACAGCATTTCCCTCTGAATGTTAGCTTTGCTTTGAGTCTTGCTGCCTTTAAGAGTTTCTGCTTATGTTTCATTTTGTTGAGCTTCATTATAGTATGTGTTGGAGTCTTTCTATTGAGATCTATATCGAGTGATGTTCGATATGTATCTTGGATATCTATATTCTCTTCTTTCATAATCTCTGGGAAGTTTTCTGTCAGCAGCTCAGTAACAATAGGTGTCTCACCCTGGTCAGGAACTCCAATTAATTGTAGATTGTTCTTCTTAATAGAGTCCCACATGCTTGTTAATGCTTCTTCATTTTTCTTGTTTCTTTTTTTCTGATTTCTCCTCATAGAGGCTGGAGTCAGTGGTTCTCTCTTCTAAATCAGAAATTCTCCTTTCAATTTGTTTCATTCTGTTTTCTTGATTTTGAATGGAAGTTTGTATGTCTTTGAATTTTTTCTTGATCTATTGGATTTCTGAGTACTGATGTTCTATCAGATCAAACAGCTCGCTTAATTTTTCATTTTGCACTGCTGCATTTTGTATGAGATCTAGGAGGGCTCTCTATATAATCCTTTTGTTTTCACCTTCTGATAGTTTCAGAAAAGCTTCTTCATCTGGGAAGTTCTGAGGTGATTTCTTTCAGGGGCCTTCTGATGCTGTGGGTGACTCCCAAGTTACCGTCTTCTCCAACGTTTGTTGCTTTTTGGGCTTCATGAGGGTCAATGGAGGGTAGGAGAGATGATGTGAAGATGGACCACAGTTGTTTCTGTAGTCCGTCTTAAAATGAAAAGTAAGAAGTATTTGACAACTTCCAAAGTCAGTCAGGTTTTCTGGTGTGTACGTCCCTCTTCCCAGCTGGCAAAGTAATCATCTCTATATTGAACACCAGATGTTGTAAACCAAAATACAGAAAGGCTTCTAGACTGCTGGCCTCTGCTGTCAGACCCCAGCTGTAGGAGATACTGTGTAGAATTCTGCTTTTCTGCTGGAAAATCAGTCTCTTCTGGATAGGCACTGCCTCCCAGCCCAGGAATTAGGTCCAGCTGAAGCTTCTGTATGGATGACCCCACCTCCTAGGGAAACAAGAAGGCACCCCACTCAAGCTTGCCAGCCGGCTGGGACCAAGCTCCCAAAAGAAAGAGATGCCAAGAATGCTGAAATGCCCAGAGTCCACAGCCTCTGCTACTGTACCTCAGCCCCAGGTCACACTGTGTAAAACACCATCTCCCTGCTGGAAAAGCACTCTCTCCCTGGCAGGTATCACCTCCCAGCCTAGGATCCAAGTCTGGCCGGGGCCTCTGCCTGGGCTTTTCCATTTCCCAGTGGTTCAAGATGGCATCCTGCACAAGCACATCTGTATGGCTTCCACATTGTAGAGGCAGAAAGACAGGCCACGGGAGCTGAGGTGTATTGAGTCCAGACTCTTAACCCACTAATTGCGCTTGCTGGTCCCACCAGCAGTGCATCTGAGACCAGCAGCTAGTCAAGTCCCCCCTCTGCCCACCGGCCAGGATGGAGGAAAAAGAAATCAAATGGTGAGTTACCTTTGGTCTGTGGAAGCGTCTGCTCAGTGAGAGTGGGGTCCGTGAAAGAGAGGAGGTTTTGCATTCAGTGGTATGAAGTCCAAATTAACAGCTCTATGCTGAATCCCAGGGCTCAGTAGGTGTCCAGAAGACTCCATTTAATTATCATTTCAGGTCTTGGATTCCAGAGGAATTTAGGGAGACACATGTTTACTCCACCACTTTGACTCCACCCCCTGAAAGATTTTTAACATAATATTTTATATGTAGTTGATAAACCTCTACCAGACTTACAATGAAATAAAAAAGAGGGAGCACTAATCTAAAACATCATAAATGCAAAGGGGATATCACTACAGGTTTTTAAGCTATTCAGCTAGTAAAAGGTCATGGAAAGAGGTGTTTTTCAGTTTCACCTTAGACATGTAAACTTTGGAAGCCTTCACTCCTAGTCCTACAAATAATAAAAATCTAATTAAAGTAAAAATGAAGGAATTTTCCTAGAGTTGTAAGATACTTGAGGTAACAGGACAAAAATCACCCTGTAATTAGCTGGAATAGATTAATAGAGTTGCCAAAGCCAAGTGCCGCTGAGTTGGATCCGACTCATGGCGACCCTAGGATTACAACTGAGATAAACTTACATATAACAGAAATTTGTAGTGCTATAAATAGGTATGGACAATTAAATTCTTATTTTGATGAATTTATGAAGATCCATGTGAACTAGGTTGAGAGTGAGAAACTTCTGCGTATCCAGTGTTCATGAGATGCAGGGATCTCATACTTCAGTCAATTTTATTTCAAGGAATTACACCATCCTGTAATGGTGAAAATTCAAGAAAAAGTGTTCCTTGATTTGGCTGGAGAAAGGATGTGAAAAATCTTTGAGACACACCAGAAAATTCTCTATAACACAAGTATAACCTCTATTGAAAATGCCTAATTAAAACAAACAAACAAACAAAATGAATGGAGGTATCAGTTAAATGAATGAACAGCTCTTAAAACTGTGAAATTTTCTAACATTTGCTTTCCATTTGTTATTAGGTATGCTCTGTAGTTGTGCCAGAAAGGGGATTCTAAATGATAGCTACCCTGAAGGAGAGAGTAGAACTGCCCTGTAGGGTTTCTAAGGCTTTGAATCTTTTTTGGTGTGTGTGTGATTAAGTGAAAGCATACAACCCAAATCAATTTTGCATGAGTGCCTATCTGAAGTTTCATCTGCTCCCCTTATCCAGTGACAGTACATTCTTCCTTTTCACCTTGTATTTCTAGTGTTCCTTTAATGAATACCTGTCCCCTTCTCTCCATTCACTCCTTCCCATCTAGAAAGAAACCAGAAGGACTGCTTCCTATAAATGTATACAACCATAGAGTACACACACTATATGTTCACACTGTGTCCCTGAGTCCAGTCCATTCTTATCTGAAGAGTTGACCTCAATACTGGTTTCTGGTCAGGGCTAGCAACAGGTCAGGGGACAATTTTTGCAGGGAAACTTCTAGGCTGTCAGACCATCAGTTCTTGTCTTTTAGTAGAGTTCTTGAGCTGTACCCCTCTTTTCTCATGTTGCCTCAGAGATTCTACACAGTGTCCCCTGTTGCTTGTTTCATTGGTGATTGCCAGGAGTCATCTGGTTCTTCTGGTCACATGTTGATACTGTCTCCCACTCATACGGGCCCTTCTGTCTCCTGGGCTCTTTGTTTTCCTCATGTCTTGCTGTTCTCAGTCATCATCTGTTCCAGATTAGTTTGGACCGCTTGGTGTACCTCAGATGGCAGGTTGCTAGCTTTTAAGATCCCAGAAGCCATTTACCAATATGGGGTGTAGACTACCTTAGCAAAAGACTAGTTCTGACAGTTGGCCTCAATGACCCCTGAAAACATGGTCCTCAGACCTTTACCCCTGCTACTCAATCCTTTGAAATATTGGGCTGAGTTTAGAAAAACTTTCAGTTTCAGGTGCAGTCCAGTTATGTTGATTTGCTCTCTACTGCATGCTGTCGCTGCTTTCACCTAAAGAAATTCCCATCTGCTTTCTAATTTATGACAAGTCCTCTCCCTCCCTCCCCACCCTCATACCTGTCAAAGAGTCTTTTCAACTGTATATAAGTCTATTTTAATTCTTATAGCAGACGTCTCATGTGATACTTGTCCTTTTGCTGCTGACTGATTTCACTCACATGATATCTTCCAATTGAAACCAGTTTACGAGATGTTTCCTGAAATCATCATTGTTCTCTGTCATTGCATAGAGTTCCATTAAGTATATGTACCATAGTTTGTTTATCCACTCATTTGTAGATGGGCACCTAGGATGATTCCATCATTTTGCTATTGTAGATAGTGCTGCAATAAACATCTGTGTGTGTGTATCTGTTCATGTAATCACCTTTATTTCTGTTCATGTGATCACCTTTAGTAGGATATACTCCAAGCAGTGGGATTGCTGGATCACATGGTATTTCTAGTTCTTCAAGGAAACACCAGATTGCTTTCCAAAGCAATTGTACCATTTTGTATTCCCACCAGCAGTGTAGGATAGTTCTAATTTCTCTGCAGTCTCTCCAGCATTTGTAGTTTTCTGTTTTTGGATTACGGCCAACATTGTCGGGGTGAGATGGTATCTTGCTGTAGCTTTAATTTGGATTTCTCTAATAGCTAACAATCAAGAGCATTTCTTCATGTGTCTTTTGGCTGCCTGAATGTCGTCTTTGGTAAAGTATCTGTCCATCTCCTTTGCCCATTGCTTCATTGGGTTATTTATCTTTTTCTTGTTGACATTTTGCCATCTCGTGTAGCTCATGGAAATCAGACATCAACCCGACATGTAGTTGCCAAATACTTTTTTTGTATTCTCTAGGTAGTATTTTAACTCTCTTAATAAAGTCTTTGAATGAAGGTAAGTGTTTGATTAGTAATTAATTAATTAGTAATTCCCATTTATGTATTTTTTTCTTCTGTTTTTCATGCATTGTTGCTCAGATTTTGTAGTCTCTCTAAGCTATGTATTATAACTTCCAATGTAGGTGTTACTTTTTGTTGCATGATCTTTATCATTTATGGTTTGCTATTTAGGTCTTTGATCCATTTTGAGTTAGTTTATGTATAAAGTGTGAGATATGGTTCCTGTTTCAATTTTTTGCGGATGGATATCCAATGTAGCTGACATCATTTGTTAAAGACATTGTTTCCATACCACGTTCCAACCTTTGAGCATTTATTGAATACCAACTGTTCATAACAAGATGATGATATTTCTGGGGTCTCAATACTGTTTTGTTGGTCTATATGTCTCTTTTTGTACTAGTATCAAGCTGTTTTGACTACTGTGGCAGCGTAACAGGTTCTAAGCTCAGATAGTGTGAGGCCTCCCACTGTGTTCCTCTTATTCAGTAGTGCTTTACTTATCTGAGGTTTCTTCCCTTTTGAAACAAAGTTGGAGATTTGTGTCTCCATCTCATTTAAGAATGAAACTGGAATTTGTACTGGGATTGCGTTGTGTATGTAGATCACTTTGTATAGAATTACACATTTTCACAATGTTAAGTCTTCCTATCCATGAACAAGGTATGTTTCTCCATTTAAGTAAGTTTCTTTTGGTTACTTGCAGTAAGGTCTTGTAATTTTCCCTGCACAGGTCTGTTATGTCTCTGGTTAGATTCCTAGGTATTTTATCTTCTTGGGGGCCAGAGTAAATACCATTGATTCAGTGATTTTCTCTTTGATGATCTCTTTGTTGGTATAAAGGAATCGTACTGATTTACTTATGTTTACCTTATATCCTGATACTTTGCTGAATTCTTCTATTAGTACCCAAAGTTTACTTATGTATTTGTTAGGATTCTCTCCATATGCAATTCTCTCCATATGCAATAATATCTGATGGGTAGATTTTTACTTCTTCTTTGCCAGTGTGGGTGTCCTTTATTTCTTTGTCTTGTCTTGCTGTGGCTAGAACCTCTATTACAATGTTGAATAGAAGTTGTGACAATTGGCATCCTTGTCTAGTTCCTGTTCTGAAGGGGAAATCTTTCAATCTCTCTCCATTCATGATGATGTAGGCAATCGGCTTTGCATAGATGCCACTTACTGTGTTGAGGAATTTCCCCTCTATTCTTATTTTGCTGAGAGTTTTTAGCATGAATGGGTGTTGAACTTTATCAAATGCCTTTTCTGCATCAATTGACAAAATCAGGTGATTCTTATCCTTTGTGTTATTTATGTAGTTGATCATGTTGATTGTTTTTCTCATGTATAATCAGCCTTGCATCCCTGGTATAATACAACTTGATCATGATGAATTCTTTTTTTTTTTTTTTTTTTTTGATATTTTGTTGCATGCTATTGCCTAGATTTTGTTGAAGATTCTTGTATTTAGGTTCATGAGTGATACTGGTGTATACGTTTCTTTTCTCCTGGGATCTTTCCCCAGCGTTGGTCTCTGGGATATGCTGGCTTCAAATAATAAATTTATAGTATTCTGTCCCTTTCCATGCTGTGAAATGGTCTCAGTAGTACTGGAGTTAACTCTTCTATAACATTTGGCTGAATTTTCTGGTGAAGTCAGCTAGGTCAGGACTATATTTGGTTGGTAATTTTTTATTACTTTTTCAGTCTCTTCCTTTGTGATGGGCTTATTAAATTGTTCTACTTCAAGTCCATGTGATAATTTTGGTAGATGATATGAATCCAGAAATTCGTCCATTTTCTTTAGGTTTTCAAATCTGTTAGACTGCAGTCTTCCATTGTATTCTGTCATGACACTTTTCATTTCACTTAGGTCTATTGCAACATCTCCCATCTCATTTCTTGTTCAAGTTATTTATTTTCTCTCCTGTTTGTAAGTTTAACCAGTGGTTTATCAATTTTATTGTTCTTTTCAAAGGACCATCTTTTGATTTTGTTAATTTTTTAAATTGTGCTTCTATTTTCTGTTACCTTCAGTTCTGCTGTGACCTTTATTACCTTTTTTTTTTTTTCCTGGTGCTCAAGGGGTTCCTGTGTTACTCTCTTTCTACTTGTTCAAGCTGTACAGTTAATTCTTTGGTTTGGGTCCTTTCTTCATTATGGATATGTGATAAATTGATCTCTGAGTACTGCTTTTTGCTATATCCCATAGGTTCTGATAGGATGTGTTTTCATTCTCATTTGATTCCATAAATTTCTTCATTTCATACTTGATTTCTTCTGTAAAACATGGGTTGCTGACTAAGGTGTTATTCAGTTCCCATGATTTCAGATTTCTTCCTATGCTTTTTCTGCTATTGATTTCAACTTTCATGGCTTTCTAGTCTGAGAAGATGCTGTGCAATAATTCAATGGATTGGCTTTTGTTGAGATTTGATTTATGTCCTGACACAAGATCTATTCTGGAAAATGTTCCATGTGCACTGGAGAAGCAATTGTATTTATCTGTTGGTGGGTAGAAGGTTCTCTTTATGTTGATGAGTTCTAGTGGTTCTTTGTCAGAGTAAGGTCTTCTGTTATCTTTACTGAGCTTCTTTCTGGATTATCTGTGCGTTACTGAATGTGGAGAGTTGAAGTCTCCAACTACTACTGTGGAGTAATCTGACTCTTTTTTCAATGTTGTCAGTGTTTATACAGTGGATTTAGATGCTCTGGTATTGGGTGCATAAATATTTAATATTGTTATGTCCTGCTTATTTATTGAATCTTTCAGCAATAAATTGTGATCATCCTTGTCCTCAGTGGTGTATTTTACATTAAAATCTATTTTGACAGCACTTGGCTTGGCTTTGGCTATTTTATATGAGATTAGTATTGTTACTTTGTACATTATTTTCTTGGTATATATTTTCCCATTCTTTAATTTTCAGTTTGTTCATCTCTTTGAGTCTAAGGTGTGTTCCTTTTAAGCAACACATAGATGGGTCATGTCTTTTGATCCAGAATATCATTCCTTGTCTCTGTTGGAGTGTTCAGTCCATTTACATTCAGTGTAATTATTGATAGGTATCTGTGTAGCACTATCATTTTGATGCTTTTATTTTCATGTTGTTGATGTTTTCTGTATTGCTCTTAATATTCTGTTGTGGGTCATTTTTCTTTATGGATTGTCTTTTCATCATTTTCAGTGTCAATTTTGTGTTTGTTGAAACTCCTGTACTATGTTTCTTGTTTTGATATGTTGCATTGTTATTTTATACCAGACTTTAACTTCTACATATCTTTTTATATTCTCCTTCACTTGGCTTTTGGCCATCTGAAAGAGTTATAACTACTATAATATATCTCTCTTTTTAGTGTGATGATGTCATAGTTTTCATGATATGATCACTAGTTCCCTTCTTTAAATGTTGTAGTTTTGTATGAACTTTATGACTTCCTTGAGTAGGATTCTGGATAGGGGGTCCTGCATTGCCTCCTTAAATACAGACTTAATGGTTTTGTTCTTCTAAGCAAATAATTTCTTTCAGTATGTCTTGTAGATTTCTTCTGGTTTTTATGACATGTCTAAGCTTCGATTTATCTGAAAATTTCTTAATTTCGTCTTCATATTGCAATACAATTTTGTAGGGTAATATTTGGTCAGAAGGTTTTTTCCTTCAAGGCTTTCAATATGTCATCCTACTTCTTCCTTGCCAACATTGTTTCTGCCATGAAATCAGACAAAAGCTTACAGGGCTTCCCTTTGAATGTGAGATTCGCTTTAAGCCTCACTGCCCTTCAGAGCCTCTGTTTATGCTTCATTTTATTAATCTTGATTATAAAAAGTCTTAACGTCTTTCTTTTGCAGTCTATTTTTTTGTGGTGTTCAACATGCAGCTTGGAAATCTGTGTTCTCTTCTTTTATAATTTCAGGGGAAGTTTTCTGTCAGCAACTCTACAACAATACTCTATATTTTCAGCTTTCCCTCCCTTTTCAGGAACTCCAGCTATTTCTAGATTATTTCTCTTAATAGAGTCCCACAAGTTTCTTAATTCTTCATTTTTCTTAGATTTCTCCTGATAAACACTGGAGTCAGTTGCTCTATCTTCAAGCTTACTAACTCTGGCTTCCAACCCCTGAATTCTGGTCTTTTCACTTTGGATCAAATTTTCTAATTCTGTAATTTTATCACTGATCTGCTGGGTTTCAGGTCACTGATCTTCCAACCAGTTCAAACAGCTTGCTTAATTTTTCATTTTGTTCTGCTTCATTTTTTTTTCTTAATTTCTATGAGGGCTGTGTATATAATTCTTTTGTACTCGACCTCTGATAGTTTCAGAAAAGCTTCTTCATCCAAGAAGCTTTTTGATTCTTTATTTTGGGAGTTTTATGGTGCCCTGGTGGACTGTTTCTCTAAACAGTTAGCTATTAACTGTTGCTCTTGTGCCATCTAGAAGCTGTTTGGTTTTTCTGGTGTTTCCTCAGCAGGAGTTGAGGTGTAGTTCTGAGATGGGAGTTGGTCACCAGCTGCCTCTATGTACTCTAGTGATTGGTCCTAGGTGGATTCTCTAGGCCTAAAGGTTCTTTTTCCTGGCTGGCAAAGACACTGCCCTACTTTTTGAGTAACCTTGACTATTAGCCAATGCTATGAAGTAGATCAGTGAAGAGTGGAGAAGATTATGCGGGCTGTTCAGCCATCAGTTCTCCAGGTGATCTTATTTTAAAAATGTACCTTACTGCTACCTGAGGAGCTGTCCAACAGCTGCAGAAAGCAATCAGGCCATAGGGTGTGGCCAGCCCTGTCTTTCAGCTGACAAAGAAAGTGTCTCATAGGCCATCCTCCAATCCTATGACGTGGTTCATAGTGAGGGGGTTATGGCCTTGCTTCCATCTTCTGCCAGGCCCTACTCATAAGCCTAGTGGCTCCACCATCATAAACACAGCTTTTGTGCTGGAGAAGCACTTTCCAGGCTCTGCTACTCAGCATAAATATTAGCCTCAACTAAGGCTCTAATTGGGTTACCCCCTACCCCGCAGACCTAGGTGGCATCCTGCCTAAGCTACTCTTCCTGCCATGAAACAGCAGAATCAATGGTGCAGCTCAAAAATGAGAGGGTAGATGGAGAGTGGTGAGCTCACTCAGCAGCCAGGCTCTCAATATGTTGCTATCCCACATACAATCTCCCTGCTGTACTATGTGCCATTTACCTAAGCACTGCATTTCAGTGTATTAGCCAACTCAAGCTGAGTCCCCACCTCCCGGATAATAAAGAAGGCATCAGTACCTGTAGTCTTCCCAAACAGTGAGTCAGCTGAAGCAGGGCTCAGCATTCACTGTCTTGTGTTAGATAGAGGTAATTTCCCATATACTTGTGTATTGTCCAATCTGACAACTCTATGCCAGATCCTAGGGTTCCTTGGATGTCCACACTGCTCCATTTAAGTATCAGTCTAGGCCTTAGTCCTCAGAGGATACTGAGGAGATGTGTAACTAGTCTATAATCCTGACCCCACCTCTATGTCTGTAAACCTTGTAATGAGGCAAATTGCCTTATCTTTTTGTTGTTGAGTTTCTGGGAGTTCAAAGAAGTGACCTTTATCTTAACATCCAAGTATTCAACCACTATTTTAGCAGGACTACTGGAAATGACCATAGCACACCCTGATTTGACCTAGCGAAGGGCAATTACTTAACCCCAGCCACTTCAAGTTTTCCTGCCACGAAAAGAGAAAGAGGGAGAGAGAGAGAGAGAGAGGAGGAGGGAGGGAGAGAGGGAGAGAGGGAGACAGAGAGAAAGAGAAAGAAAGAGAGAGAGAGAGAGAAAGAATGGAAGGAAGAAAGGAAAAAAAGAAGGAAGGAAGGAGGGAGGGAGGGAGGAGGGAGAGAGGAAGGAAAGAAAGAAAGAAAAGGAAGAAAGGAAGGAAGAAAGAAAGAAAAAGAAAGAGAGAGAGAGAGAAAGAAAGAGAGAGAGAGAGGAAAGAAAGAAAGAAAGAAAGAAAGAAAGAAAGAAAGAAAGAAAGAAAGAAAGAAAGAAAGAAAGAAAGAAAGAAAGAAAGAAAGAAAGAAAGAAAGAAAGAAAGAAAGAAAGAAAGAAAGAAAGAAAGAAAGAAAGAAAGAAAGAAAGAAAGAAAGAAAGAAAGAAAGAAAGAAAGAAAGAAAGAAAGAAAGAAAGAAAGAAAGAAAGAAAGAAAGAAAGAAAGAAAGAAAGAAAGAAAGAAAGAAAGAAAGAAAGAAAGAAAGAAAGAAAGAAAGAAAGAAAGAAAGAAAGAAAGAAAGAAAGAAAGAAAGAAAGAAAAAGGAAGGAAGGAAGGAAGGAAGGAAAAGAAAGAAAGAGGGAAGGAGGCAGGCAGAGAGGGAGGCAGGGAAGGAGAGATGCAGGGAGACAGGGAAAGAAGGAAGGAAGGAAGGAGGGAGGAGGGGAGGGAGGGTAGGAGGGAAGGAAAGGGAGAGAGAGAGAAAGAGAGAAAGAAAAGAGGGTAAGATACATTATGGAGACCAAAGCCTAGGAACACAGGCCTACTAAGAGACTGAAGTTTAATTGTAAGATTACAGAAAAAATGTTTCTTCTTTATGCCACATCAGCTGAGCTCCAGTATAGCAATGTAATAGTACACAGACTAATTTAGGAGACTTACCTGCAACACATAAAACTGATAGAAGAGAGAGAGAAAATAAATGCAGTAAGGATACTAGAGGAAACTGAAGCCTCTGGTGTCTATAACAACAAGTTATAAAAAGAGTACAGATTCTACTGAAATTAACATAAAGCCTCAGGCTAAAGGCCTATTTACCTCATTTACTATTATCCTGTACATTATGTCAAAGTTTCAACAAAGAAACAGAAAACAAATTAAAAAAAAAGAAACAAAACAGAGTCTGAAGAGATAAGCTTCAAAACCAGACCCAGAAATGACATAGGATTTGAAATCATCAGCTAGGACATTTTAAACAATGATGACTAAGTGTAAGGATTTTAATGAAGAGAGTAGACAGTACACTTGGTGTTTTAGTCAGGTAGGGATGCTCTAATAGAAATATCACAGAGTGGATGGCTTTAACAAAGGAAGGTTTATTCTTACATAGTCCGGTAGGCTATGAGTCCAAATTCAGGGTGTTCCCTCCAGGGGAAGGCTTTCCCCTTGTCGGCTCTGGAGGAAAGTCTGATATTGCATCAGTCTTTGTCCAGGGAGCACCTTGGCTCAGGAACCTCGGGTCTGAAGGACAAGCTCTTCTTGCTGTGCAGCTTGCTTGATGGTACGAGGTTCCCAAATCTCTGCTTGCTTCTCTTTCCTTTTATCTCTTGCAGGATGAAAGGATTAAGGGTGGGGCAAGTCATCCTCCAGGGAAACTCCCTTTACAGTGGAGCAGGGAGGTGATCTTATAAAGGGATTTACAGTCCCACCCTAATCCTTTAACATACAACATAGGAAAACCACAAAATGGAGGACAGTCACAAGATACTGGGAGTCATGGCCCAGCCACATGGCTACACGTATTTTTGGGAGGACACAGGTCAACCCATGACATGTGGAAAGATGTATAATGTAAGTAGAGATAGATAATTAATATTAAAAAAATTGTAGAAATCGAAAATAGTATATAAACAAAAATGAAGAATGCCTCTAATAAATCATCAACAGACAAGACATAATATAGGAAAGAATTATTGAGTTTGAAGAGAGATCAATAAAATTTTCCCAAACTTAGGCTGTAAAAAAATAATTAAATAAATAAATGAAAAGAATACAGTATCCTGGGGGGGGGTGGAGTCAAGATGGCGGACTAAGCCCACGTCTCCTTATATCCTTCTGGAAACCAAGACCTGAACTGACAATCAAACAGAGCCTTCTGATCACCTAATCAGTCTCAGGACACGGCACAGAGCTGTTAACTGGGACTTCATACCACTCAGAGAAAAACCTCCTCTCTTTCGCTGACTCCCACTCCTGGCTAGCCTTGGCTCTCACGGATGGAAGGTAAACGCACCATTTTGACTTTTTTATTCCTCTGTCTCCACTTGCAGGCGGAGATGGGTCTTGCCTGGCGGCTAGACTCAGACGCGCTGCTGGGGGAATAGGCAGGCAAAATTCCCATATTCTGAGAGCCAGGCTCGGGACTCTGTTAATCTAGCCACTTTGAGCCTTTTGTTTTGTAGCTGCCTCAGTGGTGTTTGTGCGGAGCTTTGCGGTCAATGTGCAGATGCCATGTTGGTACCGACATTTCAGCAGGACCTCGTTCTTAAACTGGGAGCCAGCGCCTGCAAACGGGACAGCGCTTCTCCAACAGAAAAGTAGCGATTTTGCACAGTGCTGCCTATGTTGGGGGCCCTGCAACAGAAGCAGAGGAATCACTACCTCTCGGCACCTTTAGCCCCTCTGTCTGCGGCCTGTGTGGAGGATGCCATCTTGGATATGGTGGCCGCAGCTGGACCTAATTCTTAGCTTGGGAGCCAGAGCCTGCCCACAGGAGAGCGCTTCTCTATCACAAAACCAGTACTCGATGCAGTGTTGGCTAAGGCTAGGCCCTGTCAGCAGAGGACAACAGGGCAGTAGCATTGCTGTATTCTGAACTAGTTTTTTATCATCGGGGGTTGGATATAATGGCACTTACTTTGTCAGATGAGAAGAGGGACCTCTACACCTGAAAACCTAACTGATTTGTGAACTGGTCAGATACGTTCTGCTTTACATTTAAAGACAGCCTAGAGAAACATTTGCAATCCATCCTCACAGTACCTCTTCCAGCCTCTATATACTCACACGGGACCCAAAAAGCAACAGACAATTGTGGCATACAAGAAATCACTCATGGCTTCAGAAGGCTCCCAAACAAAGCAACCAAGGAGTTTTCCAGATGAAGAAACTTTTATGAAAGCATCAGGAAGTGAATACAAATTGATTATATACAGAGTCCTTCTAGACCTTATACAAAATGCAGCAGGACAAAACGCAAAATTAAGCAAGTTGTTCGATCTGATGGAACACCAGTACTCTGAAATCCAGCAGATCAAGAAGAAAATCAAAGACATAGACACTTCCATGCAAAGCCAAGAAAACAGCATGAAACAAATGGAAAAAAGAACTTCTGACTTGGAAGACAGAGCTACTGATGCCAGCGTCTATGAGTAGAAATCAGAAAAAAGAAACAAGAAAAATGAAGAAACATTAAGAAGCATGTGGGACTCTATTAAGAGGAACAACCTTCGATTAATTGGAGTCCCTGAACAGGGTGAGACATCTGAGAACACAGAGAGTATTGTTGCTGAGCTGCTGAAAGAAAACTTCCAAAAATCATGAAGGAAGACAATATAGACATCTCAGATGCATATCGTACGGCACCCAATATAGATCTCAAAAGAAAGACTCCAAGACATATTATAATCAAGCTTAACAAAATGAAATGTAAGCAGCAACTCTTAAAGGCAGCAAGACTCAAGGCAAAGCTAACATTCAGAGGGAAACCCTGTAGGCTGTCGTCAGATTTCTCAGCAGAAACCATGCTGGCACAGAGACAGTGGCATGACACATTCAAAGTCTTGAAGGAGAAGAACTTCCAACCAAGAATTATATACCCTGCAAAACTATCTTTCAAATACAAAAATGAAATTAAAACATTCCCAGATAAACAGAAACTCAGAGACTTTGTAAAAACCAAACCCAAACTACAAGAAAAACTGAAAAAAGTTCTTGGCTTTGGCTTAGAAGAACGAAACCACTAACTTTATATTTTAGAACGACACACTGCTCAATACTCTACTCATTTAGGGAAGGCTTCAAAGTAAATCACAGCTTTGATATGGAAAGAAGCAATCTAGTGATCATCATGAAAACTATGGTGTCCTCATAATAAAAAGAGGGATGTACTACAGTCGTTATAGTCCTTCCAGATGGAGAGGAAGATGACAAGACTGGTAGTAATTAAAATTGGGTTTATAAATAGTTTATTAAGGGGGTTCATGGGGCAGCTGTAAAGCACAACAAAGATGTATCATATCATTTCAAGAAATCTAACACATGAGTCTCAACAACTATAAAACCAGCTCTGAACAAGGTGAAAAATCAACTCACAAAAAAGAGTGTCCCAGAACAGACTAATAAGAACAACAGAGAAAACATCAACATAAAAATAAACATATCACAATGGCAGCAGTGAACATATACTTATCAGTAATTACATTGAATGTGAATGGACTGAATGCTCCAGTAAAGAGACACCGAGTGTCATCTTGGATCAGAAGACACGACCCATCCATATGTTGTCTACAAGAAACTCACTTGAGACCTAAAGACAGGAACAAACTGAATATTAAAGGATGGAAGAATATATATCAAGCTAACAGTGAACAAAGAAGAGCAGGAGTGGCAATTCTAATCTCAGACAAAATCAATTTTAATGTCAAATCCACCATCGTGGACAAAGATGGTCACAATTTATTGCTGAAAGGTTCAGTACACAAGCAAGACTTAACTATATTAAATATTTATGCACCTAATGTCAGAGCACCTAAATATGTCGAAGAAACACTGACTACACTCAAAAGAGACTTAGATGACTCCACCATAATAGTGGGAGACTTTAGCACTCCACTCTCATTCCTAGACAGATCATCTAGAAAAAAGGTCAGTAAAGATACAGAAGACCTCATTGACACAATTAACCAACTAAACCTCATTGATATATACAGAACTTTCCACCCATCAGCAGACAACTACACCTTCTTCTCCAGTGCACATGGAACATTCTCCAGAATTGACCACGTGATGGGCCATAATGCAGTGCTCAACAAAATCCGTGCCATTGAATTACTGCAAAGCATCTTTTCAGATCGTAAAGCCATAAAAGTCAAAATTAATAGCAGAAAAAACACAAATAGAAAGTAGAATTCATAGAAACTGAACAACATCTTGCTCAAAAAAACATGGGTTATAGAGGAAATCAAGGATGAATTAAAGAAATTCATGGATTCCAATGAGAACGAAAACACTTCTTACCAGAAGCTATGGGATGCAGCCAAAGCAGTGCTCAGAGGTCTGTTTATCTCCATAAATGCATCCATCTGGAAGGAAGAAAGAAACCAAATCAAGGAACTAACTCTACAGCTTGAACAAGTAGAAAGAGAACAACAGAGGAACCGCTCGGGCACCAGAAGAAATGAGATCATACAGATTAGAGCAGAGCTAAATGAATTAGAGAATAGAAAAACAATTGAAAAAATTGAAAAGACCGAAAGCTGGTTTTTTGAAAAGATCAACAAAATTGATAAACCACCGGCTAAACTTACTAAAGAAAAGCAGGAAAGGAAACAAATAACCCAAATCAGAAATGAGAGGGGAGTTGTCACCACAGAAGCAATAGAAATCAAAAATATCACAACAGAATACTATGAAAGACTGTACTCTAACAAATTTGAAAACCTAGGGGAAATGGACCAATTGGTTGACTCATACCACCTACCCAAATTATCACAACATGAGGCAGAACAACTTAATAAACCCATCACAAAGGAAGAGATTGAAAAGATCATCAAAACACTGCCAACCAAAAAAAAGTCCGGGCCCAGATGGCTTCACGGCAGAATTCTACCAAGCATTTAGAGAAGAGTTATCCCCAATAGTACTGAGAATATTTCACAGTATAGAAAGGGATGGAGTACTCCCAAACTCATTCTATGAAGCCAGCATAACCCTGATACCTAAGCCAGGGAAAGATCCAACAAAGACAGAGATCTACAGACCGATATCACTCATGAACCTAGATGCAAAAATCTTCAACAAAATTCTTACCAACAGAATACAACAACATATCAAGAAAATAATCCATCATGACCAAGTGGGATTCATACCAGGGATGCAAGGCTGGTTCAACATCAGGAAAACAATTAATGTGATAAACCACATAAATAACACAAAAGACAAGGATCACCTGATTTTGTCCATTGATGCCGAAAAGGCATTTGATTATGTCTAACACCCATTCATGCTAAAAACTCTTAGCAAAATGGTCATAGACGGCAAATTCCTCAACACAATAAGGGCCATTTATACAAAGCCAGTTGCCCACATCATCCTGAATGGAGAGAGACTGAAAGACTTTCCCTTGAGATCAGGAACTAGACAAGGATGCCCACTCTCACCTCTCCTATTCAACATTGTGCTAGAAGTTCCAGCCAGAGCAATTAGACAAGACCAAGAAATAAAGGGCATCTGCATCAGCCAAGAGGAAGTTAAGATCTCCCTGTTCGCAGATGATATGATTGTATATGCAAAGAATCCCACGGAATCCATAAGGAAACTACTTAAACTGATAGAAGAGTTCAGCAGTCTCAGGATACAAGATAAACATAAGTAAACAGTAGGATTCCTTTATACCAAGAGCGAGACTGTTAAGGAAGAAATTGTCAAATCAATACTATTTATGATAGCCCCTAAGCAGATAAAGTACCAGGAATTAATCTAACCAGAGAAATAACAGACCTTTACAAAGAGAACAACAAGCCCTTACTACAAGAAACTAAGAGACACTTAGATAAATGGAAAATCCTATCCTGCTCATGGATAGGAAGACTAAACATTGTGAAAATGTCTATTTTACCCAGAGCAGTCTTTTAATGTAATGCAATCCCAATACAAGTTCTATCGTCATTTTTTAATGAGATGGAGAAACAAATCACCAATTTTTTTTGGAAAGGGAAGAAGTCCCGGATATGTAAGGTACTACTGGAAAAGAAGAACACACTGGGAGGCCTCTCATTACCCGACCTTAGAACATACTACACTGCCACAGTGGTCAGAATAGCCTCGTTACTGGTACAAGAACAGACAGATGGATCAATGGAACAGAATTGAGACCCCAGAGATGACACTGTCTGCCTATGAACAGTTTATATTCGACAAAGGCTCTAAGACATTAAACTGGGGTAAAAACAGTATCTTCAACAAATGGTGCTGGCAAAATTGGATATCCATCTGCAATAAACTGAATCAAGATCCATATCTACACCTTATACAAAAACTAACTCCACCTGGATAAAAGACCTAAATACCAAACCTAAAACTATAAAGCTCATCCAAGAAAAGGTAGCAACAACAATGGAAGTTTTAATACACAATGTGGACAGACTCCAAAATCTGTCAAAGAAACCACAATCAATAGAAGAGAAAATAGATAAACGGGAACTATTAAGAATCAAACACTTTTGCTCATCCAAAGACTTTATTAATAGAATCAAAAGAATACCCACAGAATGGGAAAACATATTTGGCAACTCTATGTCAGACTCATGCCTGATCTCCATAGTCTATAAGATACTACAAAATATCAATAAGAAGATGAATCATCCATTTAAGCGATGGGCAAAGGAGATAGCAGACATTTCACTAAAGAGGATATCCAGGCAGCCAAAAAACACATGCGGACGTGTTCACGATCTTTAGTTATTAAAGAAATTCAAATGAAGAATACAATGAGATACCATCTCACCCCAACAAGATTGGCCATGATCCAAAAAACACAAAACAACAAATGCTGGAGAGGCTGTGGAGAAAGTGGAACCCTCCTACACTGTTGGTGTGGTTGCAAAATGGTCCAGCCTCTTTGGAAAGCAATCTGGCACTTTCTTAAAAAAATTGATATTGATATACCATTTGACCCAGTCATTCCACTACTTGGAATATATTCTACAGAATAAAGGCCTTTCACATCAACAGACACATGCACCAGAATGTTTATCGCAGCACAGTCCACGGTAGCAAAAAGATGGACTCAACCCAGATGCCCAACAACAGAAGAGTGGATAGGTAAAGTATAGTACATAAACTCAATGGAGCACTACGCAATGATAAAGAATAACGATGATTCCAGGAAACATCTCCTGACCTGGTTTCAACTGGAAGACATTATGTTGAGTGAAAGTAGTCAGCGACAAAAGTACAAATATTGTATGAGACCTCTACGATAAGATCTCCCAAACAGACTTGTGTATAGAAGAAAAGACTCTTTGACAGCTGCAAGGGAGGGGAGGGAGGGAGGGCTGGGGAAGAGGGCTTAGATTAGATAGTTGCTAGAAATCTGGTTGGGAGAAAACGGTGATAGCACACATTAGAAACAAGAACAACATTAAGTGGACTTCAGCATAACTTGAGTACTCCTTCCATCTTAACCCAATATTGCAAGGATAGAGTAGCTGGGGCAGGGGGCGGGGGACCATGCTCTTAGGCAATATCGAGGCCAACTGGCACAACTAGCATTTTGATAAGAGAGCTCTCTGCACCCCACATTGGTGAATGGCATCTGAGTTCTTAAAAGCTGCCAAGCTGCCATCCTAGGACACAGCAAATAGTCCCAACTCAACAGGAACGGATGCTCACCGAGGACTAAAACGACATGGGGCCAAGACAACCTAGAAAATAGAGAGACCCACATCAGTGGGTGTCTACATCAACTTGGGACCGGACAAACCGGATGGTGCCCGGCACCACCAGTGATAGCCACGATGGAGCTCACAGAGATGAGTCTCACTGGCAACACAAGAATAAAAATGGATGCTTCCTGAGATCTTCACTAAAAGATCTCAACTGATGGTCCAGCAGTTTTGGGGTTCCCCTGAGAGCATGGCCCCTGACCCTGATGCTGCCCTTACCCATAAATCATAATGAAGGTCCACTCTTTGGACAGGAATGGATTGGACTTGGCAATGCAGAGTGACCATATATTGGATGCACTTTATGGTTCTATACATCTATAGGATATCATCCTGCTCACCTCTGGCTGGAGGAAGGAGAGTGGGTAGAGAGAAGGGGAAAGAAGGCTGTTGGGAGGATGAGACATGTATGGAGCAGAGAGGAATAGTTGCTGTCACAGGACAGGGAGAGCAGTGGAAGCTGCATATAGGTGGGCATGTAAATTTATATGGAAATGTACATTTTCACTCAGTCATATTACATAAAAAAGAAAAAGAAAAAAGACAGTCAAAATTATGTTGCTAACCTTTTTTGATATCAGAGGGACTGTTCATTATGAATTTGTAGTAACTGGACAGTTTACTGTTTGGAAGTGCTGAAAAGACTACATGAAAAAGACAAAAACGACCTGAACTTTTAGTCAACAACTCATGGCTCTTGCATCATGACAATGCACCAGCTAACACAGCACTGTCTGTGAGGGAGTATTTAGCCAGTAAACAAATAACTGTATAGGAACATTCTCCATACTCAACTGATTTGACCACCAGTGGCATTTTTTTGTTGCTGTCGTTGTTTACTTCAAGATAATGGAAATACTGAAAGGAAAATGTTTTGATGACATTCTGGACATCAAAGGTAATGTGACAACAGCTCTGATGGCCACTGCAGAAAAAGATTTCCAAAATTGCTTTGAAATGTGGACCAGTTGCTGGCATTGGTCCATAGCTTCCCAAGGGGAGTACTTTGCAGGTGACCATAATTACATTCAGTGGTGGGTATTTCTTCTTTTATCTGTTAGCTACCTACATGTCTTTTTTGGACACTTTTTGGAGATGTGTTGGCTAACTTGTGAGACCTCTTATTCTTTAAATATGTTTCATAAAATTATAATTATCACAGCAGAATCCTACTTTTTATTTGTATTATGAAACAGTTACTAGTTCTCTTATAATGTTTAAATAGAATCAATTAAGTACCATAAAAATTATAAAAATAATTCTCAAAAACTACACTGCTAAGTTCAGATTTATGATTCATACACTTTCCAAAGGAAAAAGAAAAAAGCAATTTAACAACCACATGAGGAAATTAATGTCTTTTGTGTACTTTCATCTCATTTACAAAACATATTTTTGCTTTTGTGTATTCATAATCTTCAATAATTGCTCTCTGGAACTAAACAATTGTAAAGCGGTCAGTAAAAATTAACACTGATGTAATAAAACACTCTGGAGTTTTGTGAATTTAAAAGAGGCATTCATTTTATGTGGTACCCTGCATTAATTAGGTTTATTTGTATATTCATTATATTTCTAAAATCACACCTTCACTTAAAAACCTGCATGTTAAAAACAAACCAAAACAATCTTTCATTCTTTGAATGGGTGAAATTAAACTGTCAAGACTAAAGAAGCCACTTAGGTTCATATCAGTGCTTTAATTTTATCTTCTAACAATTCAATACCTTCTTTTATTGTTTTCTTTTATTAAAATATTGTAGGATAAACTTATTACTGGATATATAAGTGCCTAGTGTACTGATGCATGAACATACACATGCAAGCACTCACATAGCTTAAAGGTAGAAGTTAGATTGCCTGTATTTTTTCAAAACAGGGAAAGTTGCTCATATTTTCTGTCTACCTAAATTCCTTAATTAATAAATAATTCCAAATGAATTGTTTTCAAGTGGTTATCTGAATTCAAGTTCAAATGGAATGCTGAATTTCTTTTTAACATGTTGTTGTTTGAAAAGCAGGAGTAAGGAAATTTCACGCTAAAGAAAGAGGATGCAGGCTTATTGACAGCTAAAAATACTGTGAATATTAAGGAGATAACATATCTTATTCTCCTTTTCTTGACCTCTTTGGTCGATGAAGGAAATTTGTCCTACCTAACAAACTGTTTTTTTGGTCTCATAATGTTTTGCACATGTCACAATATTTCAGTCATCCCCATACCACATAGTTTGGAAATCACTAGTTGCTCATCTGGATTTCCTTTTCAGTTGATAACAGGAACTGTGTCTTTTTTGCTATTAAATTCACATTACTTGTCTCAATGCTGGGCAAATATTTGGCTTTCAATAATAATGTTTGTTTGAAAGAAATTTTTAATATGTTCAATACTCATTTTGGGCACCTTGTTCACTAAATGTTAAAAAAATACCTTAGAATTTCTAAAATAATCTTGGTTTCCACCTTGGGTAACTTGATTATTCTTTGTGAATTTTATTTATTTTTACTATTTAACATTTTTAGTAGTTCTTGCTTAGTTGGACATTCATTTTACTTAATCAGAAAATACTGAATTTCTATAATTGAGTCAAGTCTTGGTAACTTGAGAAAAAAGATATTTCATCATATTTCTAAAGTTTTTGATCAGATTGTATCCTTCAAAAAAAGACATGGTGATGTTGTCTTCCTGCCTGTGAATTTGATCCTGTTTGGAAATAGTTGAAGATGCCGTAGTTTAAGTCAACATTAGGTCATACTGGAACATTCTGGGTCTTAAGCCTGTAACGACTGATGGCCTTATGAACAGGAGCAAAATTCTGCCTCTAACTCTCTGCACCCCCTCGTCGGTGATGGAGTCTGGGGTCTTAAAAGCTGCCAAGCTGCCATCTGAGGGAACAGCAAACAGTCCCAACTCAACAGGAATGGATGATCACCAAGGACAAGAACAACATGGGGAAAAGAGAACCCAGAAAACAAAAGGACACACATGAGTGGGTCTGTACATTGACTCGTGACCAGAAGAACCAGATGATGCCTGGCCACCACCAGTGATAGCTACAATGGAGCTCACAAAGTGGAGTCTCACAGGCAACAAGAGAATAAATAAGGTTGTACCCTGAGATCTTCAATAAAAGACAACAATTGATAGTCCAGGTGCTTTGGAGTTCCCCTGGGAGCATGGCCCCTGGCCCTGATGCTGCCCCTGTCCATAAATCATAATGAAGGTCAATTTTTCTGATACCCATGAATTGGACTTGGTGATGCAGAGTGACCATATCTTGTGGGAATTTTATGGTTCTATGCATTCTATTGCAAGTCATCCTGCTGACATCCTGCTGGAGGAAGGGGAGTGGGTGGAGAGGAGGGGATAAGAAACTGTTGGGAGGATAGGACATATATGGAGCAGAGAGGAAGGGTGTGCTGTCACCAGGCAGGGAGAGCAGTGGGAGCTGCATATAGGCGAGCATGTGAATTTATGTGGGAATGTACATTTTCATTCAATCATAATTAAAAAAAAAGATTGTTCCTCTAGAGTATAAATAGATATTTGGCCAACACTTTAGTCTTTGGGTTAGCTTACCAATTTTATGCTCGAGAGTGCCAGTGTTTTCTGCTTGTCACCTAATCTAGAGATTTTCTGACACAGTACTGCCAGATTTACCTACAGTCTGTTGATTTACCTACAGATTTTAGACTTTCCAGTACTGCAGTTCTGTAATTATGTGATTATTTTAGCTAATGCCTTAAAATCTCTTGTTTGTGTATGTGTCCACATATACATATACAAGTACATATACGTGTACGTGTACTTACACGTGTATGTGTGCACATGCATGTGCACATTCATGTGCATGTGTGTGTACATATATGTATACATGCATGTACATATACACACATAAACCTACTATTGTGAAGTGGATTCCAACTCATATGGAACCTATAGAACAGAGTAAAACTACCCCATAGAGTTTCCCAGAAGCAACTGTTAGATTAGAACTTCTGACCTTTTGGCTAGTCGCTGATCTATTAACCACTGTATCCCCAGGATTCTTCACATATGTATAGTTTTGATCTGTCCTATGGTCGCTATGAGTCAGTAATGACTTACAGCAGCTGGTTTGGGGTTTGGTGTATATGTATAATTGGTTTTGTTTCAGATGTAGATTACAACTAACATTTGACTATGTTTAATAAAACCTTATGAAAAGTTAAATTTTGATTTTGAGTAACATTTTAAATTTCATAGTCTTAGGATTTTTGACTGTTTATGACTTTCAGACTTCCTTTTACCATTCTAACAGATACGGGATGAATGGGCCTATTCATATTTCACTGGGGAAGAATGTGAATTTCCCGAAAGTGATGACAAGATTTAGGTTCACAGAACAGACAAGTGAGCTACAATTGAAGTCCAAATCTGCATGTCACGGTACTGTTTCTGTACCCCTTTACTTATCCCTGGTGGTGGCACAATGGCTAAGAGCTTAACCACTAACCAAAATAAGTCAGTAGTTCAAATCCACCAGCCACTGCTTGGAAACCCTAATGGCAGTTCTACTCTGTCCTATAGTGTCGCTACAGTGTCGTTGTAAGTCAGAATTGATTGGATAGCAATTTTTTTAATATACTATATACTTAAAAACAATTAAACATAGACTCCGTATATCCATTAAATATGTATCTATATAACTAAATTATCCCTGGCAATGGTTATAACATACAGGGATTAGAATATATGTGTGTAGCTGATATTATATATGTGTATATATAATATATGTAGAATCTGGGTTACCTTTTATCACTTTGACTTTTTTTTACTGAATTAAATTTCTTATAAAATTCAAATGTCTCAAATTTAGGAAACTAAATAAAAGCTTTGTGATTGATCTAAGCAGACAGGTAATTAATTTACAACTAATTTTTAAATCTTTCCTAAGCCACTTGAGGCAGGTAGATTTATAAATAGCCAGGATATCCAGCATCAGGACCAATATTTCTGAATAAAAAATCAGTGGCTATGGAACATTTGAGAAACATACAGCTTTTTATTTCCAGATTGAGAGTTAAAGGGTTGGATACTTGTGAAAAATCTTGGAATTCATTAGACATGCTAATGCAGTGGTACATATGAAGATGTGAAAGGAATACTATAAACAGGAACTTCTTGGAAAATCCAGATTTATTTTTATTTGAGGACTCAATAAAAGTGTCTTTTAATATCATAAACCTTGGAACAGAAAGCTGTGTTCTTATTGATAATTTAAGCCCTCTGAATTTCATGCTGTCACCAGCTGCCATCAAGTTGGACCCCATCTCATGGCTCAACAGAAGAAAATGCTGGTCTGGTCCTGTGCCATCCACTTAATCAGTTGAGGACTGGACTATTCAGATCCATAGAATTTTCTTTGGCTGATTTCTAGAAGTAGATCATCATGCCTTTTGTGTTAGTTCATCTCAGTCTGGAAGCTCTCCTGAAACGTGCTTATAACTATAGCAAAATGAAAGCCTTCACTGACAGATAGGTGGTGGATGCACATGAGGTACACTGAGAATTTACCCCAAGTCTCCAACATGGAAGATGAGAATTCTCCCACTACACTACCCATCTCTCACCAAAAAGAAAACAAACCTGTTGCCATAAAGTAGATTCTTACTTATAGGGTCTACTAAATATAACCCAGAAATGAGATGATGTAACCCTGTAATTTGAAATTCTGTAAAATTGAAACAAGACCTGCATTCTTAATTTTGTATGAGGCTCACCATCTTTCCAAAGTTACTACACATACATGGCACATGTCCTTGGTCTCCTGAATCAGAATTTCTGACACTGAACTCACTCAGATTCCCAAAAAACAATGTGATAAATTCAAATGATGTTTTTTCATCTTTTATAGTAGTTTATAATACAAATTCATTATTGTTGTTGTTGTCAGGTGTCATAGAGTCACTTCCAACTCATAGGGACACTATGCACAACAGAACAAAACACTGCCTGGTCATGCGTCACGCCTACAATTGTTTTTATGCTTAAGCCTATTGTTGCACCCACTGTGTCAATACATCTTGCTGAGAGTCTTCCTCTCTTTTGCTGATTCTTTACTGTACCAAGCATAATGTCCTTCTCCAGACACTGAACCTTCCATGTCTGAAGTTTGCAAGATGTAGTCCTACCATCTTTGCTTCCAGTGAACACTCTGGTTGTGCTTCTTCTAGAACAGATCTGATAGTTCTTTTGGCATTCCACAGTATATTTAATATTCTTCTCCAACACCACAATTCAAAGACATCCATTCTTCTTCTGTCTTTATTCACTATCCACATTTTGTATCATAAGATGTCATTTAAAATACTATGTCTTGGGACAGGCACACTTTAGTCTTTAAGGAGATGTCTTTAATTTTCAATATTTTAAAGAGGTCCTTAGCATTGGATTTTCTCAGTGCAATGTAGCTTTTGATTTCTTGACTGCTACCTCCATGGGTAGTAACTGTGGAGCCAAGTAAAATGAAATCCTTGACAATCTCACTGAACTCATTCTTAGTACGGAGTTACTGCTCTACAGGTAAAAGTCACAGAAATAGCTCTTCCTCCCTAATTTCTTTCTTTTTTTTTAATTGTGATTCAGTGAAAGTTTACAATACAATTCAAATTTGCATGCCTGCCTATCTGCAGCTCCCTCTGCTCTCCTTGCATGGTGACAGCACATTCCTTCTTTCTGTTCCATTCATGTCATATCCTCTTAACAATCTGTTGTCCCCTGCTCTTTAATCTCTCCACTCCCTTCCAGTAAGAGGCCAGTAGGACCATATCCTATAGATGCATAGAATCATAAAGTGTACACATGATATGGTCACTCTGTCTGCAAATCCAATCCATTCTTTTCCGAAGAATAGACATAACTAATGATTTATTATCAGGGGCAACATCAGGTCTAGGGGCCATGCTCCCAGGTGAAATCCTAGGCCATTGGACCATCAAGTGTGGTCTTTTAGTGACGTTCTTAGGGTGAACCCCCTTTTTTTATTTCTTGTTGCCACTAGGACTCAACAGTCTGAGCCCTATCATGGCTGTCATTGGTGGTGGCCATGAACCATCTGGTTCTTCTGGTCTCACATTGATATAGTTGCCTGTTCACATGGATCTTTCTGTCTTCTGGGCTCTTTTTCCCTCGTGTCATTGTTGTCTTTGGTGATCATCTGCTCCTGCTGAGTTGGGACCATTTGGTGTACCTTAGATGGCAGCCTGCTAACTTTTAAGACCTCAGATGCCACTCACCACCATGGGGTGCAGAAGAGTCTCTTAGCAATAGGCTGCTTACGCCAAGTAGCCGTGATGTCCCCTGAGAGCACAGTACCCAGGCTCCCACCCCTGCTATTCTATCTTTGCAATATTGGGTTAAGTCTGAAGTTTTCAAGTTATGTAGAAGTCCAGCTAAATTGATCTTCTTTCTAACGTGTACTGCCACTGATTTCACCCAAACAAATTTCTATTGACTATCTAATCTATAACCAGTCGTCTCCCTCCCTCCACCCCCTCCCTTGCAGCCATCAAAGAGTCTTTTCTTCTGTACATGAGTCTGTTTTTAAGTCTGCTCGTAGTAGGGGTCTCACAATATTTGTCCTTGTGCCACCGACTGATTTCTCTCAACATAGTGTCTTCCAGTTGAAACCAGGTTATGATATATTTCCTGAAATCATTGTTCTTTATCATTGCATAGTGTTTCATTGAGTATATATACCATAGTTTGTTTATCCATTTATCTGTTGTTGGTCATCGGGTTGAGTCCATCGTTTTGCCATTGTGGACTGAGTTGCAATAAACATTCGCGTGCATGTATCTGTTCATGTGACTGCCCTTGAGTCTGTAGAAGGTATTTGAAGTAGTGGGATTACTGGGTCAAACGGTATGTCTATTTCCAGCTTTTTAAAGAAGCACCAAGTTGCTTTCCAAAGAGGTTGTACTATTTTTCAATCCCATCAGCAGTACAGGGAAGTTCCAGTTTCTCCAAAGCCTCTCCAGCAATTGTTTTGCATTTTTTGGATCATGGCCAACCTTGTTGGGCTGAGATGGTATCTCACTGTAACTTTGATTTGGATTTCTTTAATAGCTAGTGATCATGAGCTTTTCTTCAGGTGTCTTTTGCTAAGTCTATATCCTCTTTAGTGAAGTGGCTGGCCATCTCCTTAGACCATCGCTTCATTGGGTTATTTACCTTTTTCTTGTTGATATTTTGCAGTACCTTGTAGATTACCAAGATCACACATCAATCTGACATATAGTTGCCAAATATTTTTTCCCATTCTGTGGGTGATCTGTTAATTTTTTTGATAGTCTTTGGATGAGCAAAACTGTTTTGATTCTTAGTAGTTTCCATTTATCTATTTACTCCTCTATCGAGCTTTGTTAGATTTCAAAGTCTTTCTAAATTGTATTTTAAAACTTCCTTTGTTGAACCTATTTTTTTCTTACATGATCTTTATCATTTTAGTTTTGATATTTAGGTCTTCTATAGAATTTGAGTTGGTTTTTGTATAAGCTGTGAGATACGGGTCTTGTTTCAATTTTTTGCAGATGGATATCCAATTTTGTCAGCATGATTTTTTTTTAATTAAATAAAAAAATGAAAGTGTACATACTCTGTGCTTACAATATGGGGTTAAGAGAGGAGGAGTACACAAATTGTGTCAAAGTCCCATTAATATTGATCTTCTTGCTAATGTGTATTGTCACCAATTTCACCCTACCAAATTTCTAACAATTATCTAATCTAAACCCTCGCCCCTTGCCTTCCCGCCCTCCCACCTTCCCCACCCTTGCAGCTGTTGAAGAGTCTTTTCTATTATGTGTGAGTATGCTTTAAAGTTTTTATCATAGGGGTCTCATATAATAATTGTCCTTCTGTTGCTGACCAGTTTCACTTAATATAATGTCCTACAGTTGAGACCAAATTGAGAGATGTTTCCTGCTATCATCATTGTTCTTTATCAGTGTATAGTACTCCATGAAGTATATATACCAAAGTTTACCCATCCATTCTTCTATTGTTGGGCATCTGGGTTGATTCCAACTTTTTGCTATCGTGGACTGTGCTGCAATGAACATTCATGTGTATGTAGCAGTTGTTGTGAATGGCCTTGATTTTGTAGGATATATTCTGAGCAGAGGAATTACTGGGTCAAATGGTATATCTATATCTATTATTTTAAGGTAACGTCAAATTGCTTTCCAAAGAGGTTGCACCATTCTGCAATCCTACCAACAGTGAAGGAGAGTTCCAAATTCTCCACAGCCTCTCCAACATTTATTGTTTTGCGTGTTTTGGATCATGGCCAATCTTGTTGGAGTGAGGTGGTATCTCATTGTCATTTTGATTGGAATTTCTTTAATAATTAATGATTGTGAACATGTCTGCATTTGTTTTTCGCTGCCTGGATCTCCTCTTTAGAGAAGGTCTGTCCATCTCCTTTGCCCATCACTTAATTGGATGATTTGTCTTTTTCTTACTGATATTTTGTAGAACCTTATAGATTATGGATATCAGGCGTAGGTCTGACATAGAGTTGCCAAATATTTTTTCCCATTCTGTAGGTGGTCTTTTAATTCTTTTGATGAAGTCTTCAGATGGGCAGAAGTGTTCAATTCTTATTAATTCCCATTTATCTATTTTCTCTTCTGATGAATATGTTTTGTTTGTCAGATTTTGAAGTCTGTCTATATTGCGCATTAAGATGTCCATTGTTGACCCTATCTTATCTTGGATGAGCTTTATCGTTTTAGCTTTTATATTCAGGTCTTTTATCCAATTTGAGTTGAGTTTTGTATAAGGTGTGAGATATGGGTCTTGTTTCAACTTTTTGCAGATGGATATCCAATTATGCCAGCACCATTTGTTAAAGAGACTGTTCTTACCCAGTTTGAAATCTTAGGGTTTTATTGAATATGACTTGTTCAAAGGATGATGGTGGCATGTGTAGGCTCTGAACTCTATACCATTGGTCTATATGTCTCTTTTTGTATAAGCACCAGCCTTATACAACTGTGGCAGTATAACAGATACTAAAGTTGAGTAATGAGAGGCCTCCTATAGTGTTTTTCAATAGTGCTTTGCTTATCCAGGGTTTGTTTCCTTTTCAAAGTTGGTGAGTTGTTTCTCCATCTCATTAAAAAATGTCACTGGAATTTGTATCAGGATTTCATTGTACATGTAGATGGTTTGGGGTAAAATAGACATTTTAACAATGTTATGTGTTCCTATCCATGAGCAGGGTAGATTTCTCCAGTTATGTTAGTCTCTCTTAGTTTTTAGCAGTAAGGACTTGTAGTTCTTGTTGTATAGATCTCTTATTTCTCTAGATGGATTTATTCATAGTTTTTTTATCTTCTTGGAGGCTACATTAAGTGGTATTAATTTGTTGATACCCTCTTTAATGATCTCTTTATTGGTATAAAGGAATCTTACTGATTAACTGTGTTTATCTGAATCCTGAGACTTTGCTGAACTCTTCTATCAGTTTGAATAGCTTATTTATAGATTCTTTAGGATTCTCTGTGTATACAATCATATCATCTGCAAATAGGGATATTTTTACTTCCTCTTTGCTGATGCTGATGACCTTTATTTCTTCATCTTTTTGACTGCTCTGGCCAGAACTTTTAGTACAATGTTGAATAGAAGTCATGAGAGTAGGCATCCACGTCCAGTTCCTGTTCTCTAGGGGAATTCTTTCAGTCTCTCTCCATTCAGGATGATGTAGATGTTTGGCTTTGTGTAGATGCCCTTAATGTGTTGAGTAATTTGCCTTCTACTACTATTTTTGCTGAGAGTTTTTACCATGAACAGGTGTTGGATTTTATCAAATGTCTTTTCTGCATCAATTGACAAAAGCAGGTGATTCTTATCTTTTGTATTATTTATGTGATTGATCACATTAATTGTTTTTCTGATGTTGAACTGGCCTTCCATCCTTGGTATGAATTTGACTAGGGCATGATGAATTATTTATCTGATGTGTTGTTGAATTCTATTAGAAAGGATTTTGTTGAAGATTTTTGTGTCTAGTTTCATGAGTAATACTGGTCTGTAATTTTCCTTTATTGTGGGATCTTTCCCTGGCTTTGGTATCAAGGTTATGCTGGCTTCATAGAATGAATTTGGGAGTATTCCATTCCTTTCTATGCTATGAAATAGTCTCAGTAGTATTGGAGTTAACTCTGCTGTAAAAGCTTCATATATTTCTGTGGTGAAGCCATTTGGGTGATGGCTTTTTTTCGTTGGTAGTTTTTTTGGATGACTTTTTCAATCACTTGCCTTGTGATGGATTCATTTAGTTGATCTATTTTTGCTTGTCACAATTTTGGTAGGTGATATGAATCTGGGAATTTGTCCATTTCCTCTTCGTTTCAGATCTGTTAGACTATAGTCTTTCATAGTATTCTATTATGATATTTTTGATTACTTTGGATCTGTAGTGACTTTTCCCAGTTTATTTCTTATTTGTGTTATTTCTTCCCTGTTTTGCTTTAGTAAGATTTGCCAATCATTTTTCAATTTTATTGATCTTTTCAAAAAACCACCTTTTGGTTTTATCAGTTTTTTCAATTGTTTTTCTATTCTCTAATTCATTTAGTTCTGCTCTAATCTTTATCATCTGTTTTCTGCTGGTGCCCGAGGGAATACTCTGTTACTCTCTTTCTACTTGTTCAAGCTGTAGGGTAAATTCTCTGGTTTGGGTCCTTTCTTCCTTCCAGATATGTGCATTGATGGAGATAAATTGACCTCTGAGCACTGTTTTGGCTGTATCCCATAGGTTCTGGTAGGACATGTTTTCATTCTCATTTGAATCCATAAGTTTATTTATTTCATCCTTGATTTCTTCTATAACCCACGGCTTTTTGAGCAAGATGTTGTTCAGTTTCCATCAGTTCCAATTTCTAGGTGCATTTTTTCTGCTATTGATTGTGACTTTTAAGGCTTTATGTTCTGAGAAGATGCTTTGCAATAATTCAGTGGTTTGTATTTTGTATAGAATTATTTTATGACCTAACACATGATCTATTTAGGAGAATGTTCCCTGTACATTGGAGAAGAAACTGTACTCATCTGTTGATGGATAAAGAGTTCTGTATATGTCAATGAGGTCTCATTGGTTAATTGTTTCAACAAGAGCTTCTGTGTCTTTGCTGAGCTTTATTCTAGATGACCTATCCATTACTGGAAGTGGACTGTTGAAGTCTTTAGCTATTACTGGAGAGTCATCTCATTTTTCATTGTAGTCAGTGTTTATTCAGTTTATTTAAATGTTTTGGTATTGGGTACATAAATACTTAATATTGTTAAGTCCTACTTGTGCACTGAAACTTCCAGCAATGAATAGTGACCATTCTTGTACATGATGGTGGATTTTACATTAAAATCTATTTTATCTGAGATTAGTAAGGCCACAGCTGCTGTTCTTTGTATATTGTTAGCTTGGCATATATTATTCCATCCTTTAATTTTTTGGTTTGTTCTTATCTTTACGTCTAAGGCATGATTCTTGTAAGTGACATGTAGATGTGTCATGTCTTTTGACCCAAGATATCATTCATTATCTATGTACTTGAGCATTCAGAACACTTACATTCAGTTTAATTGTTGATAGGTATATGTTTGCTAGGCCAAGTGCTGTAGAGTCGGATTCAATTCATGTTACTGCTATCATTTTGATGGATTTATTTTTGTGTTAGTGTTTTCTGTGTTGCTCTTCTGTTGTTGGTCACGCTTTATGGGTTGACTTTTCATCGTTTTCAATGTTGGTTTTGTAATTGTTGAGATTCCTGCATTACATTTGTTGTTTTGATGTGTTGTGTTGTTATTGTGGTTTGGAGCTACCCCATGATCCCCCTCATTATTCTAAGTTTAATCCCAAGTTTAAGTTCTACATATCTTACTAACTTCATCTCAATCTGAAAGGAATGCAAGTATTGTAGTATATCCCTCTGTTTAGTGTGATAGTATTTTATCTTTCATGATATGATCACTGGTTCCCTTCTTTTAATGTTGTAGCTGTGACTGAATTTTGTGCCTTCCCCAACTGAGTAGGTTTCCATGTGTTGTGTCCTGTCTTGCCTCCTTAAATACACACTTGATGTTTTTTGCTTTTCTAAACAAAGCACTTCTTTCAGTATTTCTTGCAGTTTTGGTTTGGTTTTTACAAAGTCTCTAAGCTTCTGTGCATCTGTGAATGTTTTAATTTCATCTTCATATTTGAAAGACAGTTTTGAAGGACATACAATTCTTGGTTGAAGCATTTTCTCCTTCAGGGCTTTAAATGAGACATCCCATTGCTTCCATGCCAACATCATTTCTGTGAAGAAGTCAGACAAAACCTACAGGGCTTCCCTCTGAATGTTAGCTTTGCTTTGAGTCTTGCTGCCTTTAAGAGTTTCTGCTTATGTTTCATTTTATTAAGTATGATTATAATACACCTTGGTGTGTTTCTTTCGGGGTCTAATTTTTGTGGGGTTCTGCACCTGTCTTGGGTATCTGTGTTCACTTCTTTGATAATTTTAGGGAAGTTTTCTGTCAGTAACTCAACAACCATACTGTGTTTTTGGCTATCCCTACCTCTTCAGTAATTCCAATTAATCATAGATTAGTACTTCTGATAGAGTCTCACATATTCTTAATGCTTTTTCATTTTTCTTATTTCTTTTGTTTGGTTTCTTCTCATAAATGCTGATTTTGGTAGCTCTATCTTCCAGGTCACTTAGTCTAATTTCCCATTTGTCAGTTCTGCTCTTCTGACTTTGAATTGAATTATATAATTTTGTAATTTTTGTTATTGTTCTGTCAGATTTCAGAATGTTACTGTTCCATCAGTTCAGATAGCTTGCTTAATTTTTCATTACGTCCTGTTGTAAATGTGTTTAATCTCTAGGATGGCTGTCTATATAATTCTTTTGTACTTGTCCTTTGATAATTTCAGAAAGGCTTCTTCATCTGGGAAGCTTTTTTATTCTTTATTTTGGGAGTTTTCTGGAACCATGGTTGGATGTTTTTAAATGTCTGGTAATGGTTTTTTGCTTACAGGACATCTAGAGGCTGTTTAGTTTCTCTGATGTTGGCTTACCAGGAACTGAGGTGTAGTTCTGAGAAAGGAGTTGGTCACCAGGTACCTCTTTGTACTCTGGTGAATGGCCCCAGTGGACTCACTGGGGTGACAGTTTCTGCTTCCTGGCTGTAAAACACACAGCCCTATTTATGGAGTCACTAAGGGGCCATCAACCAACCCTATGATGTGAGACCGTAAAGCCTGGAAGAGATGTGGTTGGGTTGCACAGAAGTTATTGCTCCAGGAAGTCTTAATGTAAAAAGCTAAAAGCTATCTGACTACATCCAGAATCAGTCAAGCCATCAGGTGTGGTAGACCCCTCCTTCTGGCTGACTACAGAGGCAGCTTTTTTGCCATCCCCAGATGCTATGATTTATTTCAAAGTATGGAGGGGCTGCTACACTGTTGTCATCACCTGCCAGGGTCTACCTGCAAGGCACCACTGTACTAAACACAGTCTTTCTGCTGGAAAATTGCTCCCCAGACTGGCACTGCCTCCCAGCCTAGGAATTAGCCCCCACTGAGGCCACTGGTACAGTAATTCCACCTCCCAGCCAAACAAGATAACACCTCAGTCAAGCTATTCCTTGTACCAAGAAAGAGCCAAATCTATGATGGAGCTCCAAAAAGGGAGGGTGTAGAGGCTGTGGTGTCCACAGTCTGCTACCAGGTTCTCGAAATGTGGTTATCCTACACTCTATCTCTCTGCTACAGCACTCACTGTTAACTTCAGAACTACAGTTCAGCTCAGCTGATGTCGTTTCCTGCCTACTGGCCAGCAAAAAGAAAAAAAAGTTAAAAATGCCAAATGCATTTGGTCAGTGCAAGCCAGCCTCTCAGTAAGATTGGAATTCAGTGGTAGAGAGGAATTTTCCCACTTAGTGGCATGTCGTTCAAATTGACAACTCTATGCCATGTGTTATGCCTCAGTGGGTGTCCAGGAAACTCCATTCTATTATCAATCCAAGCCTTAGTTTTCAGAGGGAATTAAAAAGACATGCATCTATTCCGCCTTATTAACTCCACCCCCTGGGCTGGTGATTTTCTTCCTTCAAACTTTATACATTTCATTCCATTTTTTTCTTGACTGCATGGTTTCTGTTGAGTAGGCCAAACTTAGTCACACTGACTCTCCTTTGTAGATAACTTTTCATTTATCTCTTGCCATTCTTAAAGTTCTCTATTTTACGTTTTGGTAATTTTGATTATAATGCATCTTGGTGACTTTTCTTCTTGTGGTCTGCCTTGCATACTGCTTCATGAACATCTTGGATAGATATCCTCTCATCTTTCACAATATCAGGAAACTTTTCTGCCAAAAAATCTTTGAAAATTCTGTCTATAATTTCTGTTATTCTCCTCCCCTTATTCTGGCAACCCAATCACTTGTAGGTTATTTGTCTTGATGAATCCTGTATAATTCTTAGGGTTTCTTCATTTTTTAAATTCTTGTATCTGATTTTTCTTCAAATATGTTGGTGTCAAGTGCTTTGTCTTCAGTCTTGCTAATTCTGACTTCTATTGCTTCAGTTTTGTTCTTATGACTGTCTATTGAATTTTACTGTTAATATTCACAATTTCTATTTCATGTCTGCCCATGGTTCTTGTGGTTTGTTAAATTTATCTTCACTCTCGTCTTTAAACTTCTTGAGCTTGGCTATTTTTCTTGGCTTTTTCTGGATTTTATCTGTTCTTCTGGATCTCTTGAAGAGTTTCGTGTGTTAATCTTTTGTATTCTACATCTGGTAAATTTAGAAAATTCTGTTCATTCAGATGTTTTCTTGACTCTTTGTTATGGGAACTTGCTGAACTCATCATGCTCTGCCTGTTTATGTCATTTGATACTGACTATTGTCTCAGCCATTAATAATCATTTGTATTTATTTCTTTATGTTTGCTTACTGTGTACTAGATTTTTGTTTTGTTTTGAAATGCTCCAATGGGATTCTCATGTGAGCTAATTTGATTACTAGGGCCTTTGAAGTGCTGATGTCCTGTTGACAGGTGGCTAGAGCTGGTACTATGTATGTGAGCCCACAAGTCCATTTACTTTTTTTGTACAGATTTGGCTCAGGTGTCCAAGTAATTAGCCTCAAATTGTGTGATGCAACCTTCACCTATAGCCCTGTATAGGCAAGGGTAATTGGAATGGATACAGGTATCCAGTAGGGGTTGATACACTAATCAAGGCAGAGAGCTAACAACCATTCACGAGGATCTATGGGAAAGCATATTCTTGTTCTTTAAAGGCATAGGCGAGCACATTTTGCCAGTGGACTGTGGGAACCCAGTGCTGTTGACTGTGAGGACTTGGAGGCATCACTTACTCTTGGAGCCCTATCGTGGCTGGGTGGAAGCATCAGTCCTCATGGCCCTGATGTGGGTAGGTGAGGATCTTGCTTAATAAGCAGAACAATTGCAAATGTCAGGGATCTGTCCCACCACCATATAGGTGAAACAATTCAGGTTATTCTGTGGTTTACATTCTGCTAAGCTGTGCTAATGAGACGCTACCTTGTGGGAATGGGCCCATACTAGTGTATGCAAGGGTGAAACGCATTCATTGAAAATACCTCTTTTCACCAATACAAATGGTGACTATATGTATGGACCTTGCCAGATGGAATACACAGGAGTCAAATCAACTATATCCGTGGAAAAAAGTGTTGGGAAAGCTCAATATCAGCAGTCAGGACAAGATCAGGGGCTGACTGTGGCAAAGACCATCAATTGTGCTTATACAAGTTCAAATCAAAACTGGAGAAAATTAGAACAAGTCAAAGAGATTCAAAGTATGACCTTGAGTATATCCCAGCTGAGAAATAGAGACAACTTCAAAAATAGATTTGATGTGTTTAATACTAATGACTGAAGACCAGATGAATTGTGGAATGACATCAAAGAAATGATTCATGAAGAATGCAAAAGATCATTAAAAAGACAGGAAGGAAAGAAAAGACTAAAATGGATGTGAGAGAAAACTTTGAAATTCACTATCTAACACTGAGCAGCTAAAGTAGAAGGAAGGAATGAAGTAAAAGAACTGAACAGAAGATTTCAAATGACAGCTCGAGAAGACAAAATAAAATATTATAAAGGCGTGTGCAAAGAGCTGGTAAGAGAAAACCAGAAATGAAGAACACGCTCTGCATTTCTCAAGCTGAAAGAACAGAACAAAAAATTCAAGCCTCAAATTGCAGTAGTGAAGAATTCCACAGGGAAAATATTAAGCAACACAGGACGCACCAAAAGAAGATGAAAGGAATACACAGAGTCATTATACTAGAAAGAGCTGGTCGATATTCAGCCATTTCAAGACGTAACATATGATTAGGAACCAATAATACTGAAGGAAGAAGTTGTAGCTGTATTAAAGACATCTGTGAAAAACAAAGCTCCAGGAACTGGTGGAACATCAAGTGAGATATTTCAACAAATGGATACAGTACTGGAAGTGCTCACTCACCTATGTCAAGAAATTTCGAGAACAGCTACCAGGCCAAATGACTGGAAGAGACCCATATTTATGCCCATTCCCAAGAAAGGTGATCCAGCTGAACACAGAAATTACCAAACAATTATCATTAATATCACAAGCAAGTAAAATGTTGTTAAAGATTACTCAAAAGCAACTGCAACAGTATATTAATAGAGAACTACGAGAAATTCAAGTCAGATTCAGAAGAGGACATGGAACCATGAATATCTTTGCTAATGTTAGAGGGATCTTGGCTGAAAGTAGAAAATATCACAAAGATGTTTACTTGTGTTTCACTGACTATGCAAATGCATTCAGTTTGTGCAGATCATAACAAATTATGGGTAACATTGAGGAGAATGGGATTTTCAGAACACTTAATTGTTCTCATGAGGAATGTATATATGGATCAAGAGGCAGTTGTGCAAACAGAACAAAGAGACACTGCATGGTTTAAAGTCAGGAAAGAGATGTGTCAGGCTTGTATCCTTTCACTATACCTTTCCAATAGTATGCCAAACAAATAATTCAAGAAACCAGACTGTACGAAGAAGAACGAGGCATTAGACTTGGAGGAAGACTCATTAACAATCTGCATGATGCAGATAACACAACACTGTTTGCTGTAAGTGAAGAGGATTTAAAACACTTACTGATGAAAATCAAAGGCCACAGTCTTCGATATCAAGGGCACCTCAACATCAAGAAAACATAAATCCTCACAACTGGACTAGGAACCAAGTTTTTGATAAATGGAGAAAAGAGAAACGTTGTTAAGGATTTCATTCTACTCAGCTCCACAATCAACATCCACAGAAGCAGCGATTAAGAGATCAAAAGAACACATCACATTGGGAAAATTTGTTGCAAAAGACCTCTTTAAAGTGTTAAGAAGTAAAGATATCACCTTGAAGACTAAAGTGTGCCTGCTCAAGCCATGGTATTTTCAAAGGCATCATACACGTGTGAAAGATGGACAATGAATAAGGAAGACAGGAGAAGAATTGACACTTTCAAAATGTGATGTTGGAGAAGAATATTGAATGTACCACAGTCTGCCAAAAAGGACAAACAGATGTGCTCTGGAAGAAGTAAAATCAGAGTACTCCTTGGAAGCAAAGATGGCAAGTGTGTGTCTTACATACTCTAGACATGTTGTCAGGAGAGAAGAGTCCCTGGAAAAGGACATCATGCTTAGTAGAGTGGAGGGTCAGCAAAAAGAGGAAAACTCTCAATGACATGATTTAATACAGTGGTTGCAACAATGACCTTAAGCATAAAAAAAATACTGGGCATGGCACAAGACCAGGCATTGTTTTGTTCAGTTGTGCATATAGTTGCTATGAGTTGGAACGACTCAATAGTACCTAACAACAATAACATCATGAAATACAATGCTGCGAATGATAGAAAAATACCCACATACCTACAAGAAAGTCTAGTTAATACAACTATTATTCAAATTATGAATATTTGGCTACTAACAACATCATGAGTGGTAATGTGGAGGGTCAGTAAAAATGGGAAAGATCCTCAGCAATATGGATTGACACAGTAGCTGCAATGATGGGCTTAGCATAAAAGCAATTGTTGATACAGTGCAAGACAAGGCAATGTTTCATTTTGTTGTGCATAATGTTGCTATATGTCAAAACCAACTCGACAACACCTAAGAACAACAGCAAAGACCAAAGATAAAGAAATTATAGGCATTTAACCATATGAACCATAATAACACATGGATAAAATTGTGAAAATGGAAACTGCAGAACATTTCATTGTGCTTGTAAGGAACCTGTGCATAGACCAGAGGCAGTCATTTGAACAGAAGAAGAGAATAATGTGTGGTTTCAAGTCAGAGAGAACACTGTGTGGTTTCAAGTCAGGAATGTTGTGTGTCAGGATTGAACATTTTCACCATACTTACTTGGTTTGTATGGTAAGCAAATCTTGCAAATCATCTGAAAAAGTGGACTTCATAAAGAACACAGCAGGATTGGTGGAAGACATACTAACAACCTGCATTATGCAGATAATATGAACTTGCTAGCTGAATGCAACGAGGACTAAAGCACATACTGATGAAAATCAAACAGCACATACTGATGAAGATCAAACAGCACAGCCTTCAGTCTGGAGTAAACTTCACCAGAGAAATCAAAAATCTTCACAAATGGACCAATAAGCAACACCACAAAACACTTAGAAAAGATTGACGTTGTCAAGGATTTCATTTTATTTGAATCTACAATCCATGTCCGTGGATGCAGCAGTCAAGAAATCAAAGGACACATTGTACTGGAAAAATCTGCTGTGAAACAACTCTTTAAGTCTTTCAAAGCAAAGATATCACTTTGAGTGCTTAGACCTGACACAAGCCATAAAATTTTCACTCACCTCTTATGTATGCTGGACTGGACAATGGATAACAAAGATTGAAGAAAAACTGCCACCTCTGAATTATGGCACTGGTGAAGAATGTTGAATATACTGTGGACTGCCAAAAGAACAAACTTATCTGTCATGGAAAAAGTAGAAGTAGAGTGTTTCTTGGAAGAAAGTGTGGCTAAACTTTGTCTTCAGTATTTTGGACATGTCATCAGGAGAGACTGTTCCTTAGAGAAGTACGCCATAGAGGGTAAGCAAAAAAGAGGAAGACCCTCAATGAGATGGACTGACACCGTAGTTTCATCAATGTGTTCCAGCATAGCAATGATTGAGTTATTGGTACAGGACCAGGGATTGTTTTCTTCTGTTATACTTAAGGTTGTTATGAGTCATAACTGACTCTGTGCCATCTAACAAAAACAATTTCATTTCATTTTTAATTTGTTGTATTGTAATTTTTTAATTTTAAATTCTAATTGTTCTTTACTGACAAGCAAGTTCCATTTCTAAAGTAACTTTATATCCTTCACCTTTACCATTTCACTGATTAACTTCAGTTGTTTTTGTTTTTGTTGATTCTGTAGCAAGAAAATTATGTCACATGCAAAAAAGGCAATTTTAATTCTCCTTTTTCTGTCTGTATACCTTTTGTCTCCTTTACTCATCTTGCTGCACTGTTTATGACTTCTATCACAATGTCATACAGGCATGGTAAGAGACAACATGTTAGCTTCATTCCAGATCATAGAGAAATGTGTCTGTTATCTTATCAGTAAGTATGACATTGTCTTAGGCTAGGTTCTCTAGAGAGCAAAATCAGTACAGGGTATACATAGAGAGAGACTTGTATAAAATAAATGGTTCATGTGACTGTTGCAGCTGGAACACTCTGAGTCTGTGGATCAAGATGAAGTCATCTTTCGATTCACAGACCCACAGAGGCTGGCAAACCAAAGGTCGGCAGGTCAGAGAGCAGGGCTCCTGCTCTCAGACTGAAGACTGAAGCGTTCCATGATCTGCAGATAAGCGAGATAGCTCAAGTCTAAAAAGCAAGAGGTCAGATGAACTGGTGGCAGCCATAGTATCCTGAGCAAGAAAAAGCCAGAATGTCTGTTTATTATATGTGGATGCAGGCCACACCTCCAAGAAAACTCATTTTAAACTGATTGGTTACTCAAAGGAAATGCAATTTTGGGAGGGGTCACATACAAACACTGAGAATCATGGTACAACCCAGTTGACACAATCCTAACCATCACAGGTATTAATTGTAATTTTGCTTTCTTTCTTTTTGTTCTACCCTTAAATTAATTTCTTCTTGTTTTCTTTGTTTAAAGTTAATAATTTGAGATACCTAGACCTTTCTTTTTTCTAACATAATTATTTGATGCTATAATTTTTTTGTATGCACTGCTTTCAGTGAATCCCATAAACTTTTATAAATTGTTAATTTATTTCACTTTCACTGAATTCAAAATATATTTTAGCTTCTTTTAGTAGTCTCTATCATGTGCTACTTAAAAAAGCTTTTTGGTTTTTTTTATTTCTATTTGGGAATTTTTCAGCTATCTCTGTCTTTTTGTTTGTTTGTATAATTCATTTGTGACCTGAGAATACAAATAATTTCCATTGTTTCACATTTATGAAGGTATGGATAATGGTCTAAAGTGTTATCTATCATGGTGAAAGTTCCATGTGAATTTGGGAAGTACTCTCTGCATGTCAATTAGATTCAGCTGATTGACGGTGTTGTTCAACTCCTCCCTGTCTTTATTGATTTTCTGCCTGTCAGTTCTGTCAGTTACTGGCAGAGGTACATTTTTTCAGTAATAGTAGATTTGTCTATTTTCCTTTCAGTTCTATTAGTTTTTCTAACATAGTTCAACAGTCTGCTTTCTGGCACATGGGCATCAAGGACTTATTATGTCTGTTTGGAGAACTGACACCTTTACCACTGCAGAATGCCCATCTCTATCCCTGATAATTGTTTTCCTCTGAAACTTGCTTTGTGTAAAATTAATATAGATACTTCAGAATTATTTAAATTAATGATAACATAAATCTTTTTCTATCACTTTACTTTCAATCTACTTTTTCTTAATTTTGAAAGTGATTTTATTGTAAATAACAGGCAGTTATGTTTACTTGTTTTTTTGTTTTTTTATCTACTCTGATAGTTTATCTTTTACTTAGTGTATTTAAGTCATATACATTCACAACGATGCCTGATTAGTTTGATCAATATCTGCATGTTTGTAACTGTTTCTGTTTCTGTACTTGTTTTTCTTTCTTTTTTATCTTTCTCTTTGATAGTTTTAACTGGGAAACACTGGTGGTGCAGTGGATAAGTTCTATGGCTGTTAGCTAAAGAGTCGGTAGTTTGAATCTGCTAGATTCCTGAAAAACTCTCTGAGATAGTTCTACTTTCTCCTATAGGATTGCTATGAATCAGAATCTCTCCTAGTTTAGCATATCAGTTGCACTTGTTATTATTTTAGTTTTTTATTTTTATTTAACATAACTGACTGAAAATGTACATTCATGTATAAAATTACATGCCACCTATATGCAGCTTCCACTGCTCTCCCTGTCCGGTGACTGCACACTATTTCTCTCTGCTCCATACATGTCTCATCCTCCCAACAACCTCCTTTCCTCTCCTCTTCATCCACTCCCCTTCCTCCAGCCAGAGGTCAGCAAGATGATATCCTGTAGATGTACAGAACCACAAAGTGCTTCCAATATATGGTTACTCTGCATTGCCAAGTCCAATCCATTCCTGTCCAGAGTGGACCTTTCTTATAAATTATGGGAAAGGACAGCATCAGGGCTAGGGGCCATCCTCTCAGAGGAACCCCAAAACTGCTGGACCATCAATTGAGGTCTTTTAGTGGAGATCTCATGATGCACCCCTTTTTATTCTTGTGTTGCCAGTGAGACTCCTCTCTGTGAGCTCCATTGTAGCTATCACTGGTGGTGGCCGGGCACCATCCGGTTCTTCCAGTCCCAAGTCGATGTAGGCACCCACTCTTGTGGGTCTCTCTGTCTTCTTGGTTGTCTTTACCGCAAGTCATTTTGGTCCTCGGTGAACATCCATTCCTGCTGAGTTGGGACTATTTGCTGTGTCCTCGGATGGCAGCTTGGCAGCTTTTAAGACCCCAGAGGCCACTCACCAATGTGGGGTGCAGAGAGCTCTCTTAGCAAAACGCTAGTTGTGCCAATTGGCCTGGAATTCGCCTAACAGCATGGTCCCCCGCCCCCTGCCCCAGCTTCTCTATCTTTGCAGTATTGAGTCAAGATGGAAGGAGTACTCAAGTTATGCTGAAGTCCACTTAATGTTGTTCTTGTTTCTAATGTGTGCTATCACCGCTTTCTCCCAACTAGATTTCTAGTAACTATCTAAACTAAATCCTCCCCCCTCACCCTCCCTCCCTCCCCTCCCTTGCATTAATTTAATGTTGTGGATTTTTTTGAGAATTGCTTTATGTCCTAACATATGGTCTATTCTGGAGAATGTTCCATGTGCATTAGAGAAGAAGGTGTAGTTGTCCACTGATTCACAGAAAGTTTTGTATATGTCAACGAGGTCTGGTTGGTTAATTGTAGCAATAAAGTCTTCTGTGTCTTTATTGAGCTTTTCCCTAGATGACCTGGCCAGTATTGAGAACGGAGTGTTGAAGTTTCCCACTGTTATTGTGGAGTGATCTATCTCTTTTTTGAATGTAGTCAGTGTTTCTTTGACATATTTAGGTGCTCTACTATTAGGTGCATACATATTTAATATTGTTAAGTCCTACTTGTGTATTGAGTATTGAACTTTTCAGCAAGAAATAGTGGCTATCCTTGGCCACGATGGTGGATTTTACATTAAAATCGATTTTATCTGAGATTAGAATTGCCACACCTGCTCTTCTTTGTTCATTGTTAGCTTGATATATATTCTTCCATCCTTTATTTTTCTGTTTGTTCATATCTTTAAGTCTAAGGTGAGTTTCTTATAGGCAACATATGGATGAATCATGTCTTTTGATCCAAGATGTCACTAAATGTCTCTTTACTGGAGTATTTAGTCCATTCACATGTGATATGTTTATTTTTGTGTGATGTTTTCTCTGTTGTTCTTCTTAATCTGTTCTGCAACCTTCTCTTTTGTGAGTTGATTTTTCACCTATTTCAGGGTTGGTTTTGAGGTTGTTGAGACTTGTGTGTTACATTTCTTGATATTCTATGTTGCTTCTTTATTGTTCTTTATGGCTGCCCGTATGATCACACTTATTAAACTACCTATAAACCCAATTTTAATTATTACCAGCCTGTCAACTTCCTACCCATCTGGAAAGACTATAGTGACTGTAGTACATCCCTCTTTTTAATATGATGACATCATGGTTTTCGTGATACAATCACTGGATTATTTCTTTCACTATTAGAGCTTTGACGGTGTTTGGAGCCTTCCCTAACTGAGTAGGATTCTGGACGATGTATCCTTCTATGATACAAAGTTAGTGGTTTTGTTCTTCTAAGCCAAAGCCAGGAGATTCTTTCAGTATTTCTTGTAGCTTTGGTTTGGTTTTCACAAAGTCTCTGAATTTCTGTGTATCTGCAGATGTCTTAATTTTATTTCTGTATTTGAAAGATAGTTTTGCTGATATATGATTCTTGGTTGAAAGTTCTTCTCTTTCAAGGCTTTGAATATGTCATGCCGCTGTCTCTGTGCCAGCATGGTTTCTCCTGAGCAACATTACAAAAGCCTACAGTGTTTCCTTCTGAATGTTAGCTTTACTTTGAGTCTTGCTGCCTTTAAAAGTTTCTGCTTATGTTTCATTTCGTTAAGCTTGATTATAATATGTCTTTGAGTATTTCTTTTGAGATCTATATTGAGTGGCATTAGATATACATGTTTGATATCTATGTTCTCTTCCTTCAAGATTTCTAAGTTCTCTGACAGCAGCTCTGTGACAATTTTCTCTGTGTTCTCAGGTGTCTCAACCTGTTCAGAGACTCCAATTAAGGATAGGTTGATCCTCTTAATTGAGTCCCACATGCTTCTAAATGCTTCTTCATTTTTCCTGTTCTAATTTTTCCTCATAAATGCTGGAGTCAATAGCTGTCTTCCAAGTTAGAAAGTCTCATTTACATTTCTTCCATTCTGTTTTCTTGACTTTGGATTGAAGTTCCTATGTTTTTGATTTTGTTCTTGATCTGCTGGATTTCAGAGTACTGGTGTTCAATCAGATCGAACAGCTTGCTTAATTTTTCATTCTCCTCTGCTGCATTTTGTATGAGGTCTAGGAGGGCTCTCTACATAATCCTTTTGTATTCCCTTTCCAATAATTACAGAAAAGTTTCTTCATCTGGAAAGCTCTTTGGTTGTTTCATTTGAGGGCCTTCTGAAGCCATGGGTGATTTTCTCATTACCACTTTCTCCAACATCTGTTGCTTTTTGGGCATCATGTGAGTCAATAATGGCTGGGAGAGATCCTGCAAGGATGGACTGCAGTTGTTTCTCTAAGTCATCTTAAAACGAAAAGTGAAAGGTATCTGACCACTTCCTAGGTCAGTCAGGTTTTCAGGTGTGCAGGGCCCTCTTCCCAACTGGCACAGTGAACACCTCTATATGCAACCCCAGATGTTATGAACTAGTTAAAAATGGAGCAAGGTTACTGCCCTGTTGGCCTCTGCTGACATGTCCCAGCTGTAGGGGACACTTTGTAAACTGCTGCTTTTCTGCCAGCAAAGTGCTCTCCTGTGGGCAAGTGCTGGCTCCAAGCCTAGGAATTAGGTCTCACTGAGGCTTCCATACTCAGGACAGTATCCCACACAAGCTGTCAGCCTGGCACCTCCGTACAATCTGCACCACATCAGAGGTGGAAAGAGAGGCCAGAGGTGCCGAAATGCACAAAATCCATAGTCTCTGTTGCTGGGTCCTGGCTGTAGATGATACTGTGTAAACTACTGCTTTTCTGGCAGAAAAGCACTCTCCTGTGGGCAGGTGCTGCCTCCCAGGCTAAGAATTAGGTCCAGCCTAGACTTCTGTAACCAAAATGGTGTCCCGCACAAGCTCGCCACTGAGCGTCTCTGCACAAGCTGCACCATGGCGGAGGTGGAAATAGAGGCCAAAGGTACCCAGACACACCGAGTCCCAAGCGGGGCCCCCACAATATGGCAATTTCACCCACCCATCCCACCAGCAGTGCATCTGAGACTAGTTGCTAGTCAAGACCCAGTTCCGCCAGTGGGCCAAGACAGAGGAGAAAAAAAATAAGAGTCAAAATAGTGAGTTACCTTTGGTCTGTGAAAGCAAGGACTAGCTAGGAGCAGGAGTCAGCTAAAAGGAGATTTTCCATTCAGTAGTATGAAGTCCAAATTAACAGCCCTATGTTGTGTCCCAGGGCTCACTGGGTGATCAGAAGGCTCCATTTAATTATCAGTTCAGATCTTGGTTTCCAGAGGGATTTAGGAAGACGTGTGCTTAGTTCATCCTCTTGACTCCATCCTTTTTAATTTCTTAAATCATCTTGACTTCCTCTCTATATGAAAGAACAATGCCTATTTTTTCAGTCTCTCTCTTTTGTTATACTATTTACATAGTGACATCTCTATTTTCTTATTTTCAGTGTTTTGCCTTTGGTTTATTTTTGTGATTCCTGTATTTGTGCTGATATCCAGTTGCTCTGTTCTGTGTTCTAGTCTTACGTTATTGCCTGATGCTACTCGTTTTCTCACCAAGTACTACCTTTAGTATTTTTTGTAATTTGATTTTGTTTTTGCAAATTTCCTAAATGTCTGTGTATTTGGAAATGTTCTAATTTTGTCATTATATTTGATAGACAGTTCTAATGGATATATAGTTCTTAGACGGCAATTATTTTACTTCCAGGCTTTGTATATATCATCCCATTTCTTATTGCCTGCATGGTTTCTACGGAATAGTATATGTTTAGTCTTATTGAATCTCCTTTGTAGGTTATTTTTTGTTTATTCCTAGCCACTTTTAAAATTGTCTCTTTATCTTTAGTTTTCATAAGTCTGGTTATAACATATGTTCATGTCTTTCTTTTGGGATCTGCTTTGTGTGGAGCTGAATGAGCATCTTGGATATATACCTTCTCATCTTTCTTGTTATCAAGGAAGTTTTCTGTCAACAAATCTTCATCAATTTTCTCTGTATTTTCCATTATATCTCCTGTTCCGGTACTGTAGTCACTCATAGGTTATTCCTCTTCACAGAAGATCACAAAATTCTTAGTGTTTCTTGAATTTTAAAATTCTTTTATCTGATTGTTTTCTGAAATATGTTGATGTCATGTACTTTGTCTTCAGTCTCATTAATTCAGTCTTCCATTGCTTTCATCAGCTTCTTATACATTCTTTCAAGTTGTCTCATTCTGTAACTTTGTTGTTTCTGAATTTCTACTTTTTGCTACTGTATGCTTTCTTGCAACTTGTTCAATTTGTCATTATGCTCTACTGCGTTTTTCCTCATCTCCTCCCTGATCCCTTGAAGAGTTTTAATTCTAATCTTTCATATTCTACTTCAGATAATTCCAGGAAGTTCTCTTCATTTGGACAATTTCTTGATTCTTTGTTTTGTATGCTTTCTGAAGCTATTTTGATCTGTATTTTTAAGTGACTTAATATGGGCTGTGGTGTCCAAGCCATCAGTAAGCTGTTGAATTTATGACTGCTTACTGTGTTCTAAATTCTTGCTTTGTTTTGTTTTGGAATATTCAAACAGACTGACAATGTATACTAGTTCGGTTATTGGTGCCTTTGATCTGTTAGCAGATATGTGAGCCCAGTAGTTCATTTATTTTTCTTGTATGAATCAGCTCATGTGTCCAGCTAGTCAGTCACCTAGTATGTGGTGCTGGCTCTCCCTTACTGTCCTAGGTGGGCAGGGCTGATTGGTGTTGTCACAAGTATCTGGCTATAGGTGCTGAAAAAGGCAGAGGACTAACAACCATTATTGAATGTTAGGGTCATGTGTTCCTTTATGTTTCATTCTAGGTGAAGGAACTGCTTCTACACTGAATTTATGGCTTAGAGTGTTGGCAGGCTTTTTTTTTTTTTTTTCCTTTCCTCTGAGTTTGTTAAATTCTTCCCTCTCTGAGCCTAGGAAAATGGCTTAGGGTAGATAGGCTTAGGGAGCCCTACTGCCAGCTCAGTTAGTGGCATCATACTGCAGAGCTGGGGTCAGTGCAGACAGTGGAAGGGGAAGTACTGGGAAAAGGTAGTGAGAATTATCCTGAAGGAAATACCTTGATCTGAATGTTATAGATACCAGTCTTTTAGCATTTGACAGTCAACTGCCACTTTTCACTGGTTCTGGAGGCTCGAGTGTATTCTCCACTGCTCTTTGCTGATGAGGAGGATGTTCTCCAAATGTCACCACTCTGTTAACACACTGACTATGATGTCCAATTCCCAGTGGGTCAGGACTGGCCATTCCTAGCTACTTCTGGACCTATTCTCCCTTTCTCACTGTAAGTCCAATTTATCAGCTTTCCCTTTGGTGTTCAGCACTTCTAAGATGTCATATAGTTTTTTGACTCTTTGTTGTTAGAGGGATAAGGTACATCTGACTACTCTGTCATCTTAGCCCTGCCTCCAGTATCGCTCATCTTGATAATGAACAGACTATTGAGTACAGTGTCAGTTATCAAAAAATGTTTATCATTCAATCATCAAGTGAATATATATATATATATTTTTGAAAAATCTAGTGTTTGGCAGATAGGTCACTCGAGACTACAATTGTGACCAGCATATGAACCCTGCCATCCTGGAGCTTTCTTTCAGTCAACAGAAGGTTATAACATAGTGTATACAGACAAAATGAGAAAGTAACACAAGGGTTATCTCACTTATATTTTGAAAGTTAAGTTGCATTTCCTTTTTACTTATAAAGAAATCCATTGTGATTCAAATAGGTTTAAGCACTTGACTACTAACTAAAAGGCCATCAGATCAAATTAACCTGGAGGCAAATCAGAAGAAAGCCCAGGTAATAAGTTTCTGAAAGATTACAGCTTTGAAAATGCCACAAAGTGCAGTTCTACTCAATAATCCATGGGTCTCCATGAACTGAAATTGAGGCAGGTCTATTGCAACACATGACCCAAGGGTTATGGATTAAAAAGCAAGTAGTCTGAGATCTGACAGAGAATGGAAATGGGTATGTGCAAACTCCTAGAGTTGAAAGAGATCTTGTGTATGATTAAATTGAGTTTGATTTTACACAGGTTTTAAATGGTATTACCAAATGTGAGTGAATTATCTTAGAAAAATTTTCCTTACTTTTGATTTTGTTTTATTTTTATGGTAAAAAAAGAAAGGTATTTGTTCAAATGCTTAAATGCCATTAGGGAGCTCCCTTAGTTGGAAACAGTCCTCTCTGGGCATGAAATTATGGTATTTCAGAATAAAATGCACTTACTAAGTAACTCTTAAGTCTCTCAGTACCCAGATGAGGAGCAAGGAGATCTGAGTATGTGTCCTGAGACTGCATAAAAATCTCATTATTTTGCCCCAGGGTTGGATTCCTTGGCTGAATCCTGAAACCCTGTCCCCAGATGCCAATCTTAAAATGCAAACCTGGTGCTTTATGTTTTGCTCCTGAAGAATGTTGTCTCGCATATCAAATCTTTGTTTGATCCTCTGAACTAAAAACAGAATTTTAAGCATCCCTAATAATCTTGAGGAATCTTTAATGCATGGTTATAACATTCATAAGGTATTTCAGGGTTTCTATGGGATTATTTGCATTGGAATTAGAAATTCTACATTATAAAACTTCTTGACAAGTACAAAACCATATGGGATGGCTGAAATTAATTAAATAATAAACCAGATGGAAATAAGGATGCATATAGGGTGAAGTTATATCCTCTGATGAGGCTATCATTCCACATCAAATGTCCAGCAATTTGAAGATCCAGAGCAGCCTGGGGAAACATCTCCTCAGCAGTGCCTGTAGTAATGTTGTTCAATGTTTTCTTTTTGGCAAGATGCAGAGCTTCTACAATTGGGAAGATTTTACTAACATACATTGTAAACTGCATTTTTCATATTTACTCAATGATCTCCTTCAGTTACTCCCTTACATACATACTGAAAGCATCTTCACACAGGAAAGAATGTGGCGAGATATAAGCCAAGTGCCATCGAGTTGGGGTGAGATGTAAAGGATATGTTAATATGATCATTTTTAAACTATTCCAAAGCCTATGCAAACCCATCAAAGGAGCTAAGGTATCTTAAATTCAATAGGGAAGTATCAGTTTTGAAAATCAGTTTCTCTATTTTTAACTCCCAATGTAACCCTTGATTATAGTGCTGAGGAATACATGAGTCTTAGAAGAAGTAGACAAAGCAATTTACAGGTCACTAAAAGTTAAATAAAATTAAAAGACAGTTTGTGTGAATAAATATATGACAGATTCTTCAGTGTCAGCTTTATGAGTTTATCTCCCTTGATACTTATGATATTCTTATGAATGGAGCACCAGTATTACAGCAGTTTTATATTTCAGAGCACTAATGATGAGAGAATTTAAGCAATTTCTTTGTCTGATCTAAAGCTTGTGATTATATTCGCTGTATTATCCTGAATCCTTTTGTCAAAATTTTACATTTTAACGATTATACTTTCCTCCTCCTGGTTTATTCACTAATTTACTTGTTCAGTCACTAAGTTTAGGACACTAGGGTATATATGAGACTTTTTTTGTCCTCTCTCTATTCACTCTGGCACTGGTTCAAGAATTCCAGAAATATTCTATGGCAGTGGAGAAGCACAAGGGATGTAGATACAGAGAAAAACAGCGTTTGCCCATTCATGTCTCAGATCTCAGAAGAGACAAGAAAATGATCAGCCAGAACAATGTGGTTAGTGCTTCATGAGAGGAAGGCGGGGAGAGGTACAGAAAACAGAGAGAATGAATAGTACAGGGGATGAAGGGAAGGCATAGCAAAGGAGGATGGAAGCTTTGCCTTGTTGGAGCTGCTTACTATATAACCAAAACAGTTTTCGAACCATCTAGGGTTGGATCTGGCAAAGGAGACTGTGAAGAGAGACATTCAGTTTTGTGACCAAAAATATCCCTCACATACAGCTGAGATGACAAAAAAAAAGAATCTATGAATGGTAATTTTGATTATTTTACTAAGAGCTGGAGAGGGAGAAAAAAAGAAAAACAGAAGCAGAAAGCTTATGGCTCACAAGTCTTAACATCTCTGGTTACTTTTACTGCCTTTATATGCCATTATTATTTTTAACATTACTGTGATCCTCTTTTTAAATGTCAGATTTTCTCACTGTTCTAATATTCACTCTGAGGTGGCTGAATTTCCAAACAAGATTGTTCTTGAAGAGTGATCTTGGGACCAGTAGATCAGCATTACCTGATAACTTGTTAGATATTCTAATTTTCAGTTCTACTGAAAAGTAACTCTGGGTTTGGAACACAGTAGCTTCTCTTTGAATATCATTCCAGAAGGCTGATGTGAGCTATTATTGCGAACCAACATTAAAGACAGCTCGTTCTCAATCTGTCAGACATGACTCACTTAGATTGAAACTCACCTGGTCAGAGAGCATTTAGGGGCGTTTCCTGAAGCTTGGGCCTATATTAGGTGAATTACAGGGCCCTTCAGCTCAAAAGGATCCCTGGTGACACAGTGGATAATTGCCTGGATTCTAATCAGAAGGTCAACAGTTTTAATTCACTAGCTGCTCCTTGGAAACCCTATGAGGCAGTTCTGCTCTGTCCTATAGGTCAAAAGTAACAAGAGTGGTAGCAGGTTTGGTTTAAAGTTGGCCAGTTCAAATAGTTGCAATACTTATTCTACATGAAGGACAATTTTCAAGGTATATAGTTAACCTCATCCTAATAGGAAGTTTTGAGCGCTATCAAACATCTATAGTGTCAGTACATGTCGTGGTAGAATATGTAGCTTCTGAACTAAACGTCAGACTACCAGCGGTCTTGTCTCAGGGCCACATGTATTCAGCTGTGCCACATTTGGGATACCACATCAGCCTTTTGTTTCAATGTCTTTAGCCAAGCCAAGCCAAGTGCTGTCACTTAAAAAAGTTATGACAGATCTGTCTGTCTCTAATGTTTGTTATGAAAATAAAAAGAGGAAAAAAATGAGCCAAATCATTTAATACATGTAAAGCACTGAGAAACCATGTAAGAGGAGACTTTCAGCATTTGATGCTACCATGTTAGATATCTGACATTTTAAGGGTCAGTGGAATAGAATGTGTCAATGTTACAGAAAACAGCAGAAGTAGAATTTTCTTATAAGTAATATTTGCTTAATTGTTAACCACCCATCTTGGAAAAATTGAGACAGCAAAGTAACAAATAAAGTGAACATAAAATGTCAATTTTTAGGGAGATGAAAGCATAACATGAAATGTTACTTTCAGAAATCTCTAGATTGGAGAACGTGAATACTGACAACATAATAAGCAGAGTTAATCCTAAAGCTGTGAAACGCGGATAATCTGTACTTGAGCAAACAATCATGATGATAATAACACAAAATAATTTATTTGGCAGAATTCTAAATAACAGTACATCCATCTATGTAAATTTGATTTGTTTACTAATATTTTCAAATGTCCATCAGCAAAGCTGCCTTAAGAAACCCTGGTTGCATTGTGATTAAGCGCTATGGCTTCAAACCAGAAAGTCAGCAGTTCAAATCCACCAGATGCCCCCTGGAAACTTTTTGGGGTAGTTCTACTCTGTCTATAGGATGTCTGTGAGTCAGAATTGAATTGATGGCAGTGGGTTTGGTTTCATTTCAAATGAAGTGGAATTCATGTTTTTAAATAAAATAAATACCGCAATCTGTAGACAAGTTAAGATAAGGAACAATCTCATGAAAGTAATACAGGCTTTCGTAAGACGTTGCTAAAATGACAACTTTCCATTTATGTTCTTGTAATTGAGATTTATATTTTATGGTTACTATGATTCATATATAATTATTTAGACATTTAATAATTGTCTGTCTTGACAAATTCAGAAGATATTCTTAAATCTTTCAAAATAAATACTATTACTGGATGTAAATTAAGATTTTGCAAAATTGAAAATGAATGGTAGTATCTGTCTTACTAATCAGACTAAATTTTATTCATCTGTGTAATTATTTTTGCAAAATAAATTTAACTTTTTTAACGGAGGAATACATATTTATAGTAGAAAGACAAGTTAACAATGGATTAAGAAGGGAGGCTGTTGCTTTTCATTTAAGAGTTTGTTTCATCTCTTTCAAGCCAACATTGTTTAGGGGAAAAGATATGTACAGAACATAAACCACAGCAGTTAAGAATGAAAGGTAAAAGTAGCTCATGTTTAAATATTTTTTGAACAACATGATGGCCCCCTATTGTTGGTAGAAGAATTTGACCAGAAGAAAATATGTACGAATCCAATAAGTTCATAAGAAAACAAATAAAATGGTGAAATCCAAAACAAAGGAAGACAAAACAAAACAAAAAAATACCTGATTTCAGTGAATGTTCAACACTTAAAGTAATTCCACATTATTGAAACTGTGCAAGCAGGCACTTGTGATTGAGCATAATTGAATACATTTACATAAGGATATTTTGTCTAAAAGTTCCACACAAGTGTAGTTTTGGTGGATAGTGAATAAGCAGACTTTCAGAAAGCACAGTCCAAAACTCCCACGTTAGATGGACAGAGCACTGAATATACTGCAAGTGTAGTTTATCTTCCTGTCTCAAAGACTGTGCATGTGTGACAGACTTTGATAACTCTTGAGATTGCTGCAGTTATTTTATACATGTTCTATCACTATGAGTTGATAGATTATCATTGGCTTTGTGACAACTTATAGATAATGCACTACAAACTGCCAGCTGGCTGGATATGTTTGGTATTACCTACTATCTGAAGATGTGAGTGTATTCCAGGTAGGGGGAAGAAGATATGGATGATGGTTAGCCTTTTTGGTAGATTAACTGTGACAGATAGATTAAAACAGTAATACAACTTCCCCAGAATTTACTTCTCCAAAGTTTTTTTTTTTTTCTTCAGATAAAAGAGACTATACCAGGTACATTTGGACAGGGAGGCATATGTACACATAATTTGGTAGGACGAATGGGTGATGATTAGTTTTTGTCAACTTGGTTAGGCTTTATTTCCCAGTTGTTCAGACAAACTCTAGTTGCTATTTGATATGTAATCTAGTGCAATGTAATCATATTCCATAATGTGTTATAATTAACCAATCAGTTGAAAAGAGTATACTTAGGGTATATTCTGCCTCCAGACTATAAATAGATACTTTCACAGAACTGTCTTTCTCTTTTTCCTCTCTAGTCTTGTGGTGCAAGCCTAGCCAGTGTCAGCCAATTTCTTGAAGTAAATCTCTACCTCTAGTCTCTCTACAGAGAGTATTTCTATAGCCTCTCTAGAGAACTGTGGCTGAAATAAGGAGAATCTGCAAAATGAGAACAAAAATTAAAACATTACCAGCATTGTTTCCTTTTGGTCATATTCTCAATCCCCTTCATCTGACTTTGAGTTTTGCAAGATACCCAGCTGTCGTGGATCAAATCATATCCTCCCAAAAACATGTGCCAACTGGTTAAGACTACAATTTCTATTACAATGTTGTCATCCAATCTGTGATTGTAATTCTGCTATGTGTTGTAAAGCTTAATCTCCAATTGTGGTTAATAAGGCAAGATTAGATTATATTAAAGATGATCAGAGTGAGCCCTTTACTAAAGTCACATCCCCAATCCAATGTAAATGAAGTTTCACTGGGCTGTGGCCTGTAACAGATAAAAGGAAACAGAAACCAGCAGATAGTGGATATCTCATACCACTAAGAAAGCAGTACTGGGAGCAAAGCATGTCTGCTGGACCCCAGGTTCCTGGAAGGAGATGTTCATAGTACAGGGGAAGATTGATGATGAGCACTTTTCTTCGGAGCCAATAGAGAAATAGAGAAAACCTTTTCCTGGAGCTGACACTCTGAATTTGGACTTCTAACTTCCTACACTGTAAGAATTTTTGTTTTTATTTTGCCTTTTTAAAAGCCATCCACTTGTGGTCTTTATATTACAGCAGCACTAGATGACTAACACACCAGAGGAGTGCAAGTACACAGAAGTCGTGAAGAGGACAGCTATGTAAGAAACGTGGTTGAGGTGCCAACCATTCACCTCTTCCAAATTTATGTTATAATGGACACCTAAACCCAACTTGACGGCACTTGGCTTGGCTGGCAAACCCTTACATGTTTAGGCCATTGTGGGTTGTTTGTTTATTTTCCTCTCTGTTATTTATCTTACATGATAAATGAGAACCGAAATTACAAAAAGGAAAGAAATCCACCAGTTGTAAAGGAGATGATGAGGTTGCTTTTTTTTTTTAATCACAACCTGGGCTTCATGAGAAAAAGATTCTACTGAAAAGTTCTTAAATGGTGATGTTTCTCAGAAGCTTCAGATTCATAATTGCATTGCCTGAATTGTGCAAAAAGCTTCAAACTGAGCAATTAGCTTAAATATGTAGTCTGAAGCTGGTTTTACCACTGGGACAAAGGAAAGAAATAACACACGGAAGTACTGAGAAGGAAAATTATCAAATCCAAAATTGAATTTTCAGAGATAATACTCTATCAAATATGTGCTCGTAACACAAGATTGAAAATAAAAACACATGGATGCACGCATTAAAATGACTAAAACTAAACAAATTAACAACACCAAATATTGGAGAGTATCAGGAGCAGCTGAAACCTCCAACATCGCACTGTTGATGAAATATAAAACAGTATAACTACTTGCAAAAGCTATCTGGCTCCTTCTTATAAAATTAAAACATGTTTTCATAAAGACCCAACAATTTAACTGGCGGTTTTCCTTAGGGGAAATGAAAAGAAATATCCACACACACATATTGTATTAGAATGATCATTACACCTTTATTCAAAATAGCCAAGACTGGCTAACAGTCAACAAAATTGTGAATAACTATACTGAGATGAAATACATGTGATATAAAACCCCATAGCTCAAGGCTGACTAAGGGACCAAAGAAAGTCTCTGGAATCGGTGACCCAGAGACACAGTTTACTCACAGAGGAATTACTTACAGGGTAGCTTAGGAGTGGCAGCTGGACCCAGATAGCTTTCTCCTGTAGGTTAGGCCCATCCAGCATGGTATGTAAGCTCTGCACAAGCTCATACTGTACTGTATAAGACGAAAGTTTATTGTTTTTATCTTAAGTCTTTTGGTGCCAGGCTTCTCAGGGAGTATTTGTCCAGGCTCAGGTGTTTCTACTATTGTTGGCAGGGTATTCCTTGACCTTTGCCCCCAGTGTAACTAGCTGCTGCTGGCCTGGCATTTTAACCAGGCCTATTCATCCCCAGCATGCTTTAGGGAAGAGCAAATCTGACTTCTTTAGGAAGGGGAGTAAACGACCGAACAGCATTACCGTACAGGAACATACAATGCAATTCCATGTTGTTAGATGCCATCCAGTCAGTTCCAACTCATAACAATCTTATTTACAATAAAACAAACCACCACCTGGTCCTGCTCCATTCTTGTGGTTGTTGCTGTGCTTGAGCTTGTTGGTGCAGCCACTGTGTTAATCTATCTCACTGAAAATCTTCATTTTTTCTCCAGACCCTCTCTCTACCAAGCATGATATCCTTCTCTGTAACATCTCCACAGTATGTGAGATGAAGCCTCACCATCCTTACTTCTAAGGAGCATTGTGGCTGTACTTCTTTGAAGACCAATTTGACAAATGGCCATAGTCCTTGAGAGTGTCTTCAATCTCTATGAGATCAATGAGTCCAGTCATTTTTATGAATTTTGAATTGCTCCCCCCACTCATTTATCTCCTACTCTATCTGGGGCTGTCTATTGTGATTTGGGTCAGAGTAGCTGGTAGTGGTAACTAAGCACGATCTTGTTCCTTAGGTCTTAACTAGTGGGCCTGTGGATTGTATTGTCCATTAGTCATTTGGATTAATTTCTCCCTTGAATCTTAGATTTTCTTTACTCTCCTTTGTGCTCGTCAGGAAAAGACTAATAATTGCATCTTTAAAAACTGCTAACAAACTTTTAGGACTCCGCATGCTTCTAACCAAAGCCAAATGTAGAACATTGACTTTATGAGCTGTTTTTCCAGTTGACCTACACATCCTCTAAGACTATGGTCCCCAACCCCGAAGCCCAGTAGTTCAGTATTGCAATGTTTTTGGTTATGTCTAAGAAGTTTCCCTGACTATGTTCTCTGTGTGATCCATTAAATATAATGACTACACATGCAGCACATATGAATATATATGTAGAAATATCCACAATTTAATTTACATGTGCATGTGGATACAGTCCATTAGTTGTTGTTAAGTGCAATCAGATTGTTTCTGACTTATAACAAGTCTAGGTACAACTGAAAGAAATACTTTCCTGTCTTAAGCCATCCTCACAATAATTGTTACGGTTGAGCCTATCCTTGTAGCTACTGTGTCTGTCCATTTTGTAGAGGGTCTTCCTATTTTTCCCTGGCCCTTGATTTTACCAGGTATTATGACCTTCTCCTGTGACTTGTTCCCCATGATAACATGTTCCAAGTATGTGAGACAGTGTCACAATCCTTGCTTCTAAGGAGCATTCTGGCTGTCCTTCTTCCAGGACAGATTTGTTTGTTCTTCTGGCAGTCCATGGCATGTTCAATATTCTTTCCCCAAACAAAAGTTCAATGGCACAAACTCGTATTCTGTCTTCTTTATTCATTGTCTAGTTGTTTTAAGTCTTTTGGTGTCAGACTTTTCAGGGAGTATATATATATGAGGCATTTACACAGTGCTGTTGAAAATATCACATCTTGGGTCAGGCACAACTTATTATTCAGCAAAAAAATAAAGGATGCAAAAACAGGCATGCAGCTAAAAATTACTGTATTGAACAGAAATATAAGAGACAAATGATCTTGTACTCTTCCATCTATATACATTTCTTTTCATAAATCTTAAATTCAGGCAAAACGTGGTGAAAGAAATCAGAATGTAGTTGTTTCAATACAGTAATGAGGTTGACTGGGACAGTTAGTGAATTCAAATAAACAAAAAACTTAAATTAACAGTTTTCCATAAGCAAGAGCAGACAAAATAACAAGATTGATTTTGGATAACTTTATAGTCAAATTACAGATTAAAAAACATTTAAATTACTAAATATAGTAAAAAAGAAAAAATAGCAATGCGTAAGAAGCCAGCCAAGTTTGTAAAAGAACCAACTAAAACTTACATAACTTTTAAACTCAATAGCTTATATTTTTAGCTCATGGTTGACTGAAATGTGAGTTAATGAATTACAAAATAGAGGCAAAGAAATTATCCAGAACGCAACAAAAAAATGTAAAGAGGAAAAACATGAAAGAAGTATTAACAGACATGGCTGAGAGATGAGAAGGGCACATATATCTGTCATGGATTGCATTGTATCGCCCCAAAATGTATGTATTGATTTGACTTGGCTATGAGTCCCCATATGGTGCAGTTCCTCCCATGTGTGGTGAACCCTGCCTCTGTGATATTGAAGACAGAATGGGCAGTAGTTGCACTGGTGAGGCAGGGCTCAAGTTACTAGCTGCGGGATATAAGGGAGACAAGTGAGCGTGGAGAGTTGGGAACCTCATACCACCAAGATTGAGAACTTGAGGTTCCTGTGCTGAGATGCTCTCACTGGATTTGGACTCAGTCTACTAGACTGTGATAAATTGTCTTACTGAAAGAACTTATAATTCGTAAATGGATTTGTGGCTTCCCAGATTGTGCCGATACCATTTCTCTTCATAAAGCCTTCTACTAGTAGTATTTTCTGTTGGAGCAGTACCAGGTGACTAAAACAATATCTAAATGGAAGATGAGAAAGTAGAGAGTGGAACATTCATATATAGAGAGAGCCTTTTTTATGCATATTCCAAAGAAAGGTGATCCCTCCAAATACAGAAATTACTGAACAACATCATTAATATCACATACAAATAAAATTTTGCTGAGGATCATTTAAAAGCTGTTACAGCAGTATACTCACAGTGACCTGCCAGAAATTCAACCCAGATTCTGAAAAGAGCACGGAACCAGGAATATCACTGCTGATATCAGATGTATCTTGGCTGAAAGTAGAGAACACCAGAAAGATGTTTACCTGTGTTTTACGGAATATGACAAGGCATTAGACTGTGTGGATCATAATAAATTATAGATAACACTGTGTAGAATGGGAATCCCAGAACCCTTTGTTACACTCATGAGAAAGCTGTACACAGGTCAAGCAAGGAATCGTGTTGCTTAGAACCAAGGAACAGTGTGACTTTGTCTCACATACTTTATACATGTTATCAAGAATGGTCAATCTCTGGAGAAAGACTTCATGCTTGGAAAAGTAGAGAGTCAGGGAAAAAGAGGTACACTCTCACTGAGATGAACTGACACAGTGGTCAAAACACTGGGCTTAAATATAACAGTGATTGGAAGGATAGTGTGGGCCTGGAAAGTGTTTTGTTCTGTTGTGCATAGAGATCACTATGAGTGGAAGCTGAGTCAGTGGTACCTAACAACAACACACACATACACACATATGCATGGACATGTAAAATAGAAAATAGAAGAAAAATCTGTTCCCCAAATCTTTGCTCTACAACTCAGCATTCTTAATATGTAAGAATACTGTCTGAGGTACTTTATGTTTTCTGAATCTCAAGAGTCATACTTTTCAACAATTTAAAGAAGATCCATTTTCTTATTGTTCTTAATTATGTAAATTCATTTAAGTAAATTAGTGTTCCTGAGAGGTACTTGGAGTACTGGCGCAACAGTGCTCTTAACAGTGGTTAAGAGATACAGCTTTAGCTCTTGACCAAGAGGTGAGCACTTTGAATTCACCAGCTGTTCCTTGGAAATCTTAGGGGCAGTCCTACTCCATTTTACAGAATCTCTATGCTTTGAAAATAACTCAGAGACATTTTGTGGTTGTTGTTATTAGGATCTTAATTTTTTTTTTTTTTAAGTAGATGGTGGCTGTTACAGTGAATCCAATCATTCTAGAATTTATTTGATCATTATCTGACATATGGTGAAGCTCTTTAAGAAGCAATCGCTGTCGGATTTGTTACCAACAAACTTATTGCCCTACTGGGGGACAAAGTGTGACATAAACTAAAAACAGAAAATACTATGACCCTTTTTAATCAGATTAGCATTCAACCCACAGGGGTCTAATTTTATGAATTAACAAAAACGTATATTACTAACTTTTTCCTAAACATTCATCTGAGTATGTTGGAATACTCAGTCAGGTAATTTGTTTTCAGTCCTACAGACTTTATGCCAGGATAATTTTTAAGACAAGACTGCTCATTGCTCTTCTATACAAAGATGAGCATCTGATTTTAATTATCAGTACTTGTAAAGAGTCCATAAAGATATTTTATTAATAAAACGTAATTCCAGATAATATACTGAATTAACATATTGGATGGGGTTATTTAGTATTCTCTTCATTGGTATATGATTGTATCTTTCAATTTATTTTTATTTTGTTAAAATAACATCTAGATTTTCTTTCTAATGGCAATGATATTTGTGGTTGCTTCTTCAGTGTATTTATTCCTTATTTAAAAATAAGTTATCAGCATTGAAACAGTGTACTGTTGGAATGACTATAGGCTAGCCATCCATCTATTCAATGCTTGTTGTAAAAGCCATGCAAATCTTCTCATAGAAGACCATATCAACTTAATTTTACTTGTAGTTTATAAGGCATATTTTAAAAATATTTCTAATTGGTACTTGGCCTTGTAATTTGTTGTTAAAGTTCATAATGCATAGTCAAAGTGCTCAAGGAACAAAGTGATTAAAAATCAAAAGTGAAGATAAAACATGTGAATAGGTGATTTGAATCTGCTTCTTCAGTTTCTCAATGATGCCTTTGATCTTTCTCAGATCAAGTTTAGTTCTTTCTAGATTGATGGATATGTTGGTACAATGGCATCACACTTTAAGAATCCTTTCTGCAAGGACATTTTTAAGTGGAGATAGCACACATGCAAGTAAAAATACATTTATTTGCAGGTAGAATTGTCTTCTTGTCTATCTGTATTCTCTAAGCCCAACTTTACCAATTTTCCATCTACCATAACATTTGAAGAATAGCTGTCAAAGGCAATTGTGTTAGTTATCTTCCAATTGACTCTAACTACTTGCAACAGACATAAATATTGCTCAGTCTTGTGCCATATTTATGATTTCTGGTATTTCTTCTTCAATTATTGTGACCATTGTGTAACATCTTTCAACCTGGGGGATCATGTTCCAGCAATACTTTAGACAACATTTAGTTGTGACCCATTGAACTTTAATTGGCTAATTTTTAGAAGTAGATTGCCAGGCCTTTATTCCTAGTATGTCTTAGTCTAGAAGCTCCATTGAAACCTGTTCACCATGACTGATGCTGATGGTACCTCAGATATCATAGCTTCCAACATCATAGCAACATGCAAGCCAGTACAGTAAGATAAACTGACAGATGGGTGGTAGGTCAAATAGAGTAAGATTTGTTTCCCAGGAAATGTATAAGTTATGTAATTTATTACTTCCAGCTTTGTCTCCTACCACCGCACATCTGATTGTCTGCTTAGAATAGCATGTGATCATGGAGCCACTGTCAATACCACTGAACCCTGGGCTATCTGGAAACCCAATAGAAGCTGCCATCCAAGTTTGCAGAAAATCAGGAAAATATTTGTAAACACTTTGAGGCTTGAAAAGCATGACTACAACATAGAAAATTGGGAATCTTATTAGAGCATAGAGAGATAAGAACAAGTATACAGTAGGCTTTGATATCTCAAGCATGAAAATATAAACAAGAATGATTCTCAAATTTTAGTTTTAAAGCTAGTGGAGTCAGGGTGCTTGGTAACAAAGCGGACTCCCAAGCTGTATCCAAACCAATTTTGAGTCAGTAAGTCTAGGATAGACAAAAGGATCTACATTTCCACAAGCATGACACAAGTGGTCCAGATCATTCTTTGAAAAATAGTGAAAGAACTAAGACTGGAGTTTGCTGATGAGAAAAAAACCAGAGGACCTATCAGTAGTGCCTCAGTCATATAGTTCAGTATATTTCATTGACAGTCTCTTCTCATAAATACATGGTCAGTAGTTTGTTTTTCTCCTCATCTGCAGAAGGGCTGAGGGACTGTTTTATGGAAGTAGAAGGCATTAGGCATCAGGTATGTGCACACTATGTGCTCTTATGAAACCCTGGTGGTGAAATGGTCAACAGTAGCAACAAGCTACTAAGGCTAACCAGGTCAGATTTTTTTTTTAATACAGTTGTTTTTTTATGGAGTTGTTGAGCTCAGTAGGGAGGTACTGGTATGGTTTGCTCTGTGTGCTATCACATTTCTTGAGCTCAATGGGCTGAGCCCCATGCTAATGCTACTTGTTTAAGCCATGTTGGTCTAACTGGACAGAACCCAACTTTGTGTTCTGGAACTATTCTGTCTTATTTTGAAGAATTCTGTTGACTGGGTAAAATATGTCTACTATAAAAATCGATACGCAGTGTTTTTATCATAACTTTGCTAGGTATTCTGTAATTTGAATATTGATTTTCACTTTGAAGTGTGGGTAAAGTGACCATGATGTGTCAAGCAATTATAATTTTTGTTTCTATTTTTATTATTATTTATTTATTTAATATGAGTGAGTGAAAATGTACATTCCCATATAAATTTACATGCCCACCTATATGCAGCTTCCACTGCTCTCCCTGTCTGGTGACAGCACACTACTCCTCTCTGCTCCATACACGACTCATCCTCCCAACAGTTTCCTTTCCCCTCCTCTCCACCCACTCTCCTTCCTCCAGCCAGAGGTCAGCAGGATGACATCCTATAGATGTGTAGAACAATAAAGTGCATCCAATATATGGTCACTCTGTATCAACAAGTCCAATCCATTCGTATCCGAAGAGTGAATCTTCATTATGATTTATGGGCGAGGGCAGCATCAGGGCAAGGGGCCATGCTCTCAGGGAAACCTCAAAACTGCTGGACCATCAATTGAGGTCTTTTAGTGGAGATCTCAGGGTGCACCCCGTTTTATTCATGTGTTGCCAGTGAGACTCAACTTAGTGAGCTCCATCGCGGCTATCACTGGTGTGGCCGGGCACCATCCAGTTCTTCTGGTTCCATGTTGATGTAGGCACCCACTCATGTGGGTCGCTCTATCTTCTGGGTTGTCTTTACCCTATGTCATTTTGGGTCTTGGTGAACATTGGTTCCTGGTCAGTTGGGACCATTTGTTGTGTCCTCAGATGGCAGCTTGGCAGCTTTTAAGACCCCAGACACCACTCACCAATGTCGGGTGCAGAGAGCCCTCCTAACAAAATACTAGTTGTGCCAATTGGCCTCGATTTTGCCTAAGAGCGTGGTCCCCTGCCCCCTGCTCCAGCTAATCTATCCTTGCAATATTGGGTTAAGATGGAAGGAGTACTCAAGTTATGCTGAAGTCCACTTAATATTGTTCTTGTTTCTAATATGTGCTATTACCGATTTCACCCAACTAGATTTCTAGCAACTATGTAATCTAAACCCTTCCCCACTCCCTCCTTCCCCTCCCTTGCAGCTGTCAAAGAGTCTTTTCTTCTATACACAATTCTGTTTTTGAGATCTTATCATAGAGGTCTCATACAATATTTGTCCTTTTGTCGCTGACTACTTTCACTCAACATAATGTTTTCCAGTTGAAACCAGATGCTGTTTTTACCACAGTTTAATGTCTTAGGGCCTTTGTCGAATATCAACTGTTCATAGGCAGACGGTGTCATCTCTGGGGTCTCGATTCTGTTCCATTGATCGATCTGTCTGTTCTTATACCAGTACCAGGCTGTTTTGACCACTGTGGCAGTGTAGTGTGTTCTAAGGTCAGGTAATGAGAGGCCTCCCAGTGTGTTCTTCTTCTTTAGTAGTACCTTACTTATCCAGAGATTTTTCCCTTTCCAAACAAAATTGGTGATTTGCTTCTCCATCTCATTAAAAAAAGGTGCTGGAATCTGTATTGGGATTGCATTATATAAGTAGATTGCTTTGGGTTAAATAGACATTTTCACAATGTTAAGTCTTCCTATCCACGAGCAGGGTAGGATTTTCCATTTATCTAAGTCTCTCTTAGTTTCTTGTAGTAAGGGCTTGTTGTTCTCTTTGTAAAGGTCTGTTATTTCTCTGGTTAGATTAATTCGTAGGTACTGTATCTTCTTAGGGGCTATAGTAAATGGTATTGTTTGATGATTGCTTCATTAACAGTCTTTTTGTTGGTATAAAGGAATCCTACTGATTTACTGATGTTTATCTTGTATCCTGAGACTTTGCTAAACTCTTCTATCAGTTTGAGTACTTTCCTTATGGATTCCTTGGGATTCTCTGCGCATACAATCATATCATCTGCAAACAGGGAAATTTTGACTTCTTCTTTGCTGATGCAGATGCCCTTTATTTCTTGGTCTTGTCTAATTGCTCTGGCTAGAACTTCTATTACAATGTTGAGTAGGAGAGGTGAGAGTGGGCATCCTTGTCTAGTTCATGTTGTAAAGAGAAGTGTTTCAGTCTCTCTCCATTCAGGATGACATGAGGAATTGGCTTTGTATAAATGGCCCTTATTGCATTGAGGAATTTTCCTTCTATGCCTATTTTGCTAAGAGTTTTTAGCAAGAATGGGTGTTGGACTTTATCAAATGCCTTTTCTGCATCAATGGACAAAATCAGGTGATTCTTGTCTTTTGTGTTATTTATGTGGTTAATCACATTGATTGTTTTTCTGATGTTGAACCAGCCTTGCATCCCTGGTATGAATCCCACTTGGTCATGATGGATTATCTTCTTGATATGTTGTTGTATTCTGTTGGCAAGAATTTTGTTGAAGACTTTTACATCTAGATTCATGAGTGATATCGATCCGTAGTTATCATTCTTTTTTGGGTCTTTCCCTGGCTTTGGTATGAGGATTATACTGGCTTCATAGAATGAGTTTGGGAGTACTCCATCCCTTTCTATACTGTGAAATAGTCTCAATAGTATTGGAGATAACTCTTCTCTAAATGCTTGGTAGAATTCTGCAGTGAAGCCGTTTGGGCCCGGGCTTTTTTTTCCATTGGCGGTGTTTTGATGATCTTTTCAATCTCTCCCTTTGTGATGGTTTTATTAAGTTGTTCTGCTTCACATTGTGATAATTTGGATAGGTGGTGTGAGTCAAGGAATTGGTCCATTTCCTCTAGGTTTTCAAATTTGTTAGAGTACAGTCTTTCATAGTATTCTGTTATGATATTTTTTATTTCTGTTGGATCTGTGGTGACAACCCCCTCCCGTTTCTAATTTGGGTTATTTGTTTCCTTTCCTGTATTTCTTTAGAAAGTTTCTCCAGTGGTTTGTCAATTTTGTTGATATTTTCAAAAAACCAGCTTTTGGTCTTTTCAATTTTTTCAATCTATGTTTTTTTGAGCAAGATGTTGTTCAGTTTCCGAGAGTTTCACTTTCTATTTATGTTTTTCTGCTACTGATTTCAACTTTTATGGCTTTATGATCTGAGAAGATGCTTTGCAGTAATTCAGTGGTATGGATTTTATTGAGAATTGCATTATGTCCTGACACATGGTCAATTCTGGAGGATGTTCCATGTGCACTGGAAAAGAAGGTGTAGTTGTCTGCTGATGGGTGGAAAGTTTCGTATATATTAGTGAGATTTAGTTGCTTAACTGCGGCAATGACGTCTTCTGTATCTTTACTGAGCTTTTTTCTATATGATCTGTCCAGTATTTAGAGTAGAGTGTTGAAGTCTCCCAATATTACTGTGGAGTCATCTACCTCTTTTTTGAGTATAGTCAGTGTTTCTTCAATGTATTTAGGTGCTTTGATATTAGGTGCATAAATATTTAATATAATTAAATCTTCCCTGTGTACTGAAGCTTTGAGCAATAAATAGTGTCCATCTTTGTCCATGATGGTGGATTTGACCTTAAAATTGATTTTGTCTGAGATTAGAATTGCCACCCCTGCTCTTCTTTGTTCATTATTAGCTTGATATATATTCTTCCATCCTTTAATTTTCAGTTTGCTCCTATCTTTAAGTCTCAAGTGAGTTTCTTGCAGACAGCAAATGGATGGGTCGTGTCTTTTGATCCAAGATGTCACTCGTTGTGTCTTTACTGGAGCATTCAGTCCATTCACATTCAATGTAATTATTGACAGGTATGTGTTCAGTACTGCCATTGTGATCAGTTTATTTTTGTGTTGATGTTTTCTCTGTTGTTCGTATTAGTCTGTTCTGGGACACTCTTTTTTGTGAGTTGATTTTTCACCTTTTTCAGAGCTGGTTTTGTAGTTGTTGAGACTCCTGTGTTACATTTCTTGAAATGGTATGATACATCTTTGTTGTGCTTTACAGCTGTCCCTATGAACCCCCTTAATAGACTATATGTAAACCCAATTTTAATTACTACCAGTCTTATCATCTTCCTCTCCATCTGGAAGGACTATAACAACTGTGATACATCCCTCTTTTTAATACGATGACACCATAGTTTTCGTGATAATCACTGGATTGCTTCTTTCAGTATTAAAGCTGTAATCGACTTTGCACCTTCCCTGAGTAGAATTTTGAGTAGTGTGTCATTCTAAAATATAAAGTTAGTGGTTTCGTTCCTCTCAGCCAGCTACTGACGCCAGCGTCTATAAGCAGAAATCAGAAAAAAGAAAGAATAAAAATGAGGAAGTATTAAGAAGCATGTGGGACTCTATTAAGAGAAACAACAGCTAAGAATTTCTTTCAGTATTTCTCGTAGTTTTGGTTTGGCTTTTACAGAGTCTCTGAGTTTCCGTTTATCTGGGAATGTCTTAATTTCATTTTTGTATTTGAAATTTAGTTTTACAGGATATATAATTCTTGGTTGGAAGTTCTTCTCCTTCAAGGCTTTGAATGTGTCGTGCCACTGTCTCCATGCCAGCATGATTTCTGCTGAGAAATCTGATGAGAGCCTACAGGATTTCCCTCTGAATGCTAGCTTTGCCTTGAGTCTTGCTGCCTTTAAGAGTTGCTGCTTATGTTTCATTTTGTTAAGCTTGATTATAATATGTCTTGGAGTCTTTCTTTTGAGATCTATACTAGATCTGCATCTGAGATGTCTATATTGTCTGCCTTCATGATTTTTGTGAAGTTTTCTTTCAGCAGCTCAGCAACGATACTCTCTGTATTCTCAGATGGGTCATCCTGTTCAGGGACTCCAATTCATCGAAGGTTGTTTCTCTTAATAGAGTCCCACATGCTTCTTAATACTTCCTCATTTTTATTCTTTCTTTTTTCTGATTTCTGCTTATAGACGCTGGCGTCAGTAGCTCTGTCTTCCAAGTGAGAAATACTTTTTTCCATTTGTTTCATTCTGTTTTCTTGGCTTTGCATTGAAGTTTCTATATCTTTGATTTTGTTCTTGAATGCTGAATTTCAGAGTCCTGGTGTTCCATCAGATCGAACAGCTTGTTTAATGTCTCCTTTTGTTCTGCTACATTTTGTATAAGGTCTAGAAGGGCTCTGTATATAATCATTTTGTATTCACTTTCTGATGCTTTCATAAAAGTGTCTTCATCTGGAAAACTCCTTGTTTGCTTTATCTGGGAGACTTCTGAAGCCATGGGTGATTTCTTGCGTGCCACAAGTGTCTTGCTTTTTGGGTCCCATGTGAGTAAGTAGAGGCTGGAAGAAATACCGTGAGGATGGACTGCAGACGTTTCTTTAGGCTGTCTTAAAATGTAAAGTAAATGGTGTCTGACTACTTCCCAAGTCAGTCAGGTTTTCAGGTGTAGAGGTCCCTCTTCCCAACTGGCAAAGTAAGCACTTCTATTTCCAACCCCAGATGATACAAACTAGTTCAGAATACAGCAATGCTACTGCCCTGTTGGCTTCTGCTGACAGGGACCAGCCTTAGGCGACACTGTGTAGAGTACTGATTTTCTCGTAGAAAAGCACTCTCCTGTGGGCAGGCTCTGGCTCCTAAGCTAAGAATTAGGTCCAGCTGCAGCCACCATATCCAAGATGGCACCCTCCACACAGGCAGCAGATAGAGAGGCTAAAGGTGCAGAGAGTTAGTGAATTCCTGTACTTCTGTTGCAGAACACCCACCGTAGCCAGCACTGTGAAAAGTACTGCTTTTCTATCAACAAAGCACTGTCCTGTTTGCAGGTGCTGGCTCCCAGGCTAAGAATTAGGTCCCACTAAAATCTCCATACCCAACATGGCATCCAGCACACTGGCAGTGGGAATCCATACAGACCCCGCTGTGGCAGAGATAAAAAGACAGGCCCAAAGTGGCTAGATTAACAGAGTCCTAAGCCTGGATCTCAACATATGGGAATTTCATCTACCTGTCTCTCCAGCAGTGCATCTGAGTCTAGCCGCTAGGCAAGACCCAGCTCGGTCCGCTGGCCAAGACAGAGGAAAAAAAAATCAACATGGTGCGTTTACCTTCAGTCTGTGAGAGCCAGGAGCTGGAGTCAGCAAAAGAACACTACTTTTATTATTTTTAAAAAAATTATTGCACTGTTTTGCATCAATTGTCACCTGAATGAAAAAAATGATTTGTGGAATATATTGGCTTAGTGAAAAAGATAAAAGAAATGGTGAAAAGTACTGCTGAAATTAAATATTTCTTGCCAAGGTTTAGCATTTAATTAAAAGATTTATTCCCGTGTTAATGTTTGTGTGGCATAATGTCTACTGTATTTTAATATCCGACCATGATAAACATTCAAATCTCTCAAATTTTCAGTCAGTGTTAATACAGGAATAGTTTATATTTCTGTGTAATATATATATATAGTGTATACATTTCATACAGTTTTAAAATATTTTGTACAAAAACCACCCATAGGGAAAATGTTGACATTATAAAGCCGAGTCATGGAATGTCAGAATTCTAGAATGCTGTAGACACTGAGAAATGTGCAATAAGCACAGGCAAAGAAGTTATGAATCTGTGGACTCACTGTCACTACGAGAGTCTCATAGCAGCCTGCTCAGCAGGAGTCCTTCTGCTCCTATTCCCACCATGCTTTCCACACAGAGCCTTTGCTTTTTTTACCTACTGTTATAAAATGGGGGAACAAAGAAAGTTGAGAAAATAGAGAACAAACAACAGCAGTGAGAAAAGAGACTGCAATTGAAGATGCAGTTCTGAAAATAGGCACCTGTTAACAGCTGTAATAGGTGTTGCATGATAACAAAAGTATTGATTAAAGATTTTGCACCCAGCATGACCAGTTGCAACTTATCAGCAGGTGTTTTTTGTATGATTTCATTATGCTAGAGTTAACCGGTTGTGTGTTTTCTAATTTTTTTCCATTTAAAAGATGGGAAATAGGCCCTGATTAGCAGTTTTATGTAGAGCATCTAAGTAATAGGAAAAGATTATAGACATTAAGTGTGTGTATGTAATATTTTTAAAATAATTACTAATGTTATTTAGATTGTTTACATCCCATGCCCTTTACTAGATACCTAGGGGGCGTAGTGGTTAAGTTCTATGTCTGCCCCTATTTTTCCATTTGAAATATTATCAACACACATGAATTTTTAAAATTTGTTTTTCAGTTAATGGCACTTTTTCTTTTCTATATTAGCTTTTTATTTTCCTATGAATGTTAAATCTCTGTATCAACATATTTACTACTAAGAGGTCCACATCTTTGACTTGTTTCAATTTTTTTTTAATTCATAAGACGTCCAACATTAATATAAGATTCCAGTTTTTGTTTGTTTCATTTATCAGCATGAATTATCTATATTTTCATTTTTATTTGGGTCTGAAAAAGATTATTGTTGGATTTTTTGAAAAATTGATTTTTTTCAACAAAAGAGTATAGCCATTTGAAATTTAATTGAGAGAGTAGTTATGTTTGAAAAAAGACATCTGTACTGAATAACATTGGTCACGTAAAATTCTATCATAGATCTCTGAATACATTCCTATTACCAGGTTTTATTTTTCAGCTACCAAATCTCCTTTGTTTCCAACTTGTGCATTCCATTTGACAATAACTATCAATACTTCTTTTTTATAAAATTTTACTTTAGATGATGGTTTATACAGCAAATTATTTTCTTATTAAACAGTCAGTACAAATATTGTTTTATGACATCACAGTATGTTAACACTCTCTCCTCTCAAACTTCTGTTCCTTATTACAAGTTTTCCTGTGTCCTACTGTCTTCTAGCCTTGATCTTGGGCTGGGAGTGGTCTCTTTACTTTTGTTTTGTGGACCTGTCCAATCCTTGGCTGAAGGGTAAATCTCAGTAGTAACTTCATTACTGAGCTAAAAGAGTGTGTTTGTGTGTGGGTGAGCATATTCTCACAGTTTCTCTAGTCTCTGTCAGGCCAGCCAGTCTGGTTTTCCTTTCTGAGTTGGAACTCTGTACTTCATTGTTCTCTAGCTCTGTCCAGGGCCCTCTGTTGTGATGATCCCAATCAGAGTAGTCAGTGGTGATAGCCAGGTACCACTTAGTTGTATTCTACTTGTTATGGTGAAGGCTGTTGTAAACGTGATCAGTTAATGCTTTAGACTAATCTTTCTCTTGTATCTTTATTTTTCTTCATTCTTCCTTTCTACCAAAAAGATGAGACCAGAAAACTATCCTGGATGGCCCCTGACAGACTTTTAAGATCCAACATGCTACACACCAAAGGAGAATATAGAACATTTTCTTTGTAAGCTATATGATGCAAGCTGAGATAGATGACCCCCGAGATAATCATCCCCATAGCCTCCTAGCCCAGAAATTTGGTACCTCATGGAGTTGGAACATTTATATGGAGCTCCCATGATCTTATCTTGTACAACTTGTGCCAGCTTCCACAGTATGGTATATCTTCTTACTTTTCACAAAAGAAGTGACTGATGTCTAGTCAATTCTGACTTATAATGACTCTATAGATCAGAGTAGAGTTTCCCTATAGGGTTTCCAAGGAGGACCTGGAAGATTTGAATCTCCAACCTTAACTGCTTAACCTATGCCACCAGAGTTTCCCTTTTTACAAAAGTTATGGCTTATCTATTGTCTACTTAGTGTTTTTCCATCCTGAACTTTCCCCTCCCACGTAGCCATCAAAAATTGTTTCTTTTTGTGTGCAACCCCTTCTGTGAATTTTTACAGTGGTGGTCTCATAAATATTTGTCTTTTTGTGATTGACTTATTTCACTCAAAACATTGCCCTCCAGTTTCCTACGCATTGTCAGATGCCCCACAGCTTCATTCTTGTTCTTTGTTGTTGCATAATATTCCATTGTTTTACGTGTGGATTATAGCAAATTATGGCTAACATTTCAGAGAACAGGAATTCCAGACTAATTGTACTCATAAGGAATCTGTGCTTGAATCAAGAGACAGTCTTGTGAACAGAATAAGGGGACACTGCAAGTTTTAAAGTCAAGAAAGTGTGCATCCGGGTTGTATCATTTCACCATCTGTATGTTGAGTAAATAACTGAAGAAGCTAGACTTTAAGAAGAAGAACAAGGCATCAGGATTGGAAGAAGAGTCATTAAAAACATGCATCATGCAGATGACACAACTCTGCTTGCTGGAAGTAAAGAGGATCTGAAACACTTACTGATGAAGATCAAAGACCACAACCTTCAGTATGGCTTATATCTCAACATGAAGACAACAAAAAAATCTCACAACTGGATCAGTAAGCTGCATCACGCTAAATGGAGAAAGGATTGATGTCACAGATTTCATTTTACGTGATTCCGCAATCATTGCCCATGGACGTAGCATTCAAGGAATCAAAAGATACATTGCACTGAGAAAATCTGCTGCAAAGGACCTCTTTAAAGTATTGAAAAATAACATGGTGGTCAAGATTGTGTCAACTCAGCAACTCCATGTTTGGCTGCTGTATCAAGTGGCAGGGGTGAGGCCTGTGATGGTTTCCTTCCCCTCAGCTCTCAACTCTCACTCTTTCACCACCTACTTCCTGTCTGCTCACATTGCCAGCAGCTCCTGCTCTCTTTTGCATCTGATTCCTGGATCTGATCAAGCAGCTGTTGGATTCACCAACAGTCACATCAAACAAGTGAGAATCCTGTTTCTTGGCCTACCAATTCTAGGTTTGCCAGTCCCTGAATCTCCACAAGTCAGCAGGAACCTCACAGTCACCATGAGGCTGGGATCTGCTAAACTACACAACCAGCGATCTAGAACTCTGGTCTCTGACTTTGGGTTCACCAGCTCCAGTGGCCATGGGAGACTTCTGCCAGATTTGGGACAGTTAGCTTCTGCAATTATGTGAGCTGTTTCCTTTATGTATAAATCTTTCTTGTACATATGTGTTACTGGTTTTGCTTCCCTAAAAAACCCAGTCTAAGACAAGTAAAGACATCACCTTGAAGACTAAGGTGCTCCTGACCCAAGCCATAAGATTTTCAATCACGTCATGTGCATGCAAAAGCTGGACAATGAAGAACTAATGCCTTTGAATTCTGGTGTTAGAGAAGAATACTGAATGTACCATAGATTGCCAAAAGAACAACCAGATCTGTTCTGGAAGAAGTACAACTAGAGTGCTCTTTGGAAACAAAGGTGGCAAAAGTGCATCTTACAGATTTTGCATATGTTGTCAGGAGAGATTATTTCCTGGAGAAGGACATCATGCTTGGTAGGGTGGATAGTCAGCAAAAAAGAGGAAGACCTTCACAAAATGGATTGACACAGTGGCTACAATGATGGGCTTAAGCATAAAAATGATTGTGGGCATGGCATAAGACAAGACAGTGTTTTGTTCTGTTGTCCATAGGCTCGCTATAAGCCAGAACTGAGTCAACAGCACGTAATAACAACCACCACAGATGGTTAGATCATTCTTTTGTTGGTGGGCATCTAGGTTCCTTCCATCTTTTTGCTATTGTGACCAATGCTGCAATGAATGTGGGTGTGCATATTTCTATTTGTGTGACATCTCTCATCTCTCTAGAACATATTCCTAGCAGTAGGATTGCTGCATCATATGGTATTTCTATTTGTATCTTTCTAAGACTGCACATTAGCATTTTCCAAGATGATCATAGTATTTTGCATTCCCACCAAAAATTCACAAGACTTCTGATATCCCTGCAGCCTCTTCAGTGTATGTTATTTCCTGTTTTTTAGGTTCTTGCCAGTAATTCCAGAGTGAGTTGGTATCTCATTGTAGTTTTGATTTGCTTTTCTCTAATGGACTAGTAATCCCAAGCACCTCCTCATGTGTCTGTTGGCAGCTTGAAGTGTCTATTCATTTCGTTTGTCCATATTTTAACTAGGTTATTTGTCTTTTTGTTGAAGAGGTTGGATTTTCTGCTAGGTTTTGGAGAATAGAATTTTGTCTGAATTATAATAGCCATTTTTTTTTTCTCCCAGCCTGTAGGTTATCTTTTTACTCTTTTGGTGAAGTTTTTGATGAGAACAAATATTTAATTTTTAGATGATCCCAATTATGTAGCTTATCTTCTGGAATTTGAGTGTTGGTTGTAGTTCCTACACTGTTAATGATTTGTGTTAGGACTTCTAGTGTTGATCCTATTTTTGTCTTCTATGATCTTTATAGTTTTGTGCTTTATATTTAGGTTTTTGAATTACTATGAATTAGTTTTTGTATATGGCATGAAGTATGGGTCATATCTCATTTTTCTTGCAAAATGATACACAGTTTTGACTGTAATATATATTAGAAAGATTGTCTTCTATGTATCTGATGGACTTTGGGAACTTGTCAAAGATCAGGTGACCATAGGTGGATAGATTTACTTCTGTATTCTCTACTGTTCCACTGGTCAATGTATCTGTGGTTGAAAGTTACCACACTCTTGACTACTGTAGCTGTATAGTAAGTTTTGAGGTCAGGTAGTGTGAGTCCTACTTTATTCTTTCTCTTCAACAGTGTTTTACTTATCCAGGGCTTCTTTCATTTCCAGATAAAGTTAGTGATAAGTTTTTCCATCTCCTTAAAGGATGTTGTTGATATTTGGCTTGGTATTGCATTGTGTTTGTAAATCCCTTTGGGTAGAAAAGTCATTTTTACAATGTGGAGACTAACTATCCACGAGCATGACATATTTTTTCCGTTAATGAAAATGCCTTTTTTCCCCTGCAGTAGTATTTTCTAGAGTCTTTGTATAAGGCTTCTGTATACTTGGTTAGATTTATTCTTAAATATTTTTTTTTTCTTTAGGGACTATTGTAAGTGGTATTATTTTCCTGATTTCCTTTACATCACCCTCTTGATTGGTGTGTAGGAATCCAGTTATTTTGTTGTTGTTGTTTATTTTGTATCTTGCTAATCTGAGGACCTCTTCTATTAGTGCCAGTAGTTTTCTTATGAAGTGCTGTGAATTTTCTATGTATAGTATCATATCATTCACAAATAGGGACATTTTTACTTCTTCATTACTAATTTGGATGTCCTTGTTTCATTACCAATTTGGATTGCCTTATTGCTCTAGCTAAGTTTTTCAACACAATGTTCAATACAAATATTGATAAAGGACATCTTTGTCTTATTCCTGTTCTAAAAGGAAATGTTTTTAACCTCTCTCCATTAAGAATTATGTTGTTCATTTGTTTTTCATAGGTGTCCTTTATTACTTTGAGATATGTCTTCTCTATACATGTTTTATTGAAAATTTTCATCAGGAATGGATATTGCACATTGTAAAATGCCTTTTCTGTGATGAATGAGATGGGCATGTGATTCTTTCCTTTTATTTATGAGGTGAATTACACTGATTTTTCTAGTCTTGAAACATTTTTGTGTGCTTTGCATGAATCCTATTTTGTTCTGATACGTTATTTTTTGATACGATGAAGAATTCTATTGGCTAGATTTTCGTTGAGAATTTTTGACTGCATTTATAACAGATACTGTTCTGTAATTTTCTTTTTGTGACATTCCTTTTCGTGGTTTTGGTAGCAAGGTTATACTGGTTTCATAGAATGAACTTGGAAGTGCCACTTCTTTTATTATGCTCTGAGATAGTTTGAGAAGTATTGGTGTAAGCTCTGTCCTGAATGTTTCGTGTAATTCTCCAGTGATTCCATTTGGGCCAGGGCTTTCTTTTCAGGGCTTGGGTGGGGTGGGAATTACTATCTTGTCAATTTCTTGTTGTGGTTCTGTTCAGATTTTAAGCATCTTTTTGTTTTAAATCAGGTAGTTAGTGTATTTCTAGAAACGTGTCTGGATTTCAGATTTGTTAAGAATATAGTTTTCCATAATATTCTGTTATGATTCTTTTTATCTCATTTGTGTCTGTTGTAATGTTCTCTGATTCATTTCTTATTTAGTTCAGTTGCTTTCACTCCTATTTTTTTTTTTTTTTTTTTTTTGTCAGTCAGCCTAGTGGTTTATTGGTTTTATTGATCCTTTTAAAGATCTAACTTATGGCTTTGTTGAAGCTTTCCATTGCTTTTCTACTCTATTTCATTTGTTTATTCTGTGAATTTTATTATTTCCTTTCTTTTGGTGACTGTGGGCTTGTCTTGTTGTTGTTCTATTTGTTCAAGTTGTATAGTTAAAATTTTCATTTTGTGCCTTCTTTTTGTTGAGTGCATCTATTGCTATAAACTGATCTCTGAGGACAGTCATTGTTGTGTCCCAAAGCTTTAGCTGTGATTTGTTTTCATTCTTTTTTTGTCTCTAGGAGTTTTTATTATTATTATTATTATTTTTATTCTTTGATTTATTTCATTACTCAGTGGTCTTTATGCAGTATGTTACTTAGTTTTCATGTAGCTGATTTTTATGTCTTTCTCTTCCTGTCATTAATTTATACTTTGATGGAATTATTGTGTGAGAAAATACTTTGAATTTTCTGCATATTTTGAACTTTCTTGAGGGTTGTGTTGTGGCCTAGGATGGAGTGTATTCTGGAAAATTTTCCATGTGCATTGAGAATAAAAATGTGTACTTTCCTGTTGTTGGGTGGAATGTTTTTATACTTCTAAGAGGTCAAGTTGGCTGATTGTGCCTGTCAGTTCTTTTGTATCTTTGTTGAATTTCTTTCTAGATATTCTTTACAAAAAAAGGTATGTTGGGGGCTCTTGTCATTATCATGGAGTGGTCAGTTTTCTGTCATTGTTAGAGTTTGTTTATTGTACTTTGAAGCCTGTGTCATTGAGTTTGTAAGGATTTATTACAGTTAAATCATGCTGTATTATTCCTTTCATCGTTATATAGTGCCCTTCTTTGTCTTGTATGGTGGATTTTGTTTTAAGGTCTATTTCATTTGAAATTAGTATTGACACTCTTGCTCTTCTTTCGTAACTATTTGATATGTTTTTATCAATCTTTGCTTTTAATAAGTTTAAGAGTGTTTCTAAGGTGCATGTATAGACAGGTTATTGGTGGATACTGTTTTTTTTAAAAAAAAATCCATTTTGTCACTCTGTTTCTTTATGGGTGCATTTAGTACATTTATGTTCAGTGTAATTATTGATAGGTGTGACTTTATTGCTGTTATTTTGTAGCACTTTTTGTGGTGCTGACGTCATATTTGGTTCCTTTACTCTCTTTTGCTGAATACCTTTCACTCATGGATTTTTTTTATTTCTGAGGACTTTTTAAAATGAGACTTTATGTTTTTCTTCTTTATTTTGATGAGTAGATTTGTTAAATTTCTTTGTGATTGATTTAAGATTTAACTTTAGAGGAGTCTGTTATTACTTTGTGTCACCTTGTCTTCAATTCCATCGTTAGAAAGTTACTTACTGTCAACATTTATTTCTTTTTTATTATTCTGATCTGTTCTCATTTTCAAATAACCTCGCTGGTTCCCCAAAGTAATTCCTTTAGCTTTGGTTAGTCTTTGAGAGTTCATTTCTCATGCTGCTATCTGACTGTTTCAATCTTGCAGCCTAGATTTAGGCTGTTGTCTGATATTGTTGGTTCTCAGACCTAAAAACTCCATTTAATAATTCTCGTATATTTAGGGTTTTTTTATTTACCTACTCCTTCTCTGGAAATAGGAAATCCTGGTGGTATGGTGGTTAAGTGTTATGTCTGCCAACCAAAAGGCTGGCAGTTCAAATCTGCCAGGTGCTACTTTGAAACTATGGGGAAGTTCTCCTCTGACCTATAGGGTCGCTATGAGTCTTGACAGCACCGGGTTTGGTTTGATTTTTTTGGATCTGGAAACAATGTAATGTCACAAACATATTTGAACATAAGCTTTGCAGGAGGTACAATTCTTAGTTGGCATTTTTTTTCTTTCAGTGTTTTCTATGTCAGCACATTGCATTCTTTCTGTGCAGTTTCGGCTGCATAATCAGAACTTAGTCTTATTTCTTCTCTGTGTGTGACTTTTAGTTTTCCTTCAGCTGCTCTTAGAATTTTTATTTGTCTTTTGGTTTAGGGAGTGTGATTATGATGTGCCTTAATGATTTTCTTTTGGGGTCTGCCATGGATTGAATTGTGTCTCCCCCAGAAATGTGTGTAATAGTTTGTCTAGTCCATGATTCTGAGTATTGTGTGATGTTCTTACATGTTGTAAATCCTGCCTCTGGGATGTTAATGATGGAAGATGTGTTTTGGTTGTGTTAGTGACTCAGGACTCAATCTGTAAGATTGCACTGTACCTTGAGGCAATCTCTTAGTATGGAAAGGAAAAGGAAGAAAGCAGAGAGTGAGGGACCTCATACTAATGAGAAAGCAGTGCTGGGAGCAGAGTGTGTCCTTTGGACTCCAGGTCCCTGCATCTTAGAAGATTCTAGGCCAGGGAAAGATTGACTACAAGGACTTTCTTTCAGAGCCAGCAGAGAAAGCCTTCCCCTAGAGTTTGTTGCCCAAATTTGTACTCTTAGTCTACTTTAGGCCAGCACCAGATGACTAAGATGGGGTCTGTCCTACACAGCATTCATTGATACATTTGGGTGGTCTTCTTTTCATCTTTAATGATAATAGTGAAATTTTATGGTACCGATTCTTCAGTGATCCTCTCTGTGTTTTCCACTTTTTTCTCCCTGTTCTGGAACTTCAATCACTCATAGATATTTGCCTTTGATTGTGTCCCACATAATACTCAGAATTTATTTTTGTTCATTCTTTTTTTTTTTTTTTTTGGATTTTTCCTCCAACAGAGCAGTATCTGAGTATTTTTGCCTTTCTTTTATTTTTTCATTTATTTTCTTTTACTTTGTCTAAGTGTCTTCCTATGTTTCAGACCTGCTCCTCAACTCTTCTATGACAGTGTCCATTTCTGAAATCTTTTTTTTTAATTTTTATTTAACATAACTGAGTGAAAATGTACATTCACGTATAAATTTACATGCCACCTATATCCAGCTTCCACTGCTCTCCCTGTCTGGTGACTGCACACTATTCCTCTCTGCTCCATACATGTCTCATCCTCCCAACAGTCTCCTTTCCCCTCCTCTCCGTTCACTCCCCTTCCTCCAGCCAGAGGTCAGCAAGATGATATCCTATAGATGTATAGAACCATAAAGAGCTTCCAATATATGGTCACTCTGCATTGCCAAGTCCAATCCATTCCTGTCCAAAGAGTGGACCTTTGTTATAATTTATGGGAAAGGGCAGCATTAGGGCCGGAGGCCATGCTCTCAGAGGAACCCCCAAACCGCTGGACCATCAATTGAGGTCTTTTAGTGGAGATCATTTCTGAAATCTTGATGGTTGTCTTTGGGATTTCTAATTTTTGTTTGTTTGTTTTATGATTTATAGTTGTGAATTTATTTTGGCATTTTCTTCCTGTATTATTTTCCCACATACTTTCTTTTTTTTTTCCTGTACTTCTGATGAAATTGTCTACCTCTTCTGTGAATTTGTCTAAGTTTTTCTCATTTTTGTCTGCTTTTTGTTTCAACTCTTGGATAGCAATGAGGGTCAGAGATTTGAATTCCCTGTAAATTAGTTCTAGTGTGTTTTCTTCTACTAGTTTATTTAAGGTGTCAACTGAAAATGTCTGGTTCCCCCACTTTTGAGATACTTTCTATCATGTTCAGGCCATTCACTAATTATTTTTACTTGTTTATTGATTGTAGATCTGTGTGTCTCATCCTGCTTTTTTTGTTTTATTTGGCTGTGTCAGAGCAGTCAGGCTGGGCTGTGTGTTCATTGTTATAATTGCTTCTCTGTGGTCATGATTGTTTTTACTTCCTTGTCCAATGGGCAGGTCTGTCAGTAGGCTGTGGTGTAGAAAGACAAGATTTAAGCAGATGAGTCTTTTGTGGCATGCACTAGGGTCAACAGAGTAGATTGGGAATCAGTGGTAGGATGCTTCCACTAGGTTATGCCTGTGCTGCTCAGTGGTGTGGTATTTAGTATGCAATGCAGGTAAGCAGGAAGGAGGGGAAGTTTTTGATGTGTGAAGCTAAGATGGGTATGGGAAAGAAGAGAGAGAGAAGAAGCAGGAGCCAGAAACAAGCAAACAAAAATATTATGGAGAATTGCCGTTGGAGTACACACATAAGAAACCAAGAAATGGAATAAAACAAAAAGTTGAAAAAACAAAACAGGAAAACTGAAAAAATTACTACATAAAAATTTGGAAAAGGAAGACCTCCCTCCCCCAATGTGACTGCTATTAATGGGGAAGTGTTTCTCAGGTTGCGCAGTATAGTTTGACTAGAAGCAGTATAGATGTCACACAATTCCAAGTATTCAGCAGACAGGAAAAGAAACTAAGTATTGTTAAATGAAGAAATACAGAAAGCAAAAATGAGAAAAACAGAAAAAAAAAGTGCAAAAAAGAAAAGACCCCAAGGATCACAGAAACATGACTGTGCAATGGGAAGGTGGGTCTTAAGCCATTAAAAAATAACAAAGAAAACTAACAAAAAGACAAAAAAGAAAACAAAGTAAAAATATAAAAAGAGAACCCTCAAGCATCCCACCAGCATGTCACTGTGGGTCAGGGGAGTGGTCCCCAGTTCAGTGCTAGCTGTTTCATAGCTATGCAAAGAAGAAGTAAGGATGGCACACAGAGGTAGGTGACTGAGAGAAAGGAGGGGGATTTGGTGGGAGTCACAGAGGAAACAAAAATAAATGCAAAAAAGCAATACCAGCTACAGACAAATGGTACTCAGGGAGCTGGCCTGTGTGGGTTGGGCAAATCCAAGAAGCTGCAGCTGAAGCAATTGTATTCCAAAGAAGAGACTGTGGTGAGGAAGCAGAAGAGGCTGGAGGAGGAGGAATAAATGAGGGTTAGAGAGGCATACATTGGTGGTTACCAAGTGATCTGTGTCATGCTCGGAGATACCTAAAGCTGATTTCCTGGACTTTCTGTCTGCCAATCTCCAACATGTGTAGGGGCAAATCCTAGCAGCACAGATACTGTATTTTCAGGCTGGCTAAGCCACTGCAGCCAGTAAGGAAGTGTCAGAGGTAGAGCATCTAGGAGAGGATGGGGGTTGTAAAAGTGTATATTGCTTGTTACTGGTTGCAGAGTGTGTATCTCTGGTTACCGCGTGCTTTATTTCCTTCTGGGATGTCTATGAAGCTGTTTTCTTGTGTTCCCTGTCTTCCCATCTCCAACAAAAGCCCAAGATGTTGAACTCATACTTCATTAGCTGATATGGAACTGCTGCTCGTTCTCTGGTAGTCACTTTTCTGTCAGTTTCTTATTCTATTTCGTGTTTCACTGAGCTCTTTACCTCTTACTTTGACATTTTAGGTTCCAAGATTGACATATGTTTCTGTTTTAGATGGCTTTTTTGATCTTTGCTGTTTAGGGACAACATGGTTCTTCTGCATATGGTCCCATATTGGCTGAAGGTCTCCTATCAGTGCTTCTTGACTGCATGTTCATTCGGTTCCCGACTGCAGAAGGTGGTACAAAACTTAAATTTCCTCATGTATGGCATTAGTGTTTGGTGTGTAGATTTGAATAATAGTTGTATTAACTGGTCTGCCTTCTAAGCATATGGATATTGTCTTATCTTTGACAGTACTGTACTTCAGGATAAATCTTGAACTGTAACATTTTGATGGTTAATACCATAACACTCCTCTTCAGTTTGTCACTCTTGACATGACAGACCACATGATTGTCTAGTTCAAATGGGTCAATATCATCCATTTCTCTCACTAATGCCTAGATACTGATTTTATGTTTCATTTCATTTTTGATGGCTTCCAATTTTCCAGGATTTTTACTTCATACGTTCCACACTCTGGTAATTAAAGTATATTTGCAGCTGTTTCTTTTCATTTTGAGTTGTGCTACATCAGTAGATGAATGTCCTGAAAACTTGACTCCATCTACATCATTAACGTCTAACTCTGCTTTATGGTAGCAGCTCTTTTCTAGTTGTATATTAAGTGTCTTCCAACATGAGGGGCTCGTCTTCTGGCACTGTATAGACAGTGTTCTGTTATTCTTCCTAAGTTTTTCACTGGATGGTTTTTTCAGATGTAGACTGCCAAATCCTCATTCCCAATATGTCTTACTTAGCCTGGAAGCTCCTTATAAAACTGTCCACTGTAAGTAATCATGCTAATATTTGAAATACTGGAGGCAACACTTCTAATATCACAGAAACTTGTGAGTCATTACAATACAACAAACTAGCAGAGGCATGGTGGCTCTTTCCTACCAGTTATACTTGGAGAAAAGATTGAGGTTGTCAAGGATTTCACTTTACTTGGGTCCACAATCAACATCCATGGAAGCAGCAATCAAGAAATCAAAAGATTCATTATGTTGGGAAAATCTGCTGCAAAGGATTTCTTAAAAGTATTCAAAAGTAAAGATGTCACCTTGAAGACTAAAGCTTGTCTGACCTAAGCTCTGATATTTTCAGTTGCATCACATGCATTCAAAAGCTGGACTATGAACAAAGAAGACAGGAGAAGAACTGATGGTTTTGCACTGTGGTGTTGGAGAAGAATGCTGAATGTACCATGGACTGCCAAAAGAACAAACATCTGTTCTGGAAGAAGTACAATCAGAGTGCTCTTTGGAAGCAAGATGTCAAGACCGCGCTTTACGTACTTTGGACATGTTGTCAGGAAGGATCAGTCCCTAGAGAAGGATATCATGCTTGGTAGAGTGGAGGGTCAGTGACAAAGAGGAAGACCCTTGATGAGATGGATTAACACAGTACCTTCAACAATGGGCTTAAGCATAGAAATTATTACGAATATGGCACAAGACCGGGCAGTGTTTTGTTCTGTTGTTCATAGTGTCACTATGATTTGGAACTGACTTGATGATACCTAACAACAATATATTTGTAGACCTTACTGATAGAAAATGCAGGAATCAAATCCACTACCTTTGTGGAAAGAGGTAATGGAAAAGCACAATATCATCTGTCAGAACAAGAGCAGGGGTCAGCTATTAAATAGGCCATCAGTTGTTTACCTGCCAGTCCCAGCTGAAGCTGAAAGAAGTAAAACAAGTCTAGGGAAGCCAAATATGATCTTTAGCATATCCACTCTAAGTTTTGAAACCACCTCAAGAATAGATTTAATGTACTGAACACTAATAATCTAAGACCAGATGAATTAAACACATTACTGGCATCATCCATGAAGAAATAAGAGATCATTAAAAAGACACAAAATAAACAAAAGACCAAAATGGATTTCAGCAGAGACTCTGAAACTTGCCCTTGAACTTTATGTAGCTAAAGTGAAAAGAAGAAATGATGACTTAAAAGAGGTGAACAGAAGATTCCAAAGGGAGGCTCAGGAAGACAGATAAAAGTATTATAATGATATGTGCAATTACCTGGAGTTATAAAACCAAAAGTGAACAAGATGCATGGCATTTCTCAAGGTTAAGGAACTGAAGGAAACATCAAAGCTTCAAGTTACAAGGATTCTATGACCAAAATACTGAACCACTTAGGAAGCGTCAAAGTAAGAAGAGATGAATACGCACAGTTACTGTAACTGCTTCTTCGTGTTAAGTCATTTCAGGAGGTAGCATATGATCAAGACCTGATGGTATGTATGAAAAAAGAAGTCCAAGAAACACTGAAAATATTTCTCATTCCCTGGCATACAAATTTCTTACTAATAACTCTAAAGTTACTGATATTTCCTCCTTAACTGGTCCAACACCATAGTGATATCAAGGCAATTGACCAGTGTGACATCTTGTAGAAGAGAAAGGTAACCGAAGTTTCTGCTGGCTAAACTATTTCATTGGTTTGGGAAGTTGTTATGTACTCGATGCAGGACAGTGAAGCGGTATTGCTTGCCTTTCCAGCTGATGGCTTGGGATGGTCTTCGAAACAGGCACAAAGAAAAAGACATTGGCCAGGTCAGTAGTTGCATACTAGGTGCCAGGAAACATATTAAGCAATGAAACTACATCTGGAATAGAATCTACAATTGGAGTCAACACATGGACAAGTTTAAGAGAATCCACTGTAAGTCTCAAACATCATCTGTTTTCTATATGGGCCTAATAAGTAATGTAAATGAAGATATGGTGGAAGTCATCACTCCTCCTCAGGTATTGGATGGTGCTAGTAATCTCTATAATACCTCCTGTAATATATCATTGCTTTTAGTTACTATTTTCCTAGGTAGGGACAGTTCAAATAGCTTTCACTTGGGCTTCCCTATCATTATAGCCCTCACTCCACATGTCAGGGATCCAAACTAGGTCTATTCCAGTTACGTATCCTGGCACTGGGGAGATCACTACGGATGAAATCAGTGACCCACTGTTCTCACTGTGAGACTGAACTGAGTTAAACCTAAATTAGTAATCTGACCCCTATATGTCCCACTCTGACTAGGGAAGCCTACAGTGGTATTTTGTGTATCCTGGAATTAGTATCAATTCAGAGTCACTCCCTAGTAATCCCTGAAAAGTTTGATTATTTCTTTTTCTCAAGAAATGATCACTCTCATAAAAGTCTGTAAACTCTTTTTGGGAAATACTGTGCAATGTAAGTTCTGGCTTCCCCTTCTTTCAAGGGGTTGGGAATGTGTAGACTGGTTCAAGTCTGGCAATTAATTGAGGGACCATTACTATTTTGATGATTCAATTTAGACTACTATTTTTTTGATGTAGAATTCTCTCACTTGTTCTAAACCTAGTAAATACTTAGCTTCCCCGTCTGTTTTATTCCTAGGAATGTCATGACTAAACAGCCAATGTCTTAAATTCAGGTGAGTCAGATTATTCTGATTACTGTTTTGACTATACTGCCCATTATGGTAACCAAACCCTTACTTGTCTTTGAGAAGAAAGTGTTGCCACTTGGCCTTTTCTGCCACAGGATCCTAGCTACCCCATTATGGTTAAAACCAAAACCAAATTTATTGCTGTCAAGTCACTTCCGACTTATAGCCACACTATAGGACAAGTAGAACTGCTGTTATAGGGTTTCCATGGAGTGGCTGGTAGATTTGTAATACTGACCTTTCAGATAGCAGCCAAAGACTTACCCGCTGTGCCCCTCCCCACCCCCGATTGTAGTTAGATGTCTAAATACAGCTAGGACAATTCCCACTATAATACCTAACCTAGAAAACTAATCATAGCAGTCTTCAAGGATACTAGCTTTTCCATCATGAATTTATTTGTCTCTGCTGTGGTGAAAGGAATGTCTTCTGGGTACTCTTTGGGTGAGTCTATGGATCCAACATGATGTATCCACTCTAGCATTCAAATTTCACTAATTCTTTGGATAACTTCTTCCTTAGAATACTAAACCAGTGTGGTATTTCACCTTCCTTTAGTGCAGTCCAAATCTTGGTTCACATTTCAGTCAATGAATAAAATAAAATACTAGAACTTTTTTATAATTTCTAAAGATGAAACATTGAATAAGGAATATATGTTTAATAAACTCACATAGTGTGACATTATGAAGGCAGGACGTAACCTACAAGATTGGATTGTCTTAAGCCAACATCATTTGAGATATAAAAGAGGGAAGCGAACAGAGAGATATGGAGATCTCATGCCGCCAAGAAAGTAATACGAGAAGCAGAGCATATCCTTTTAGACCCAGGATCCATGGAGAGAATCTTCTAGTTTAGGGCAAGATTGAGGACAAGGACCTTCCTCCAGAGCCAAAAGAGAGTAAAGCATTCCTGTGGAGATAACACCCTGAATTTAGATTTCTAGCTTACAATATATATCTCTTTGATAAAGCCATCCATTTGTGGTATTTCTGTTAGAGCAGTACTAGATAACCAAGACATGGCATAAACAGCAACTTTCAGATCTTTTTTAGCAGTACTATAGCTGAGACTCTGTAGCCTCAACCTCATCCTTTTCTTCATTTCTTTTGTCTAGTGAAAGTAGGATCACCCAACCAGTCTTATCACATTCACCAATTTGATAAAAAAGTTGAAAGGCATCAAATACAAACCTATACAAAGTCTTGTCTCTGACAAATATTGGACTTAATGGTGATAATGTTTTGCATATTTCTGTTGTCATATCAGACTATGGATTAACAATGTCCTCTTTATTACCGGAAATAGAATCAATACTGTCTTCATGTCTACCCAGATTTGAGCATCAATTTAGAAAACTTAACCTTAAGATTTTGTTTCTTTATCATCACTCTAGGTACCAAATATATTAGTTTAGATTCTCACAGGAACAAAACTAGTGTAGTATACACTGTCTCAAGTATCAATGGCTCAATCAAGATTTATATCAAATAAATGGCTCATATAGTTATGAGAAATAGTTCACACAACTGGGGACTGTCAGTTTCAGAATTCATGGGTCATATGACAGGCTGAAGATTTTCATTGGCTCATATGGTTGTAGGGGTGACAAGCTCAAAATCTGCAGGTCAGACGACAAGCTGGAATTCTCTGCTAGCTCATGGGTTCTGGGAATTTATGAATTCAAAATCTGCAGGTCAGGCAGCAGGACAGAGACTTCATCCCTACACGCCAGTAACCAAAGGTCATGCAATGAGAAGAACGCAGGGGCAAGAGAAAAAAGAGCTTTATCAGAGTATCCATTTACATACTAGGTGCAGGCCACACCACCAAGGATCATTCCTTTTCAAGTGATATGCTGCTCACATCAGGTCACAAATTTGAAGATAAATGCATGTTATCTACCGAAACACTGAGAATCATAGCATAGCCAAGTGGACACAATAACATCTGCTAAGATACTCTCTATTTCAGTTCAAATTTTACACTATCAAGAGAATTATTTACTATGCACATTTGTAATTTTAGAAACCCTGATGGTGTAGTGCTTAACTGCTATGGCTGCTAATAAATGGATCAGTAGTTGAAATCCAGCAGATGATCCTTGGAAACTCTACAGGACAGTTCTACCCTGTCTTATAGGATCAACTTGAGTCACAATCCACTTGATGGCAACAAATAAGGTTTTGTTGGGTTTTAGTTGTGATTATTTTTTTATGTTCTCAATAACATGGTATTGTTTTTCTGTGATTTTTAAAGGAGTGTAAAAGAGGAAAAGATTTCTGTTTCCTGAAATACTTAATTTTTCCATAAAATGGCTACAGAGAAAAATAAAATTTATTAGTCAAACAGAAATATAAATTCATGATTGTCCTTTTTTTACTTAGCTTCTTAGCTCCTTAGCTTTGTCATCTTTCAGTTCTCTCAAAGAGTCATATGGCTCTTTGTAATATCCACATCAGTTATTACAAATGTTTTTCCACTGTTCTTGACAGAGTTTAGAGTTAAAATCAGGCCTTCTCAATGACTATATTATTTATGACTATGTTATTGACCTTAAATGCAGAAAAAATTTACATGTGCTGACTTATTTAATACCTACTTCATCAACAAATGAACGTCTGGCCTATGAACTAGTAAAATGGAGTCAAGGAATGGATCAAAATATTCAAAAAGTTAGATCTTCTGTTGGCCCTAACAAGACTCTGTAAAACCTGGGCTCTTCACAGCAAAGGAAGGAAAAATACGTATATTTTCCAGATGATTCTGCAAATCATACAATAATGTGGCCATTATTTTAAGTTGATTTGATGAAGCTATGTAAAAAAGTCAATGGGTAGCTTAAAGGTTTATTGTTATTAGATGTCATAGAGTCATTTTGAACTCAAAGCAACTGTATGTACAATAGAATGAAACACTGCGTAGTCCTATGCCATTCTCACAATCACTGCTACAGTTTACCACTTGTTGCAGATACTGTGTGAATCCATTTTACTGTGGGATTGCTCTGTTGCTAACTCTCTGCTTTACCAAGCATGATATCCTTCTCTAGAGACTAGATCCTCCTGATAACATGCTCAATGTACAAGAAACAAAGATGGTGCCAAGATGGCAAAGTAGTCAAATGCTTCCTGTGATCTCTTTAATAACACAGATGCAAAAGAGAAAATTAACCCATTACATATGACATCCTAAAGCTCTGAACATCAAAGGGAAAGTTGAGAAATATGACTGAGCAATGGATAAGGGAGAATATGTCTGTAAGTAGATAGGATTGGCCAGATAGTACCCATTGAGAAAGAGATGCTGCCAGCAGGTGAGCAGAGCAGTGACGGTGAGAGGGTATTCTCCTTAGTGGGAGAAACTGACCAAAGCATCCACTCGTGCCTCTAGAACCAGCAAAAAACAGCATTAGGTAATCAAAAATTAAGTCTTTCCGTATAATCTACCACACAGACTTAAATCTTTCCTTTAGGATAAATTTCTCACTTTTCTCCCAGGGTTGCACCCTCCCTAGTTCAGGAATCTGGTGACATTGACTGAGTTGGACATAATACTCCTTAAGCTGGCTCTGAGTCATTCACAGAGAGTCAGAGAAGGCATATTTAACAAACCAGGGAAGAGGGAGCACCAAAGAACTTAACAACTATACAACTAGAGTGTCCAGAGACAATAGTCAACTTTAAATCATGTAAAGGGGCAGACTATGATGACTTCAGAAAGCTTCAAACACAAACAATTTAGATTTGCAGAGGAAGGGAAGTTCCTGTAATTATCAGAGTTAGAATACAAAATATTTATTTTTAGAGCTCTTTAAGAGATCAGGAAGGAGATGAGAAAAAATGAAGCAGAGTGTAATGACAAATTGAACAGGCCATTAACTGAGCCCAAAGTAGGACTCTTTAATAGGCCCCTTCTCCAAAACTTGGAGAAAAAACAATTTAATGAACCAAGGAAGTGGGAGAAAACCCTACTGATTCCCCTGAGCTAACACTTCAGTGAAAAAACAGTTCCTTCACCTAGATTCAGATATAAAGGGACATGTTGTGCTCACAGGGAATCAGGAATGGCTGTTAGTCCCCTGACTATGACTAAACCAATCATCACTGCCCTTCTATGACAGTGGGTGAGAGCCTTCACCTAAAACTTGATAACTGACTGCCTGGACACTTAAGCTGAATCCATTTAAGAAAAGAAATCAGTCTCTTGGACTTGCATGTCTAGCAAAAACTCTATTTGGTCACAGGAAATTAGAGCTTAAAAGACATGAGTAACCAGAATGGAAAACATGACCAGCCTATTTGGACATTTCAAAACAAAATAAATGGGAAGCTAGAACACAGAAGGCAAACATAAAATAAATAAATACAACTTACTGATGACTCAGTGAGGGAAATCATGTTAAACACTCTTGACATAAGTGAAGCCATCTTGGATGCTGAACCATTACTTCAACTCTGTGTAACCTTCTATGATGTTTGTGTACTGTAACCAAGAGACAGTCTGGGAATATTTCCAAGCCCTTGGCCCGATCATGTAGCACAATGTATGACCGAAACTGTGCCCAATTTACTTAGTTACTGTATGTTTCACTTCCTTGTACCCTAGATACCAAAAGAGTATAAATACTATAATAAAACTTTGCTCTGGGCTCTCGGCTGGCAATTGCCGTGTAGCCCCCTGACCCCAAACTGTTTCATGTCTATCTTTTCTCAGTCTCGGCAATTGCTCTCCTCCATCTCCCATGCTCATGTTGGAGAACTCTCTGATCTCCAATATCTGGCGCCCAACGTGGGGCATGCAGGAGAGCCTTAACCTTGGTTTTACAGGTTCCTGGGAACCGGCCCTGTCACCGATCCGGTTGGAACATCGCTTTCCTGAGGATCAAATTTGTGCGTCCAGCCCGCAAGACAGGTGGCTGGAAGGATAAATAAGGTTTTGCGTCGAGAAGCCCCCGAGGTCGGCACACAGCTGAGGAAGTGCCATCACAACCTGTAACAAGCTGGTGAGTGGTTTAGAGACCCGTGGCTAATCGGGTCCATTGGCTCGGGAGGGCATCAGGGTTACTTTGGTACATTGGGCTATATTTAGGTTTAGTCCCCCATATTTAGGTTTAGTCCCCTATATTTAGGTTTAGTCCCCTGTGTGTGACATTTTAAAACCCACAAGGTTCTCGCTAAGAAACTTTTTATGCACTAACCAACAAAAGGCGTTGAGCCGTGTCTTGCCTGAGGCAGGCACAGATAAGGAGAGAAGCCTCAAAAAACCTCTGCATACAACTAACATCAAGGAGGGGTTGAAAAAAGAGGAGAAGTGAGGGGGTGACTGATCACTGCCACCCTTGCCTAGTCTTTTCATCTTCTCCGGAGAGCAAAGGGGTTGAGAGAGGCAGACTGCAGCTGCCACCCTCTATAAGGTGTTTTTCTTGCCCCCATCAGAGTTTGCTCTTTCCATCCATCCCATTTCAGAGGTTACTAAAAAACGTAGGTTGATTATGGGCAATAATCAATATCACTTAGAAACTTATAAGCTTTTACTTAAGAACCTCCTCCATTCAGGAGGGGTGAAAGTCTGCTCGTCTCGTCTCACTTCTCTCTTTAATCTTGTTTATCAGCATTGTCCTTGGCTGCTGGAAGAAGTGATGCTGGACGTCCAAGTTTGGCACAGAGTTGTGTCTTGCCTTAAGCGAGCACATCAGCAAGGAGAAGCTATCCCAGTCTGTGTTTGGTCTCTGTGTAATCTAATCTCTGTAGCTTTAGAGCCTCTACAGTCAGAGGAAGAGTTAGAAGATGGAGAGGAAGGGGAAGGCGAAGAGAGCGAGGGGGGCGACCCGCCATCGCCACCTTTGTCCTCTCCTCCACCTTCTCCTGTTCTCTCTAAGAGCTTACAGTCAAGCGCTCCTCCACACTCCCCTAGTCTTTCTAAAAGCTCAAAGCCAAACTCACAGTATTTTCCTGCCGTCTTTGAAGGCATTAGAAACACCAGAATAGCAGGAGATGTGGATGCTTATTTGTTTCCAGTAACAGTCACAGAGGTGACTCCTTCTGGTCAGGATGAGGACAATCCTGATGGAGTCTGTCAGTACAGTCATAACCCTGTCCCTTTCAGTGTCCTGAAATAAATAAAAAAAAAAAAAAGCTGTCAGTCAGTATGGCCCCACTGCTCTTTTTATTATGGGAATACTGAGAGGGCTAGCAGAAGGAGAGTGTCTTATTCCCTACGACTGGGAGGCGATAGCGCGGACTTGTTTAGCCTCAGGAGAATATCTACAGTTTCGAACTTGGTGGTCTGATGCTGCCCAGCAGCAAGCTCAAAGAAATATTCAGGTTCAGATTAATGTGTCCGCTGAACAATTGTTAGGAGTTCACCTGGGCTGGCATCAAAGCTCAGTTAATAATGAACGATCAGGCTATATCCCAAGTTAGATTTGTGTGTTTAAAACTTGGGGGGAAAATCAATCAACCAGGACATGAAACTCCCACATTCAGCTCCGTACGACAAGGAGCTAAAGAGCCATATGTTGATTTCCTTGTTAGACTTAGAGATGTTTTGCAAAAAACTATTGAAAATCCAGATGCTAGAGATACTATTTTGCAAATTCTGGCATTCGATAATGCCAATCCAGACTGTAAGAAGGCTCTTCGCCCCCTTCGGGGACGAGGGAGTCTAGAAGATTATATCAGAACTTGCCGGGGAGTTGGGTCTGAAACTTCTAAAGCTGCCGCTTTGGCAGAGGCAATGGCCACACTGGAGGTGAAAAATCAGATGAAAAATCGTTGCTGTTTTGGTTGTGGCATGTTAGGCCACATAAGAAATTGTAGGAAAGTTGGCACAAGATTTAAGTCATATAAGCAGGCGGGAAACTGGAGGGGGGGCCGTCCCTGGGCCCCGACGAATCAGGGGATTTCCCAGTTCAGCAGGAGCTGCCACCCGCAGCTCAACCCTTAAGCCCATTCTCTCCCTCTCACCCGCTACAGCCAGAAGTGCCACTGTAGACCTCTACTCCCGAATCTATGTTTCTTTATATCCTAATCAACCACCCTATAAAGTTTCTACAGGAGTTTGTGGGCCCTTACCCGAAAATACAGTAGGCTTAATTTTAGGCAAGAGTAGTCTTAATGCCCAAGGAATTCAAGTCCATACAGAAGTTATTGACAGTGATTATACTGGAGAACTAATGGTTGTAATAACCTCAGCCATTCCCTTTCAAATTAAAAAGGGGCAACATGTAGCTCAGTTTCTGTTGCTTCCTTATATCAAAATTGGTCATTCTAATAAAAGGCGAACAGGAGGATTTGGAAGCACCTCTCACTCAATATTCTTACAACAGTCAATCTCTGGAGACAGACCTCAATGCACTATCAAAATTTCAGGAGAATCTTTCATAGGGTTATTAGATACTGGAGCTGACATTTCTATTATTGGTGAACAACACTGGCCACCTTCATCGCCTTCCAAAATAGTTCCAACACAATAACAGGGAATAGGCCAGGCCCCTTATGTTCATCAAAGTCTTCACATTCTACCTTGTGAAGGACTAGAGGGCCAGCCTGGAACAATTCGTCCTTATATAATGAATATTCCAATTAATTTGTAAGGTAGAGATCTGTTAGAACAGTGGGGAGTGACTCTTACTATTCCAACGACATCACCCACTACCGTTGGGGACAAGGTTCATCAAATCATGATGGCGATGGGTTACACTCCTGGCAAAGGACTCTGAAAACACGAACAAGGCATTAAACAGCCGATAAAACTAAAACTTAATAAAGGAAAACAGGGCTTGGGCTATAATAACAACTGCTAAGGCCCAGTAGTCTCATTATTCTTCAAATATCCAAAAACAATCTGGGTGGTGGAAAACTATTAATTATTGGAAGAATGTTTTGCTTATGTTTCCTTAGGTTATAAGATCAGCCTTAGATGGATTCCATCACGGAGGATTCACTTATGAAGACGGCAAGGATGAAGATGACTGCCCCTTGCACATGCAGTGTCACCTACCAGCCTGAAGACAGCAGAAAAGAATAGCATGAAAGACTCAATACTAATACTTCTTATGTCTCTGTGTCTCTTTCTTTGTAACATTAATTGTGACCACAGCTAATTTGGCTATAATGTATGGGTATTGGGCTTCCACTTATTGTTTATTGCCTCTTATAATGAACATCTATATGAAGGTTACTGATTCCATTCTATAAGTTTAAGATTGTCCCCCTGAATTAGTGTTCTGACCATATAGAGGCTGGTTCCTCTAGGGAACTGATGTCATGTATTCACTTAAGAAAAAATTGGATTTTTCCTGAAAGCCAGAATGGGTCACAAAAGAAATATAACATCTCTTTCTATAGCCTCGTGATCCCCAGTGCTCGGCTGATCAGTCGTATGGGTAAGACCCCTTGGGAGGGGCAACCTAAGTTAGACACAGTCGCCAGAGATCACAGAGCAAGGGGCTGGCGAGCCAGAGATGGGTAAGATCCCCAGAGGGGGGCGACCTAAGACAGGCCCAGTCACCAAGAGGCTATTGGAAAATCTTCTCACTATGAAATATAAGTCAGAGAAACAAAGTTTCTCACCCCGAGATGTGAAAATAAGAAGTAAGAAAGTATATTGCCCTCTAATTACAATTAGAAAATCAAATAAAAGAAACGTGACAAACAGTTACCCCGGCCATGATTTCACCGAACACTTCAGTTTCATTTTTATTAAATAAAAAAGGGGGAAATGAGGGAAATCACGTTAAACACTCTTGACATAAGTGAAGCCATCTTGGATGCTGAACCATTACTTCAACTCTGTGTAACCTTCTATGACGTTTGTGTACTGTAACCATGAGACAGTCTGGGAATACTTCCAAGCCCTTGGCCCGATCATGTAGAACAATGTATGACCGAAACTGTGCCCAACTTACTTAGCTACTGTATGTTTCACTTCCTTGTACCCTAGATACCAAAAGAGTATAAATACTATAATAAAACTTTGCTCTGGGCTCTCGGCTGGCAACTGCCGTGTAGCCCCCTGACCCCAAACTGTTTCATGTCTATCTTTTCTCAGTCTCGGCGATTGCTCTTCTCCGTCTCCCATGCTCATGTTGGAGAACTCTCTGATCTCTGACAACTCAGAGACAACCAAACTGAAATAAACAAACAAATAAATAAAACACAGCTGTCAAGTTGATTCCAACTCATAGCAACCCTATAGACAAAGTAAAACTGTCCCATAGGCTTTCCAAGGAGTCCCTGGTGGATTTGAACTACTGAACTTAGCAGGACAAACTGACCAGAGTACCCATTCATGCCTCCACAACCAGGTAAAAACTGTACTAGGTCATCAAAAGCTAAGTTTTTGTATATACCCTACCATACAGAACTAAATCTTTCCTCTGGGGTAAACCTCTTTTTCCACCCAGTGCTTCCCCCTCCCTTTTTTTCACTGTGCCCATCTCAGGAATCTGATATCATTAACTGAGCTGGACATTAACTTAAGCTGGCCCTGAGCCATTCTTTGAGACTCAGAGAAGGAAAATTTAACAAACTGGGAAAGATAGAGTACCATAGAATTTAACCACTATGTCACCAGAGTTTCCAGAAGCAACAGTCAATTTTAAATCATGTAACAAGGCAGACAACAATAACTTCAGAAAGCTCCCAAAATAAAGCATTTAGATTTCCAGAGGAAGAGAATTTCCTGGAATTATCAGAGTTAGCATACAAAAGAATTTTCTTAGAGCTCTTCAAGAGATCAGGAAAGAGATGGGGAAAAATGCAGCACATTGCAATGGCAAATTGAACAGGGTGCAAGAAAACACATAGTGGCAAGAATTAGTAATTCAGAAAATGAAGAATAAAATTACAAAATTAGACAACTGAAAGTAAAAAGAGCAGAATTGAGGCAACAGGAATCTGAATTAGCAAGACTGAGGAGAAGTCACAAAAACAAACATATTTCAGGAAAAATCATATAAAATAATTCAAAAATACACTAAGAATTATGTGTGACGCTATCAAGACAAATAATCTACGAGTGACTGAAGTACCAGAACAGGGGGAAAGAACAGAAACCTCAGAACTGCAGAAGACTTGTTCAGTGAAAACTTCCCTGGTAACAACAAAGGTGAGAAGATATCCATCCAAGATGTTCACTGAACTCAGCACAAGGTAGGTTACAAAAGAAAAAAGGCAAGATGTGTTGTACTCAAACTTGTCAAAACTAAAGAGATAATTTTAAACGTGCCTAGGGATAAAGAAAAATTAACTGACAAAATAGAGTCAATGAGACTAAGCTCGAACCACTAGGCAGAAACCAAGAGAGCAAGAAGGCAATGGGATGACAAATACAAAGCTTTGTGCCCACTCTCACCTCTTCTATTCAGCATTGTACTACATTTCTAACTAGAGCAATTAGACAAGACAAAGAAATAAAGGGCATCCGCATCAGCAAAGGAGAAGTAAAAATCTCCTTGCTTGCAGGTGACATGATTGTATATGCAGAAAATCCTAAAGAACCCATAAGTAAACTACTAGAACTATTAGAAGAGTTCAGTGAAATATCAGGAGGATATAAGATAAAAATAAGTAAATCAGTAGGACTCCTTTATACTAACAAACAGATCACCAAAGAAGAAATCACAGAATCAGTACCATGTACTACAGTCCCCAAGAATATAAAATATTTAGGAATAAATCCAACCAGAGATGTAAGAGACCTATAAAAAGACAATCACAAGACCCTACTGCAAGAAATCAAAAGAGACTTATGTAAGTGAAGAAACCTACCCTGATCATGGCTAGGAAGACTTAACATTGTAAAAATATCTATTTTACCCAAAGCAATCTACATATACAATGCAATCTCTTACAAATTCTGCTGTCATTTTTTAATGAGATGGAGAAATAAATCAGCAACTCTGGAAAGGGAAGAAACCCCAGATATGTAGAACACCACTGAAGAAAAGGAACATAGTCAAAGACCTCACACTGCCCAACCTTAGAACCTATTATATTGTGACAGTAGTCAAAACAACCTGGTTACTGGTACAAAAAGAGACAGATAGACTAATGGAATAGAGTTCAGACCTCAGAGATGGCACCATACTCTTATGAACAGTTGATATTTGACAAAGGCCCTACGATTGTAAACTGGGGTAAAAAGAGGCTCTTTAACAAATGGTGTCATCAAAATTGGATACCCATCTGCAAAAAAACTGAACAGAGACCCATGCCTCATACGTCACATAAAAACTAACTCAAAATGGATCAAAGACATAAATATCAAACCTAAAAGAATAAAGACCTTGCAAGATAAAACAGGGTCAACAATGGAAATTTTAATACACAGCTTAGACAGCTTCAAAATCTGACAAGCAAAGCACCATCAACAGAATAGAAAATAGATAAATGGGAACTACTAAGAATTAAACACTTTTGCTCATCCAAAGAATTTAACAAAAGAGTGAAAAGACCACCTACAGAATGTGAGAAAAAAAGTTAGCAAGTACATGTGGGACTGACATCTGACCTACATAATCTACAAGGTACTGAAAAATGTCAACAAGGAAAAGGTAAATAACCCTATTAAGTGATGAGCAAAAGAAATGGACAGAAACTTCACCAGGGAGGACATCCAGGTACCCAAAAGACACATGAGAAAATGCTCACAGTCATTAGCTATCAGAGAAATCCAAATCAAAACTAAAATGAGACATCATCTCATGGCAACAGGATTGTCCATGATCCAAAAAACACAAAACAACAAATGCTGGAGTGGTTGTGGAGAGATGGGAACTCTCTTACACTGCTGCTAGGAATGCAAAATGGTACAACTGCTTTGGAAAGCAATTTGGTGTGTCGTAAAACACTAGAAATAGATATACCACTAGATCCCGTAATCCTACTGCTTGGAATATATCCTACAGAAACAAAGGTTATCACATGAACAAGATACATGCACACAAACGTTTCTTGCAGCACAGTCCACAATAGCAACAAGATAGAATCAAGGAAAGTGCCCATCAACAGACAAATGCATATACAAACTACTCAATGGAACACTATGCAATGATAAAGAACAATAATGATTTTAGGAAGCATCTTATAACCCAGTTTCAAGTGGAAGGCATTATGCTGAGTGAAATCAGCAGCAAAAGGACAAGTATTATATGAGACTGTGCTATATGGTCTTAAAAATAGACCTAGGCACAGAGGAAAAGACTCTTTGACAGCTACAGGAGTGAGGAGGGAGGGAGTGGGTTGGTCATAGATTAGATAATTGATAGAAATTGGTCCAGGTGAAAGCAGTAACAGCACACATAGATCTGCCTAACTGGACTTCATCATAAACTGAAAGCTCTTCTACTCTCAACCCAATACTGCAAGGATAGAGTAGCAGGGTGGAGGTCTGTTCTGGGGACATCAAGGCCAATTGGCATAACTAGTCTATTGCTGAGAGTCTTCTGTACTCCATATTGGTGAGTGGCATCTGGGGTCTTAAAAGCCAGCAAGCTGCCATCTGAGGAACACCAAATCATCCCAACTCATCGAGAACAGATGGTGACCAAGTACAACAAAGATATCTGGAAAAGAGAGTCCAGAAGACAGAAGGACCCATGGGAATGGGAGACTGTATCAGCATGTGACCAGAAGAACCAAATGGCACCCAGCCACCACCAAAGACAGCCACACAAACTGAATCCCTGCGGCAATACGAGAAAAAGAGGGGTGTAACTCAAGAACTCTTCTAAAAGACCACAAGTGATGGTCCAAATGCCTGGGGAACCCCCTGTGAGCACAGCCCCTAGACCTGCTCCCAACCCTGTCCAGAAAACTCTACTGAGGTCAACTCTTCAGAAAAAAATGGACTGTACTTGGGGACACAGTGTAACCATAAGGTGTTTGTACTTTATAGTTCCATGCACTTAGAGGATGCTTTCCTGCTAGTCTCTTTCTAGATGTGAGAGAAGTGAGTGGAAAGGAGGGGACAGGAACTTGTTAACAGGATACAACAAGTATAGAATGAAAAGAAGGAGTGTGCTGTCAACAGATCAGGATAGCAGAAGGACCTGCAGACAGACAGACACACAAGATTAGTTTGGATTGTATACTTCCACTTAATCACAATAATAAGTAAATAGATAATAAAATTTAAAAATGTACAAAGCTTTGAAAGAAAATTGTCAGCCAAGAATTATATGGCTAGAAAAACTGTATCTCAAATATGAGGCTGAAATTAGGACATTTCCAGATAAGCAGAAATGTAAGAAACTGTCAAAAAGCAAACCAAAATTGCAAAAAAATATTAAAGGGATCCTTTGATTAGAAAATCAATAGCATCAGATAAAATACCAAGACTAGAACATGGAACAGAGAAACTGGATATCAACACAAATAGAGTAATCATGAAAATAAATTAAAGGCAAAACATGGAAAATAAAGAAATAGAAACATTGTCATGTAAACAGTATAACAAAAAAGGGGTTTAAAAGAAAAGGTAGTCATAGAAATTTCATATAGGAAAGTCAAGACTATGTAATGAAATTACACACTGATTTAAGTTTAGAAAAAAATGTGTAAAAATTAAGGTAAGCGTAAAGGAAACTGTTGATAGCATGCGTCAAAATGAAAAACAAGAAAAACATAAAGTCTCAACAAACATAAAATCATGAAATTTGAAAAAGATGAAAAAATAAATCAAAGAGGCTCAGCCCAGAAAATTAAATGAAACAAAGGATTTGGCTACAACACACACACACACACAAATCAAATGAGAGCATTAAACTCCTATAATGATTAAAGGATCAGTACTTTAGGGGGACACAAACACATTACATATCTAACTGCCTTGAAAACAGAAATAGACAGCTCCACAATCATAGGAGGACACTCCATCGCACTATTTTCAATAAAGGACTGAATAGCTAGAAAAATAGCTAGAAAAAGCGTGGAAGATGTAAATACCATAATCAACCAACTTGACCTCATAGACGTATATAGAACACTCCACATAACACCAGATAAGTATAATTTCTTTTCCAGCATACATATAACATTCTCTAGAATTGACTATGTATTAATCCACAAAGCAATCCTTAAAAAAATTAAAAGTATTGAAGCATTACAAATCATCCTTTCAGATTGCAATGATATAAAAGTAGAAACCAATAATGGAAAAAGGAAGGAGAAGAAAAAATCAATCACACAAAAACTAAGCAACACTTTGTTCAGACACTACTGGATTACAGAAGAAATCAAGGACAGAATAAGGAAATTCACGGAATCCAATGAGAATGAAAATAAATACTTCCTACCAGAATCTTTGGGAAATAGCAAAAACAGTGCAAAAGGTCAATTAACTGCAATAAATGCGCACATCCAAAAAAGGAAAAAAAAAAACAAGGCCCAAATGAAAGAATTAACCTCCCAGGTGGAACACGTAGTGAAAGACCAGCCAAGAACCCCTTGGGCAACAGAAGAAGAACCAAACCAAATCCACTGCTATCAAGTCAACTGAGACTCATTACAAACTAATAGAAGATGGTAGAACTGTCCCCATAGAGTTTCAAAGGAACACCTAGCGGATTTGAATTGCTGACTTTTTGGTTAACAGCTGGAGCACTTAGACACTGCACCACCAGGATTTCTCTAATAGAAGAAACCAACTAATAAAAATCAGGGAAGAATTAAATGACTTACAGAATGTAAAAATGACTGGAAGAATTAACAGGACCAAAAGCTGTTGTTTGTTTTTTTTTTTTAAGTATCAATCAAATGAATAAACCATTGGTCAACCTGACAAAACAAAAACAGAAGAGGAAGCGAATAACTTGAATAAGGAATCAGATGGGTGATAACACAACAGAACAAACCGAAATTAAAAAAAAAATCATAAAATAATGCTATGAAAAACTGTACTCTAACAAGTTTGATGTCCTAGAGGGAATGGAGAAATTTCTAGAAACAAACACTTACCTAAACTAACACATACAACTAAATGAACTCATCAAAGAAGATTGTGAAAAGGAATCAAAAAACTTACTGTGGGAAAAAAGACCTGGCCCTGATTTACTGGAGAGTATTAGAAAACTTTTAAAGAAGAGTTAACACCATCATTGTTAAAAGTACTTTAGAGCATAGTAAAGGACAGAATGCTCCCAAATTCATTTTATGAAGCCAACATATCCTTGATACAGAAAACAGGTAAAGTTACCACAAAACAGGAAAATTAGAGACCCATATCCCTCATGTAGTTAAAAACAAAAATCCTCCACAAAATTCTATGCAATAGAGTTCAACAGCTTGTCAAAAAAAAAAAAAAAAAATTCAGCATGACCAAGTTAGATTTATACCAAGGATACAGGGATGCTTCAACATTAGAAAAACAATCAGTGTAGTCAACTACATAAATAAAAGACAACAACCACTTGATCTTTATAATTGACACAGAAACGCCCAAAACTTCTGACAAAGTCCGAAATCCATTCATGTTAAAAGTTTTCAGCAAAATAGGAATAGAACGGAAATTCTTCAACATAATAAAGGACATTTATGCAAAACCAACAGTTAACATCATCGTAAATTGAGAAAGTTTAAAAGCATTCCTCTTGAGGATGGGAACTAGATGAGGCTGCCATTTGTTAACACTTTAATTCACAATAGTGCTAGAGATTCTAGCCAAAGAAATCAGGCAAGATAAAGAAATAAAGTACATCCAAATTGGTAAGAGAAATTAAAAGTACCTCTACTTGTAGATGATACAATCTACAAAACCCACAGAAAACCCTAACCACCTACTCCCCCTTCTCCCCACCCACCACAAAAGACTAGAACTAATAGAATAGTTCAGCAAATTATCAGAGTATAAATAAAGATATACAATAGTTAGATTTCTTTATATCAACATAGAGAACATCAAAAAGAAAATCACTGAATCAATACTAATTATCCTCAAGAAGATAACATATTTAGATAAAACATAAGTGGAGAAACCTACCTTGTTCATGGATAGAACAATATCATGAAAATGTCTATTCTCCTCAAAGTGATCTGTAGATACAATGCAATCCCAGTACAAATCCAGTGATATATTTTAATGAGAAGGAGAAACAAATTACTGACTTCATTTGGAAAGGAAAGAAACTATGGATAATTAACAAAGTAATGAAGTAAAGTAAAAGAGCAAAATGGGAGACCTCATACTACCTGAAGCTGCTATACTGACACAGTAGTCAAAACTGTCTCGTGTTGGTACAAAAACAAAAACATAGATTTATATAACAGAATTGAGAATACAAATATAATATCATCTGCCTATGTTCAGCCTATATTTAACAAAATTCCTATGATCTGTAAACTATTGAAAATAGTCTATCTAACAAATGGTGTTGACTTAACTAGCTATGCATCTGGGGGGGGGAACAAAAACTATATCTCACCCCAAGCACAAAAACTAACTCAAGATGGATCAAAAACCTAAATATCAAATCTAAAGCAATAAAAATCATGGAAGAAAAAACAGAGGCAACCCTGGAATCCCTAATACAAGACATAAACTATGAAACGTTAGTAACAATGCACAAGTACCAGAAGAGAAAATAGATAATTGGAAACTCTTAAAACTCAAACACTTACACTCATCCAAAGACTTCACCAAAAGAGTAAAAAGGTAATCTACAGAGTGGGATAAACTTTCTGGCTACCACAAATCTGATCAACATCTAATCTTCATAATTTATATGACACTGAAAAACTCCCAAACTAGAAAGACAAAGAACCCAGTTAAAAATGGGCCAATGATATGAACAGAAATCTCACCAAAGAAGCCATCCAGGTGGCCAAAAGATACATGAGGAAATAATAAAAATAATAAAAACCCAGTGCTGTCATGCCAATGCCTACTCATAGGGACCCTATAGGACAGAGAAGAATTGCTCCGTAGCATTTCCAAGGAGTGCCTGGTGGACTTGAACCCACACCTTTCAGTTGGAAATCATAGCATTTACCCACTATACTACCAGGGTTTCCACATGAGAAAATGCTCACAATTATTATGGATTAGAGAAATCTAAACAAAAACTGTAGTGAGATATCATATCACCTCAATAAGGCTGTCACTAATAATAATAAAAAAAAACACAAAATAATAAATATTGAAGAGAATGGAATTTCTACACTGCTGGTGGGAATGTAATGTAAAATGGTACAACCACTTTGGAAATTGATTTGGAAATTTGTTCAAAAGCTAGAAATAGAAATATCATATGATCCATCAATCTCTCTTCATGGTATATATATGCGAAATAAAGGCTGTCACATGAATAGATACATACGTGCCAACACTTTCTGTAGCACTTTTTACAAGAGTAAAAAGATGTAATCTACTTAGGTGCCCAACAACAGAAAAATGGATAAACTATGGTATCTTCGAACAATGAAATACCATATAATGATAAATAACAAAGATGATCTTTGGAAACATCTCATAACATAGAATAATCTGGAAGACATTATGAGTGAAAACAGTTGCAAAAGAACAAACATTGTGTGAAACCACTATTATCTTTATGGTGGAGTCCAGTTGAGTTGATCTGCCATCAGATTGCTTTCACGCAACCAAATTTAATCAACTGTGTAATCTATAACCAATCCTCTGCCACCTGCCCTCCTTTCTCTCCTTCCCTTTTATCCTCTCCATCCCCTCCCTCCCCTCCCTTGCAGCCATCGAAGAGTCTTTCTTCTGTATATAAGTCTGTTTTTGAGTGCAAATAGTAGGGTTCTCATACAATATTTGTCCTTGTGCCACTGACTGATTTCACTCAACATAAACTCTTCCAACTGAAACCAGCTATTAAAATGCTTTTTTTAAAATCATCATTGTTCTTTATCACTGTATAGAGTTCCATTGAGTGTATGTACCACAGTTTGGTTATCCATTCATCTGTTGTTGGGCATTTGGGTTGATACCATCTTTTTGCTATTGTAGACTGTGCTGCAATAAACATTTGTGTGCATGTATCTGTTTGTGTAACTTCCCTTGATTCTGTACGCTATATTCTGTGCAGGGGGATTACTGGGTCAAATGGTATATCTATTTCCACCTTTTGAAGGAAACACCAGACTGCTTCCCAAAGAAGTTGTACCATTTTCCAATCCCACCAGCAGTGAAGGAGAGTTTACCTTTCTCCACAGCCTCTCCAACATTTGTTGTTTTGTGTTTTTTTGGGTAGTGGCCAAGCTTGCTGGGGAGAGATGATCTCATTGTAGTTTTGATTTGGATTTCTATAATAGTTAATGATTGTGAACATTTCTGTATGTGTCTTTTGGCTGCCTGGATGTCCTCTTTAGTGAAATTGTCTGGCCATCTCATTTGCCCAGAGCCTAATTGGGTTATTTACCTTTTACTTGTTAATATTTTGTGATACCTTGTAGATTATGGAGATCAGAGGTTGATCTGACATATAGTTGCCAAATATTTTTTCCCATTATGTGGGTAGTATTTTAATTCTTTTGATAAAGTCTTTGCATGACCCAAAGTGCTTGATTCTTAGTGGTTCCCATTTGTCTATATTTGCTTGTCAGATTTTGAAGTCTGTCTAAATGGTATACTAAAACTTCCATACCTGACCCTATTTTTCTATCTCCTTTTTGAGTGTAGTCAGTGTTTCTTTGATGTATTTAGGTGTTCTAATATTAGATGCATAATAAAAACAGGATGTAGAGAAGGATGCCTACACTTACCACTTCTATTTAATATTGTACTAGAAGTTCTGGCCAGAACAATCCGACAAGACAAATAAATAAAGGGCATCTACATTGGCAAAGAATAAGTAAAATATCACTACCTGCAGATGATATGATTATATATGCAGAGAATCCCAAAGAATCCTCAAGTAAACTATTTGAACTAATAGAAGAGTTCAGCATATACCAGGATATTAACTAAACATAAGTAAATTGGTAGGATTCCTTTATACCGATAAAGAGATTCTTAAAGAAGAAATCACTAAATCAATATCATTTACTATAGCCCCCAAGAAGATAAAATACCTAGAAATAAATCTAACTAGAGAAATAAGAGACCTACACAATGAGAACAAAACCTTACTGCTAGAAACTAAGAGACTCACATAAACGGAGAAACCTACATAGCTGTAATTTTCTTACTCTTCTGTCAGATTTCTGAATGTTGATGTTTTATCAGTCGAACAGCTTGCTTAATTTCTCATTTTTTTCTGTTGCATTTTGATTAATTTCTAGGAGGGCTCAATATATGATTCTTTTTTTTATTATGATTGAGTAAAAATGTACGTTCCTGTATAAATTTACATGCCCACCTATATGCAGCTTCCACTGCTCTCCCTGTCCGGTGAGAGCACACTATTCCTCTCTGCTCCATGCATGTCTCATCTTCCCAACAGTTTCCTTTCCCCTCCTCTCCACCCACTCTCCTTCCTCCAGCCAGAAGTCAGCAGGATGATATCTTATAGATGCATAGAACCATAAAGTGCATCCAATATATGGTCACTCTGCATCGCCAAGTCCAATCCATTCATGTCTGAAGAGTGGACCTTCATTATGATTTATGGACAAGGGCAGCATCAGGGCCAGGGGCTATGCTCCCAGTGGAACCTCGAAACCACTATATGATTCTTTTGTACTCAACCTCTGATAGCTTCAGAAAGTCTTCTTTATCTGGGGATTCTTTTGATTCTTTATTTTGAGAGTTTTCTGAAACCATGGGCAGATATTTCTTTAAACGCCTGGTGATGATTTGTTGCTTATGGGACATCTAGAGGCTGTTCAGTTTCTCTGCTCTTTCCTTAACAGGAGCTGAGGTGTAGTTCTGAGAAAGGAATTGGTCACTAGCTATCTCTTTGTACACTAGTGACTGACAGCAGTGGACTCTCTGGGATGGCAGGCTCCACCTCCTGGCTAGCAAAGACATAGCCCTACTTATGCAGTCACTGGGGGCCATCAACTGACCCTATGTTGTTGACCAGTAAAGGCTGGAAGAGATGCAGTCTGGATGTGCTGTAATTATTTCTCCAGGTAGTATGGAGCAGAGAGGAATAGTGTGCTGTTGCCAAACAGGGAGAGCAGTGGAAGCTGCATATAGGTGGGCATGTAAATTTATATGGGAATGTACATTTTCACTCAGTCATATTCAATAAATAAATAAAGGCCAAAAAAAAAAAAAAAAAGGCTAAAAGCTACCTGACCACTTCCAGAATCTGTCAGGCCTCTGGGGTGGCAGGCCCCTCCTTCTGGCTGAAAACGGAAACACCTCTTTGACCATCCCCAGAAGCTATGGCATATTTCAACACGGAGATAGGCTGCTGTGCTGTTGTCATTACCATGAGGCAACACTGTGCTAAACAAAGCCTTTCTTCTGGAAAAGCACTCCCTGGACTGGCACTGCTTTCGAGCCTTGAAATTAGCCCTTGCTAAGGACTCTGGTTGGGCAACTTTCCCTCCCAGCCAAATAAGGTAGCACTGCAAAAGAGCTGAATCTATGGCAGAACTCCAAAAAGGGAGGGTGGGGTGTGTGGTGCCCCAGTCTGCTGCTAGGCTCTCAAAACATGGTTATTCCACACACTGTCTCTCAATTGCAGCCCACCCTGTTCACTTCAGAACTTTGACTCAGCATATCTGCCTGCTCATGCCCATCTACCCCATACCAGCTAACATAAATAAATAAAAGCTGCAAACACCAATACCTTTGGACAGTGCCAACGGGCCATCTAGAAAAAGTGGTGCTCAACATAAGAGTAGCAGTTTCCTGCTTAGTGGCATGTAGTCCAAACTGACAGCCCTATGCCATGCGCTAAGGCTCAGTCCAGAAAGCTCTAATCAATTACCAATCCAGGCATTAGTTTTCAGAAGGAATTAAGGAGATGTGTATCTAGTCTGCCATCTTGACTCCATCCCCTGTTGTTTAACACTTTTAAGGAATACATAGGTTGTAGCAGATTTGTACAATGCAATGCATTATTTCTTGACTGCTATTTCTGTGAGCATTCATTGTGAGTCCAAATAAAATGAAATCTTTGACAACTTCAATCTTTTTTTCTTCTACCATGATGTTGCTTATTGGTTTAGCTGTGAGGATTTTGTTACTGTTGTTGAGGTGTAATACATACTGAAATTTGTATGTGTTCTTTGATTTTCATCAGTAAATGCTTCAAGTTCCCTTCGGGTATTTCAAGCATGGTTGTATGATACTGCTATCTTCTGCATATAGTCCAGTTTCTCAGATGATTTGCTTGACATGATTCACAGTGGTTACAGCAATATATTGACAAGGATCTGTCAGAAGTTCAAGCTAAGTTCAGAAGAGGATGTGTAGTGAATTATATGGCTAATGTCAGATGGAGCTTGGAAGCAGAGAATACTAGAAAGATGTTTTCCTGTGTTTTATTGACTAAGCAGACATTTAACTGAGTCGTAAGAAATTGTGGTTAATTCCAGAGCACTTAATTGTGCTTAGTTACATAAGAATAGTTTAAATAATTTGCTGAGTTTGCATCTTAAATTTTAACCCTGTAAACTATTTTTCACCTTTCTTAATTTTAAAAAGTAGGACTGCTCACTTGCTTGAATCTTTTTATACTTATGTTTCTCTACACATTCCTGTAAATTTTCCTTTTAAATAGATAACTCCTCACACTGTCTTTGTAGAGTAAGAGAAATGCAAGCAAGGGAAACAAATAATACACTGGAAATCACAAGTAAAACAATGTAAATACAATAATCAATAACAGTACATATGTATAAAATTGTCCTTACAAAAGAAGTTGTTTTTCAAGCATGTCATTTTGCTATGCACTACCCATCAAGCACCATTTTAAATAGTCAAAGTGTAAATTGATGATTATAGAGAAAGCATTGTGAGGAATAATCTATTCCTCCTGCCTATAGAAGAAACACTGATTGCTGCTGAGAGTAGAAAATGCTGTTTCTTTGTGGGAAATAAACTTTTCATCAGGATTCTTTTGAATAGTGATATTCAACTCATTCTGCAAGTTCATTTTCATATTTTCTTTTAAGGAAGGTTCCTCATATCCTCAGAGCTGTGTAGGGGAAGAAGACCTACTCTCCTTGCCCAGCAACCGTCTTTGTTATAACACTAGCCTTTACAGTTGTTTCTGTTTTTTTATTTCATTCTTTTGTCTCAAGACAAAAAGAAATGGAATTCCCTGATACTGCTGTTTCAGGATTCTGAAGGATGAAGACATGCTTACAATAACTAGAAGTCACTTACCATTAGCTATCTATGTTGTAAATTGTGAACAGGAAAAGTAAAAGTACTATTGGTAAACAAATACGTTTGTTAGCACATTTCAGAGTTTCAGGTAACTCCTCATGGAGTTAATAACTTAAAAAAAAATTCCATCAAGACTATTCTGACTCATAGCACCCTATAGGACAGAGTGGAACTGCCCCATAGAGTTTCTGAGGAGCACCCGGTGGATTTGAACTACTGATCTTTTGATTAGCAGCTGCAGCACTTAACCACTGTAGTAAGTTAATAACTACACAGACAAAAGAACATCTTCAAAGAGTACTTAAGAAACAATGTGTATGTGGCTAGTTAGGACAGAGAAGCTGAAATGCCATTACTAACTTGAAACACAGGTTGTCGTACTACTGGGAACTAAAACTCTATATATCAGTGTCACCTCTCCACTATGACACACTGGTGGTATAGTGGTTAAGTGCTATGTCTGTTAACCAGAAGGTTGGCAATTCAGATCCACAAAGTGCTCCTTGGAAACCCTATGGGGCGGTTCCACTCTGTCTATAGGGTAGCTATGAGCTGGAATTGACTCAGGGTCAGTGAGTTTTGGTGGTTTGATTCTCTCAAACAGGATACTCTTCTCATTTACACGGATTAACTCTAACCTTGTTCTAAAAGACAGTGCTGTCCCATAAATTCTGATTCACGGAAAACTCACATCTTAGAGACTAGAACAGTTCTCTTGGCTGGAATCTTTAGGGAAGAAGATTGCCAGGCCTTTCTTTTACAGTACAGCTGCCTGGGTTCCAACCTCAAGTCTTTCCTTATAATTTTACAGGGTTATATAATATGTTAGTTCTTCCTGTTGAGAATTGTTAGTTAAATAATGATGCAAGCCCCAAGATCTTGCAATGAAGTCAAGGTAGCTTATCAGAATAATTTATCTTTGTCTATAGCTACTGCTATTACCAAGACATTGTTTTCTTGCTTTATTGACATGTTAATTCATTATTAAATGAATTATTTTAACATAAAATTGGATGAAGTGATCTCTAAGGCTGTATTTGGCTTTTATTTTATATGTTGCCTAATTTTTTTTCAAACTATGTATATTAGTTATTTGGTACTCTTCTCACAAGTGGGTGGTTTTAATAAACAGACATTTATTTTGTCACAGATTAGGAGGCTAGAAGTCCTAATTCAGGATTCTGGCTCTAGAGGAAAGCTTTATCTCTTTGTCAATCATGGGGGAAGTTTCTTGTCCTTTTTCAGCTTGTATCTCTTTTCCTTGATGAGCTTCATGTGGTATGGAGATATCATCTCTTATTTCTGCTTCCTTGCTTAATCTTCTCTTTTTATCTCAAAAGACATTAATTTAAAACATATCCTACACTAATAGTGATATTCAAAATGTTTTCACTGGCTAATTCTTTTCAGAAATAGACTGCCAATTTCTTCCTCTAGAAGAAGGAAAGATGGAGAGAATGCATCTTACATACTTTGGAAATGTTGTCAGGAGGGATCAATCCCTGAAGAAGGACATTGGTCTTGGTAGAGTGAAGGGTCAGCAAAAAGGAAGAAGACCCTCAGCAAGATGGATTCACACAGTGGCTACAACAATGGGCTTAAGCACAAAAATGATTGTGGACATGGCACTGGACCGAGCACTGTTTAGTTCTGTCACACACAAGGACACTGTGAGTCAGAATCAATTCGACAGCACCTAACAACAATAACAACAACACACTAAAACTGCCTTATTCATGTAAACCCATTCGCAAATGTGGTTATAATAACTGTTAAAAAAACAATAACTAAAATAAAAGTTGTTGTCAAGTTAATAGTGACCCTGTGGACAAATTCACACCGTTTCCAAGAAGAATCTGATTGATTCCAACTGTTGACCTTTCACTTAACAGTCACAGTACTTCACCACTACACTGCCAGGGCTTCTGTAACTGCTGTTAGGATTAGGATTTATAATACATCATTTGGGGAGGCACAATTCAATCCAGACCAGTGTGTAATTTTAGTTCTCAGTACTTCCAGGTCATAATCATATACCTATAACTTCTGGAAGTGCAAATACTGTCCAATACATCTAAGGGGAGGAGCTACCAAAACTGCTACTAGGCCCTCTATATTTTTCTCACTCATTTGTTTTCTCCATATGTTAGTCATAAATTCACAAATCATTCTATTATTTGAACTCACTATTAGAAACAAAATGTTTATCAGAAACCTTATCCTCAAGAACAACACAGAGAAAACAGTGGTCGTTAGATGGGAGAGAGAGACAGAAGACCCCACAGTTGGCTCTTTTCTTCAGTGTACATTACACCAGTGTACCTCCTCAAAACCCAGGGGAATGGAAACCATTATTTAAAGATCACTGGACTTTTTTAATACAAACTAGTTTCCACAAAAGCCATAAGAGAAGGAATGATTTCATTCACACATAGTTCCATTATGTCTCCAAAATTTCTGTGTGATTAAGCTTAAAGATAGAAATATTTCTGGCTTTGTCTCTGGACTATAACAGTAAATTACTGTTTCAAGATGACTACTATTAAGTAGCTTCCTTTTTTGTTAGTTCCATGGATATTTTTGAGAAAATACATTTAAAAACAAAAAAGCTGCAAAAAGGTAGCTACTAGGATTATTCATGGAAGTGCTTTTTACCATCAACTGACTTTTTCCCAAAAAAGACTCTTGGAACAGATGCTGTCACCTTTTGATATTCTTGTCTATTTATCTATATTTGAATGACTAAACTGAAAATTTATCAAGTTATGCAAAGAATGCCATTATTCCTACATGCGAATGGTATTTCAAATCTTTCTAATTTATTTAAGGAAGGTATATTAAAGTACAGTAAAACATAATTTGTGAGCTCCCTGAGAGTAGGGATTTGATTCATTTATATTTTTATCCTTATAGTTTAACTCCCAGCATGGCAGAACATACATTCATTAAAAATTTGTTAGTTGAACACCAGGTTTTCTCTGTGTGAGGGAGGACAGAGGAGAAGGAAACAAAGGGAGAGGAGTTAAAAGCTTCCAGTAACCAGGTAAAAGAGTGATAGCTAGGATAAGAGTGGTAACCAGGGTTACAGACCATGCAGGGTCAAATTTGTATATATACATATATACATATATATATGTAATATATACAGTTGTTTTATTACTGAGAACAAATATATTAGAAGATACACCAATTTAATAATTTCTACATTTACAATTCAATAACATTCATTACATTCAAGTTTTTCAACCATTCTAATCTTCGTTTTCTGAGTTGTTCCTCCCCTAATACAACCGCTCCCTAAATTTCCTATTTAATTTTCCAGTTTTTATTCTCAGTTTGAGCCCATGTAGTTCTAAAAGAACACAGTGCTCAAGATGGTCATTTTTACTAATTAAGTTAAGGTATTATTTGGCTTAAAGAAAGATTCAGAGGATATTTTGGTTTAAGTTTTACAATTTAAAGATTATCTGGGGGCAATAGTTTCAGTAGTGTGTCTAGTCTCAGTGGCTCCATAAGCTGGGATTGCACGAGTATTTTAAATTCTCATCTTCATTTTCCCCCTTTTGATCAGGATGCTTCTATAGAATTTTTGATCAAAATATTCAGTAATGGTAACCGGGCCCCATTTTTTTCCCCTCCTTTTACTCTATTGTTATGACATAAATGGTTGTTTTTCATGAAGGGAATTAGTAACACACTGCATTTTCTCCTTCTTCAGTGTTGTTAAGAGTCTGAATTGGCTGAAAGGCAACAGGCAATTCCTGACTCTCCTTCAACAGTTGATCCAGGACTCTAGAGACCAGTTGTTGTAACTTAAATAGCCTCTTTCAAGCTTTTAAGACTGCATACACTATGCGATGAACTAAGAGGTAGCACAAAAACACTAAACAAGTTACCAGGTCAATTAAATAGAGTGTACCAAGAAACCATGACCCTAAACCTCCAAACTAGGAAGCCAAACCCCATAATGTTTTTGGTTGCCCGTAAGCAGTGTCAGCTGTTCTTTGCTGTTGTGGTTTTGAACACATCTGTCGTGGTCATCTAGTGTGGCTGTAACACAAATACCACAAGTGGATGGTTTTAACAAAGACAAATTTATTCTTTCACAGTCTAGCAGGCTAGAAGTCTAAATTCAGGGTGTTGGCTCCAGTGAAAAGCTTTCTCTTGGATGATTCACAAAATGAGGACAACCACAAAACACTGAGAATCATGGGACAGACAAACTGCTACACACATTGGGGGGTGGAGTGTAATTTAATCCTTGACAGTTATCTATCACACAACATCTTTTAATTCAATATTTTTACGTGTGGACAACTTTCTGGCATCAATTACATTAATTGGCTGTGCAACCCTATGTGTAATCAATACAATTTTTCCATTATTGGAAACCAGAACTCAGTGCTCCCTAAACAATAAGCCTTTCTTTCTCTCCTCCCTATCCTGGTATTCACTAAGAAGCTTTGGTCTGTATACATTTGTCTATTTTGTCTTTTTGTATTGATGCTATATTGTGATGGAAGAAACAATTGACATTTTCTAATGTTTTTTAGAATTGTGTATGTGGGGGGGGCTAGTAAGAAAGATAAGGAAAAATTAATTAAAAATAAACAATTTTCCAAGAGTGAGATTAGGTAAAGCTGCTGGTGAAGCGGTTGGAGTATGACCTTGATGGAAGAGGTGATGTGTTCAGATGGGTGGTTCTTTTTTTTTCACATATCATATCTGAGATATCTAATATAGACATATGGTGGAAGTTTCTTGTACACACACACACAAAATCCTGATGGCTTAGTACTTAAGTGCTACAGCTGCTACCAAAAGTTCAGGAGTTCAAATGCACCAGATGTTCCTTGGAAACTCTATGGGGCAGTCCTACTCTGTCCTATAGGCTCGCTGTAAGTTGGAATTGACTTGACAGCAATGGGTTTATATATCTATATACACACACACATATGCATATATAGGCACATAATTTATGATTTTGGGGAATGATCTGAGACTGAGGAATGAAATTCAGCAGTCAGTAATATTTCTTCAGTATAAATTTGTGGAGAGAAGAGAAAATATGAATTAGTAGACATAGGTAGAAAAACATAGTTGTTCTTTATCTATTTAGTGGTATATCTAGGATATTAAACCAGCCCAATGTTATTCTTCAACCATGGTAGTGTGTTAATTATAAGGTTAATGAGGTTGACTTGCATTTTTTGAGCTAATATTATACAGCAAAATTATCTAAAAGGGATGTCAGATGATTAGACAATGGCAGAATTTCAGTGCTTGCCATAAGCACCATTTTCCATATATACACTGCTGGCTGTATTAATACAAAGTGTTCTGTGGCATTATGTGCCCAGGGTGGTGTAATACCTGCCACACTCTAGTTATGCCTCTGATCTCATTGTAAAACAAATGAGAATCAGTACAAATGAGGATAAGTGTACATGAAACAAAGTGGAGTTAGAAGCATTCTTCTGAATTTCACAGTTGTTTCTCATAGTTTGGTTTACCTTCAGAACAGTGTGCAAAAGTCAAGAATAGTTTCTGGTAAGTACGTAATTGTATGCTTTTCAGCAGTACCAAAAGACAGTCACTTTAACCAATTAAGAATGTAAGAGCACAAGTGGGTTTAAATTTTTTATCATCACATCTTGTTGTTTTTGGTTGCCATCAAGCTGATTCCTGTTTATTTTGTTCAATAAAACAAAACTAGTTGTTATCAAGAATCCCTGGTGTCATATTGATTAAGAGCTATGGCTGCTAACTGAAATGTTGGCAGTTCAAACCCAGTAGTTGCTCCTTGGATTTGGTCTGACTCATGTCAACCCAATCTATGTCGGAATAGAATTGTAGTTTGCAGGTTTTTCAGTGTCTCATTTCTTGGAAGTGGGTCAGCAAGGCTTTCTTTCAGGGTACATCTGGGTGAACTTAGCTTTCTAATTCGAATAGCATATCTTTTCTTCTATTGATTTTCTATTTTATTGTCAGACCATGAATAAATACTCTGAGTATTTCTTCAGCAAATGAAATTATATGCATTCTGCAGCTAAATATGGTGAGAAACAGCATATGACAAGCTTGAAGCAATAGGGGAGAGTGAGAAAACATGGTAGACTTACTCATGCATGGGCATTTTTTTTTTCCATTTGCTAATATATCATCAGACCGCATAAAGCAAAACCTGAAATTGTTCTGCTTAACGCAGTACTTCAGCTCTGCCCGCTCTGTACTTTGATCTTCAGGGCTCAGGGAATGGGAGGCTTAAAGAGCATCTAGATAATTTCACTGATCAGAAAATAGAATTTCATTTTTCATACCTAAGTTTTCATTTCTATTACATAAGTGAGACACTGTGTGATGCTTATAAAATATAGAGACTCAAATTAAACCACCATGAAACATATGTGTAAAAGCTGACAACTTCTCTGTCAGAATCAACTTCTCTGTCATAAACAGTATTGAATCCTATAAGCAATTACTTTTTTGGTCCCAAATTATAGCAACTTTATACAACATTCAGAAAACCCTGGTGGCATAGTAGTTAACAGCTGCAGCTGCTTACCAAAAGGTCAGCCGTTTATATCCACCAGGTGCCCACTGAAACCCTGTGGGACAGTTCTCCTTGGTCCTGTAGGGTCTTTGTGAGTTAGAATCAACTTGATGGCAGCAGGTATAGGACCCATAGAAGCAGTAGCAGATTGCCACATCTTTCTCCTAAAGAGCAGATTGCAGGTTTGCACCACTGAACTTTAAGGCAGGATCCCAGCACTTAACCACTGTACCGCTAAGGCTCCTTTTATCTATGTCAGACAATCAAAATGTTCAGTCTAATTATAAACCTAAGAGTCAAGTTGTGCCAATACAGTGTGAGCAGGAGACCCTCCAATAAGATCCTTATCATGCAAGACTAGACAGACTAGACCACATAAAATGCCAGGGCTTTTACTCTTCCAATGAGTGGAAGGTAGAGGCAGAAGGACTCTTTGTCAGTCAAGTCTGTCATGCTCTCCCAAATCACAGGCTCTGCCCTGAAGATTTGGGCATTAGTTATAGGACTAAATTTACCCTGATTCTCCAGGTCTAAATGAGTATCTTGGAGTCTTACTTGTGTGGTGTGCCATGACTATCTAGCTGTCTGTGCATGACAAATGAAAATATTTCTCTACTTATTGTTACATAAAATTCCAAGCAGACTGTCCACCCTAGGTATCTATCAGGTAGTTTTCAAGGGAGAGAGGCCTATGTGCTGTGACACACAGAACTTTTTTTGATGGTAGCATGAATCATTCCCAGGAATAGTCCTCAGAGCTCCCAGAACAAGAAAATTGTAAGTAGTTAGAATTGAGAACAAACAAAGGGGTTGAATACAGTTTTTCATGAAAGGTGAATGTGCCCAAGGAAAATACTCTTTGGCAGTGGCATTCTTTTCTATGTAGAGCAGGCATGCACGACTTCTGAAAAGGGTTTATGGCTTGAAATTTTCTTTGAGCAGAATGTTTGAAATCACACAAGCTGGAGTGGCAAATAAGGCAAAGCAATTCCCCTCTGCAGAAAAATCAGCAGAAGCTTTCAAACATATGAGTTATGAAACAACACAGCTGGGATTCTTTTTAAGCAGCATGTCAAGCTATTACTCAGACCACTGAAGATGTGGTTTTGCTTCCTGCTATGTTTCTCTGAAAATCAGTTGAAAAGAACTAGCTAGCTGCATTGAAAATGAGAGACACATGAAAACTAGTATATGCTGTTCACTCAAGGGTTTTTCTATTTTGTGGAAACTTCATTCTTTGTTATTATTAAAATCACAATGCTGCCACTAAAATAAATTATTGAGGTTATTTAGATCCTTATGTGACAGGTGGAGGTGAGCCATGGAAGAGAATGTGATGGAGAGAATACATTGTTTCAGATCTGAGAACTTGAACACCTGAACAGCAGTACTTGTTTCAGAGGCTTGTAATGAAGGGAAAAAAAATTTCCCCAATTTTAAAACAAACATTATAAAAATACAAACCAACTAGAATAAGTATTTCATGAAGATTAAGTAAGAAAATGGAAGCTTCAGGGGTGCAATGGTTAGGTGCTTTGCTAACTGAAAGGTTGACAGTTTAAATCTTCCAGGTGCTCCTTGGAAGCTCTATGGGACAGTTCTACTCTGTCCTTTAGGGTTACTATGAGTTGAAATTGACTAAATGGCAGTGGTGAAAGAGTATTAATGAGAATTATTTTTTAAATTGCAAGCTTGTAGACAGACATAATAGACACCATTGTGCATTTTTCCAAGAACCTCATGAAGAATCTAACTGAAAGTAGAAGCCAGCATATCCTTACTGTTTGTGGATCAGAGAAAGGAGCATTTACAGCCTGAAAGGAACAATCCCATAGGGTTAGAGAAGCCACAGACGTGTGGATTAACCCACTACCATGAAGTCAATTCCAAATCATAGCAACCCTATAAGACTGAGTAGAACTGCCCCATGAAGCTTCCAAGAAGCACCTGGAGGATTTGAACTGCTGACTTTTTGGTTGGCAGATGTAACATGTGGATGGAAGAACTAATTAATAGCTATAGTCCCCAAGTAGATCTGCTGGGACAAGATCTACAGATGTTTTTTATCTATATAAGAGATGAATAAAAATTTTGAACTGCAAATAAAGCAGTCATAGCATCTATATTTTAGAAACAGTTATATGTGCAGTATGAAATAAATCTAGTTTTTTAAATTTATTGTCTTAGACTATGAATTGCAGACATGCTATTCTGCATACGAAAGATAGTGAAAATTACACATCTTCCTTCTCCATTCTTCCTGACAAAATGCTGAATCTAAATAATTTTAGAAACAATAATTCATTTTAAAAGCTCATTTTTCAGTTGACTGATGTTAATATAATCACATCAATAAATAATATCATATATGAGGCCCAATAATTAAGTACATGAACTTAATTGTTCTAAGTGCTACAGTCACTGTATAGCTGTCTGTGAGGAAGTTTTTAGCCAGTAAACAGACAACTGTATTGAAACACCCTACCTACTCACTTGATCTTGTCCCTAATGTTTTTCTTTACTTGAAAAGAAGTATTGAAAGGAAGACTTTTTGATGACATTCAGGACATCAAGGGTAATACTATGACAGCTCTGATGGCCATTCCAGAAAAAGAGCCCCCAAATTGCTTTGAAGGGTTGTCTAGGCACTGGCATTGGTGTATTGCTTCCAAAGGTGAATGCTTTGAAGGTGACTGCAGTGATATTCAGCAATGAGGTAAGTAGTCCTTTTTCTAGGATGGGATAGTGAACTTAATTGTCAGAACTAGTATATCATACATCAAGACTATGGTCGACTTGTATGAAAAATAAACTGCAACTAATACAAAATTTACTAAAATAAAAAAACTAATAAATAGTAAGTTCCACATTTTCAAATTGAATACTGAAATTAAATCTATGCTTTATTATATACATGTATATATATACGTGTGTGCGTGTCTGTAGAATGAGAGAAAGACAGAAAGTCTATTCATATAACACTAAGAGAAACAGTGCTCAAATGCTTAGAACATTTTTTATGTTTTGATATTCTTAATTAGAAAGCTAAAGCCAAGTGCTGTTGAGTCAGATCTGACTCATGGCTTAATTAGAAAAGCATTTGAAAAACAACTGAAACACTGATGATGATAAAATTATTAATACACTCAGTACATAACTATAATTTTCTATCTCATGGGTATACTAATACAGAAAAATAATAGTATAAGTTATAGAGAACACTAGCTACCAATATAAAAGACCAATATTTGATAGCTGATTATGGCACTTGTCTGGTTGGCTATGCAAACTGCTAAACAGTGAAATTTCAGAATAATAATTTAAAAGGAAAAAGAGATATGACAATTTTCATTAATAATATAGCTTGTGAGTTTGCCAAGTGCTGTCAAGTCAGATCCAACTCACGGCATGAATTTATTGCTCCATAAAAAAAATGGCCACAAATTTAAGGTCTTAAAATACATACACTTACGATCTTGCTTTCAGTGGGTCAAGAGCCTTGCAAGGTTTGGTTATGTCCTCTTCTCAGGGTCTTCAAAGCTCCAGATAAGGTCCCAACTATATCGTGTTCCTTTTGGAGGTCAGGATCCTCTTTCAATCTTACATGGTGGCAAAAGTATTTCTTTGGGCCATGTAACTGAGAGCCTAGCTCCTTATTGGCTGGAGACTGCCTTGCCCCCTGGAGAATGTTAACAGCTCTCTGCTACTGGTCCTATCTAGAGACCATTCACAACATAGTTGTTTGCTTATTTCAGGTCTATAGGGTAGCTTTTCTTTCCAGTTTGCTAAGATGGAAACTTATTAATCATCATTATAATAATACACAGGTATGACATCTTTGGCTATATTCTATTGGGTAGAAAAACATCACAGGTCCTGCACACACTCAGGAAATGAGGATTGATCAGGATTGTGGATCAATGAAAATCACTTTCTGGTGTGTTGGCTACACATAATAAAGGTATTAGGTATGATAGAAAATGAAAAGAGTGGACCACAAATTTGTACATATAAAATAGTATTTATTAAAAAAAACTTCTTGGGCTCAAATGGATCATCAAATTTTCTGCAATGACAATACAATATATCAATTTAGATACAAAATTGTTCTAAGGAGTTGAATCAAAATAGCAAAATAGTCAAACACTTCCTATGATCCCTCTAACAACGAAGACCCAAAAGAACAAATGAATTGGTTACATATGATATTCTAGGAGCCTTGAACATCAAAGAGAAAATTTAGAAATCAGACTGAGTGACAGGGAAGGGAGGGCAGGTCCAGAAGTACATAGGACTTCTCAAAACTGACCTACCAGGAATTGGCTGTAAACCATGTGGTGAATAGACTAGTGGGGTTTAGAGGGTATCCTCAAAGGAAGAGATTCAGTAGTGGGCATTATGCTCACACTTTTGGAAACAGTGGAAACTGGAACTCAGTTTTTAAAACTAAGTGGCTTGCATCTACCTACACAGAGATTTAATTTTTCCTCCTGAATAAACCTCTCTCCCTTTTCCCACTACTCTCTCCTCTTTTCTCCACGCTGCGCCCTGCTCTGGAGTTTGACACCAAGAACTGGTTCAGAAGTAGGACTCCTAAATCCTGCCCTGAGCCTTTATCCTAGATTCAAAGAGGAGGAAACTGAGTGAAGAAAAGGAAAAAAAAGAGAAAAATCCGCTGACTCCTCTGAGAGGGAAAATTCAGGGTATAAACAGTCTTTCACTTAGAATAACATAAAGGTAATATGCCATCCTCAATGACACTCAAGTACAGCTGCTAGCCCGCTGCCTTTCACAGTGCGTGAATCCAGATACCTGTACCTACACCAATCACCCTTGCGCATCTAGGACAATAGGGGAGAGCTGGCATCACATATTTGGTTGTTGAGTACCTTGACACCTGAACTGAATCCACAAAAGAGAAGTAAAGGGACTCTTGGATCCATGTCTAGCAACAGCTCTCACCTGAAAACAGGATGTTAGAGCTTCACAGGTACAAATAATCAAAATAGCGCACACGATCAGCCTATATGGGCATTTCATAAGGAAACAAGAATCTAGAAAATGGTAAGCAAACATAAAGTCAATAAATTAAAAAACTTACTGATAGCTTGGAGACAACAGTCAATATCAAATCACATAAAAAGAAAGACTACAACGGCTTCAGAAAGATAGCATAGAACATTAATAACATCAGCTAACAATCATTGACTAAAACATAGAACAGAACAACTGGATAGTAACTCAAGTAGGGAAATCACAAAAATAAATCAGAGGCAAAACACTAAAAGCAGGGCAACAGAGATGTCTTTATGTAAGCATTATAACAAAAAAAGAGGGACTTACAGAAAAATGTAATTATAGGTATTTCACACAAAGGGAAAGTCAAAGAAATATAAAGAAACTAAAGAATGGTTTAAATTTAGAAAAATAAGCATAAATATGAAAGTAAACAATGGAAATTAACAATTCCATGAATCAAAATATAGTAGAAAAGAACACTAAGCTAATGCAAGACCAACAGCATACAGAAGACTCAGCACAGAAAATTAAGTGGACCAAATGAACTGCCAATAGTGTAATAAAAAGGCATCAAACTGATAGCACTAAAATCATATTTATCAATAACTATGCTGAATGTAAATGGATTAAATGCACTAATAAAGAGACCAAGAGTAACAGATTGGATTAAAAAAAAAAAGGAAAAAAACAAAAATAATAAAACATGATCCATTTATACACTACATACTGGAGACACATCATAGACATAAAGACATGAACAAACTAAAACTCAAACACTAGAAAAAAATGTACATCAAGCAAACAACATCCAAAACAGAGCAGGAGTTGCAACATCAACTTGTGATAAAATAATCTTTAAACTTCACCATATTGGATAAGGAAGGATAGGACAGATGGATTAAACATTGAAAACTACAAAGGACACAACCAACAAAATATTAATGTACTCAATGACAGGGTTTCAAAATACAGAAAGTAAACTCTAACTGAATTAAAAACAAAAAGAGAGAGCTCCAAGATAACAGTAGGAAACTTCAATAAACACATTCTGTGATGGAGAGAAAGAAATTCATAAAGACGTGGAAGACCCAATGCTGCAATCAACCAACTTGACCTCATAGACAAATACAGAATGCTCTACCAAAATAGGCAAGTACAGTTTTTTTCTGGCATTTTCTGAAACTCTTGGAAAACTTCGTAGAATAGACCACGTATTAGGCCATAAAGCTAACCTTAACAAAATAACCTGGTGTTGTAGTGCTTAAGTGCTACGTCTATGTAAAGTCATTTTGGACTGAATGGATTATATCAAATTATTGTGAAGAATGAAATTCCAGAACACTTAATTGTGCTCATAAGCAACCTGTAAACAGTTCAAAAGGCAGTCATGTGAACAGAAATAGGGGATATTGTGTGTGGAAACCTAGTGGCATACTGATTAATTGCTATGTCTGCTGCTAACCAAAATGTTGGCAGTTCAAATTCCTCAGGTGCTCCTTGCAGACTCCATGGAGCAGTTCTACCCTATCACACAGGGTCACTGAATCGGAATTGACTCAATGGTAGTGGGTTTGGTTTAGGTCTGGTGTGGTTTAACGTCAGGAAAGGTGTTCATCAGGGCTGTATTCTTACACCATACCCACTCACTCTGTATGCTGAGCAAGTAATCTGAGAAGCTGGACTAGATGAAGAACAACAAGACTTCAGGATTGGTGGAAGTCTCATGAACAACCTTCAGTAAGCAGATGACACAATCTTGATTACTGAAAGGAAAGAACTTGAAACACATACTGATGAAGACCAAAGACCACAGCCTTCTGTATGGAATACACCTTGATTTATAGAACCCAAAACTCTCACAAGGGGATCAATAAACAACATCGTGAAACATGAAGAAACATTTGAAGTTGTCATGGGTTTCATTTTGCTTGGATCCACAGTCAACTTTATGGAAGCAGCAGTCAAGAAATCAAAAGTTGCATCACATTAGGCAAATCTGCTGCAAAAGACCTCTTAAGAGTGTTAAAAGAAAAAAATGTCACCCTGAAGACTAAGGTGCACCTGGCCCAGTCCAAAGTGTTTTCAACCGTCTCATACGCATGCAGAAGTGGGATGATGATGTTGTTAGTTGTTAGGTGCCATCGAGTTGGTTCCAATGCATAGCAATCTTATGAACAACAGAACAAAACACTGCGCCATGTCCACAATTGTTTTTATGCTTAAATCCGTTGTTACAGCCACCGTGTTGATCCATCTCATTGACGGTCTGCCTCTTTTTCGCTGACCCTCCACTCTGACAAACATGATGTCTTTCTCCAGGGATTGATCTTTCCTGGAGATGATGAATAAGGAAGACCAAAGAAGAAATAACACCTTTGAAATGTGGTGTTGGCGAAGAATATTGACTATGCCATGGACTACCAAAAGAACAAATTAATTTATTTTGGAAGAAGTACAAGAATGCTTCTCAGGTCTAAGGATGGTGAAACTTTGTCCCACATACTTTAGACAAGTTAGAAGGAGGAATCAATCCCTGAACATCATGCTTATTAAAGTAGCTGGCCAATGAAATATAGGAAGACACTCAACAACATGGACTGACACAGCTGCTGCAATGATGGGCTCTAGCATAACAATGATTATGAGGATGGCACAGGATCAGGCAGTATTTCATTCGTTCCCAACTGGGGTAGTTGTAAGTTGGAAAGGTCTTGATGGCACCTAACAACCACAACTTAAGAAATGAACGTTCCAAACCTGAGGAAAGTGTTTTCTCAGAACAGTTGAAGAAGTTCCTCAATATCCATCTTATCCATCAAACCTTTCTTTTATATAGCTTCTATGAATGTGGAATTATTTCTACAGATCACTTAGAAGCCAATAAAGGTCATGAAACTTAATTGGGGCCATCCAAAAGGATTTATTGGAAAACTCGCTAGTTGGAATATCAATATATTTGAGAAAAAAAAAATAAAAAGGAAAAGAATACAAGTTTACATAAATTGCTTTTGTTAAAATAACGCATTATTTCAGCTGGAATAATTTCAATGATTTAAAATTAGTAGTTCTCTTGTTCTTTCTGAGGCTGAGTATTTAAACTTGAACTAGATAAGGTATGCATTTCACATGACAGAATGAGAACAAGACATATGAAAATATAAAGCCACAAGGACCTGTGTTTATTTTGTGCTTGATGTTAATGCAGACTCCTGGCCTCTCTTAGCATCCTCAGCATTACTATAACTATGAATAGATGAGGTGAATTACATGCCACATTCTTTTAGCTACTAAATATGAGTTCATCTGTAGGTTGTCACTGTAATAACTCTGCAGCATTCCTTTTTGTCAAGCAATAGGAAACCTAGGATTATCATATCAAGTTTCCCAAGAATTATTACCTGTTCTATGCTCTGATTATACTGCTGATAAAATGAAGACTGTGGCACTGCTCCTGTACCCTGAAATCTAACAGTACAAAGCAAAAACAATGAGGTTCACGAACTGTATATATCTTCTGAGCTAAGACATTGAACAAAACAATTTACACTCATAATTTCAATTTGCACTCATAATATCCCTACAAGTACATATTGTTGCAATAATAGTGAAGGAAGCAAAGGGAACTATTTATAAAGTATTGAGACTCTCGTAAGATAATGCAAAGTAAAAATAAAAAAAAAAAAGAGCAGGAAATGCACATTAAAAAAATTTGCTGCTATTTTATTTCAGGGAACTTTTCTGTTGTGGACAGCTGTGATAAGTTTCAGTGGGATCTGATGAAGAAAACACCCTGCGAGGTTGGTTGCCCAGTGCTTCATAAACTGTCTGGAGTGAGAGTCTCTTTAAAAAAAAGAAAGTCTAATTTATTGATCATGAATATATTTGCAAAAAATAAATTCAAGTTGAGTCTCAACTGGTAACACAAGAATAAAAAGGGGTGCATCCTCAGATCTCCACTGAAAGACCACAATTGATGGTCCAGCAGTTTCGGGTTCCCATGGGAGCATGGCCCCTGGCCCTGATGCTGCCCTTGCCCACAAGTCATAATGAAGGTCCACTCTTTGGACACAAATGGATTGGACTTGGCGATGCAGAGTGAACAAATATTGGATGCACTTTATGGTTCTATGCATCCATAGGATATCATCCTGCTGACCTCTGGCTGGAGGAAGGAGAGTGGGTGGAGAGGAGGGCAAAGGAGACTATTGGGAGGATGAGATATGTATGGAGAAAAGAGGTATAGTGTGCTGTCACCGGGCAGGGAGAGCAGTGGAAGCTGCATATAGGTGGGCATGTAAATTTATACAGGAATGTACATTTTCACTCAGTCATATTAAATTAAAATAATAATAATAAACTAATTTAAAAATATCAAAGATACAGAGTTGTCCTATTTGTATTGTTAAATTCAATAGATATGTAATTACTTTTAAACAATTCCATGAAAAATTCTAAATGCTTATTCTGAATTTGTTTTCTTTCCAGTTAAGGACTACCAGCAGAAAAAGTTATGGGTCTAAATACATGCATGGGACATATTTTGAAGAATACCAAGGTAGTGGGATCACATGTTGACATGCTAGTTAAATTTACAAAATGATGAGATTCTAAAGGTATTTGTTATCATATGACATATCACTATTGTAGGTAAATAGAAAATTACCAAATCAAATTCATTAATATACAGTCTATGAAAGGCTAAATCATTGCTTGAATGGACAACTCTGTATGTAAAGATGTAGATTTCCAGTAAGAATAAGATGTAGTATACTTGAAAAAAAATTACATGTTAAAAAAATGCAATATACTTGAGAAACATCTTCCTGTATATTGTCAGAAAAACATTTATAAATATAATTTCTCCAAAATTATTATTAATAAATATTCAGAACATTATTAAGGTTGTGTGTCAACTTGGTTAGGCCATTATTCTCATTTGTTGGGCAGCTGTGATGAAGTTTGGCAGTCATATGATGATGTGATCACTTCCATGATGAGATTTGATCTAATGTGATCACCTCCACCCATGAATCTGCTATGAGTAGCCAGCCAGCTGAAAGGGAGTTTCTTTGGGCAGGCTGCCTGCACTGAATATAAGACTTTCTGGGAGGGCTCATGGGATTTTGCTCAGTATCCTGAAGCTGGCTCCCGTTCCTCTGACCTCTGGTTCTTGGGACTTGAGCTAGTAGCTTGTCTGCAGTCTTGTCTCTGATCTTTGAATTTGTTGGTCTTTTCAATCTGTGAGCTTGCCCCACTGTATGATGTGCTGATCTTGAGTCTGCCAGCCCCTGAGGGTATGTGAATAAGGAAAAGCATTCAGCCTGACTCACAAAGAGCAGACAGTCCAATCTTTACAACCAAGTGAGTCTTTCCTTGATTTAAAACAGAACAAAACTCTGCATTTGTATGTTTTACAGGTACGCTTCTCTAGGGAACCTGACTTAAGACAGCAGGTAGGTAGTTTAAAGATATATTTTACTGAAAAATTTTTCTTTAGGTTCTTCAGTATGGATTAACATATGATCAACAACTGGAGGTTCTTACATTCTTGTGACAGTCAATATGCATAAATACACGTTCCCGAACAGATAGCAACTTTACTACTACCTGAAGAATGGAACATGGCCTAAAAAAAAGAATATTTTCACTCTAAGAACATAATACTAGGTTGTCTCCAACAAGTTGAAAATGATAATTGAAAACCATTATTTAATTTTCAATATTGTAATTTACTTTTTTTATTGAAATTGCTCTTTGAGTCAAACTCAGGTAAAAGCTGAATTTAGCTTACAGATATTGTTCACTGAGTAATTTCACTTCCTGATGTACTCAAAGATGAATTACTTGATACATTTACTCCCAGATAACTGACAGATTTTATGGACTTGTTGAAAAGAAGCCAATTAAATATAGAATGATATCTGCCAAAATAAGTCTAATTGCTTAAATATATAGCTGACACTGTGCCATTCTTTCTGCAATTGATGAGACTGCAGATATGATTGTCTGTTGAGTCCACTTTTACAATATGAAAATAAAACATCATATATAGCACTGAAGAAATTTCGTTTAATTTTATGTCTAATAATAGTAAAGGGTACTTTAATATCATTCAAAGTGGGTTTAAATCATCGAGGCAGATATAAGTCATTAATGAAAAAATCATAGAGTAAAATGCATTACACTAAAATATTAATTGATGTATTTTGAAACTTAATTCTAACCCTCTCTTTTTCCTGAGACTCTTTCTGTGTCTCTATAAATATAATCTAGGGAATAATTTAGATTTGCTACCACTGAATTGTTGCCACCAGGTCAATTCTTAATTATAGTGATCTCATGTGTTACAGAACTCAGTACTGTCAAATAGATTCTGACTCATAACTACCTATAGGACAGAATAGAAGAGCCCCATGGAGTTTCCAAGGAGAGGTTAGTGGAATTGAATTGCTGGCTTTTAGATTAACAGTCCTGCGGCATAGGGCTAAGTGCTAATCAAGAGGTCAAATCCATCCAGTACTCCTTGTAAACCTTGTGGGACAGCTGTACTCTGTCCTACTATATGGCTTATAGTTGAAATGGATTCGATAGTGGTGGGTTTAGTTTTCATGTGCTAGGGAATAGAACTGGTCCACAGGGTTTTCTTGACTATAATCTTTACAGAAACAGATAGCCAAGCTGTCTTCAACAATACTGCCTCTTGTGTTTGAATCACTAACCTTTAGGTTAGTAGTCAGTTGTAAATCCCATATTTATACATGTATACAGAGTTAAGGCTAGAATGACGAATGTTCATTTGCTTCTTGTAAATTTCCCCACAAAGTGATAGGTACTATATATAAACCCTATAAAAGAATAATCATGCTCACTTGTTCCATATTGATAATGGTAACCTCAAAACCCATACCTGGTCAAGATGGCCGACTAAGCAGACGTTTCCTTATATCCCTCTGGAAACCAAGACCTGAAATGACAATCAAACAGAGCCTTCTGAGCACCTAATCAGCCTCAGAACACGGCACAGAGCTGTTAATTGGGACTTCATACCACTCAGCGAAAAACCTCCTCTCTTTCACTGACTCCCACTCCTGGCTAGCCCTGGCTCTCACCGACGGAAGGTAAACGCACCATTTTGACTTTTTTTTTCCTCTGTCTCGGCTGGTGGGTGGAGCTGGGTCTTGCCTGGCGGCTGGACTCAGAAGCGCTGCTGGGGGGATAGGCAGGCGAAATTCCCATATTCTGAGAGCCAGGCTCGGCACTCTGTTAATCTAGACACTTTGAGCCTTTCGTTTTGTAGCTGCCTCAGTGGGGTTTGTGCGGGGCTCCGCAGTCAGGGTGCGGGACGCCATGTTGGTACTGAGATTTTAGCGGGACCTCATTATTAGCCTGGGCGCCAGCGCCTACAAATGGGACAGTGCTTCTCCATCAGAAAAGTAGTGACTTTGCACAGTGCTGCCTACGTTGGGGTCCCTGCAACAGAAGCAGAGGAATCACTACCTCTGGGCACCTTTAGCCCTTCTCTCTGCTGCCTGTGTGGAGGACGCCATCTTGGGTACGGTGGCCGCAGCTGGACCTAATTCTTAGCTTGGGAGCCAGAGCCTGCCCACAGGAGAGCTCTTTTCTATCACAAAACCAGTACTGGACGCAGTGTTTGATAAGGCTAGGCCCTGTCAGCAGAGGCCTCCAGGGCAGTAGCAGTGTTGTATTCTGAACTACTTTGTTATCATCTGGGGTTGGATACACTGGTGCTTACTTTGTCAGATAAGAAGAGGGACCTCTACACCTGAAAACTTAACTGACTTGTGAACTGGTCAGATACCTTTTGCTTTACATTTGAAGACAGCCTAGAGAAACATTTGCAATCCATCCTCACAGTACCTCTTCCAGCCTCTATATACTCACACGGGACCCAAAAAGCAACAGACAATTGTGGCATACAAGCAATCACTCATGGCTTCAGAAGGCTCCCAAACAAAGCAACCAAGGAGCTTTCCAGATGAAGAAACTTTTATGAAAGCATCAGGAAGTGAATACAAATTGATTATATACAGGGCCCTTCTAGACCTTATACAAAATGCAGCAGAACAAAATGAAAAATTAAGCAAGTTGTTTGATCTGATGGAACACCAGTACTCTGAAATCCAACAGATCAAGAAGAAAATCAAAGACATAGAAACTTCCATGCAAAGCCAAGGAAATAGAATGGAACAAATGGAAAAAAGAATTTCTTACTTGGAAGACAGAGCTACTGATGCCAGTGTCTATGAGCAGAAATCAGAAAAAAGAAGCAAGAAAAATGAAGAAACATTAAGAAGCATGTGGGACTCTATTAAGAGGAACAACCTTCGATTAATTGGAGTCCCTGAACAGGGTGAGACATCTGAGAACACAGAGTATTATTGCTGAGCTGCTGAAAGAAAACTTCCCAGAAATCATGAAGGAAGAGAATATAGACATCTCAGATGCATATCGTAGAGAATATAGACATCTCAGATGCATATCGTACGCCACCCAATATAGATCTCAAAAGAAAGACTCCAAGACATATTATAATCCAGCTTAACAAAATGAAACATAAGCAGCAACTCTTAAAGGCAGCAAGACTCAAGGCAAAGCTAACATTCAAAGGAAACCCTGTAGGCTCTCGTCAGATTTCTCAGCAGAAACCATGCTGGCACGGAGACAGTGGCATGACACATTCAAAGTCTTGAAGGAGAAGAACTTCCAACCAAGAATTATATATCCTGAAAAACTATCTTTCAAATACGAAAATGAAATTAAGACATTCCCAGACAAACAGAAACTCAGAGACTTTGTAAAAACCAAACCCAAACTACAAGAAATACTGAAAGAAGATCTTGGCTTTGGTTTAGAAGAACAAAACCACTAACTTTATATTTTAGAACGACACACTACTCAATACTCATTTAGGGAAGGCTCCGAAGTAAATCATAGCTTTGATTTGGAAAGAAGCAATCCAGTGATCATCAGGAAAACTATGGTGTCATCGTAATAAAAAGAGGGATGCACTACAGTCGTTATAGTCCTTCCAGATGGAGAGGAAGATGACAAGACTGGTACCAATTAAAATTGGGTTTATAAATAGTTTATTAAAGGGGTTCATAGGGGCAGCTATAAAGCACAACAAAGATGTATCATACCATGTCAAGAAATCTAACACAAGTCTCAACAACTATAAAACCAGCTCTGAAAAAGGTGAAAAATCAACTCACAAAAAAGAGTGCCCAAGAACAGACTAATAAGAACAACAGAGAAAACACCAAAATAAAAATAAACATATCACAATGGCAGCAGTGAACACATACCTATCAATAATTACATTGAATGTGAATGGACTGAATGCTCCAGTAAAGAGACACCGAGTGTCATCTTGGATCAAAAGACACGACCCATCCATATGTTGTCTACAAGAAACTCACTTGAGACCTAAAGACAGGAACAAACTGAAAATTAAAGGATGGAAGAATATATATCAAGCTAACAATGAACAAAGAAGAGCAGGGTTGGCAATTCTAATCTCAGACAAAATCAATTTTAATGTCAAATCCACCATCGTGGACAAAGATGGACACTATTTATCGTTGAAAGGTTCAGTACACAAGCAAGACTTAACTATACTAAACATTTATGCACCTAATGTGAGAGCAGCTAAATATGTCGAAGAAACACTGACTACACTCAAAAGAGAGTTAGATGACTCCACCATAATAGTGGGAGACTTTAACACTCCACTCTCATTACTAGACAGATCATCTAGAAAAAAGCTCAGTAAAGATACAGAAGACCTCACTGACACAATTAACCAACTAAACCTCATTGATATATACAGAACTTTCCACCCATCAGCAGACAACTACACTTTCTTCTCCAGTGCACATGGAACATTCTCCAGAATTGACCATGTGATAGGCCATAATGCAATGCTCAACAAAATCCATAACGTTGAATTACTGCAAAGCATCTTCTCAGATCATAAAGCCATCAAAGTTGAAATCAATAGCAGAAAAAACAGAGATAGGAAGTGGAACTCTTGGAAACTGAACAACATCTTGCTCAAAAAAACATGGGTTATAGAGGAAATCAGGGATGAATTAAAGAAATTCGTGGATTCCAATGAGAATGAAAACACTTCCAACCAGAACCTATTGGTTACAGCCAAAGCAGTGCTCAGAGGTCTGTTTATCTCCATAAATGCACACATCTGGAAGGAAGAAAGAAACCAAATCAAGGAACTAACTCTACAGCTTGAACAAGTAGAAAGAGAACAACACAGGAACCCCTCGGGCACCAGAAGAAAGGAGATCATAAAGATTAGAGCAGAGCTAAATGAATTAGAGAATAGAAAAACAATTGAAAAAATTGAAAAGACCAAAAGCTGGTTTTTTGAAAAGATCAACAAAATTGACAAACCACTGGCTGAACTTACTAAAGAAAAGCAGGAAAGGAAACAAATAACCCAAATTAGAAATGAGAGGGGAGTTGTCACCACAGATGCAACAGAAATCAAAATTATCATAACAGAATACTATGAAAGACTGTACTCTAACAAATTTGAAAACCTAGGGGAAATAGACCAATTCCTTGACTCATACCACCTACCCAAATTATCACAACGTGAAGCTGAACAACTTAATAAACCCATCACAAAAGAAGAGATTGAAAAGGTCATCAAAACAATGCCAACTAAAAGAAGTCCGGGCCCAGATGGCTTCACGGCAGAATTCTACCAAGCATTTAGAGAAGAGTTATCCCCAATACTATTGAAACTATTTCACAGTATAGAAAGGGATGGAGTACTCCCAAACTCATTCTATGAAGCCAGCATAACCCTGATACCTAACCCAGGGAAAGATCCAACAAAGACAGAGAAATACAGACCGATATCACTCATGAACCTAGATGCAAAAATCTTCAACAAAATTCTTGCCAATAGAATACAACAACATATCAAGAAAATAATCCATCATGACCAAGTGGGATTCATACCAGGGATGCAAGGCTGGTTCAACATCAGGAAAACAATTAATGTGATAAACCACATAAATAACACAAAAGACAAAGATCACCTGATTTTGTCCATTGATACCGAAAAGGCATTTGATAAAGTCCAACACCCATTCATGCTAAAAACTCTTAGTAAAATGGGCATAGACGGCAAATTCCTCAACACAATAAGGGCCATTTATACAAAGCCAGTTGCCCACATCATCCTGAATGGAGAGAGACTGAAAGACTTTCCCCTGAGATCAGGAACTAGACAAGGATGCCCACTGTCACCTCTCCTATTCAACATTGTGCTAGAAGTTCTAGCCAGAGCAATTAGACAAGACCAAGAAATAAAGGGCATCTGCATCAGCAAAGAGGAGGTTAAAATCTCCCTGTTCGCAGATGATATGATTGTATATGCAGAGAACCCCAAGGAATCTATAAGTAAGCTACTCAAACTGATAGAAGAGTTCAGCAAAGTTTCAGGATATAAGATAAACATAAGTAAATCAGTAGGTTTCCTTTATACCATTAACGAGACTGTTAAGGAGGAAATTATTAAATCAATACCATTTATGATAGCCCATAAGAAGATAAAGTACCTAGGAATTAATCTAACCAGAGAAACAACAGACCTTTACAAAGAGAACTACAAGCCCTTACTACAAGAAACTAAGAGAGACTTAGATAAATGGAAAAAGCTACCCTGCTCATGGATAGGAAGACTTAACATTGTGAAAAATCTCTATTTTACCCAAAGCAATTTATTTATATAATTCAATCCCAATACAAGTTCCAACATCATTTTTTAATGAGATCGAGAAACAAATCACCAATTTTGTTTGGAAAGGGAAGAAGTCCCGGATAAGTAAGGTACTACTAAAGAAGAAAAACACACTGGGAGGCCTCTCATTACCTGACCTAAGAACATACTACACTGCCACAGTGGTCAAAACAGCCTGGTACTGGTACAAGAACAGACGGATCGATCAATGGAACAGAATTGAGACCCCGGAGATGATACCATCTGCCTAAGAACAGTTGATATTCGACAAAGGCCCAAAGACATTAAACTGGGGTAAAAACAGTATCTTCAACAAATGGTGCTGGCAAAATTGGTTATCCATCTGCAATAAACTGAATCAAGATCCATATCTTACACCTTATACAAAAACCAACTCCAACTGGATAAAAGACCTAAATATCAAACCTAAAACAATAAAGCTCATCCAAGAAAAGGTAGGAACAACAATGGAAGTTTTAATCCACAATGAGGACAGACTCCAAAATCTGTCAAAGAAACCTCAATCAACAGAAGAGAAAATAGATAAATGGGAACTATTAAGAATCAAACACTTTTGCTCATCCAAAGACTTTATTAATAGAATTAAAAGAACACCCACAGAATGGGAAAAAATGTTTGCCAACTCTATGTCAGACCAACGCCTGATCTCCATAATCTATAAAATACTACAAAATATCAAGAAGAAGAAGATAAACCATCCAATTAAGCGATGGGCAAAGGAGATGGACAGACACTTCACTAAAGAGGAGATCCAGGCAGCCAAAAAACACACGCGGACATGTTCACGATCTTTAGTTATTAAAGAAATTCAATTCAAGACAACAATGAGATACCATCTCACCCCAACAAGATTGGCCATGATCCAGAAAACACAAAACAACAAATGCTAGAGAGGCTGTGGAGAAAGTGGAACCCTCCTACACTTTTGGTGGGGTTGCAAAATGGTCCAGCCTCTTTGGAAGGCAATCTGGCGCTTCCTTAAAAGAATGGATATTGATATACCATTTGACCCAGTAATTCCACTACTTGGAATATATGCTACAGATTCAAGGCCTTTCACACCAACGGACACATGGACCAGAATGTTTATCGCAGCACAGTCCACAATAGCAAAATGATAGAATCAACCCAGATGCCCAACAATAGAAGAATGGATAGGTAAACTGTGGTACATATACTCAATGGAGCACTACGCAATGATAAAGAATAACGATGATTCCAGGAAACATCTCCTAACCTGGTTTCAACTGGAAGACATTATGTTGCGTGAAAGTAGTCAGCGACAAAAGGACAAATACTGTATGAGACCTCTACGATAAGATCTCAAAAACAGACTTGTGTATAGAAGAAAAGACTCTTTGACAGCTACAAGGGAGGGAAGGGAGGGAGTGTGAGGGGGGGAGGGTTTAGTTTAGATAGTTACTAGAAATCTAGTTGGGAGAAAGCGGTGACAGCACACATTAGGAACAAGAACAACATTAAGTGGACTTCAGCATAACTTGAGTACTCCTTCCATCTTAACTCAATACTGCAAGGATAGAGTAGCTGGGGCGGGGGGCGGGGGACCATGCTCTTAGGTGAATTCCAGGCCAATTGGCAGAACTAGCGCTTTGCTAAGAGAGCTCTCTGCACCCCACTTTGGTGAGTGGCGTCTGGGGTCTTAAAAGATGCCAAGCTGCCATCCGAGGACACAGCAAATGGTCCCAACTCAGCAGGAACGGATGCTCACCGAGGGCCAAAATGGCATGCGGTAAAGACAACCAAGAAGACAGAGAGACCCACACGAGTGGGTACTTACATCGACTTGGGACCAGAAGAACCGGATGGTGTCCGGCCACCACCAGTGATAGCCACGATGGAGCTCACAGAGAGGAGCCTCACTGGCAACACAAGAATAAAAAGAGGTGCATCATGAGATCTCCACTAAAAGACCTCAACTGATTGTCCAGCGGTTTGGGGGTTCCTCTGAGAGCATGGCCCCCTTCCCTGATGCCTCCCTTTCCCATAAATTATAACAAAGGTCCACTCTTTGGACAGGAATGGATTGGACTTGGCAATGCAGAGTAACCATATATTGGAAGCACTTTATGGTTCTATACATCTATAGGATATCATCTTGCTGACCTCTGACTGGAGGAAGGGGAGTGGAGGGACAGGAGGGGAAAGAAGACTGTTGGGAGGATGAGACATGTATGGAGCAGAGAGGAATGGTGTGCAGTCACCGGACAGGGAGAGCAGTGGCAGCTGCATATAGGGGGGCATGTAAATTTACATGTGAATGTACATTTTCACTCAGTTATGTTAAATAAAAATAAAAAAAAAAATTTGCAAAGAAAACCCATACCTGTGATTTCTCAAGGATGAAACTAGGATATATTTCATGGCAGTAGAATAATGACAATTCAACTAGGAGTGTAAAGATCTAAGGTATTTATTTTCAGAAATGAGATGACTAACGTTATGCATTCAGCTAAGTATTATCTTTTTCTTTTTTTTTATTGTGATTGAAAGTTTACAATACAATTTAAATCTTCATACCCAACTACCTGCAGCTCCTCTGCTCTCTTTGACTGCTGACAGCACATTCCTCCTTTCCGTTCTATACAAGTCATATCTTCTTCATCTCCTATCCCCTCCTCTCCACCCTCTCCACTCCTGTCTACTAAAAGGCCAGTAGGACAACATCCTATATACAAGCATAGAATTGTAAAGTGAACATATGATATGGTCACTCCACGTTCCTGAGTTCAACCCATTCCTATCCAAAGAGTTGATCTCAGTGATGACCTATGATCAGCGACAGCATCAGTTCTAGGGATGATGCTCCCAGGGGAACTCAGAGGACTTCAGACCATCAGTTACAGTCTTTTAGTGGAGTTCTTTGGGTGCTACCCTTTTTTTCTCATGTTGAACTGGGACTCAACTTTGCGAGCCATCTCACAGCTGTCATGGGTGGTGGCCAGGCACCATCTGGTTCTTCTGGTCACATGTTGATATAGTCACCCATTCACATGGCCTTTCTGTCTTCTGGGCTCTTTTTCCCTCATGTTGTTGTTGTCCATGGTGATCATCTGTTCCAGCTGAGTGGAGACCATTTGATATACCTCAGATGGCAGCTTGCTACCTTTTAAGACCACAGATGCCACTTACCAATATAGGGTGCAGAAGATTCTCTTAGAAATTGGCTAGTTATGCCAACTGGCCTTGAAGTCCCCTGAGAGCATGATCCCTGGACCCTCACCTCTGCTACTTTATCTATTGTTGCAATACTGAGTTAAGATTGGAAGAGTTTTCAGGTTATGTTGAAATCTGGTTAAATTGTCTTCTGTCTATGTGTGCTGTCACTGATTTCACCCAACCTAATTTCTATCAGCTATCTAATCTACAACTAACCCTCTCCATCCCTTCCTTCCCTCCCTGGCAGCCATCAAAGACTCTTTTCTTCTGCACATGAGTCTGTTTTTAAGTTCCTATTGTAGGCAACTCATACAATATTTGTCCTTGTGCCTATGACTAAGTTCACTCAACTTAATGTCTTCCAATTGAAACCAGCTTATGAGATGCTTCCTAAAGTTGTCATTGTTCTTTATCATTGAGTAGTGTTTCATTGAGTGTATATATCATATTTTGTTTATTCATTCATCTGTTGTTGGGCATCTGGATTGATTACATATTTTTGCAACTCTAGACTGTGCTGCAATAATCATTTGTGGCACACATCTGTTTCTGTGACTGTCCTTGTTTCTACAGGGTATATTTCAAGCGATGGGGTTACTGGGTCAAATGCTATGTTTATTTCCAGCTTTTTAAGGAAGAACCTTACTGCTTTCCAAAGAGGTTGTACCATTTTTCAGTACTACCAGCAGTGTAACAGTTTCAATTTCTACACAGTCTCTCCAGCATTTATTTTGTGTTTTTTTTGGATCATGGCCAGCCTTGTTGGGGTGAGATAGTATCTCATCATAGTTTTGATTTGGATTTCCTTAATAGCTAATAATCGTGAGCATTTCTGCATGCGTCTTTTAGCTAAGTGGATTTTCTCTTTAGTGAAGTGTCTGTATCCTTGCCCAATGCTCAATTGGGTTATTTATCCTTTTCTTGTTTATACTTTGCAGTATCTTGTAGAGTATGGAGATGAAGCATCTGTCTGACATGCAGTTGTCAAATATTGTATATCCCATTATGTAAGTGGTCTTTCAATTCTTTTAATAAAATCTTTGGACGAGCAAAAGTGTTTGATTCTTTGTAGTTCCCACTTATCTATTTTCACTTCTGTTGATAGTGCTTTGTCTGTCATATTTTGAGGTCTGTCTAAGTTGTGTATTAAAACTTCTGACGTTGATCCTATTTTTTTCTTGTATAATCTTTGTCATTTTAAGTTTCATATTTAGGTCTTTTATCAAAAGTGAATTAGTTTTGTGTAAGGTGTGAGACACAGGTCTTGTTTCTATTATTTGCAGATGCATATCCAATTTTACCAGCACCATTTGTTAGAGACTGTTTTGACCCCAGTTTACAATCTTAGAGCCTTTGTCGAATATCAAGTGTTCATAGGAGGATGGTGGCACCTCTGGGGTCTCAACTCTGTTCCATTGGTCTATCTGTCTGTTGTTGAACTAGCACCAGGCTTTTTTGACTACTGTTGCAGTGTAACAGGTTCTAAAGTCAGGCAGTGACAGACCTTCCAGTGTGGTCTTCTTCTTCAGAAGTGCTTTTCTTACCCAGAATTTCTTCCCTTTCCAGACAAAGTTCGTGAATTGTTTCTCTATCTCAATAAAATATTACTGGAATTTGTATTGGGATTGCATTGTATATGTGTGTGGTTTTGGGTAAAACAGACATTGTCACAATGTTAAGTCTTCCTATCCATGAGCAGGGTAGGTTTCTCCATTTATGTAAATCTCTCTTAGTTTTTTTGCAGTAACATCTTTAGTTTTCTTTGTAAAGTTTTGTTATTTCTCTAGTTAGATTTATTCCTAGGTATTTTATCTTCTTGGGGCTGTACTAAATGATATTGATTTGGTAATTATTTGTTTGATGATCTCCTTGTTGATATAAAGGAATCCTACTGATTTACTTATGTTTATCCTGTATCCTGAGACTTTGCTGAAGTCTTCTATTAGTTTGAGTAGTTTACTGACGGCCTCTTTAGGATTCACTGTATACACAATCATATCATCTGCATATAGGGAGATTTTTACTTTTTCTTTGCTGATGCAAATGCCCTTTATCTCTTTGCCTTGTCTAATTGTTCTGGCCACAACTTTTAGTACAATGTTGGATATGAGAGGTGAAAGTGGGCATCCTTGCCTAGCTCTCACTCTCAAGGGAAATTATTTCAGTCTCTCTCCATTCAGGATGATGTAGGCAGTTGGCTTTGTGTAGGTGGCCCTTATTGCACTGAGGAATTTGTCTTCTATTCTTATTTTGCTGAGAGTATTTAGCATGAATGGGTGTTGGACTTTGTCTAATGCCTTTTTTCTATAAATTGACAAGATTAGGTGATTCTTATCTTTTTGTGTTTTCTATGTGGTTGATCATGTTAATTGTTCTTCTGATGCTGAATCAGCCTTGCATCTGTAATATGACTCCAACTGGGTCGTGATGAATTATTATTATTATTTTTGATATGTTGTTATTCTGTTGGCAAGGATTTTGTTGAAGATTTTTGTGGCTACATTAATGAGTGATGTTGGTCTGTAGTTTTCTGTTTTGTTGGATCTTTCCCTGACTTTGCTATCCGGGTTATGCTGGCTTCCTGGAATGAAATTGGAAGCATTCCATTCCTTTCTATGCTGCTAAATAGTCTCAGTAGTATTGGAATTAACTCTCCTCTAAAAGCTTGGTAGAATTCTGTAGTGAAGCCATCTGGGCTAGAGCTTTTATTGGTTGGTAGTTTTTTTGATGGCTTTTCAATCTCTTCCTTTGTGATGGATTTATTAAGCTGTTCTACTTCTTGTGATAAATTTGGTAGATGATATGAATCTAGAAATTTGCCCATTTCCTCTTGGTTTTCAAGTCTGTTAGAGTACAGTTGTTTGTAGTATATTCTGTTAGGATACTTTTGATTTCTGTTGGATCTGTTGTGACATCTCCCATCTCACTTCTTATTTGGGTTATTTGTTTCCTTTCATGCTTTTCTTTAGTAAGTTTAGCCAATGGTTTATCAATTTCATTGATCTTTTCAGAAAACCAACATTTTGTTTTATCAATTGTTCTTCTATTCTCTAATTCATTTAGTTCTGACCTACTATTTATTATCTGTTTCCTTCTGGAGACTGAGTGCTTCCTCTGTTGCTCTCTTTCTACTTGTTCAAGCTATAGGATTAATTCTTTGGTTTGGATCCTTTCTTCCTTCCGAATGTGTGCATTTATACAGATAAATTGACCCCTGAGCACTGCTTTGGCTGTATCCCATAGGTTCTGGAGGGATGTGTTTGCATTCTCATTTGAGTCCATAAGTTTCTTTATTTCATCCTTGATTTCTCCTATAACCTATCACTTTCTGAGAAAGATATTGTTCAGTGTCCATGAGTTCCAGTTTCTATCAGTGTTTATTCTGCTATTGATTTTGAATTTTATGTCTTTATGGTCTGAGGAGATGCTTTGCAATAATTCAGTAACTTAGATTTTGTTGATATTTACTTTATGTCCTAGCACATGTGCAATTCTGGAAAATGTTCCATGTGCACTGGAGAAGAAGATGTAGTAATCTGTTGATGGATAAAAAGTTCTATAGATGTCGAAAAGTTCTAGTTGGTTAATTGCAGCAATAAGATCTTCTGTGTCTTCACTGAGCTTTTTTCTACAAGATCTATCCAATACTGAAGGTGGAGTGCTGAAATCTCCCACTGTTACTGTGGGGTGATCAATCTGGTTTTTCAATGTAGTCAGCGTTTCTTTGATGTATGTAGATGCTCTGGCATTGGATGCATACATATTCAACGTGTTAAGTCCTGCTTATTTGACATTGTTAAGTCCTTACAGCAATAATTAGTGACCACCCCTGTCCATGATGGTGGATTTTACATTAAAATCTCTTTTATCTGAGATTCGTACTACCACACCTGCTCTTTTTTGTATATTGTTAGCTTGGTATATATTATTTCATCTTTTGATTTTCAGTTTCTTCCTATCTTTAAGTCTAAGGTGAGTTTCTTGTAAGCAACTTACAGACAGGTCCTATATTTTGATCCAAGATGTCACTCATTATCTCTTTACTGCAGCATTTAGTCCATTTACATTCAACATAATTATTGATAGGTATGTGTTTAGTGCTGTCATTTTCATGTATTTCTCTGTGTTGGTGTTTTCTCTGTTGCTCTTAATATTCTGTTCTGGGCATTATTCTTCTTGGTTTGATTTTTCCCCCTTTTCAGTGTTGATTTTGTGTTTGTTGAGACTCCTGTGTTACGTTTCTTGTTTTGATATGCTGCGTCTTTACTATTTTTGTGGCTACTCCTATAATCCCTCTTAATAGTCTAAGTTTAAACCCAGTTTTAACTTTCACATAGCTTATTAACTTCCTCTTCATCTGGAAAGACTATAACTACTTTAACTTACCCCTGTTTTTAAGGTAATGTATCATAACTTTCATGATATGATCACTGGATCCCTTGTTTTAATATTATGGTTTTGATTGAGTTTTGTGCCTTTCCTAATTGTGTAGGTTTATGGAAGTTGTGTCCTGCATTGCCTCCTTAAATATAGACTTATTTTGTTTTTCCAAGCAAAGGGCTTCTTTCAGTATTTCTTGTAGTTTTGGTTTGGTTTTTACAAAGTCTCTAAGCTTCTATTTATCTATGAGTGTCTTAATTTCATCTTCATATTTGAAAGACAGTTTTGCAGGATATATAATTCTTGGTTGAAAATTTTTCTCCTTCTTGGCTTTGAATGTGTCGTCCCACTACCTACATGCCAACATTGTTTCTGCCAAGAAGTCAGACAAAACTTACAGGACCTTCCTCTGAATGTTAGCTTTGCTTTGAGTCTTGTTGCCTTTAAGAGTTTCTGTTTATGTTTAATTTTATTAAGCTTGATTATAATAGGTTTTGGTGTCTTTCTTTAAAGGTTTATTTTTTCAAGCATTCGATACATATCTTCGGTAGCTATGTTGTCTTCTTTAGTAATTTCAAGGAAGTTTTCTCTCAGCAACTCAGCAACAATACTCTGCATTTTTAGCTATTCCTCTCTGTTCAGGAACTTCAGTTAATCATAGATTACTCCTCTTGACATAGTCCCACATGTTTCTTAATGCTTCTTCATTTTTCTTGCTTTTTTCCTCTGATTGCTCCTCATAAATGCTGGCTTTATCTTCCAGGTCAGTAAGTCTAATTTCTAGTTGTTCAATTCTGCTCTTTTTGGCTTTGAATTGAATTGCCTCGTTCTATAATTTTCCTATTGATCTATCAGATTTCAGAACGATGATGTTCCGTGAGTTCAAATGGCTTGCTTAAGTTTTCATTTTTTTGTTGTTGTTGCATTTTGATTAATTTTTACAAGAGTTCCATACATGATTCATTTGTATTTGACCTCTGATAGTTTCTGAAAGGCTTCTTCATCTTGTAAGATCTTTTGTTCTTTATTTTGGGAGTTTTCTGGAGTCATGGGTGGATTTTTCTTTAGATGCTTCACTATAGTTTGTTGCTTTTGGGACATCTAGAGTCTGTTCAGTTTCTCTGGTGTTGCCTTAACAGGAGGTGAGGCACAGTTCTAAGAAGGAAGTTGATCACCAGCCACCTCTATGTACTCCAGGAACTGGGCCCAGTGGAATCTGTGGGGTTGCTGTCTCCACATCCTGCCTGGCAAAGTCTTGGCCCTCCTTATGGAGTCACTGGAGGGCTGCCAGCCAACCCTATGATGTGGTCAGTAAAGGCCAGAAGAGATGCTGTTGGGATGCACAACACTTACTTCTCTAGGCAGTCTTATTTTAAAAGGTAAAAGTTATCCAACCACTTCAAAAATCTGTCAGGCTGTTAGGTGTGGGAAGTCTATCCTTCTGGCTGATAACAGCGGGACCTTGTCAGCTGTCCTCAAACATTGTGATATAGTTCAAAGTAGGGACAGGTTACTGGCCTGCTGTCATCCTCTACCAGGTCCCACCCATAAGGCTACACTGTGCTAAACACAGATTTTCTGCTGGAAAAGTGCTGTCTGGGCTGGGACTGCCTCCCAGTCTGGGAATTAGACCCTGCTAAGGCCTTCAGCTGGATAATTCCGCCTCCCAGTCAAACAAGATGGCATCCCAGTCAAGCTGTCCTGCTCGCACGAAATAGCAGAATCTATGGTGTAGGTTAGAAAAGAGAGAGTAGCAGGGCCATGGTGCTCTGAATCAGGATCCAGGCTTTCAAAATGTGGCTATTCCACCAGCTGATCACTTCAGCACTGTGACTCAGTATAGATGCTGGTTAAGCCCATCCTTGTCTGCTGGCCAACAAAAAGAAAAGAAAGTTAAAAATGCCAGTTACCTACAGTCTGTGGAAGCCATCCAATTCAACTAGAGTGAGGCTCAGCAAAAGACAAGAAGTTTCCCATTCAGTGACATGTAGTCTAAACTGACAGCCCTATTCCATGTCCTAGGGCTCACTGTATGTCCAGAAAGCTCCACTTCATTATCCATCCAGGCCTTAGTTTTTAGAAGCAATTAAGGAGAAATGTGTTAGTCCACCATCTTAACTCCTCCATTCTTTACTTATTAAAGATAAATTTATAGGAATTAAAGGACTTCATCAGTTAAAATAGACTTTCAGATGGGAGAAAGCATTTATGATGTGTTTTCAACTTATTTTAGATTTTACTCAGCTAGGGCTGCTCTAACAGAAATACCACAGAGTGGATGGCTTTAACAAAGGAAAGTTTATTTTTACACAGTCTGGTGGGCTGCCAGTTCAAATTCAGGATGTCCACTCCAGGGGAAAGCTTTCCCTTTTGTTAGCTCTGGAGGAAAGTCCAGTATTATATTAGTCTTAGTCCAGGGAGCATCTTGGTGCAGGAACTTCAGGTCTGAAGGACACAGTCTTCTCCTGGTGCTATTTGCTTGATGGTGTGAGGTTTCCAGTTCTCAGCCCGCTTCCCTTTCCTCTTATCTCTTGCAGGATTAAAGGATTAAGGGGGGGGCAAACCATACTCCAGGGAAACTCCCTTTACAGTGGAGCAGGGAGGTGATCCTATGAAGGGATTTACAGCCCCACCATAATCCTTTAACATGCAGCATAGGAAAACCACAAAATGGAGGACAATCACAAGATACTGGGAATCATGGCCCAGCCACGTAGCTACACATATTTTTGGGGGGACACAATTCAATCCATGACAGGGTGATTTTTATTCATTTGTTTTGTGCATTTAGTTAACTCAATCATTGGCCATATATAATAAATAAGAAAGCAAAAGTACTCAACTTTTCCTTAAAATTTAAAGATGAGAAAACAATGGTTTTCTTCTGTTAATGAACACCTCAGCTATAATTTTTCATGCACTGGAATCATACTATTGGTTAACTTAATCAGTCTGGCCTTGGTGAGTTGAGGTGGGAGATTTATAAGAAGGTATGTATATGTCTACAATAAAATACATACTATTCTCTGCTATATAGCCTAAGGTGTCTAATAGCATAGACATCTCAGTTACAATAAACACACCTAGCACCGCGATCTTGGTTTCTATTTTCACAATCAATGGAAGCAGGTCACCTTGGAAAATTGATTCTATGACTAGTTCAGAAAATATACAAGATCATCCTGTATTATTTTTAGTGTCATGAAGCAGAGTTGTTGAACACAAGAGCAATAAAAAAAAACCTCACACATTACTCACACATTATAATAATGAGCATGTATCAAACAGACAGAGAAGCCAATGGAAAGAGCTCTCAATTGCCAAAGATGGAACAATTCAAGCACCAAAATATGTTGTATTATGACACAAAATATAAGGTAAATGATGGGTCTAAATTTATATAAACAAGTCATATAATAAATTAATTAATAAATGGGAGAAAAGAGACAAATATTCTATGCAGATTTCCTCATAAATTATACAGATGCTTCAACTTTAAGGAGATGGAAAATAACTATATTTCTGAAGGATGACCTCTGTGTAGTAACTTCTTTTCAAGATAAGAATATAAAAAAGGGAAGAAAGAACAACTTTACAATGAGAAAGCCTGACAAAAATCTACTTCTGACTGGTGATCAAGGTTAACTACCACAGTGCTGTCAAGTCGATTACACCACAGTGCTGTCAGGCCGATTGCAGGCATCATTGATATCATGTGATGATAATGCCATTTTTTGCCTATGATCTTCCTCCTAAAAATCGAATCCAATGAGAAAAAGCCAGATTGAGGGACATTTTACAAAATACCAGACCACAACTATTCAAAAATTTCTATGTCATAACAAAAAGAAATAAGATTTGAGGAACTGTTACAAGCAAGAATTGAATAAGGAGTTATGAATAAGGAGTTATAACCCAAAAAATAAGATATCCTGGTTGGGATCCTGAGACTGAAAAGGATGTTAGATAAAAAAATGAAGCAAATTCAAATAAAATATAAATAAATTAATAATAATGCTTCAATGTACTTTCAGTAATTGTAAGAAATATGCCACACTAATGTTAGATATTAATAATAGGCCCACATCAGCACAGAGTATATGAGAACTGTATTATTTTCCATTTTCTGTAAATACAAAGCTTTTCTAAAATAAAATATGTATTTCAAAAACATAATAATGGGAGATGGAGTGAAGATGGTGGACTAGTCACACGTCTCCTTGATTGCCTCTGAGAACTAAGGCCTAGAAAAATAATTAAGCAGAAATGTGTGGACATTTTAGGAGCCCCAAGATCAGGCATAGAGTTGTGAGATTGGATTGAGTGACAGGAAGAGGGAAACTACCTCTTTCAAAGGTAAGGCAGTGGTGCAGTGAGTCGCACTTCTGCTGGCACAGTGACTGAGAGAATTATAGATATGAATGCCTCCTTTGTTAACCAGGAGACTGAATACCTTCAAGAGACTCCATGAGTAGGGTGTCACCTTTGTCAGCTGGAAGGTAGGGCCTGCCACCTCTGAGAGCCCAGTTGCTATAAGCTGATGTTGGTCAATGCCTCTCTCAACAGAAAGGCAGTTTTTAAGATTAGTACACTTAGATAATACAGTGTACCCTGACAGTTGAGTGTGGAGGCATCCTTCTATCTTCCTTTCCCTGTGCTATGCCATAGTCTTGACTGTCGGGACTCCAGAGAGTCAACACAAATAGGTTGTCATCTTTATCAGCCAGAAGGCAGGGCCTGGCACCCCTGAAGACCCAGCTGGGGCCAGCTGCCAAGCTGAGGAGCATAGCAGGCCTTGACAGTCTCTGTTACAGGAGAAGCTGTACATAAGTCAGCTGCACCTAGAGAACACAGAGGTGGCTGGTAGAGAAGTCTAGGAGTGCCCTTTCTCAGTCCCTTCTTAGACCTTCATCACAGCTCCCTTTGGTGTAACACCAGAGAAACTGAACAGTGTTTTGATGGTGCAAAGACAACAATCAATATATAACCTTTAAAGAAAGAGACCACTGTGGCTCCAGAAAATTCCACTGAAAAAGAATAAAAACATTTCCCAGATGAAGAAGCCTTTCAGAAATTATCATAGGTAGAATACAAAAGGACTATGTACAGAGGCCTCTAGAGGTTAAAAGTACAGCAAAGTACAGCAAAACAGAATGAAAAAAATAAGTAAGCTATATGAACTGCTAGAACATCAATGATCTGAAATCCAACAGATCAACAATAAAATTACAGAATTATACAATTCAGTGCAAAGCAGAAGAGCAAGATTGAAGAAATGGAATGTAGAATTAGTGAGACTGAAAATATAGCAACTGACAGAAACATTTATGAGGAGAAATCAGATGAAAGAAACAAACCAAAAAAGAAGAAGAAGCTTTAACAAGCATGTGGAACTCTATCAAAAGGAATAATTTACAAATAATTCAAATTACTGAACAGGAAGGGATAGCAGAAAATATTGAGAGAATTGTTGAAGAGCTACTGACAGAACTTTCCAGACATTGTGAAAGAAAAGAATGAAGATACTCCAGATGCTTATTGAACACCACAAGAGGTGAATGCCAAAATAAAGACACCAAGACATATAATCAAACTTAATAAAATGAAACATAAAGAAAGGCTTTTAAGGGCAGCTAGGCTTAAAGCAAAACTAAAGTTCAAAGGGAAGCCCTGTAGGGTGTCCTCTGGCTTGCTGGGAGAAATCATGTTGGGAAGATGGCAGTGGGATGACACATAAAAAGATCAGAAGAAGAAAATCTTCCATCCACAAATTACATATTCTGCAAAACTGTGTCTCAAATATGATGGCGAATTTCAGACATTCTCAGATAAACAGAAGCTTATAGACTGTGCAAACACCCAACCAAAACTACAAGAAACACTGGAAGAAGCTCTTCTTTTAGAAAATCAATAACATCAGATGTACACTCAATGATGCAATGTAAGACATAGCATCCAGTGTCCAACTTGTAAGGGAATTCATAAAACTCAATCACAGCTAAAATATTAAAAGTAGAGAATGAGACATCTTAACATGTAAATTGTGACATCATCACACTCTAAAAAGGGATATATTACAGTAGTGATAGCCGTTTCAATTAGAGAGGAAGTTAAGGAAATATATGGAAGTTAAAGATTAGTTTAAACATGAACATTAATGGAGATCAAAGAGATAACCAGAAAGCAAGCTAAGAATTCTGTATATCAAAAAAGAAAACATAATACAGGAGTCTGAAAAGACACAAACCCAACACTGAAAAGGATGTAAAAGAAATGACACACAAGAGAATATTAAATGGAATAAAGAAACAGCAACAACACAAAAATAAAGCCACCAAAATGATAGCACCAAACACATATCTATCAACAATTACTTTGAATGAAAATTGATTGAATGCTTCAATCAAGAGGCAGAGACTAACAGCTTTGATCAAAAACACAATCTGTCTGTATGTTGCTTACAAGAAACATACATTAGACTCAAAGACATGGTCAAAATGAAAATCAAAGCACAGAAAAATATATACCAAGTTATATTGCAAGTTATACATGCAAAGAAGAACAGGACTGACAATACTAATATCAGATAAAAATAGACTTTAATGTAAAATCCACCATTGTGGACTACGATGGTCACTATTACTGCCTCAAGTTTTGATACTTAAGCAGGATATGACATATTAAATATTCATGCACCCAATACCATATCATCTAAATACATTGAACAAATGCTAACAGCATTGCAATATAGGATAGATCACTTGACAATAATTGTAGGAGACTTCAACACTTCACTTTCAATATTGGACAGATCATCCAGAAAAAAGCTCAATAAAGAAACAGAAGATCTTGTTGTGATAGACAAACAACTAGTCCTCACTGACATACACAGAACATTTTACGCAACAACACTTAAATACACCTTCTTTTCCAATGCATATGAAACATTCTCCAGACTAGACCACTTACTAGGTCATAAAGCAAGTCTCAACAAACTTCCATACCACTAAATTATTTCAAAGCATCTTCTCAGATCACAAAGCCATAAAAGTTGAAATCAATAACAGAAAAAACATGGGTAGAAATTTACACTCATCAAAACTGAACAACACCTTGCTCAAAAATTCAAGGTTTGTAGAAGAGATTGAAGATGCAATAAAGAAATTTATGGAATCAAGTGAGAATGATAATACATCCTTCCAGAAGCTATGGGATACAGCAAAAGCAGTGTTCAGAGTTCAGTTAATCTCTGTAAATGCTCATATCTGGAATGAAGAAAGGGCCCAAACCAGAGAATTAACCTTACAACATGAACAAGTAGAAAGGGAACAACAAAAGAACCCCTCGGGTACTGGCAGAAAATAGATAGTAGAAATGAGAGCAGAACTAAATGATTTAGAGAATAGAAAAAAAAATTAAAGAATTAACAAAACCAAAAGATGGTTTTTTGAAAAGATCAGCAAAATTGGTAACCAATGGCTAAACTTACAAAAGAACAACATGAATGGGAACAAATAACCTGAATAAGAAATGAGATGGAAAATGTTACAACAGACCATCCAAAATAAAAAGTATCATAACAGAATGCTACAAAAGACTGTACTCTAACAGATTTGAAAACCAAGAGGAAGTGGACAAATATATAAATTCACATCACCAGCCAAAGTGATCACAAGGAGAAACAGATCACCTTATTAAACCCATCACAAAAGAAAAGATTGAAAAAGTAATCAAAAAGCTACCAACCAAAAAAAATCCTGGCCCAAATGGCTTCACCGGTAAATTCTACCAAACTTGTACATAGGAGCTAATTACAATACTACTGAGACCATTTCACAACATAGAAAAGGATAGAATACTTACAAAGTCATGCTATGAAGCCCATATAACCCTGATACCAACTCCAGAGAAAGCTCCCACAAAAAAAAAAAAAAAAAAAAAACAACAAAACAAAAATTATGGACCAAATCCTAGCCAGTGGAATTCAAGAACATATAAAAAATAATAATTCATCATGATCAAGTTGGATTCATACCAGGGAAACACGGCAGATTCAAAATCAGAAAAATAATTAATGTGATCAACCACATAAATAACACAAAGGATAAGATTTTGCAAATTGAGGTAGAAAAGATATTTGACAAAGTCTAACACCCATTTGTTTTACAAACTCTGAGCAAAATAGGAATAGAACGGAAATTTCTGAATGTAGTAGGGGGCTTCTATGCTAAGTCAACCACAAACATCACCATGAATAGAGAGATCCTGAAAGCATTCCCCTGAGAACAGAAACTAGACAAGGATACCCATTGTCACCGCTTCTATTTGACACTGTGCTACAGGTTCTGGCTAGAGCAGTCAGACAAGATGAAGAAATAAATGGTATCCGCATGGGTGTAGAAGAAGTAAAAAATATACGTTTTCAGATGATACGGCCGTAAATACAGAAAACCCTGAAGAATCCATAAATAAACTACTCGAACTAATAGAAGAGTTCAGCAAAGTATCAGGATACAAGACAAACATAAGTAAGTCAGTAGGACATTGCTACACCAACAAAGAGATTATCAAAGAGGAAATCACCAAAGCATTTCCATTTACTATAACCCCAAGAAAATTAAATACCTTGGAATAAATCTAACCAGAGAAGTAAGAGAACTATACAGAGAAAATTACACGATCTTACTACAAGAAACTAAAAAAGACTTATGTAAGTGGAGAAAACTATCCTGCTCATTGCTAAGAAGACTTAACACTGAAAATGTCTATTTTATCAGAAGTGATCTACATATACAATGCAATCTTATTATAAATTCCAGTGTCATTTTTAATGAGATGGATAAAAAAATCGCCAACATTGTTTGGAAAGGGAAGAAACTCCTGATAAGTAAAACACTACTGAAGAAGAGGAACACAGTGGCATGCCTCACCTACCCAACCTTAGAGCCTATTACACTGTTACAGTAGTCAAAACAGCCTAGTAGTGGTACAAAAAGATACATATAGAGCAATGGAACAGGGTTGAGACCCCAGAGATGTCACCTTCTTCTTATGAACAGTTAACATTTGAGAAAGGCCCAAAGATTGTAAATTGGGTTAAAAACAGTCTCTTTAACAAACGGTACTGGCAAAATTTGACATCCACCTGCAAAAAAATCTGACAAAATACCCATACTTCACATCTTACACAAAAACCAACTCAAAGTAGATGAAAGATCTAAATATCAAAGCTAAAACAATAAAGCTCATCCAAGAAAAAATAGGGACAACAATGGAAGTTCTAATACATGGCTTAGAAAGACTACAAAATCTGACTAACAATGCACAAATAGAGGAAACAGATAAATGGGAACTACTAAGAACCAAATATGTTCATCCAAAGGCTTTATCAAGAAAGTTGAAAGACTACCTACAGAATGGGAACAAATATTTGGTAACTACCTTTCAGATCGACATCAAATTTCCTCAGTCTACAAGGTGCTGCAAAATGTCAGCAAGAAAAAGGTAAATAACCCAATTAACTAATAGGCAAAGGAGATGGGCAGGCAGTTCACCAAAGAAGACATCCAGGCAGTGGAAAGACACACAAGGAAATGCTCATGATCATTAACTATTAGAGAAATCCAAATCAAAACCACAATGAGATACCATCTCCCCCCAATAAGGTTGGCGATAATCCAAAAACCGTAAAACAACAAATGCTGGAGGGGCTGTGAAGAGATTGTAATTCTCCTACACTGCTGGTGGGAATGCAAAATGGTACAACCTCTTTGGAAAGCAATTTGGCTTGAAAGGAGACTGTTGGGAGGATGAGACATGTATGGAGCAGACAGGAATAGTGTGCTGTCACCAGGCAGGGAGAACAGTGGAAGCTGCATATAGGTGGGCATGTAAATTTATGCTGGAATGTACCTTTTCACTCAGTCATATTAAATAAAAAAAAATTTTAAAAGCTAGAAATAGAAATACTATATGATCTAGCAATCCCACCCCTTGGAACATAGCCTTACAGAAAGGAACATGGTCACATGAACAGATACCTGCATATGATTATTTATTGCAACTCTGTCCACAATCACAGAAAGATGGAATCAACTGAGGTGCCCATCAACAGATGAATAGATAAACTGTGGTACATATACAAAATGGAACACTATGCTATGGTAAAAAACAATGACACTTTTAGAAAACATCTCATAATGTGGTCCCATTGGGAAGAGATCATGCAGAATGAAATCAGTCAGTGTCAAAAGGAAAAATTTTGTACGAAACCCCTGTTATAAGGACTTAACAAGAGAGTTATCCACAGAAGAAAATGACTGTTGGCTACATGGGTGGGTGGGGGGTCTGAGGGTTTATCATAGATGAGATAATTGATAGATGTTAGAAATTTTATTCTTGTACTGCAATTAATAATAATAAAAGTCCTGGCCCAGATGGCTTCACCAGTAAATTCTACCAAACTTGCAGACAGGAGTTAATTACAATACTACTGAGAGAGTTCACAAACACACACACACACAAACAAGACTGAAAGTGTTTTTTTTACATTTTAACAGAAATGCTGGCAATCCTTTTATTTCTTAACTGATAACAATAAGATATTTTGCCCTATCTTGAAAATAAGGTTGATGATCCAGGAATGAAACTTAAATACTTGAACTGGTAGGTCATTTCTTCTGAGCTGACTGCCATTTCTTGCCTTAATGACTCTATTTCATAGCTTGGGTATTCAGTTGAGTTGGATGATTTCTCCACAAAGTCCAAAATATAAAATTGATAACAGAGGTGACAAATGCTATTAAAGAACAAAGGAAAAACACGCTTACTTAGATATTGCTATGTTCAAACAAGCACAAAATGAATGAATTGACTGTCTAAGCCAAGCCAAGATTATCTAAAAGAACAAAATTAAAAAAACAAACTTGGTAATCACCTCTGTGTTACCACTATGCTGCAGAAAATAAGAGTATTTCTTTAGCATACCTTTTTCTAAATTACATTTATTTTGTCTAAGAGTAAAATCTAGTACTCATTAAAGAAAAAGCAAAAAGATTTATTACAGGTGAGATACAACTTGTATCAGTGAAATATTAGATCATATAGAGTGGAACTAAACACTCTAAAGAGTAACAGACATCCATGCAATACTCATATTGTTAAATCAGAATCTATACACATAATATTCTGACTGGTGCTTGATGAGGTAAAGCAGTCAAGGACAGGATACCTGGAACCTGTGACACAATGGGTTTTGTTAGTTTCCTCTTCCTGGTTTCTCATGATCTATTTTTGACATCTGTAGCCTAGCTACCACTTATAGGAGAACAGTATGTCAAATGAATAGAAAAATAGAAATCTTTCTAACACAACTGCAGTATCAGTAAGTCATGATTGAAAGACCTCTGAAGTTTTGGAAACAGGACAGTTTGTTAATCTTCCACTGTTTCTGAAAGAATAAGTTCCAATTGTTTCAGTGAGTTGATCACCTAAATACGATTATGTGAAAATAGACAGGCTTCCTCCAAAGGTTAGCTCATGCTAAGAAAAAAAAGGTAAGACAAGTAAAATATAGTCTTAAGAGACACAAAATGGAGTGGGCTTTAACCAGAGCCATCCCCTTTCAGAAGTACCTGTCACACTAATTTTAAAATCCCTAATTCAGTTTGAAGAAAAAAAAACAGTATGGCATAAAGTGCTGAAACCCCGGTGGCATAGTGGTTAACTGCTACATCTGCTAACCAAGAGGTTGGCAGTTTAAGCTCACCAGATGCTCCTAGGAAACCGTATGCAGTAGTTCTACTCTGACCTACGGTGTCGAATCAGAGTTGACTCATAGCAAGGCAGTGGTTTTTGGTTTTGTTTCATTTCTTTTGTTTGTTTTTCTTTCATTTATTTATTTTTTAAGACTTCCTGGAGGCATAGTAGCTAAATGTTACGGCTGCTAACCAAAAGTCAGCAGTTTGAATCCACTAGGCACTTCTTAAAAACTCTATAGGAAAGTTCTGCTCTGTCCTGTGGGGTCACTAAGAGTTGGACTGACTCAATGGCAGTAAATTTTTGATTTGAAGACTTTCACTTTTGGTAGTTTAAGAAGACAGTAATCTAGCAGTATTTTTCAATTAATTATCAGAATTTTTACCAGAAATAAAATCACTGACGTACTAAATGAAGAAGTAGATTCTTTTATTATTTTATTTTATTTTGGTGTTGTGGGAAGCTGATAAACAAACAAATAATATTTCACTATCTCAAAATTAAAAACTATCTAAATCCCTGCTTTGGGTAAAACAATAAGGTCTGAAGACACTCATAATTTGTTTGAAATACTGCTTCTATTTGGACACACTTAATATGTCATGTTGCTTGACTCTCTATGTCACATAAGCACTCAAAAATTTACAAGAATGATCATTTAAATAGTTATGCATTAATCCTTAAAAATGTAACCAAAAGATTCTCAGAATATTGTGAAGATGCAAATATAGGACAGATTAAGCCAATACTGTTATTAGAAAGTCACATCAGGTAATTTCATATCACGGATATGCTTTCATCACCTATTTTGATCATAGCCACATGCTAACTCCGTGGACTGAGACATGATTATGGCATAAACACTATTCTTAAAGAATTCACAGCATAGTGAGAACAAATGGAATATCTGAAGTAATAAAGCTCTTTGATATCCGTACAAGTAAAAGAAGTCAGGTAGTGTTTTTAATCTCAGAGAAAGTTACTAACAAGAGAAGAGTTCGGTGTTCAGGACGTTTTGCAAAAGAAGTAAAATTGGAGAGGTTTAAGATCCTGAAAACATTTTGTGATTGGACAGGAGAAAAAAAATACGTGAAGAGAGAAATGAAAATATGTTGCCTTTTGGAAATTAAAAGCAAATTGTTAAGCAGGAAGTAAAGCTGAATTAAGAGACATGATTTAAGATGTGGATGGTGATGATGACAAAAACATGAAGTCAACAGCAAGTGTAATCATGTGAATTCTATGTAGAGGAAAATTGTATGGCATTAAGGAGTTTGATTAAGGGATATGCAAATATCAAGTATCTCACTCTCTCTCTGTGCACGTGTATGTGTGTGTAGATACATATATAGATTCTCTGGGTGAGGCAAAGTTATGTGTTTTTCTACCACCTGAAGAGATGGAGATTTGAACCCACTGCAAAGCACCTCAGAAGAAATGTCTAGTAATCTGCTTCCAAAAGGTCACAACTTTCAAACCTTATGGAAAAATTCTACCTCGTGCACACTGGGGTTGTCATGTGTTGGAATAAACAACAGTGTATGAGTGTGTGTGTGTGTGTGTGTGCTTGAGCATACTAGACATTATTTAAGTTTGTAGTCTTGGTCAATTCCACTACATACGTGTGGCTTAATTGATATCATTATCCATTATATATCATAGACAAAATACTTGAGAATCACACAAGAAAAATTATAGTACTCTGTTTTACATTGTCTCTGTCTATAGATATACAAAGCCCACATATATCATAAAAACTCATACATACACATAGATAGATAGATAGATAAATTCCAGTTATTTCAATTCCTGTATTTAAATAAGTGTATATACACGAGGTCTAACAAATAAGTTCATGAACTCATCCCAGAAAAAGGTCTACGTACCTCACTGCTGAATATCATGATCATCCCCTTCGAAATACTCTCCTTGGGAAACTATGCACCTGTGCCAGTGCCTAGTTCACCCTTCAAAGCAACTTTGGAACTTTTTCTAGAAGGACTATCAGAGCTGTCATAGTATTACACTTGATGCCCTGAACGCCATCAGAAAGTCTTATTTGAATGTTTTCTTTATCTCTATATACAGAAAAAAGTCATTGGGGTCCAGATCAGGTTAAGAGGGAGGGTGTTCTAGTACTGTTATCTGTTTACTGTCTAAAAACGCCCTCACAGACAGTGCCACATAAGCTGGTAGTTTGTCATAATGCAATAGCCATGAGCTGTTGGCAAAAAATTCAGGTCGTCTTTTGTCTAACCTGTTCACGCAGCCTTTTAAGCATTTCCAAATAGTAAACTTGGTTAACTATTTATCCATTTGGTACAAATTCATAGTGAACAATCCCTCTGATATCAAAAATGTTTAGCAACATTGTTTTGACTGATGGAACTTTTCTTAGTTGTGGAGATTTGCCTACTTCCACTGTGCACACAGACATTTTGTTTAAGGGTTCGTAGTGTTGGTACACCTGTGTTTCATCACCACTGATAATAGCCCAAAACATTGTTTTGCCTCTCCAAAAGGTCTTAGCAACTTCAACTCTCATTTGCTTTTGTTCATTGGTAAGTCCCTTTCAGGACCAGTTCTGCACATACCTTTTTCATGCTAAGATTTTCTGTTAAGATTTTCCTAATTCTTTCTCTATCAATGTTTACTTGGGTCTGCTATGCTTCTAGCAGTCAGCTAATGAATTTGATGCACAATTTGATGAATATCTGCAATGTTTTCATCAGTTCTGCTGACTATTGGTAGCTCTGACCTCTCTTCATCAGTGACCCATTTTCTCTTGCCTCAGAAAAACATTTAATCCATTTGCAGATGATTGGTTTTTTTCATGGCATTATCCCCATAAGTTTGGACTAACATGTCCCTGATTGCATATCCACTCTTGCCAAGTTTAACAAGAAATTTAGTATTTGTTCATTGCTCTAATTCAAGCTCTGACATTCTCACAATGGCACATAAAAGCACACAATGACAATAGTCAATGTCACTCAGCAAGACACCACCACGCATCCACATGAACACAGCTGTGAGACACTGTTACACCAGTTATGAAATCTTATCAAGTTGTTTGCACAGTGCTGCCAACATAAGTACACAGAGGCAAGTTTGTGGAGTTAATTATCAGCCCTCATACCAACAATTAAGTCTGCAAACTTAATTGTTCTAAATGGTACATACTTCATTGCTGAATATCGCTATGGTCACCTTAGAAGTACTCCCCCTGGGAAGCTATGCACTGATGCCAGTTTGTAACCCACCTTTCCAAGTAGTTTTGGAACTCCTACTGGAATGGCCACTGTGCATAGTTCGATGGTGGCAAGTTTGCGAACTTAATTGTACAGCTGTCTATGAGGGAGTTTTTAGCTAGCCAGGAAACAAATAACTGTATTGAAACACCCTCCCTACTCACCTGATCTGGCCTCAGTGTCTTTTTTCTTTACTCAAGAGAAAGGAAATGTTGAAAGGGAGACATTTTGGTGACAGTCATCAAAGGTAATAGGATGACAGCTGTGGTGGCCATTCCAGAAAAAGAGTTCCAAAATTGCTTTGAAGGGTGGACTAGGTGCTGGTGTTGGTGCACAGCTCCCCAACTGGAGCACTTAGGTGACCGTAGTGGTATTCAGCAATGAGGTGTGTAGCACTTAGGACAATTAAGCTCGTGGACTTTTCAGATCTCGTGTCTGTGTGAGTGTGTGTATTTGTGTATGTATGTGTATCTATATATACATAATGAGAAAATACTTATTTACATAAATAATGATTTTTTTGGTGATGGAAGATAAGGGAAATTAAGACTATTTCCTCATGTCTTAAGCTGGGTTCTTTAGTGAGCAAAAGCAGTAAAGTGTATAAATATACACTTTACTGGGAGGGAGAGAGAGATTCATATCAAGAAAAGTCTCATGAGATTGTAGAGGTTAGAATATCCTGGGTTCATGGATCAGGATGGAGACTTAATTCCATAGCTGTAGAAATTGATGACTCCAAGATGGGCAGGTCAGAGAGGAGGGCTCCTGTTCTCAGGCTGTAAAGATTGACAAATTCCAAGGTCTGTAGGTAAGCTAATAGCTCAACCTCCAGGAGCCAGGGGTCAGATGAAACAGAAGCATCTGCAGGAACTAGGAACAAGCAACAAGCCGGAACACCTGTAGATGCAGACCACACCTTCAAGGAAATTCCCTTTTAAACTGATTGGCAACCCATAGCAGCTGCAATCACATGAGTGGTCACAAATAAATGCTGAGAATCATGTCCTAGCCAAGCTAACACACAATTCTAACCATCACACTTCCTAAATGTTACAGTACTAAAGACAATTTCTACTTCTTAAATATGAGAGTCACTTCAGTTGAATACAGATGTTGCATGCTTTGTGCTGTCTGGCTTTCCCAACAGTACTGAATGACTTTGATGCTTGGTTTAAGTCTGCTTATATTTCTGGGTAAAAACTTAACAAAATAAATATGCATACACACTATAATATATTTGGCAACTACAAGTGAATAAGTGTATGTTCTCCTCAAGCACTTTTTACGTTTTACTAAATTATGATCATTTATGTTATAATCGCATATTTCCAGTTAAGAAGTGATTGAAACCAACACCTTCTACGTCACTCAGGGCTATAATAGAGGAAGTGACCTACAATAAAATTGAGTCTGCATAGCTTTCACTGGCTGTAGAAGATCCCTTGGGCTTTCAGTTACAGGAAAAATTTTTGAAGGAAATATCCAGAGCTCCATTTAATTTTGTAGTGCATTGTCAATCATATTTAACTTTTTCTAGTGATGCTACTACAATCCCATTAATTAGTTTTCAGAGTTAAATAAATTTTATTAATTTTTAGAAGATATGTTTCTAAAGTTAAGGACTCAAGTAGTTTTATTTAGAAACCACAAAACCTGTTGAGAAGAAAACAGTTTCCGACTAGATCTGTCTACACATACTAACTTACTTCTCTGTTCTAATGGAGTTAACTTTTACTTGGATTTCATTTTCCTCAGATCAATCAACACCCATAGAAGCAACAAGGAAGAAATCAAAAGAAACACTGCATTGGGAAAATCTGCTGCAAAAATTGTCTTTAAACTGTTGAAAATCAAAGATGACACCTTGCAGACAAACTGGCATCCAGACCCAAACCATGGTATTTTCAATCATTCTTGTGCATGCCAAAGTTGGACAATGAATAAGGAAGGCAGAAGAAGAATCGAGACCTTTGAATCATGGTGTTGGAGAACAATGCTGAATACACCACGGACTGCCAAAAGAATGAACCGATCTGCTTAGAAAAAGTACAACCAGACTATTCCTTAGAAGCAAGGATGGCAGGACTACCTCTTACATACTTTGGAATGTTGTCAGAAGGGATTAGTCCCTGGAGAAGAACATCATGATTAGTAAAGTGAGGGTCAGTGAAAAAAACGGAAGACCTTCAACAAGAAGGATTGACATAACAGCTGCAATAATGTGTTCAAGCATAACAATGATTGTGGGCATAGCATCAGTGCATAGCTTCCAAAGGGGAGTACTTTGAAGGTTACCATAGTGATATATTCAGCAATGGTGTATGTAGCACTTAGAACCATTAAGTTCATGGACTTAATTGTTGGATCTTGTACTTGGAATCACTGCGAGTCAAAACTGATTCCATTGCTTCTGACAATAACAATTACAAAACAAGCCGAAGAACTATCATAGTCAAAACAGTGTAGTGCCAGTATATGTAATGTAGAGATATACCAAAAATCAAACATATGCCATCAAGTCAATTCTGACTCATAGAAACCCTGTAGAACAGAGTAGAACTGTCCGATAGGGTCCCAAGCTGTTGTTGGTAGATTCCAGCTACTGAACTCTTGCTTAACAGTCAAGAACTTAACCACTGTGCAGCCAGGACTTCATATAGAAATACAGACAAATGGAATTGAATTGAAGGCCCAGAAATAAACTTAAGCGCTTATGATCAATTGGTACTCATGCTGGGGCTGCAAAGCAATTCAGTGTGGTAAAGAATAGTTTCTTCAACATATTATACTAAGATAATTGGCTACCCATAATAAGAAGAAAGAAGTTGGAACACTAGTGTACAATAGGGAAAAAAAAAAAAAAACACTCAAAGCAAATGGGTGAATTAACACTGCAAAACTCCTGGAACAAAATGTTTCTTCATGATTGAAGATTGGGCAATAATTTTTAAGATATACACCCAAATCACAAGCAGTACAGGAAAGTTGAGTTAGATTTTACTTCATCAAAATTAAAAAAAAAAAAAGATGCTTCAAAGGACACTATAAAGAAGAAAGTAAACCTGCAGAACACTAGAAAATACTTGGGTGACAGGATTTCACACTCCTAGTCACCTGAAAGAAAGTGAAGTTAATAGAATATCTCAAATGAGAAGTGCATTATTTTAGTAGTCATAATTGCCATCTATCCTACCAATTCTTTTTTTTTTTCCTACATGCATGTACAAGTGTTGTGTAGAGGTAAATTCATGTACATTTACTTGCTCTAATGTTTACTTTAATTCTTTGGATTCCTGAGTTTTCTACACTATTTATTTACTCAAGAAAAACCAACACAAGCCTGCATTTAATGTGGGAGGAATTCTCAGTCATAACAATGTTTTATAACCCCAGAATATTTTTGAAACAAGTATTATCCTCTTCTTGCTGCTGCTAATACTATAGTTATAATAAAGAAGTGGTAACATCTAAGTCTAGTGGAAGTTAAAGCAGTCAGTCACTCTGAGATATTAAACATTGGTTCAGAAAAGATTTGAAAATAATTTGACAGTTTTAGTTATGTCAGTGTTTAATTTTATTTTAAAAAAGATATCCTGTTTCACTTCAAAAAAAGGACACATTTAATCAGAGACTACTTTGCCATTAAATTTTAAGGTTTTTTTTTTTATGAATACGTGCTTAGTTAAGAAATCTCTGAACAATTTTTAATATCCTGGGGGAAGGCCTTTTGCTCTCTTTGACATTTTACTACTATATTTTGGATTAGTAAACTATCTTCCATTCAGAAAGTCTCATTATGTCTGCAGCAGACTCCTCTTAAGATAGTTATTAGCATCTTTCAGAGAGAAACACATGAAGTAGTTAAAAGAGATGCTGATGTCAATAGGGACTGGCTCAAGCCTCTTTTTGTCGTGGAATAATTACTGTTGCAAAATACCAGCAGGTGTTGAAAGGGTAGGATTAATCTGTAGAAGCTGAATGACACTATTTCAAATGGCTTATGAAACACTAATTAGATTTCAAATTGTGTGACTCTCCATATACTTATATCAGGATGGAGATATTTAAAAATTTACTTTCTCTATGATGGAGGTGAAAGAGGTTATGGTTTAAGCTTCATAGGTGACATTTTATCAAATAAAATCAAAATGTAGAAATTTCAACATTATGTTTAAAGAATGAAGAGCATATTTTAATCGTCTTTTCATTCTTAGTGTTCTTATCCAATTAAGCAATTACACTAAACTGTTCAATTCCTTGATCTGTTGTTTGTAACACAAGTATTTGTCTTATGAGAGGATTTCAGCTACATTGTCAAATAAGAACAAGATATTTAAAGACTAAAAATAATTTTGAAGGGGATGTCAAACCCAATGCTAAATATTTCCACATTTTATCTCCATAAAGAAATATAATACAAATGTTTTATTTAGTTAGTTTTAGAAAAGCATGACTTACTAACTTTAAAAAGCCAAACTAACATATAAAAATGTTTCAAAAAATAAAAATTGTCTCAGTAATAATTTTAAAAATTTCAAGATTGACTGTAAAAAGGAAAACAAAAGCTTAGTAGGTTGTTATGCTACAACACACACAAATATACACAACTGAATTCAAATCAAAAATAACATTGGGTATTAACACATTACATTCTGAGCCCGTGCCAAGCTGTGGCTACTGTCTTAATATGGAATGAGAGGGCGGCAGGGCAAGAAGGTGGACTAGACACATGTCTCCTCAATTCCTTCTGACAAACAAGGACTGAAACGGTCATTGAATGGAGCAGTGTGTACATCCAGGGAGCCCTAGGATATAGCATAGGGTTGTCAGATTAGACTTTATGCCAGTAACAGGATAAATACTTCTCTCAAAGACAAGGGAGTGGCACCCTGAGTCTTCTTTCTACTGACTCACCATTTGGGAAGACTGCAGGTACTGATGCCTTCTTTGTTATCGAGGAGGCGGGCACTGGGTATGAGACGGCTGATGCACTGAACTGCAGTGTTTAAGTAAACAGCCTATAGCGCAACAGGGAGGCTGCGCTTGGAATAGACATATGTTGAGAGCCTGGCTGCTGACTGAGGACACTACTGCGTCTTGATTCTCACTTTTCTCAGCTGCGCCATAGAATCTGCTGTTTCACATCAGGAAGGGCAGCTCAAGCAGGATGCCATATTTGTCACCTGGGAGGCGGAAACACCAGCTGGAGGTCTTAGCTGGGGCTAATTCTAACATGAAGCAGCAGCCCCTGTCTGGAAAGTGTTTCTCCAGCAGAAAATCTCTATTTAGGATAGTGGTGCCTAGAGTTATTGGCGGGGAGGGCTGGCAGAACATGACAGGAAGGCTGTAACCCCTCCCTACATTGACCCATGTCATAGCATCCAGGGATAGCCTATGAGGTGCTTTTATTATCATCTGGAAGGCAGGCCTGGCCACACCTGAGGGCCTGACTGATTTTGACAGCTGTTGGACAGCTCCTTGCTTAGCGGTAAAGTACATTTTTAAAATAAGACCACCTGGAGAAGTGACTGCTGAGTGGCCCCTCCCCTGCCCATCACTTATCCACATCATAGGGTCAGCTGAAGTCCTCCTAGTGACTCCAGAACTAGGGCACCATCTATGCCAGCCAGGAGGCAGAGTCTGCCACCGCAGAGTCAAACCAGGCCAGTCACTAGAGTACACAGAGGGGCTGGTGATCAATTCCCCCGTTAGAACTATGTCACAGCTCCTGTTGAGGTAACACCAGAGAAACTAAACAACTTCTAGATGGCTAACAGACAACAGTCCATAGCTAACCATTTAAAGAAGTCCATCATAGCTCCAGAAAACTCCCAAAATAATCAAAATACTTCCCAGATGAAGAAGTCTTTCTGAAACTATCGGAGGTCAAGCACAAAAGAAAATCTATGGAGCCGTCCTAGAGACCAATATCATTTATGAACCTAGATGCAAAAAGCCTAGCTAATAGAGTTCAACAATATATCAAAAAAATAGTTCATCATAACCAAGTTGATTTCACACCACAGATACAAGGCTGGTTCAACATCAGAAAAACATTTAATGTGATCTACCACATAAATAGCGCAAAGGATAAGAATCACCTGATTTTGTCAATTGATTCAATAAAGGCATTTAACAAAGTCTGACACCCATTCATGCTAAAAACTCTCAGCAAGGTAGGAATAGAGGGTTAATTCCTCAGTGCAATGAAAGGCATCTATACAAAGTCAATCCATGACATCATCCTGAATGGAGAGATACTGAAAGAATTCCCCTTGAGAATGAAAACTAGACAAGGATGCCCACTCTCACCACTTCTATTCAACATTGTACTAGAGGTACTAGCCAGAGCAATTAGACAAGACAAAGAAATAAAGGCATCCACACTGGCAAAGAAGAAGTAAAAATCCTGCTTGCAGACACTATGATTGTATATGCAGAAAATACTAAATAATCCATAAATAAACTGCTGGAACTAAAAGAAGAGTTCAGCAAAGTATCAGGATGTAAGATAAACATAAGTAACTCAGTAAGATTCTTTTATACCAAAAAAGAGATCATCAAAGAGGGAATCACCAAATCAATACTATTTACTATGGCCTCCAAGAAGATAAAATACCTAGGGATAACTCTAAACAGAGAAATAAGATATCTATTCAGAGGGAACTACAAAACCTTACTGCAAGAAACCAAAAGAAACACATAAATGGAGAAACCTACCCTGCTCATGGATAGAAAGATATAACATTGTGAAAAAGCCTGTTTTACCCAAAGCAATATACATACACAATGAAGTCCCAATACAAATTTCAGTGTCCTTTTTCAATGAGATGGAGAAACAAATCATCAACTTTGTTTGCACAGGGGTGGGGTCTGGGGACCATGCTCTCAGAGGACATTGAGGCCAATTGACATAACTAACCTATTGCTAAGAGAGTCTTCTGCACTCATACTGGTGAGTGTAATCCAGGGTTTTAACAGCTAGCAAGCTGCCTTCTGAGGCACACCAAGTTGTCCTAACTTATCCTGATCAGATGATCACTTAGAACAACATAGACATGAAGAAAAAAGAGCTCAAGAGACAGACCGATGTGAATGGGAGACTGTATCAACATGTGACCAGAAGAACCAGATAGTGCCCAGCCACCATCAAAGACAGCTGTCATGGGGCACCCAATTTAGAGTCCCTCTGGCAACACAAGAAAAAGAGGAGTACAGCTCAAGAACTCTACTGAAAGACCACAATTTATGGTCTGATCACTTGATGGATCTCCTGGGAGCATAGCCCCAGACCTGCTGCTCCTCCTGTCCAGAAAACAATACTGAGGTCATGTCTTCTGAGAAAAAATGGACTAGACCTGGGGATACAATGTGACCATATGGTGTGTGTACTTTATAGTTCTATTCATTTAGAGGATGCTGTCCTTCTGGTCTTTGTCTAGATGAGAGAAAAGAGGTTGGAGAGGAGGGGGCAGGAGCTTGTTAAGAGGATATGACAAGTACAGAATGAAAAGGAGGAGTGCGCTGTCACCAGGCAAGGAAAACAGATGGAGCTGCAGATAGTCATTCATGCAAAATTAATTTGGTTTGTATACTTTCACTTAATTACATTTAAAAAATAAATGTAAGAGCAAAAGAGCCTAAGACAAAATCACTTGATTTAGTATCATTCTCAAACAAAACGTCTTTCATCTTTATCCCTCAATATGTACATGGAAGAAAAATCACAAATCATCAAATTCCTATAAATTGATACTGTTGCAGGCTGTCAAGACTCTTGTATAATGAAACAGCTCTACTTCTCTAATTGCCTTCCGATCAGGTTTCACCTCGCACTTGATGCCCAAGGGACACTGTATTGATGATTGCTCTGCAGAGCCTTATTGATGACTGAGGCAAAGGGAAAATTTTGTATACCAATACTAATATAAAATCAATGCCATTGAGTTGATATCAACTCATATTGACCCTATAGAGCAGAGTAGAACTGTCCTCACATGGCTTCCAAAGAGCAGCTAATGGAATCAAACTGCTAACCTTTTGGTTAGCAGGCAAATATCTTACCACTTCACCACCAGGGGCCCCAAATACAAATGTAAACTTTAGAAAATATCCTCCTGTATTTGAACCAAGTAGAAAAATTAAAACACACTGTAATTGAAAAAAAAATACTGATAAAAGGCTCTGTGTTGCCAATCTTTCTCCCCCATCAACCTGACTGTCGAAGGACAAGACCACTGTGTGACTGCAAACAACAAATGATTGCAATCCACTATTCCCTTTGCACAACAACAAAGGATACTAAAACAAATGATAATAATTGTCTTTACACAATTTTTATATTTCCTTATAATACGTATTTTGCATTAGATTTATAGATATTTTTATTTTTATGCATCAATAGAAAAATCAGGTGATTCTTGTCTTTTGCGTTATTTATGTGGTTGATCACACTAATTGTTTTTCTAATGCTGAGTCAGACTTGCATCAGTCATGTGAATCCAACTTGGTAGTGATGACTTATTTTTTTTGATACACTGTTGTATTCTATTAGCTAGAATTTTGTTGAAGGTTTTTGCATCTAGATTCATGGGTGATGTTGGTCTGTATTCAGATCTGACTCGACGGCTCTTGGCTTGGCTGGCTTCTCCTTTTTTGTTGAGTCTTTCCCTGGCTTTGATATCAGGGTTATGCCGCCTTCATAGAATGAATTTGGGAATATTCCACCCTTTTCTATGCTGTGAAATAGTCTCAGTAGTATTGGAGATAACTGTTCTGGAACAGTTTGGTAGAATTCTGCGGTGAAGACATCTGGGCCAGGGCTTTTTATCGTTGGTAGTTTTTGGATGACTTTTTCAATCTCTTTCTTTGTGATGGGTTTGTTATGTTATTCTGCTTCACTTTGTGATAATTTTAGTAGGTGATATGAATATAGAAATTTGTCCATGTCCTCTAAGTTTTTAAATTTGTTAGAATACAATCTTTCATGATATTTTGGATTTCTGTTGGATCTGTTGTGACAAATCGCCTCTCATTTCTTATTTGGGTTATTTGTTTCATATCCTGTTTTTCTTTAGTAGGTTTAGCCAATGGTTTGTTGATTTGGGTGATATTTTCAAAAACCCAGTTTTGGGCCTTTTCAATTTTTCCCGTTGTTCTTCTATTCTCTAAATCATTTAGTTCTGCTCTAACCTTTATGATCTGTTTTCCCCTGGTGTCTAAGTGGTTGCTCTGTTGCTCTGTCTCTGCTTTTTCAAGCTGTAGGGTTAGATCTTTGGTTTTGGTTCTTTCTTGCTTCCAGATGTGTGCATTTATGGAGATAAACTCACCACTGAGCCCTACTTTTGCTGTATCCCATGGGTTCTGGCAGGAAGTGTTTTCATTCTCATTGGAATTCATAAATTTCTTTATTTCATCCTTGATTTCTTCCATAACCCATGGCTTTTTGAGTAGGATGTCGTTCAGTTTCCACGAGTTCCACTTTCTAGCTATGTTTTTTTCTGCTATTGATTTCAACTTTAATAGCTTTGTGGTCTGTGAAGATGCTTTGCAATAATTCAATGGAATGGATTTTGTTGAGATTTGCTTTATGTCCTGACACAAGGTCTGTTCTGAAAAATGTTCCATGTGCACTGGAGAAGAAAGTGTAGTTATCTGCTGATGGATAGAAAGTTCTGTATATGTCAATGAGCTCAAGTTGGTTAATTGTGGCAATAAGATCTTCTGTGTCTTCGCTGAGCTTTTTTTCTAGTTGATCTGTCTGATACTGAGAGTGGAGTGTTGAAGTTTCCCATTATTACTGTGGGAGTGATCTATCTCGTTTTTGAGTGTAGGCAGTGTTTCTTCGATGTATTTAGATTCTCTAGTACCCAAGCCAAGTGCCATCGAGTCATATTGGGTGCATAAATACTTAATATTGTTAAGTCCTGCTTGTGTGTTGAACCTTTCGGCAATAGTATCCATCCTTGTCCATGATGGTGGACTTTTACATTAAAACCTATTTTATCTTAGACTAGTGTTGCCACAACTGCTCTTCTTTGTGTATTGTTAGCTTGATACATATTCTTCCGTCCTTTAATCTTCAGTTTGTTCATAACTTTAATGTGAGTTTCTTGTAAGCAACATATGGATGGGGCATGTCTTTTGATCAAAGATGCCACTTATTGTCTCTTTACTGGAGTGTTCAGTCCATTCACATTCAATGTGAATATTGATAGGTATGTGTTTAGTGCTGTCCTTGTGATATGTTTATTTTTGTGTTGATGTTTTCTCTGTTGTTCTTATATTCTGTTTTGGAATATTCTTCTTTATGAGTTGATATTTCACCTTTTTCAGTGTTGGTTTTCTGGTTGTTGAGATTCCTGTATTACGTTTATTGATTTGGTACACTACATCTTTACTGTGCTTTGTGGCTGCCCCTAAGATCCCCCTTAATAAACTATGTATAAACCCAATCTTGACTACTACAAGTCTTACTAAATTCCTCTCCATCTCAAAGGGCTATAAAGACTGTAGCACATCCCTCTTTTTAATATGATGACATCATAGTTTTCATGGTATGACCACTGGATCACTTCTTTTAAAATTACAGCTTTGACTGAGTTTGGAGCCTTCCCTAAATGAGTAGGTTTCTGGATGATGTGTCTTGTATTTCCTCCTAAAATATAAAATTAATGGTTTTGTTCTTCTAAGCCAAGAGCATCTTTCAGTGTTTCTTGTAGCCTTGGTTTGGTTTTTACAAAGTCTCTAAGTTTCTGTTTACCTGCGAAAGTTTTCATTTTATTTTCATATTTGAAACATAGTTTTGCAGGACATATAATTCTTGGTTGGAAGTTCTCCTTCAAGGCTTTGAATGTGTCATCCCATTGTCTCTGTGCCAGCATCGTTTCTGCTGAGAAATCCCATGAAAGTCTACAGGGTTTCCCTCTGAATGTTAGCTTTGTTTTGAGTCTTGCTGCCTTTGAGAGTTTCTGTTTCTATTTCTTTCGTTAGGCTTGTTTATAATATGTTTTGCAGTCTTTCTTTGGGGATCTATATTGAGTGGCATTTGATATGCATCTTGGATATCTATATTTTCCTTTCATAATTTCTGGAAAAATTTCTTTCACCAGCCCAGCAACAATACTCTCTGTATTCTTAGGTATCCTACATTGTTCAAGAATTCCAATTACTTGTAGATGGTTCCTCTTAATAGAGACCCATATGTTTCTTAATGCTTCTTCATTATTCTTGTTTCTATGTTCTGATTTCTCCTCATAGATGCTGGAGTCAGTAGCTCTGTTTTCCAAGTCAGAAAGTCTATTTTCCTTTTGTTCAGATCTGTTTTCTTGGCTTTCAACTGAATTTTTTATCTCATTGACTTTATTCTTGATTTGTTGGATTTCAGAGTACTGATGTTCTATCAGATCAAACAGCTTGCTTCATTTTTCCTTTTGTTCTGCTGCATTTTGTATAAGGTATAGGACATGTTCCAGTCCAAAGTTTGTTGCTTTTAGGGAATCCAGAGACTATTTTGTTTCTCCACTGTTACTTTAACAGGGTCTAAAGCTCAGTCTGAAAAGGAAGTTGATTACCAGACACCTCTATATGCTCCAGTGACTTGGCTCTGTGGAATCTCTGGGGTAGCAAGCTCCACCTCCTGACTGGCTAAGACACAGCCCCACTTATAGAGTCACTAAGGAGCTGTCAGCTGACTGTATATGTGAGACAATAAAGGCTGGAAGAGAAGCTGTCCAGATGTACTGCAGTTATTTCTCTACTGTAAGGTATAAAATATCTGACAGCTTCCAAAATTAGTCAGGCTTTCAGGTATGCAAGTTCCTCTTCCCAGCTGGTAAAGTATCCACTTCTGTATCAAAGACTGCTTTACTGCCAGAAAAGTGTTTTCTGGGCAGATACTGCTTCTGAGCCTGGGAATTAGGTCCAGCTGAGGCCTCCATATAGGAAAATCCACCTCCCAGTGAATCAAGATGGTGTCCCGCATAAGTTTCCCCACTTGCCTTGGAAAAGGCTATTCGGTGGCAGAGATCCAAGATTCCGAGAGAGAGAGACATCAATTGTGCCAAGATGCCCAGACTCCAAGGCCAGACTCTCAAAATGTGGTGACTCTGCTTGCTGATCTAAGCAGCACATCTGAGCCCTGTCACCCATCACCTCAGCCTCTCTTGCTGGCCAAGACTGAGGAAACAAAAAAAGTAAGAATAATGATTTACTTTCAGTCCATGAGATCAGGGACTCAACAAGGGTGGGGGTTGGCAAAAGAGAAGAAGCTTTCCACTCAGTGGTATGTAGACCAAATAGACAGACCTAGGCAGTGTCCTAGGGCTCACTAGGTGTCCAGAAGGTCCTATTTAATTATCGCTTCAGGCCTTTGTTTCCAGAGGGATTTAGGGAGACACGTGTTTAGCCCTTCATCTTGACTCTGCCTCCTAGATTTTTTATTTTTTAAAAATAGCATTTGTTTTAGTCAGCTAGTGCTGCTGTGACAGAGATACCACCAGTGGATGAATTTAATAAAAGAATGTCCATTTTTATACAGTCTAGTAGGCTACAAGTCCAAATTCAGGATGTCCTCTCCTGGAGAAGGCTTTTCCCTCTGTCATCTCTGGAGGAGATTCCTTGTGTTGCATTAGTCTTTGTTCAGGGAGCATCTTGGCACGGGAACCTCAGCTCTGAAGGACATGTCCGTTTAGTGCTGCTTTCTTGGTAGTGTGAGGTTCCCAATTCTCTCTCCTAGGTTTTTAACTTTATAGCCCAAGAGACCACTTCAAAGTACAAAACAAACGTACACATTGAATTATCTTGCTCTACCAATACAACTGCTGCCCATCCACCCTCATTAACAACATGGAGGCAGGAATTCCAACATGGAAGAACTTCACACAGTGCCAGGAATTACGGCATAGCCAAATTGTTACAATTTTTTTAGGGAACACATTCAATCCATGACATCCCACCCTTTGTTCTCTGAAGAATCATCTTTGCAACAGGTAAAACATATTCACCCCATCATAGCAGAAGCCTTAATGTCCAAGTCCAAAATCCAGAAATTCCTCTTTAACTGTGAAATCTAAAACACAAGTTATCTGCTTCTAAAATGCAATGGCAGGCACAAGTAAGACATTTCCCTTACAAATGGGAGAAATTGCAGGAAAAGAAGGCATTAGCTGGCAAACAGCAATCAGCAGAATACATTACATTAGCCTTCAAAGCTCTGAAAATAATCTTCATATCTTTGAGACATTTTACACAACAGCTTTGCCCTCAGATTGCTCTCCAGATTCTGAGTGGAGACCACTTGCCCTGTGATATAACTCTGCCTCCTAGGTCCACTTGGACAGAAACTCTGCCCCATCAGCTTTAGGTACACCTTAAATCCAACTATCAATTCCACCATTACAAATACAGAAAACTCTGGCTTAACCCTTTGAAACTCATGAAGTCATAGCCATACCTTCTGAGACTAAGACAGCTCAGCTTTTCATACTCTTTGTCTCTTCAGCTTCTACTTCCTGTGGCTTCATGGTCTAGGCCTCAAGCCCACATCTGCCTTGCTGGAGCAAGTGTTCAAAGTTCTGTAACTCCACTGATTTAAGCACCTGGAAGCACCACATTCCTGGTACCAAATTCTGTTTTTGTCAGCTAGTGCTGCTCTAACAGAGATACGACCAGTGGATGGCTTTAAGAAAGGAAAGTTTATTCTCACACAGTCTGGTAGGTTGCAAGTCCAAATTCAGGATATCCTCTCCAGAGGAAGACTTTCACTCTTGTCAGCTCTGAAGGAAAGTCCTTGTGTTGCATCAGTCTTTGTTCGTGGAGCATCTTGACACAGGAACCTCAGCTCTGAAGGAAGTGCTCTTTTCCTGGTGCTGCTTTCTTGATGGTATGAGGTTGCCAATTCTCTCTACCATATTTTTAACTTTATAGCTCAAGAGACGACTTCAAAGTATACCTCAAGGCACATAACAAAATTACACATTGAATCTCACTCTACCAACACAAATGCTGCCCATCTACCCTCATTAACATCACAGGAGGTAGAAATTCCAACATGAAGAAATATCATACAATACCAGGAATTATGACATAGCCAAATTGTTACAGATATTTTAGGGAATGCATTTAACCCATGTCAGCATTACAGTATTTATCATGATTTCTGAGTTTTTTTCTCCTCTTTAAATTTTAGGCCAGGGGAAAGTGTCTCATTTGCCTTCACCTTAACCAAAGCCTTTGTGTTGTACTTCTGTAAATTTCCCATGTTCAGTCTTGGCTGGAAAATTTACTATTTGCTTTCACACTCATTTCCAGATTTTCTCACAGAAGATCCCTTCTCTTCATTGAGGTGTCAGCAAAGATGTAGAACGTATTTATTGTGTTTTATTTCCACTTGAAATTACACCATTTATGTATTACTTTATTTGCTTATTATCTAACCTTACTTTGTCCCACCCTTGCCTCAGGTAGAAAAACCAATTGCATCAGAATAGGCAGCTTATCACCTTCCCTCTCTCATCCACTTCCCAGGCAGTATTAGGCATTCATTGAATATTTGGTGAATGAATTATTGCATGACTTATGTGAGGGGCACAAAGCATGCAGTTTCCTGAAAAAATATAATTTAGTTATGATTTTTATGGCAATGTAAAATATCATTTTATTTATTCAATCAAAATGGAGACATATAACTATTGATGGTCACTCACACAAGTTTTACTAGCTCTTTGTATAAAAAAGTGTTCAAAAGGAATTACAAGTTGGCATTGACATAAGCAAATGCAGCACCCGGAGGATGCTATAAATGACAGGGGTACTCTGTGACATGCTTACAATATTTGTTTGAGGGCAATTGCAGATAAGGTCAGAAAGATAGGTGGAGTACTCTGAGAAATGCACAATTTACCAGACTTCACAGTTTATTACGTAAGGAGAAAGAATAATAAAGATTTGAAATATCAGATAACTTTGTTTGAAAGCAAATCTACCTCATATACAGAGGACTTAGAGCAGATGAGCTATTGGGCAGGAGAACAATAAGGCAGCAAGCCAGATTAGTTTTCTGGCTACATATTAGAGGGATTATCAACAAGGACTGATTTAGCACAGAAAGGTTTGGAGAGACTAGATGGAAAAACTCTAATCTTCAATTATAGAAGATCTAAAATTGGCTGTTAGATAATGTGGTGTTCGTACTCTGAAATACTGTATAATTTTTCAGTAAGACTGCTGCACTGAATGATTTATTTATTCGTTCATTTAAAATTATGTAGTTAGCACAGTCTATATACAGGATGTTGAGCTAAAGTCTGGGGGGTACATAGACTATGTGGTGTTATTTCTTTAGTAACCAAAGATAGAAGTAAACAAAGTTGGAGTAATGAGCAGTAACCTAATACTACAATGATTTAAAGATAATTGAAATATAAACACAGTACAGCTAATAACCATGTCAATATTTTAATATGGATTGATAGTTTTTAGAGGATAAAAGGAAAAATACTTTTCATCGTGATGTATATCTAGGAGAATAAGTGGGTGGCAAGAGCACTGAACAGCTTTATGTCCATCTCCAATCAAAATGTATTATTGGATCATAGAACACTGCTCTTCTGTTTATCGCCAAGACTAAACTTCCTTAACTACATGATCTATTCAATTGACTGTGCAAAATCAGTTGGTGAGATTTATGAAAATATTGACTGAGTGAAAAATGACCAAAGTCTTTATCCACATAAGCAAAATGAAGATGTAAAATGGAAACTTTCTACAGACCTAACAGAAAAAATAAAGTTACTTATTACTGGAGTATGTGCAGCCAAAATATTGTACATTCAAAATTTGTGTTAAGAAAAATGTACTGTCTTTACAGGAATACTAGCCAAGCACTTTGAAATTTCTGTTTCGAAATCCTGGCTTTGGTTGGTCAATGTTACCTGTTGACATCTTCACTATGCAAACATCCTTACAAGTACAGCAAAGTGTACTGTGGCTCTAATTATGAATATTTTCCTTCTGCTATGATCTTTAAACTCTACATATTATGAATAACAGTGACCATTTCAACATAAATGCACAGCCTTTAAGTAGTAGTTTCTATAACTTGAATTTCACAGCTGGATACTTAATAATACTAGTTAAGCATAATAACCACTTTTATACAGAGTTAACTTTCTGTCTTTAGAACAATGATTCACTTAAAATACCAACAGGATTAGATGGCAGTTTAGATTCTTGACAGTGTTTTGCTAAACGCAGGTGTTTTATCGGACTGTTTGCTTTAATTTTATAGTAGATGAGATTATTTCATTTTCCTAACATTTTTCCTATTGCAATTACTACCCAATTTTTTCCCCTCCGGGGAAAACAAGCACTATGAAAATAATCTGTTTTGGTGTTTTGATTTGAAAGGTAAGTAAAGATCTCCTGATAAAATAAATTGTTGAAAGCTGATACAAGTTCATGAGATGACTTTTATCGCTATTTGTAGCTTATATCATTAAGAACTAAAACAGAATCCAGTTATATAGTTGACCCAGACTCATAAGAACTACTTAATTCAATCATTATTTAAACATATTTATAGAGCAAAAATTATGTTTGAGTTCTCATTAATACTACATCTGAAAAAATGCAATTGCAGGATCATTTTTCTTTATTTGAAGCAAAGGAAACTGGGAACTGAAGAAAGGAAGAGCTTGCAGTTAGTTGCTACGGCTGTTCTTTTCTGGGACCAATGTTTCCCAGGTCAGCCTCTAGTACATTTTATTTATTTGTTCTAGTATGCTGCTTAAGAAGCCCTGATTGCACTGAGATGTATAGGGTCAGAGATTGTTGTTGATGGCTGGTCCTTTTCAGGTCCTCTTGCACTGCATGTTGATGGTGTGTGCAAGGATTCTGATGGGCTTGCTGGGGGAGTGGGGCAGTAGTGAGGCAATAGATTTCTTCAATGATTCAGTGACAAAGTCAGAAGGTGAAATTACCTCCTCAGATGTGCTTTTGAGCTTGGTCCTCTCTCTATTACTCTTTTCCTCAATTATTCCATCTTTGTCTGCCACCGTGTTTCCTCATTGATCTGAGTGCAAGGACTTGGATCTTGGTTAATTTTGACTCTGGTAGCAAAGTTTCATCTTTTTTTTTCTTCTGGTTTTATATTTTATGCTGCTTTTATATCCAACGTAAAAATAGGTTGAAGGGGAGGACATTGCTATCAAGTCAATTCAGATTCATAGTAGCCTGGAAGGACGAATTGTCCCAGACTGTTTCCAACGAGTTGCTGAAAGATTCAAAATCCTGACCTTTCGGTTAGCAGTCAAGCTAGTAATCAGCACTCCTAAAGGAATCCATATATCATATAACAAAAACAGAAAACACAAACCTGTTGCCATCAAATCAATTCCAACTCATAGCAACCCTATAGGACAGAGTAGAACTTCCTCATAAGGTTTCCAAGTAGGAAGACCCAATAGGCTTGAATTGCTGACATTTTGGTTAGCAGCTTAGCCTTAACCATCATGCAAACAAACTATCTCGCATAGTACCTCTTTATTATGTTACTTATTCAGTCCTATATTGCTTCACTCACACTCACAAAAACACTTTTTTTTTTTCTCTACTCATGAAGAATTTCTCTCTCTCTCTCTGGAACCCTCTAGGCTTTCAATTTTGAGGGAGTATATGTCATCTTTAAAGCACTGAAAATGTATTAAGTATGTACTTGAACTATAATGTTCTTTAAGTATCACATTTAAGTAGACATTTAAACACTTTAAATAACATAAACACTTTAGGTAATATAACTGGCAGCATAAATATCTTATTACCTTTATTGTTTTCTAATGAAAAACTTGTTTCTATTTAACTACACAGAAAAATTATAAATTATGAAAATGTGGCAAACACTGTAGAAATGCGCACTATTTATATATTGATGCACCTTACTTATGTGTACAGTTAATCAAGCAAAACTGTTTTAAAGAACATAAAATTACATACCTCTGGAAATTCACCAGAAACCCTAACATAACACCAAGGCATAAATTATTTTGAGGACTTAACAAAATATTTTTTTTATTCTTTTGTTAAATTGTGCTTTAGATGGTTTATATAGCAAGTTAGTTTGTCATTTAAAAAATTAATACACATATTGTTTGTGACACTGATTGTCAACCCCATGACATTACAACCCCTCTTCTCACCGTAGGCTCCCCATTTCCATTTATTCAGTTTTCTTGTGCCTTTCTGCCTTCTCATCATTGCTGCTGGGCTGCTGTGCCCATTTAGTCTCCTATATATATTATGATTTGCTTTATGGGCCTACCTAATCTTTGACTTCAGTAATGAATTAAAGGAATGGCCAAGAGCTGTGCTCCCAGGGTTTCTCTATCTCTAGTAAATCTAGCTTTTCTCGGTGAATATTACAATTCTGCTCCACATTTTTTTCCAGCTCTGCCTGGGACCCTCTTGGGATTCTTGTCAGAGCAGACAGCATGAGTAGCCAGGTACCATCTAGTTGTGAAAGACTCTGTCTTGTGGAGGCTGTGACAGCTGTGTTCCATAAGACCTTCAGATTAGTCTTTGCCTTGTGTCTTCGGTTTTCTGTGTTCACTTTTGCTCTAGATGGGCTGGGACCAGTGGAGAGTTTCAGAAGGCTGTTTACAAGCTTTTAAGACTCGAGGTGCTATTCACCAAAGTAGGATACAGAATATTTTCTTTAAATCTATTTATGCCAGTTAAGCTAGATATCCCCAGAGACTACAGGCCAACCCTCAGCCCAGTAACTTGGTCCCCCAAGGAATTTGGATGTGTCTGTGAAGCTTTCATGATCTTGCCTTGTACAAATTTTTCTCATTTCCTCAATATTGTGTACTACCTGACCCTCCTACAATGCTGTTGTTGTTATATGCCATTGAATTATTTGTGACTCATAGTAACCTTACAGGGAAGAGTAGAACAGCTTGACAGGGTTTCCAAGGAGTGGCTAGTGGATTTGAACCAGTGGTCTTTTTGTTACCAGCTCATCTTTTTAACTGTTGCACCAATAGGCCATAAAGCTATCACTTATCTATTGTGTAGTTAGGTTTTTCTTTCGTCTCCCCTCACCACTCTTGCAACCATCAATTGTTGCTGTCTGTGTGTAAACTTTTTCATGAATTTTTATGATAGCAGTCTCACATAATATTTGTCTTTTTATTCTTGAGTTATTTCAATCAGCATAATGCACTCTAGTTTCTTTCACGATTTTGGCATCAGGTTTGCACTGGCTTCACAGAAGGAATTGGCAAGATCTGTTCCTTTTCTACGTTCTGAAATAGTTTCAGTAATACTGGTGCAAGTTCTTCTCTGAATGCTTGGTAAACCTCTGCAGTGAAGCCATGTGGGTCAGGACTTTGCTGTTGTCATTGGGAGTTGCTTTTTTTTTTTTTTTTTTAATTGCCTTTTCAATCTGTCTCCTTTTTATGGGTCTGTCCAAGTTTCTACCTCAATTTGTGTCAGTTTAGGCAGGTGGTGTATTGCTAGTAATTTGTCCATTTCCTCTAGGTTTTCAGTTTGGGGGGAGTATAGTTTTCATAGTAATCTATTATAAACAATCATTGCCATCTAGTCAGTTCTGACTCATAGTGACTATATAACAGGTTAGACCTTGCCTCATAGAATTTCCAAGGAGTGCCTGGTGGATTCAAACCGCCAAGCCTTTGGTTAGCAGCTGTAGCACTTAAGCACTACATCATCAGGGTTTCCATAGTACTCACAGTACTCTATTATGATCCTTTCATTTCAGTTAGGTCTGTGGTAATGCCCCTTTTTCATTTCTTATTTGGTTTATATGCCTCCTCTCCTGTTTTACTTTTGTTAGTTTGACCAATGGTTTGTTGATTTTGTTGATCCTTCCAAAGAACTCACTTTTGATTTTGCTGAATTTTTTCCTACTGTTTTCTGTTGTCTATTTCATTTATTTCTCTCTGATCTTTATGACTTCCCTTCTTCTGGTAAATATGGATTTCTTTTGCTGTTTTTTTTTTCCATTTGTTCATGTTGTATACCTAAATGTTTTGCTTTTGTTCTTTTCTTCTTTACTGATGTATGTGCATCCATTGCTATAAATTAATCTCTGCCTTTGTTGTGTCTCCAATGTTTTGCTATGATATATTCTCAATCTCACTTGATTCCGGGAATTATTTTTCCCCATCTTTGACTTCTTCTGATAACTAGTGGTTTTTAAGCAAGATATTAGTCAGTTTTCATATATTCTATTTTTTTCCTTGTTCTTCCTGTTATTACTTTCTATTTTTATGGTGTTGTGATCAGAGAAAATGCTTTGTATTATCTCAGTTTTTCTTTATTTTGTTGAGGTTGGTTTGTGGCCTAAGATGTGATCTGTTCAGGAGAACATTCCATGTACATTGGAAAATAATTCATACTTTGCAGGTGTTGGGTAGAATGTGCTATATATGAATGTCTACAAGCTCAAGCTGTCTTATTGTGTCTTTTAGATATTCTGTATCTGTATAAAGTTTCTTTCGAATGCTTTGTCCTTTATTGAGAGCAGCTTGCTGAAGTCTCCTATTGTTGTGGAACTGTCAGTTTCTTTTTTCATTGTTGGTAGAGTTTGTTTTATGCATTTCAGAGCCCTGTCACTGAGTGTGTAGATATATATTATGGTTATGTACTCACAGTGGCTTGTATCTTTAATCAGGACATTTCAGTATTACTTGTCATTTATTATAGATTTTGTTTTAAAGTCTATTTTATCTGAGATTAGTATTGGCACTTCTGCTCTATTTTGGTTGGTGCTGGCCTGATAAATGCCTTTTTTTATCTTTTGATTTTTAATATATTCATATCACTGTTTCTGTGTTTCTAAGGTGTGGTACTTGTATACGGGTTATTGATGGGTCCTATTTTGCTTCTTTTTAAAAAAGTATTCTGTCGTTCTCTGTCTATGAGTTCATTTAAGCCACTTATATTCAGTGTGATTATTAACAGGTGTGAGTTTGTCACTTTTTTTTATGGTACTGATACTTTCTTTGTCCCTCTTAGTCACTTGTGAAGAATTCTGTTTGTTTGTGATCTCTTCATTTCTTTGCTTTTTTGTAGATTCTGTGTTTTCTGAGACTTATCTCTTTTTTGCTTTATTTTGATGAATGGGTTTGTAAAATTTCTTTGTGGCTATGCTGAAATATACCCATACGTCCCTAAATTTAAACCAGTCTTTGATTACTTGACGTCACCTTGACTTCTTCTATGTGTGGAAGTTCTATACCTATACCAATTTATTGTTCCTATATTGTTATTCACAGATTGACCTCTCTTGTTCCCTGCTGTAAATCTTTTACTTATGTTTTATCTTTAAGTGTTCATTACTTAGGTTAGTATCTAGCTGACGCTGTCCTGTGTCCTACCTTCAATTTTGATCTGATGTTGTCCGTTCTCTAACTAAAGAACTCCTTTCAATAATTCTTGTGGAGGGTGGGGTCAAGGTGGTGGAATAGTCACATGCTTCCTCGATTCCCTCTAAGAACTAAGGCCTAGAAAATCAACTGAATGGAACACAGTGGACATTTTAGGAGTCCCAAAGTCAGGAAGAAAATTGTGAGATTGGACTGGATGACAGGAAGAACAGCTAACTTTTTCAGAGGTGAGACAGCAGTGCAAAGGGTCCCACTTTTGCTGGCATGGTATTGGGGAGGCTTAGAGGTATGGATGCCATTTTTGTCAACCAGGAGCCTGGGACTACAGCTGCTGCACCTTACAGCCTGGCTGGCGCCAGGTGCCATGCTGAGCAGCAGCATGAGTGGACGTTGTCTCCCTTAGCAAAGAGGCTGTACTTAAAACAGCAACTCTTTGTACAGGAATGGATTGGGCTTGGCAACACAGGGTGACCATATTGTGCGTGCACTTTATGGTTCTATGCATCTATAGGATGTTGTCCTGCTAACCTCATACTGGAGGCAGGGGAAAGGGTAGAGAGGATGGGATAGGAGATTGTTAGGAGGATATGACATGTATGGAACCTAGAGGAAGGGTGTACTGCCACCAAGCATGGAGAGCAATGGGAGCGGCAGATAGATAGGCATGCAAATTTATATGGCAATGTATATTGTCACTCAATCATTAAAAAAAGGCTACTTCTACCAAACACAGGGGCAGCTTGCACCTGAGTGCAACACTGCCCTCTACCTTTCCTTCTCTGAACTACACCATGTTTTCTGCTGGACTGAAATCAGAGAAGCTGAACAACTTTTTGATGGCTCAAAGACAACAATCACTATCTAACCATTTAAAGATGCAGACTACCATGACAGTGTAAAACTCCCAAAATACATAATTGAAAAACTTCCCAGGGGGGCAGGTCCAAGATGGTGGACTAGATCATGTCTCTTCAATTCCCTCTGAGAGCTAAGGCCTAGAATGATAATTGAATGGAGCAGTGTGGAGACATCAGGGATCCCAAGCATCTAGCATGGCATTGCCAGATTTGACTAGGCTCCAGCAACAGAGTAACTATCTCTCTCAAAGATGAGGCAGTGCCATGCTTCTCCTGCTTCTCTTGATTCACAGTGTGGGAGAACTGCAAGTACTGACACTTTTATTGTTATGAAGGAGGCAGAGGGCAAGCATGAGCTGACTAATATACTGAATGACAGTGCTTAAGAAAATAGCATATAGTACACTGGAGAAATTGTACTTAGGACAGCCACATTTTGAGAGCCTGGATGCTGACTGAGGGCACCACTGCTCCTCTACCCTCTTGTTTCTGAGCTGCAACATAGATTCTGTTGCTTCATGGCAGGCATGGCAACTCAGGTGGGATTCCTTCTTGGTCAGCTGGGAGGTGGATTTGCCCACCGGAGGCCTTCACTGGAGCTAATATACACACTGAGAATCAGGGCCTCTCTGGAAAGTGATTCTCCATCAGAAAAGTTGTGCTTACAACAGTAATGACTAAAGTTGAGTGGGTGTGGCAGAAGATGGCAAGAAGGCCTTAACCTCTCCCTACTTTGAACCACTATATTGCATCTGGGGAAGATATATGAGGTGCTTTCCTTGTCAACCGAAAGGCGGTGCCTGCCACACTGAGGGCCTGACTGATTTCAGAAGCTGTTGGACAGTTCTTTGCTGAGCAGTAAAGTACCTTTTTAAAATAATACCACCTGAAAAACTGACTGCTGAGCAGCCTGAAAGCATCTCCATCACAGTTCACTGATTCACATAACAGCATCAGCTGATGCCCCTGGGTGATTCAATAAGTAGGGAGATGTCTTTGCCAGCCAGGAGGCAGAGGATGCCACGTTATAGAGTCAACTGGGGGCCAGTCACTAGAGTACACAGAGAAGGCTGGTGACCAACTCCCCTCTTAGAACTACATCTCAGCTCCTGTTAAAGTAACACTAAAGAAACCAAACAGCTTCTAGATGATGTGCAGACAACAATCAATAGCTAGCCATTTAAAGAAACAGTCCACATGGCTCCAGAAAACTCCCAAAATAATCAAAAAATTCCCCAGATTAAGAAGCCTTTCTGAAACTATCAGAGGTTGAGTACAAAATAATTATATATAGAACCCTCCTAGAGATTAAACAAAAGGCAGGAGAACAAAGTGAAAAATTAAGTAAGCTATTTGAACTGATGGAGCATTGATGATATGAAATCCAGCAGACCAATAACAAAATTACAGAACTAGACAATTAAACCCAAAGGTAAAAGAGCAGAACTGAGGAGACAGAAATTAGTTAGCGATCTTGAGAAAAGAGCAACTGACACAAGAATTTATGAGGGGAAATCATAGAAAATAAATAAGAACAAATGAAAAAGCATTAAGAAACACATGGGACTCTATTAGGAAAACTAACCTGTGAATAATTGGAGATCCTGAGCAGGGAGGGAAAACTGAAAACACAGAGAACACTGATGTAGAGTTGCTGACAGAAAACATCTCTGAGTTTTGAAAGAAGAGAACATAGATATCCAAGATGCTTATCGAACACCACAAAAACTAGAGCCCAAAAGAAAGACCATAATACATTTTATAATCAATCTTAATAAAATGAAACATAAAGAGAGTCTCTTAAAGGCAGTGGGGCTTAAAGCAAAGCTAACATTCAGAGGGAAACCCTGTAGGCTTTTGTTTGACTCATAGGCAGAAACGATATTTGCAAGAAGGCAGTGGGATGACACATTCAAAGCCTTGATGGAGAAAAACTTCCAACCAAGAATTATATATTCCACAAAATTGTCTTTCAAATATAATGGTGAAATTCAGACATTTACAGATAATCAGAAGCTTATAGACATTTTAAAATCCAAACCAAAACTACAAGAAATACTCAAAGAAGTTTTTTACTTAGAACAACAATAACATCAAGTATATACTAAAGGAAGCAATACAGGACAGAGCATCCTGAATCCTACTCACTTAGGGAAGTCACAAAGCTCAATCAAAGCTACAACATTAAAAGAAGAAAATTAATGATTATAACACAAAAACTATGACATCACCACACTAAAAAGAGGGATATATTACAAAAGTTATAACACTTTCAGATGGAGATGAAGTTAAAAGATATGCATAAATTAAAGTCTGGTTTAAACTTAGAATAGTAAGGGGTATCACATGGTAGCTACAAAGCAAAAGAACAGTGAGACATATCAAAACAAGAAAAAAATACAAAAATACCAAAAGAGCCAATAAAGAGACAGTGATTGATGCCCTGTATAAAAAGGAGTGACTAGTCTATACCTTGCTTACAAGAAACACACCTTAGACTCGAAAGCATGAATAAATTTAAAATCAAAGGATGTAAAAAAATATACCAAGTCAATAGTATACCAATAAGAGCAGGAGAGGCAATACTAAACTCAGACAAAATAAACTTTAATGTAAAATCCACCATCTTGGACAATGATGGTCACTATTTACTGCTGAAAGAGTCAATAAATAGGCATGCCATAACAGTATTAAATATTTATGTACCCAATACCAGAACATCAAAATACATCAAGCAAACACTGACAACATTGTAAAACAGGATAGGTCACTCCACAAAAATAGTTGAAGACTTTAATATTCCACTTTGAGTAATGGACAAGTCATCCAAAAAAAAAAAACCTCAGTAGAGAAACAGAAGACATATTGCAATAATTAACCAACTAGACCTTATTTACATATCCACAAATTTTGACCCATCAGGAGATAAGTACCCTTTTTTTGTGAATGCACATGGAAAATTTTACAAAATAGACTGTGTTAGGAAACAAAGCAAGACTCAACAAAATCCAAACCATTGAATTATTGCAAAGCATATACTCTGACCAGAAAGCCATATAAGTTAAAAACAATAGCAGAAAAATCACAGGTAGAAACTTGAACTCATGGAAACAAAACAACACCTTGCTCAAAAATCCATGGTTTATAAAAGAAATAAAGAATGAAATAAAGAAATTTATGGAATCAAATGAGAATGAAATTACATCCTACCAGAACCTACGGGATACAGCAAAAGCAGGGCTCAGAGGTCAATTTATCTCTATAAATGCACAAATCCAGACAGAAGAAAAGATTCAAACCAGAGATTATCCCTACAGCCTGAACAAGTGAAAGAGTGCAACAGAGGAAGCCCTCAAGAACCAGAAGAAAACAGATAATAAATACTAAAGCAAAAATCAATGAATTAGAAAACAGAAGAACAATAGAAAAAAATTAATAAAATCTAAAGCTGGTTCTTTGAAAAGATCAACAACATTGATAAACCATTGGCTGAACTTGCTAATGAAAAACAAGAGAGGGTACAAATAATCTGAATAAGAAATGAGATTGGAAATGTCATATCAGACAGAACTGAAGTCAAAGGTATCATAACAGAATACTGTGTGAGACTCTAACAGATATGAAAACCTAGAGGAAGTGAACAAATTTCTAGTCACATCACCTACCAAAGCTATCACAAGGAGGAGAAAAACAATAAACCCATCACAAAGAAAGAGACCGAAAAACTAAACAAAAAACTACCAAATGCAAAAAGTCCTGGCCTAGATGATTTCACCAGATAATTCTACCTAGCTTTTAGAGGGGATTTAAATAGAATACTACTGAGGCCCTTTCATAGCACAGAAATGGATGAAACACTCCCAAATTCATTCTATGATACCAGCACACCCCTAACACCAAAGCCAGGTAAAGATCCTACAAAAAAGTAAAATTACAGACCAATATCACACATGAACCTAGGATGCAAAACACTTCAACAAAATCCTTGCTGATAGAATTCAGCAGCATAACAAAAGAATCATTCATCATGATCAAGCTAGATTCATACCAGGGAAGCAAGGCTGGTTCAACATCAGAAAACCAATTAATGTGATCCACCACATAAATAATGCAAAGGATAGGAAACACCTGATTTTGTCAATTGATGCAGAAAAGACATTTGACAGAATCCAATACCCATTCATGCTAAAAACTCTCAGCAAAATAGGATAGGAGGCTGAATTCCTCAGTGCAATAATCGACATCTATGCAAAGCGAAGTGCTCTTGGAAGCTTGATGGGGCAGTTCTACTCCAACCTATGGGGTCACTGTGGGTCAGACCTGACTTAACGGCAGTGAGTGATTGATGCAAAGCCAACTCTGACATCATCCTGAATGGAGACAGAAAAAATTCCACTTGAGAATGAGCAGTAGACAAGGACACCTACTGGCACCACTTCTATTCAATACTGTACTAGACGTTCCAGCCAGAGCAAGTAGACAAGACAAAGAAATATGGGACATACACATATGTAAAGAGAAGTAAAAGTCTCCCTATTTGCAGGTGGTATGATTTTTGTGCAGAGAATCCTAAAGAATTCATAGGTAAATCACTGGAAGTAATAGAAGAGTTCAGCAAAGAATCAGGATGCAAGATTAACATAAGTAAGTCGGTAAGATTCTTTTATACCAAAGGAGAGATCATCAAGAAGCAATCACCAAATCAATATCATTTACTATAGTGCCCAAGAAGATAAAATACCTAAGAATAAATCTAACTAGAGAAATAAGACATCTATACGAAGTGTTACAGACCTTACTATAAGAGACAAAAAGAGACTTACATAAATCAATAAAACTACCCTGCTCATGAGAGGAAGACATAACACTGTGAAAATGTCTATTTTACCCAAAGTGATCTACATATACAAATGCAATCTCAATACAAATTCCAGTGTCTTCTTTGAAAGAGATGGAGAAACAAATCACCAACTGCTTCAATCAGCTAAGAAAACCATAACATGGAGGACAGTCAGAAGATACTGGGAGTCATGGCCCAGCCACATGGCTGCACATATTTGTGGGGGAACACAATTCAATCCACAACATCCCACCCTTTGGCACCCCAAAAATCACACCATAGAAACATGTAACACATTCATTTCACCATAGCAAAATCATGTCCGTCCCATACAACAGAAGTCTTAAATCAGTTCCAAGTCCAAAATACAAAACTCTTCTACATCTGTGAAACCTAGAAGGTAAGCTATCTGCTTCTAAAAATACAATGGCAGAACAGGCACAAGTTAGAAATTCCATTAGAAATGAGAGAAATTGCAGGGAAAGAAGGCATTAACAGGCAACAAGCAAGTCATCAGAACACATTACATCAGCCTTCAAAGCTTTGGAAGTACTCTCACATTTTCTGAGACTTTCTACACAATGGCCTGGCCCTCCAGACTCTAGGTATTGGCCACACTCTGGATTTTGAGTGGAGACCTCCAGCCCTGTGCTACAACTCTGCCTTCAAGGCTCACTTGGACAAAAACTCTGCCCCAATGGCTTTAGGTGCACCCTAAGCACAACTGAGTGGCAATTCCACTCTGACAAAACACAGCAAGCCCTGACTCCACCCTTTCAAACCCCTTAGGTTGTGATTATAGCTTTTGAGACTGAGACAGCTCAGCTTATCATGCTCATTGTCTCTTTGGTGTCTGTTTCCTATGACCACGTGGCCCGGGCCTCAGGCCCACATCTGCCCTGCCAGGGCAAGTGTTCCAAAGCTCTGTAGCTTCACTGATTGAAGTGTTCGGAGGCACCCCACTCTTACTGGAGAGTGTCCTGCCCAAAGGCACTCAGCTCTCTCACTCTTTGGGTCAGCAAGGCCAGCTCCACCGATTTAGGTGCCCAGTGGCACCCCAATCCATGAGGAAAACTGTGTAGGCACTCAGCTCTCTTGCTCCATGGGTCGGCTCCAGCTCTGCCTCTGGTTCTGATGCTGCCGTCACCAGTCCTCTGTTGTTTCTCACCATCTGTGCCATCTTAATTCCTTCTGAATCTTCTATCCATTGGCAGTTTCAGAACGGCTCCCACATTTTAGGTATTTCCTAGAGCAGCACCCCACTCTTATGGTACCAAATTCTGTTTCAGTTAGCTAGGAAAATCACAAAATGGAGAACAGTCAGAAGATACTGGGAATCATGGACCAGTCACGTGGCTGCACGTATTTTTGGGGGGACACAATTCAATCCATGACACCAACTTTGTCCGGAAAGGGAAGAAACCCCATTTATGTAAAGCACTACCGAAGAAGAGGAACACAGTGGGAGGCCTCACACTACTTGACCTTAGAACCTACTACACTATCACAGTAGTAAATATAGCCTGATACTGGTTCGAAAAGACCAATGCAACAGAGCTGAGAACCCAGAGCTGCTCCAATCTTTTATATACAGTTGATATTCAACAAGGGCTCTAAGATTGTGAACTGGGGTAAAAACAGTCTGTTTAACAAATGGTGCTGGCACAAGAGGATATCATCTGCAAAAAACTGAAACAAGACCTTTATCTCACACCCTACACAAAAACTAACTCAAAATGTTTCACAGACCTAAATATTAAACCTAAAGCAATAAAGATCATGTGAGAAAAAATAAGATCAACAATGGAAGTTCTAATACATGGCTTAGGCACACTTCAAGATCTGACAAAGCGCTATCAACAGAAGAGGAAATAGATAAATAGGAACTGCTAAGAATCAAACACTTTTGTTCATCCAAAGACTTTATCAAATGAGTTAAAAGACCACCTACAGAACACAAAAAAATATTTGTCAACTATTTGTTGGACCAGTGTCTTATCTCCATAGTCTACAAGGTACTGCAAAATACTAACAAGGAAAATGTATGTAACCCAATTAATTTATGCACAAAAGACCTGGACAAATGCTTCACCTAAGAGGACATCCAGGCAGCCAAAAGACACATGAGGAAATGCCCATGATCATTAGCTATGAGAGAAATCCAAATCAAAAGTACAATGATATAACATCTCACCCCAACAAGGATGACAATAATCTAAAATGCCCAAAACAAATGCCGGAGAGACTGTGGAGAGATCGCAACTCTCCTACACTGCTGGTGGAATTGCAAAATGGTATAACTCATTTAGAAAACAATCTGGTGCTTCCTTAAAAACCTGGAAATAGATATACCTTTTGATCCAGCAATCCCACTGCTTGGAATATATCCTCAGAAACAAAGGCTGTCACATGAACAGATACACACATATGAATGTTTATTGTAGCACAGACCACAATAGCAAAAAGATGGAATCAACCTGGATGCCCATCAGTAGATCCAGGGATAAAGAAATTATGGTACATATACTCAATAGAACACTACACAATGATAAAGAATGAAGATGATTTTAGTAAGTATTTGATAACCTGGTTTCAACTGGAAGACACAATGCTGAGTGAAATCAGTCGGTGACAAAAGGACAAATATTGTATGAGACCTCTACTGTAAGGACTTAAAAATAGACTTATATGCAAAAGAAAAGACTCTTTGATGACTACAAGGCGGGCAGGGTTGGTGACAGATTAGATCGTTGATAGAAATTTTGTTAGGTGAGAGCAGCGACCACACACAGTAGACAGTAGATCAACTTAACTAGACTTCACCGTAAACTGAAAGCTCTTCTGATCTCAACCCAATATTGCAATGATAGAGTAGCAGAGGTGTGGTCTGGGGACCACACTATCAGGGGATATTGAGATAAATTGGCATAACTAGCCTATGGCTAAGAGAGTCTTCTGCACCCCACATTGGTCACTGGCATCTAGGGTCTTAAAAACTAACAAGCTGCCACTGACATACACCAAATTGTCCCAACTCATCCAGAACAGATGGTGACCAAGAACAATTACACAAGCAAAAATAGCCCAGGACACAGAAGGACCCATATGAATGGGAGACTGTATCAACACATGTCCAGAAGAAGCAGATGGTTTCTGGCCACTACCAGATGGCTGTAATGGGGCACAAAATGTTGAGTCCCTATGGAAATGTAAGAAAAAGAGTGGTACAGCTCAAGAGTTCTACTAAAAGACAACAATTGATGGTCCAAGGGCCTGGGGGTTTCCCTGGGAGCATGTCCCCTAGACCTGCTCCTGCCACTGTCCAGAAAACACTACTAAGGTCAAATCTTTGGACAAAAATGGACTGGACTCAGGAACACAATATGACCATATGGTGTGTGTCATTTATGGTTCTTTGCATTTATGGGATGTTGTCCTACCGGTCTCTTTCTAGATGAGAGAGAAGACTTTGGAGAGTTGGGGACAGGAGATTGTTAAGAGGATATGACAAATATGGAATGAAAAGGAGGAGTGTACTGTCACCTGGCAAGGAGAACAGAAGGAGCTGCAGATAGGCAGTCATTCAAAAGCAATTTGGATTGTATACTTTCACTTAATGAAATAGAAGTAGCATATGATCCAGCACTGCTACTGCTCAGAATATATCCTACAGAAATAAAGGTGGTCACATGAATAGATACATGCATACGAATGTTTATTACAGTACTGTCCTTAATAGAAAAAGATGGAATCAACCTAGCTGCTCATCGACAGATGAATGGGTAAACAAACTGTGCTACATATAGTCAATGGAAGACAATGCAATAATAAAGAACAATGATTTTGAAAGCATCTTATAACCTGGCTTCAACTGGAAGACTATTCTGAGTGAAATTAGTCAGCTACAAAAGGACAAGTACTGTATGAGACCACTGCTATAAGGACTTAAAAATGCACTTAAGTACCAAAGACTAGACTCTGACAGCTACAAGGTTGGAGAGGGAGGGATGTTCATAGATTAGATCATTGATAGAAATTTGGTTAGATGAAGGAAGTGACAGCATGCAATCAAGAAAGGATCAGCATCATTGGACTACACTACACTACACTACACTACACTACACTACTCTATCAAAGGATAGAGTAGTATAGATGGGGGCCCAGGACTGTGTTTTCAATGGACATCAAGGTCAGTTGTCATAGCTAGTCTTTAGCTAAGAGAGTCTTCTGCACCCCACCATGATAGTGGTGTCTGGGTCTTAAATGTTAGCAAGCTGCCATATGAATTACACTAAATGTCCCAATCCACCTGGAATAGATGACAAATGAGAACATGAAGGATATGAAGTAAAATGAGCCCAGGAGGCAGAAGGACCCATATGAATGGGAAAATGTATCAGTGTAAGACCAGAAGAACCAGATGGTACCTGGTCACCACCAAAGGAAGCCTGATGGGGGACACAATATAGAATCCCTCAAGGAACAAGAGAAAAAGAGCTGTGCAGCTCAAGAACCCTTCTACAAGACCAGAACTGACAGTCCAACAGCCTGCAGGTCTACTGGGAACACGTCTCCTACACTTGCTGCCAGCTGTGAGCTGAAACTAGCATTGAGGTCAACTCTTCAGACAAGAATGGACTGGACTCAGGGACACAGTGTGAGCATATGGTGTGTGTACTTTATGGTTTTATACACTTATAGGGGGCTGTCCTACTGGTCTCTTTCTAGATGACAGAGAAGAAGCGTGGAGAGGAAGGGACAGGAGCTCACTAAGAGGATACTAGGAGTATAGAGTGAAAAGAAGGAATGTGCTGTCACAAGGTGAGGAGAGCAAATGTAATTGAAGATATGTGAGCATGCAGAATTGATTCAGACTGTATAGTTTCACTTAACCATAATAAAAAGAAGAGAGAGGGGAAAAAAGATCCCAGATGAAGAAGCTTTACTGAATTATCAGAGGTAGAATACAAAATAGTTATGTAGAGAGCCATTCTAGATCTTAGAATGGATATTAGATGAAGTACAGCAGAACAAAGTGAAAAACTAAAGAAGCTATATGAATTGCTGGAACAGTAATCTGAAATTCAGTCAATCAAAAATAAAATTATAAAGTTAGTCAATTCAGTTTAAAGGCAAAGGAGCAAGATTAAAGAAATGGAATGCAGAAGTAGAGAGACTGAAGACAAAGCCAATGACATTAGCATTTATGGAGAGAAGTTAGTTAAAAGAAGAATCATGAAAAATGAAGAATCATTAAGAACCATATGGGACTCTATCAAAGGGAAAAATTTACAAGTAATTGGAGATTACTTGTAAGTGAGAGGGATAGCAGAAAACACAGAAAAATGTTGAAGAGTTGCTGACAAAAAAGTTCCCTCACATCATGAAAGAAGAGAAGATAGCCATTCAAGATGCTCATCAAACTCTAAAAAGGTAGATCCCAAAAGAAAGAAGCCTAGACATAATAAAGCTTAATAAAACGAAACATATAGCATGGTTCTTACAGGCAGCTAGGCTTGAACCAAAACTAGCTTATAAAGGAGAGTCCATTGGACTGATTTCTGACTATTCAGCCCAAGCCTCTTTGGCATAAAGAGAGTGGGATGATACATATGTATAAGGCCTTGAAAGAACACAACTTCCAACCAAAAATTGTATTTCCTGCAAAATTATCTCTCATATATATTATAGTGAAATTAGGACATTCTCATAAATAGGTTAGAGAATCCACAAAAAACAAACCAAACTTGCAAGAAATACTGAAGCAAGTTCTTTGATTAGAAAATCAATAACCAGATATATACTCAAGGATGCAATACAGGACACAACCTGCAGAGTCCTGGTTAGGTAAGTCACAAATCTCAATCTAAGATAAAACATTAAAATTAGGGAAAATGAGATCTTAATACATAAATTATGACAACACTGCATTTACAAAGGGACCTATTGTTGTATTCATAGACCTTTCAGATGGAGAGGAAGTTAAGGAGACACAAAGAAGTTAGAGACTGGTTTAAACTAACACCATTGGGATGGAACAGTGTGTTAGCCACAAAGCAAACTAACAATACAACATATCAAGAGAAGAAACACAATACAGAAGTCTAACAGACACAAAACCAACATTGAAAAGGATGAAAAGAAAACCCATAAAGAAAAAATGACCCAGAACAGAATATTAAGTGGAACAAAGAAACTGCCAACAACACAAAAATAAAGGCACCAAAATCACAGCACTAAACACATATCTATCAATAATTACACTGAATGTAAATGGCTTGAATGATCCAATAAAGAGACAGAGTAACAGGCTGAATCAAAAAACATGATCCATTGATATGTTTCTTGCACGAAACACACCTTAGACAAAAGATGTGAAAAACTGAAAAGCAAAGGATGGAAAACTATACATCAAGCTAACAACATGCAAAGAAGAGCAAAAGTGGTAATATTCATCTCAGATAAAATAGGTTTTTTAAAGTAAAATCCTCCACCATGGACAAAGTTGGTCAGTATTTATTTATTATTACATGAGGATATAACAATATTAAATATTTATGCACACAATATCAGAGCATCTAAATATATCAAACAAATGCTTACAACATTGAAAAATGAGACAGATCACTCCACAATAATAGTAAGAGACTTCAACACTCCACTTTCAGTAATGGAAAGGTCATTCATAAAGAAGTTCGACAAAGACATAAAAGAACTTATTGTGGCAATCAATCAACTCAACCTTGTAAACATATACAGAACTTTTTACCCACAACGGACAAGTACACCTTCTTTTCCAGTGCATATGGCACATTCTCCAGAACAGATCACATATTAGGCCACAAAAGAAGTCTCAACAAAATCCAAACTATTGAATTACTGCAAAGCATCTTCTCAGACCATAAAGACATAAAAGTTGAAATCAATAGCAGAAAAAAAACTGTAATTAGAAATTCAATGTCATGGAAATTGAACAAGACCTTGCTCAAAAATTCAAGGGTAATAGAAGAAATCAAGGATGCAATAAATAAATTCATGGAATCAAATAAGAATGACAACACACCTTTCCAGAACTTATGGGATGCAGCAAAAGCAGTACTCAGAGGTCAATTTATCTCTATGAATGCACACATCCAGAACGAACAAAGGGCCCAAGCCAAAGAATTAACCATACACCTCGAACAAGTAGAAAGAGAACAATAGAACCCTTCAAGAACCAAAAGAGATAATAAAAATTAAAGCAGAACTAAATGACTTAGAAAATAGAAAAACAACTGAAAGAATTAATACAACCCAGAGTGAATCTTTTTAAAATACCACCAAAAAGGATAAACCATTGTCTGAGCATACAAAAGAAAACAGGAGAGGAAACAAATAACTCAAACAAGAAATGAGGCAGGAAATGTCACAACATACCTAAATGAAATCAAAAGTATCATACCAAAATGCTGTGAAAAATTACTATAACAGATTTGAAAATCTAGAGGAAATGGACAAATTGCTAGATTCACATCACCTACCAAAATTATCAAAAAAAGAAACAGAACAACTTAATAAACCCATCACAAAGGAAGAGATTGAAAAAGTAACTGGGAAAAAAAAAAAAAAAAGCCAACTCAAAATATCCTGGCCTAGGTGGCTTCACTGGAGATTTCTACCAAAATTTACAGACGACTTAATTCCAATACTACTGAAGCGATTTCACAAAATATAGAAGGACTGAACATTTCAAAATTTATCTATGAAGCCAGCAAAGCCCTGAAACCAAAGCCAGGTAAAAACCCCGCAACAAAAGAAAACTATAGACAAATATCACTCATGAAGCTAGATGCAAAAATCTTCAACAAAATCCAAGCCAATAGAATTCAACAACATATCAAAAGATAATTCATTGTGACAAGGTATGATTTACACCAGAGATGCAGAGATGGTTCAATATTAGAAAAACAATTACTGTGATCAATCATACAAATGACTCAAAGGATAAGAATCACTTGATTTTATCAATTAATGTAGAAAAAGCACTTCACAAAGCATAACACCGTTTCATGTTAAAAATTCTCAGCAAAACAAGAATATAAAGGAAATTCCTCAACACAACAAAGAGCATGTGCCCAAAGCCAACATCCTCTTGAATGAAGAGAAACTGAAAGAATTCCCCATGAGAGAGCGAAGTAGACAAGTTTACCTACCATTACCACTTCTATTCAACATTATGATAGAGGTTCTGGCCAAAGCAATCAGACAAAACAAAGAAATAAAGGGTATACACATCAGTAAAGAAGAACTAAAGGTATTCTAATTTGCAGATGATACCATCTTACACACAGAATACTCTAGAGAATCCATAAATAAACTATTGGAACTAAAAGAAGAGGTCAGCAAAGTATCAGGATGTAAGATAAACATAAATAAATCAGTAGGATTCCTTTACACCAACAAAGAGATCATCAAAGAGGAAATAACCAAGTCAATACCATTTATAATAGCCCCTGAGGAGATAAAATACTTAGAAATAAGTCTAGCCAGAGATTTAAGAGACCTGTACAGAAAAAATTACAAGACCCTACCTACTGCAAGAAACCAAGAGACTTATATAAGTGGAGAAGCCTACCATGCTCATGAATAGAAAGACAACATTGTGCAATTGTCTATTCCACTCAAAGTGGTCTACAGATACAAAGCAATCCCAATACAAATTCCAATGTCATTTTTCAATGTGATGGAGAAACAAATCACCAACTTTGTTTGGAAAAAGGAGAAACCCTGGATATGTAAGGCACTACTGAACAAGAGGAACACAGTGGAAAGTTTCACACCCTTTATCTCAGAACCTATTGCATGGTAGTCAAAATAGCATGGTACTGGTACAAAAACAGATATATAGACCAATGGAATAGAATAGAGAATTCAGATATATCATCATCCTCCTGTTAACAGTTGTTAATTGACAAAGGCCCAAATGTTATAAACCAGGGTAAAAACAGTCTCTTTATCAAATGGTGTTCGCAAAATTGGATATCCACTCACGAAAAACTGAAACAAGACCCTAATCTCACACCTTTCACAAAAACCAAATCAGAATGGATCAATGACCTAAATATCAAATCTACAATGATAAAGATTATGGAAGAAAAATAGGGGCAACAACGCAAGTTCTAGTACATGGCTTAGACAGACTACACAATCTGACAAAGCATGATAAACAGAAGAGAAAATAAATAAGAACTACTAAGAATCAAACACTTATGTTCATCCAAACACTTTATCAAGAATGTTAAATGACTCCCCACAGAATGGGCAAACATATTTGGTAACTACATATTGGCCAAAATCTAATCTTTATAATGTTGGGAGGATGAGACATGTATGGAGCAGAGATGAATACTGTGCTGTCACTGGACAAGGAGAGCAGTGGAAGCTGCATATAGGTAAGCATGTAAATTTATACAAGAATGTACATTTTCACTCAGTCATAATAAAAAAAAAACATAAAAATCTATTTAAACAATTGGAAAAGGAGATGGTCAGATACTTCATCAAAGAAGACAACCAGACAGCCAAAAGACACAGAAGGAAATGCTCAGGACAATTAACTGTCAGAGAATACTCAATCAAAACCATGATGAGATACTGTCTCACTCTAACAAGGTTGACAATAATCCACAAAACAAAACAAAACAAAACAAAACAAAACAAAAATGCTCGAGAGACTCCTACACTGCTGATGGAAATGCAAAATGGTACAACCTCTTTGGAAAGCAATTTGCCACTTCCTTAAAAAACTAAAAAGAGGGGATAAGGCCAAGATGGATTACTGGACACACATCTACTCAGGTTTCTCTGAAAACTAAGGACTAGAAAAATAAATGAATGGAGCAGTGTGACATTCTGGGAGACCCATTCTGGCAAAGAGTTGTGATGTTGGAGTGGGTGAAAGGAAGGAGGAAACTAGCTCTGCCAGAGGCTAGGTAGTGGAAGACTTGAGTTCTACTTCTGCTTGTGCATTGCTTGAGGAGATTGCAGGTGTAGACTTTGTTAACTGTGAGGCTAGGACCGGTACTGCTGATCCTGTGAGCCTGGCACATGCCGGCTACTATGCTGAACTGCAATGCATAAACAAACAGTGTATTCCACAGCGGAGAGACTATGCTTGGGTCAGCCACATCTAGAGAGCCCAGTGGGTGAGCAAGGGTGCCGGTGCCCCCCTCCCTCTTTTGTCTGAGCTGCGCCATAGCTCCTACTGACTCACTGCAGCAGATGTAGCTCAGGAGGGACACCATCTGGGTCAGATGAGAGGTGGAGTTAGCCATGCCTGAGGTTTCAGTTGGGACTAACTCTCATGCTGAGCAACAATTCCTGCCTGGATAGTACTTCTCTTAGCAGAAAAGCTGTTTTTAAGACAATCATATCCAGAAAATGAAGTGGGGCTGGTGGCCAAATGCAGCAGTGCCCTAACTCCTCCTTTACTTGAGCAATGTCATACCACCTGGGGATAGCCTATGGGGCTCTGTCTTTAACACCTCTGAGGGCCCAGCTGTTTTTAGCTGTGGCTGGGCAACACCTCTCTCAGCAGAAAGGCAGCTTCTATGATAGCAGCAGCTAGAGACAGCAGTAGTGACAGGTGCCTGAGTGTGGTGGTGCCACATCCACCACCCTTTACTGAGCCACACTGTAGCATCGCCTGATGGCCCCCCCAAGGAGACTCCATAAGTAGATGCCATTTTCACCACCCAGGGAATATAGACTGCCTCTCCTGAGGGCCTGTCTGCTTTCAGCCAGAGAGTACCCCCTCAGCGTAAAAACAGTGTGTAAGGCAAACACATCTAGAGAATGCAGTGCTATCTGGCAGCCAAGTACAGTGGCATCCTTGTCTCCTCTCTTGGCTGAGCTACACCATAGTCTCTAGTGGTGTGATGATAGACAGTAGATACAAATAGCTTGTCACCTTTAACAGCCAGGAGATGTGGCCTTCTACCTCTGAGGGCCCACCTTGGGCCGCCCACTAAGTCAAACATCATCATGGGTCTTGACAGTGTCTGTATTGCCAGAGGAACTATATGTAAGTTAGCTGCACATAGAAAGCACAGAAGCAGCTGATGACCAAATCTACCGGTGCCTTTACTCACTCCCTTCTTAGAGCTACACCACAGCTGCTGTAGGTGTAACACTGGAGAAAATGAACAGCTTCTTGATGAAGCAAAGACAACCATCAATATCTAACTATTTTAAGAAGCAGATCACCATGGCTCTGGAAAACTTACAAAACACAGAATCAAAAAAATTCCTAGATGAAGAAAACTTTCCAAAATTGTCAGCTGTAGAATGCAAAAGAATTAGGTATAGAGCCCTTTGAGAGATTAAACAAATTGCAGCAGAACAAAATAAAAAACTAAGCAAGCTACATGAACTGCTAGGAAGTCAAAGATTTGAAATCCAGTAGATCAATAATAGAATTACAGAATTAGACAATTCAACACAAAGCCAAAAGTACCAGGTGGAGCAAAAGGGAATATAAAACTAGTGAGCTTGAACATAAAGCATTTGACACCAGCATTCACGATGACAAATCAGATTAAAAAAAAAAGAAAAACACAAGAAAAACATAGAGCATTAAGAACCATGTGGGACTCTTTCAAAAGTAATAATCTGCAAATAGCTGGAGTTTGTGCTCAGGAAGGATAGCAGAAGATATAGAAACAATTGTTGAAGAGTTGATGACTGAAAACCTGCCTGAAATCATGACAGAAGAAAAAAATAGATGTTTATTGAACACAGACGCTTATCGAAATTATTGGGAGGACAGAAGGACTGAACATATATGGAGCAGAGTGGAGGGAAGTGTTGTCACCAGGCAGGGAGAGCAGTGGGAGTTTCATATTGATAAGCATGCAAATTTATATGGGAATGTACATTTTCATTCAATCGTGATAAAAAATAATTGAAAAAAAGATGCTTCTCGAACACCACAAAACCTAGACCCCCCACAAAAGACACCAAAACATATTATACTAAAGCTTAATAAAAACGAAACATAAAAAGAGGTTTTTAAAGGCAGCAAGGATTAAAGCAAAAGTAACGTACAAAGGGAAGCCCAGTAGGCTTTCATCTGATTTCTCAGCACAAGCCAAGTTGGCAAGAAGTTGGGGATGACACATACAAAACCTTGAAAGAGGAAAAAGTCCAACCAAAAATTATATATCCTGCAAAATTCTCTCTCAAATACATTAGTGAAATTAAGACATTCACAGATAAACAGAAGTTTAGAGACTTTGGAAAAACCAAATAAAAATTACAAGAAACACTGAAAGAAGCTTTTTCTAGAAAAACAATAACATTAATGTATACTTAAGGATGTAATGTAGGACACAGCATCCAGTGTCCTAATCACTTAGGAAAGACAGTAACCATAATCAAACCTAAAATATTAAAAGTAGGGAACTAGAGATCTTGACATGAAAACTATGACATTATTACATTATAAAGAATGGTATACGCAGTAGATACAACCCCTTTGGATGGAAAGATAATTAAGAAGATATATGGAAGTTAAAGATTGGATTAAACTTAGAACATTAAGGTGGGTCAAAGGGGTAGCCATAAAGCAAACTAGCAATGCAGCATACCAAAACAAGAAATATAATACAGGAGTCTCAACAAACACAAAACCAACACTGAGAAAGATGAGAAGTAAACCAATAAAGAAAAATGACCCAAGATTGAATATTAAAAGGAACAAAGAAAACATCATCAACACAAAAATAAGGGCACCAAAATGATAGCACTAAACACTTATCTAGCAATAATTACACTGAATGTAAGTGGGTTGAATGCTCCATTAAAGAGGCAGAGAGTAACAGCTTCTATCAAAAAACACAATGCATCTATACGTTGCTTACAGGAAACACACCTTAGACCCAAAGCTATGAACAAACTTAAACCAAAGAATGGAAGAACATTTACCAAGCTAACAACATACAAAGAAGAGTAGGCGTAGCAATACTAACCTCAGATAAAATAGATTTTAATGTAAAATCCACCATCATGAACAAGGATGGCCACTATTTCTGAGAGGTTCAATACATAAGCAGGATATAACAATATTAAATATCTATGTACCCAATACCCAATACCAGAGCATCTAAATACATCAAGCAAATGCTGACCTCACTGAAGAATGAGACAGATCACTCCACAATAATTGTAGACTTCAACACTCCACTTTCAGTAATGGACAGATCCAGAAAACAGCGCAGTAAAAGTACAGAAGATCTTACTGCAACGATCAACCAACTAGACTTCATCGACACATACAAAAATTTTTACCCAACAATAGGTAAGTATACTTTCTTTTCCAATGCACATGGAATATTCTCTGGAGCAGATCATGTATTAGGTCATATAGCAAGCCTCAACAAAATCCAAACCACTGAAATATTGCAAAGAATCTTCTTGGATCATAAAGCCATAAAGGTTTAAATTAATAGTAGCAAAAACAAGTAGAAATTTGAACTCATGGAATCTGAACCATACCTTGCTCAGAAGTCTGTGGGTTATGGAAGAAATCAGAGATGCAATAAATAAATTTATGCAACCAAAAGAGAATGAAAATATATCCTTCCAGAATCTATGGAGTACAGCAAAAGCAGGGTTCAGAGGTCATTTTATCTCTCTAAATGAATACATCCAGAATGAAGAAAGGGACCAAATCAAAGAATTAACCCCACAACTTGAGCAAGCAAAAGGAATGCAACAAAATAATTTCCTGGGCACTAGAAGAAAACAGATAATAAAGACTGGAGCAGGAATAGAAGGAAAATTCCTCAATTCAATAGGGGACAGCTGTGCAAAGCCAACTGTCTACATCATCCTGAATGGAGAGAGACTGGAAGAATTCTCTCTGAGAATGGGAACTGGATAAGGATGCCCACTCTCACCAATTCTATTCAAAATTGTGCTAGGGGTTTTAGCCAGAGCAATTAGATAAGAGAAAGAAATAAAAGACATTCTCATCAGCAAAGAAGAAGTAAAAGTATCACTATTTGTAGATGATGTGATCGTATACACAGATAACCCCAAAGAATCCATAAATAGACTACTGGAACTAACAGAAAAGCTCAGCAAAGTATCAAGATATAAGATAAACATGAACAAATTAGTAGGATTCCTTTACACCGCAAAGAGATCATCTAAGAGGAAATCACCAAATCAATACCATTTACAATAATCCCCAAGAACATAAAATATGTAGGAATAAACCTAATGAGAGATGTAAAAGAAATATACAGAGAAAACTAAAAGACTCTACTGCAAGAAACCAAGAGACTTATGTAAGTGGAGAAAGCTACCTTGATCATGGATAGGAAGACTTAACATTGCTAAAATGTCTATTTTACATAAAGTGATCTACAAATACAATGCCATCCCAAATACAAGTCCCAGTGTCATTTTTTAATGAGATGGAGAAACAAATCACCAACTTTGTTAGCAAATGGAAGAAACCCCGGATAAGTAAGGGTCTACTGGACAAGAGGAATGCAGTGGGAGGTTTCATACTACCTGATTTTAGGACCTGCTACACTGCTATGGTAGTCAAAATGACCTAGTACAAAAAGAGACATATAGACCAATGGAACAGTTTTGAGACCCCAGAAATATCACCATCCTTTTGTGAACAAGGCATATTTGACAAAGGGCTGAAGATTGTTAAGCTGGGGTAAAAGTAGTCTCTTTAACAAACATGTTGGCACAATTGGATATCCATCTGCAAAAACTAAAAGAAGACCCATATATCACACCTTACACAAAAACTAACTAAAGTTGGATAAAAGACCTAAATATCAAACCTCAGATGATAAAGATCATGCAAAAAAAGATAGGGTCCACAATGGAAGTTCTATTACATAGTTTAGACAGAATACGATTTTGACCAACAAGGCACAAACAGAAGAGAAAATAGATAAATACAAACTCCCAACGGCACTTAGCTTGGCAAGAATCAAATACATATGCTCATCCAAAGACTTTACTAAGGGAGTTAAAAGATACCGACAGAATGGTAAAAAATATTTGTCAACTAAATCATGGAACAGTGTCTGATTTCCATAATCTATAAGATATTACAAAATGTCAACAAGAAAAAGGAAAATAACCCGATTAAGCAATGAGCAGAGGAAGATGGACAGATATTTCCTCAAAGCAGACATCTAGGCAGCCAAAAGATGTGAGGAAATGCTCATGACCATTAGCTATTAGAGAAATCTAAATGAAAATGAGATATCATCTCACCCCAATAAGGTTGACAATAATAATAATAATAATAAACCCCACAAAATGACAAATGCTGGAGAGGCTGTGGATAAGTCAGAACTCTCCTACACAGCTGGTGGCAATGCAAAATGGTTTGGAAAGCAATTTGGTGCTTTATTAAAGCACCTGGTTTGGAAAGAATTTTGATGCGTTATTAAAAAGCTAGAAACAGAAATACCTTATGATGCAGCAATCCTACTGCTTGGAATATATCCTATAGAAATTAAGGAAGTCACATGACCAGGTACATGCACATGAATGTTTATTGTAACACAGTCCACAATAGCAAAAATATGGAATCAGCCTAAGTGCCCATCAACAGAAAAATGGATAAACAAACTACAGTACATCTAATCATCGGAACAGTATGCAATGATAAAGAACAATGATGATTTTAGGAAGCATCTCACAACCTGGTTTCAAACGGAAGACATTATGGAGCATGAAATCAGTCAGCAAGAAAGGGACAAACATTATATGAGACCCAGCTACAAGGACTGAAAGTAACCTTATGTGCAGAAGACTCTTTGATGGCTACAGGGGTGAGAAAAGAGGGAGAGAGTTGGTCAGCATAACTGGACTATATAATAAGCTAAAAGATTTTCTAAATTCAACTCAATGTTTCAAAGTACAGAGTGTGAGAGATACGTGTCTGTTCTCGGGAAACATTTGCTTAATTGATCTAACCAGTCTTTCGCTAAGAGAGTCTTCTGCATGCCACATTGTTGAGCGGCATCTGGTCTTAACAGCCAGCAGGCTGCCATCTGAGGAACTTCAATTGGTCCCAAACGACCTGGAACAGATGACAACAAAGAATGCCAAACACACAAGGAAAAATGAGCCCTGGAGACAGAAAAACACATATGACTGGGAGACTACATTAATTTGAGACCAGAAGAATCAAATGTTGCCTAGTTTACACTGAAGACAGCCCTGACAGGCAACACATCGTAGAGTCCCTGATATAACACAAGAAAAAGAAGTGTACAGATCAAGGACTCTATTAAATGACCTGACTTGATGGTCCCACAGCCTATAGGGTCCCCTAAGTACACAGCCCCTATGCTTCCTTCTAGCCTAGACAGGAAACCAGTACTGAGGTCAACACATCAGATAAAGAATGGACTGGACTCAGGGACACAGGGTGAACATGTGCTGTGTGTATTTTGTGGTTTTATACATATATAGGAGAGTTCCTACTGGTTTCTCTCTAGAGAGGAGAGAAGGGGGTTGAAAGGAAGGGACAGGTGTTTGTTAAGTGAATACTGGATGTAAAGAGTGAAAAGGAAGAGTGTGCTGTCACAGGATCAGGGGAGTGGATAGAGTTGCAGAGAGGTGAGCACGGAAAATTGACTTGGATTGTATACTTCCACTCAATTATAATAAAAATAATAATTCATGTTGTCTGGTTTGCTTTTCACATGGTTCCTTAATTTCTGTTTCTCTGAATATGTTTATGTGATAATGTATGATCTTCACATCTCAGTGAGAGTTTTGAAGGATATATCAGCCTTGGTTAACTTTTGTGCTCTTTAATGGTTTTATGCACATTATCCCGTTTACCTTCTTACTTGCATAGTTTCTACGGACTAATGACACTTTACTCATAGTGTTGCCCCTTTGTATGTGACTTTGTTTTCTTTGAGCTGCTGTCAAGATTCTCTCTTCATCTTTGATTTTGATGAGTGTAATCACGACTTGTCTTTGTGGCTTTCTTTGGGGGGTCTGTCCTATATGGTATTCATTGTATTTTTTAGATGGTCAGTTTTTCATCGTTCATGATATATGGAAGTTTTCTATGAGCAAATCCCTATCTATCCTTTCTGTGATTTCTGTTTTCTCTGACCATTTGTAGATTTTTGCTTTTGATTTTATCCCACAAAATTCTCAGACTTTCTTCATTCTTTTTCTTTGATTTTTCCTCAAAGTTATATCAAAGATTTATCTTCAGTTTCACTGCTCTTCCTCCATGATTTCAAATTTGCCCTTAAAACTTTCTATTGTACTGTTCATTTTAGAAACATTGTTGTTTATTTTTGGATTTATAATCACAGTTTGTATGATTTCTAGTTGTTTATTTTTACAATTTTATTCCTGTTTTAGTTTCCTGAATTCTTCCGTTTCTTTGCTGAGTTTTTCTTCATTTCTTCTGTATTTTCCACAATTTTACCTATTGTTTCCTTATTTCTAGTCTGCTTTTTCCTTCACCTTTCTCAAGCTCTTGGAAAGCCATGAATGGTAGATATCTAAACTCCTTATAAAGAAGTTACAGTGCCTTTTATTCTATCAAAATATAATCATTTGGTTTATTTTGGTTGCTTTCTGGCATGATTCTTTTTTTAAAAAAAAATACTCTGACATTGCTGCCTTTAGGGCACTTAGGAATTATTTTATTTGTTTATTAATTATAGATGCATTTGTTTTTTTCTGATTTTTTGTTTTCTTTTGTTATGTCTGAGCTGGTTGGCTAGTATGTTTTGGTGTTTGCTTATCTACGGGCACTGTAGTTCTTACTATCTTGTCCAGGTGTACAGGACTAGGGATGTGTCATGTGGAGCATAAACAGAGATCAACAGGACAAGACTGTGGGGGCAGGAGGTGTAGGAGTGTAGGCTGGTGCCATTCAAGGCATGGTGCTCAGTGTACCACGTAGATAGACAAGAGACAACAAAGAGAATGTTATGTAAGTACCTAAGTGGGGTGGGACAGGCCAGGTAATATTGTATGCTGGTGACTCTCCAGCCTAGCAGCGTGGATTGGCCTGTTGAGAATGGGCATAAACAGTACACAGGCCTAGGTGGATGTGTGAAAGGAAAGGAAAAGAAAAGAAATAAACAACAACAAAAGTAAAATAATACAGTTCTGAGAGAACCAGCCATTGGAGTTGGGATACCATCGAGGTGGTAATGAGCTAATGTCTTTCTCATCTGACATGATGGTTGGATATGGCTTGCCAGGAATGGACAGAGGTAGTACAGGGTCTAGGTGAGAAGGAAAAGAAAAAGGGAGAAGGAAAAAGATAAAGAAAAAGAAAAGGTATAGCACTAAGAGAGCCTGTCTTTGTGGGCAGTGCAGATTCAGGAAGGCCATGTGCCAGAGGCTCTCTAGCCCAATAGTGCTATACAGCTTGTGAAGAATAGGGGTTGGCACACACAAGGATAGGTGAGTAGAAAACAGGTAGGGAAACAAGAGAGCCAGCCAAAAGCCAAGTGCAACAAGAGAGAGGGAGAGGAAACAAGCAAACAAAGAAACAAATGAAAAGCATGGCATTGATGAAGCCTGCCAGTGGGAGCAGTGTAGATCCAGGGAGACCACATACCAGTGGCTCACCAGCCAAGACGTACAACGCTGTCTGTTGGGAATGGGTATAGGTAGCTTACAGGACTAGATGGCTAGAAACAAGGAAATAAATGAAGGGAAAAGGAAGAAGATGGAAAAAAGTGATGTTGAGGCATCTGGCCAGTGGTGGAGGCATTGAACCAAGGAGGTCACGCAGGGAGGTCTCTAGCCAAGTAGTATGGCACCACTTGTCAAGAACGGGCAGGGACAACACACTGAAATGGCTGTGTGGAATAAAAGAAAGGATGAAAGGGAAAACCAGAAGAAACAAATTAATCCAAAACAAGAACAACAACAACAAAAATATTAGTGCTGAAGAAGCCAGCCAATGGAAGCTGGGTGGGCCCAGGCAGCAGTGTGCTGGTGTCTTTCTGGCTGAAGGACTCTGCCCAAATAGAAAGTTGCAGACACCAAGTAGAGGGAAGGAGAGTAGGGTATGGGAAAGCACATATCCTTGGTTACCAGGTGCTCTATCTACTGATGGGAGTCTGTAAAGTTTTCTTCCAGTACTCCCCATCTTTGTTTCTTGATGGCTGTAGTTGAAGGTGGCAAATTCTTGCTGTGTTAGCTGGTAGAAGGCCTTTGCTGTTTAACCCTCCTCATTCTCTGTGTCTGTCAGTTTCTTATTCCATTCAGTGCTTGACCTAGTTCTTTATTCTTTCATTTGACTGTTAGGGTTTCAGGATTTATGTTTGTATCTGTTTTATTTATTTATTTATCTATTTTGGCGCTTTTGTGCAGATGGATGGCATGATGCTTCTGTCTAGGGTGCCATGTTGGTTCCACGTCTCTTGTCAAAATAATGCTGTAATTTATCTTTAAAATAAGGTTCTTGAAATGTGCTTTTTAATATTGTAGCTGCTATCCCCATGAGGCTATTGAACACCCTAAATGTGACTAGTTAAAAACATATATATATATTTTGAATAATTAGCTCCAAAACAATACAAAATATCTCATTAATAATTTTACGTTGATTATATGAATTGAAATTTCACTACATTAAATAGTATTTTTAGCATTAATTTTATCTCTTTCACTTTAGTCTTTTAATGCGATTTATACAAAATCCACCAGGCGCTCCTTGAATACTCTGAGGGTCAGTTCTATCCTGGCCCCTAAGGTCACCATGAGTTGGATCCAACTCGACAGCACTTGGCTTGGTGGATACAAAATTTAAAATTTCATATGTGTGCACTGTCCATGGAGTTTGCACTAAAGGCTGTCTCCAGTGTTTATTGCAGCACAGTCCACAATACCTAAAAGATGGAATCATTCCAGATCCCCCTCAACAGCTGAAAGGATGAACAAACTGTGGTACATATACTCAGTAGAACACTATGCTACGATAAAAAACAATGATGATTTCAGAAAACATAACATGGTTTCATTTGGAAGATATTACGCTGAGTGAAATAACTGGCAAAAAGACAAATATTGTACCAGACCCCTGTTGTAAGAACTTAAAAGCAGAATCATCTACAGAAGAAAAAATTCCAGCTGCAAGGGCGGGGTTGGTGGTGAAGGTTTATCATAGTTCAGATAGTTTATAGATGTTAGAAATTTTGGAAATTTTATTCATTTACTGTAATAAATAAATTATTTAAAAAATCAAATAAGAAAAAAAAAGACATAAAAAATTAAAATAAAATAAAAGGATGACTCCAGATCCTAGGCACCCACCAGAGTACTGGGATGAGAATTCCACCCAATGGTACCAACCACCCCATGACTGTTATTTCTCTTTATTCTGACCAAATTATGCACAGCAGACACTTACATGGTATTGGCAATTAAGAAAGCTGTTTCAATTATTCTCAGACAATAGACAGTGTAAAATAGGAAAAGTTCCATCAGGAATGATTTTCCCTGTCTTGGAAGTGTGTTAGGCAGGATGCAAAACTTCCATGAGTCTGCCCTGTCTTTCGCAGTGTGGATGAAGCACCCTGTGTATCTTCCTCCATGTGATATTCAGATATTTCACTGCACAAAATGCAAAGCAAATTTTCCCAACTGATTACCTGAGAGAGAAGGATAGTTAGAAATGGGGGTCCCAGTTTGGAACTGTAAGTGAAGAATTGTATGTCTTTAGTTCCACTATTTATTTAGACAAACCAGTAGACTTTAGAGTGAGAGGTAAAAATGACTTATTCTAAGTCTAAATACGCTAACTGGAGGTAAGGAAAAAAGAGTAATCATTGCCCTTTAGGCAATCTGAAGAACTGCTTCCTCTCAGTTTGGCTTGAATTATATATTTATCCTACAGGTCTGAGCTAGAATGAACACATAAATAATGAGAATGGATGCCAAATTTAAAATATTAAAACAAATAATAACGTATCAATATGAAATGATGTAGAACTGATGGAAAAATTGATACATCAGTTGAATAAAACGATAACTGAGAAATTTATGTGTATAAATGAAGAGAATATATACATTTTCATAAAACCATTTGGTATATCAAATATGTCAGAGTTCTTAACCACTGCTGTTAATACTGCTTTAGAACTAACAATGTTTGTAACAAATATCAATCTGTTAAGAAGTGGTAATACAGTGGTTAAGTGGTTAAGTGCTGGTTATTAACCCAAAAATTACAACCCACCAACTACTTTGTGAGACAAAGATGTGGAAATCTGCTTCAGTAATGATTACAGCCTTGGAAAATCCTTGAGTAGTTCTACTCTATCCTTAGCGTTGCTGAGAGTCGGAATTGACCCAAGGGAAACGGCTTATCAGATTTGCCAATTTTATCACAATGGGACACTAATCAATAAAGCAATATAATGTTTTATTTGAGTCGGATATAACTTGACAGCACTTGACTGGCTGGCAAACTATTTAGAAACATTCTGTATCTTAACTTTTTTATGGATGATCTGTTCATTACTGAAAGGGGAATGTTGAAGTCTCCAACTATTATTGTGGAATGATGCATCTCATTTTTCAGTGTTGTCAGTGCTTGTTCAACATATTTAGAGGCTCTGATATTGGGTTCATAAATATTTAATATTGCTAAGTCCTGCTTGAGCACTGAACCTTTCAGCATTAAATAATGACCATCCTTGTCAATGATAGTGAATTTTACATTAAAGTATATTTTATCGGAGATTACTATTGCCACACCTGCTCTTCTTTGTATGTTGTTAACTTGGTATATTTTATTCCACCCTTTAATTTTCAGTTTGTTTGTATCTTTGAGTCTAAGATGTGTTTCTTGTAAGCAACATTTAGATGGGTCTTGTCTTTTGATTCACGATATCACTCTCTGTCTCTTTATTGGAATGTTGAGTCTGTTTACATTCAGCATAATTATTCACAGGTATGTGTTTAGTGCTGTCATTTTGATGAAATTATTTTGTGTTTATGTTTTTAATGTTGTTCTTAATACTCTGTTCTAGGCCATTCTTCTCAGCGTAGGCTTTGTGTTTGTTGAGACTCCTGTATTGTTTCTTGTTGTGTTATGTTGCATTGTTAGTTTGCTTTGCAGTTACACCCCTAACATTCTAAGTTTAAGCCTAATTTTAACTTCTGCATAAGTTTTCAACTTCCTCTCCAACTGAAAGAACTATAACTACTGTAGTATATCCTTCTTTTTGGTGTGATGGTGTCATAGTTTTCATTATATAATCACTGTTCTCTTCTTTTAATATCATAGCTTTGATCGAGTTTTGTGACTTCCCTAATTGAGCAGGCTTCTGGATGCTGTGTCCTGCACTGCCACCTTAAATATACACTAATCATTTTGATTTTCTAAACAAAGAGCTTTCAGTATTTCATGTGGTTTTGGTTTAGTTTTTACAAAGTCTCTTAACTTTTTTTTTTTTTTAATCTGCAAATGGCTTAATTTCACCATCATATTTGCAGGATATATAATTCTTGGTTGGAAGTTTTTCTCCATCAGGGCTTTGACTGTATCATCCCACCGTTTTCTAGTGAACATCGTTTCTGCAGAGAAGTCAGACAAAAGCCTACAAGTTTTCTCTCTGAATATTAACTTTACTTTGAACCTTGCTGTGTTTAAAAGCGTCTGCTTATGTTTCAGTTTATTATGCTTGATTATCATATGTCTAGGTGACTTTCTTTTGGGGTCTAGTTTTTTGTGGTGTTAGGTACACACCTTGGATATCTATGTTCTTTTTTTTCATAACCTCAGGAAAATTTTCTGTCAGCAGCTCTACAGCAATTCTCTCTGCATTGTCATCTATCCCCACGTGTTCAGGAACTCCAATTAATCATAAATTATTACTCTTAAAAGAGCTCCAGATGTTTTTTAATTCTTCATCATTTTTCCTGTTTATTGTCTCTGATTTCTTCTCATAAATGCTGACGTCAGTTGCTCTTTCCTTAAGGTCACTAAGTCTAATTTCTGTCTCCTCAGTTCTACTCTTTTGGCTATAGATTGAATTGTCTACTTCTGTAATTTTGTTATTGTTTTGCTGTATTCAGATTGTTGATGTTCCATAGGTTTGAAGAGCTTACTTAATTTTTCATCTTGCTCTGCTGCATTTACTTTAATCTCTGTGAGGGTTATCTATATGATTATTTTGTACTCAACCTCTGATAGTTTCAGAAAGCCTTATTCATAAAGGAAGTGTTTTGATTCTTTATTTTGGGAGTTTTCTGGAGTCAAAGTGAACTGCTTCTTTAAATGATTAACTATGGTCTGTTGTCTTCATGCCACCTAGATGCTGTTCGCTTTCTCTGGTTTTACTTCAGCAGGAGCTGAGGTGTAGTTCTAAGGGAGGAGTTGGTCACCAGCTGTCTCTATGTATTCTACTGATCAGCCCCAGGTGGATTCTGTGGTTTGGAAGTCTCTGCCTATTGAGTAGAAAAGACACTGCTCTACTTATGGAGGCACTGGAGACTGTCAGCTGACTCCACAATATGGGTCTGAGAAGGGTTGGGGAAAAAGCCGCTAGGCCTCTCAACAGACAGATCTCCAGACAAAAACATCTCCTCTCGACCCTGAAGGTAAACTTCATTTCTATGTAGATAACTGTCCAGGTGCTGAAAACAGAGAACTGTCAAGTTAAGAGCTGTCCAAATGTTGCGAAAAGCAGGCAGGCCATCTGGAGTAGCAGACTCCGCCTTCCAACTGATAATGAAAGTACATTTTCAGCCATTCACCGAAGCACTTCTTGTAACTCTTTACTCAGAGAGGACCTTGACAGAGGCTCTTTGTTGTAGATATGCTCCCCACTTTGCAAAGTAGGGATTGGAGTGACCCCACTTTGAAGTTTGGCTGTCCAATTACACACCCACCCTGTTACGGGGTAGGTTGTCTGCACCGTAACTGCAGCAGTTCTGGTAATGGCTTCTGTGGCCTGCAAAGCTGTGTTTACAGCAGCTAGCTTTTTCTCTATCAATATATAGCATTGCTCAGCACCTTTCCAGACTTGTAACCAAAATCCAATGGATACTCTAGTTTGTCCTTGCTGCTGCCACATCTCCCAGTCAAAACCCACAGTTGCCACATGCACTGTGAATTCAGCCAGTAAAGAAACATCAAAAGTCTTAAGAACATGAGGTGGATGTATGTCCCATTTTGCCACTTCAAAGACTGCTTGTATTCCCTCTGTCCAGTCCCAAGTGGCCCCTTTTTTCACCAAAGTATATAAGGGCCATAGTATCTGGGCCAAATGCAGGATCAAGACCTATCAATATGCTAGGAGACCCAAGAATTCCTGTAACAGTTTCACAGAGCTAGGGACATGGAAAGTTTGCCTGTCACTGCTTCTGGGATAACTTTAGTCTTACCAAACCAAACAACTCCCGAGAGTTTGACTGGTAAGCCAGGTCCTTGGAATTTGGTGTCTTTGAACTACCAGCCCCGTGATCACAAGTGCTGCAAAAATGTTAGTGCTACCTGTTCAAGCAAAGAGAGAGTCACTTCTGAGCAACAAATCATCAGTATAGTGATACAAGGGGGTTTCCACAGTGACACATGTTCTGCAACCAAGCCACTGCATATAGTGGGGCTGTGCAGGTATCACCGGGGTAGCACATTAAAGTTCCACTGTCTCCCCTCCCATGTGAATGTGAACTGGTTCTGACTTGCTTCAGATAAAAGGATGGAGAAGGTGTTAACAAGGTCAGCCATGAAGTGATATGGGCATAGTTCATGGCTCAAAGTATCTATCAAAGCAGTGATCTCAGGCAGTGCTGCTTGCATGAGTGGCACCACTGCATTTAACTCATGGTTGTTAATTGTCATATTCCAGGAGTCATTGGGTTTCTTCACTAGTCACACTGGAGAGCTGAATGAGCTTCAGGCAATCCTTACTACTTGCACTCAGTGAAACGCTTCAGTAATTTCCCTGATTTCCTAAGGCCTCCTGGGGAGGTGATACTATTTCACATTCACAACCCATCTAGGAGTAGGCAATTCCCCCAGGGTTACTCAGGCTAGATCCCTCATTACAGATCTTATGTCCCTTAGCCACAGTCTAAATTCCACGACTGTTGTTTTCGCTACTCGACTGTGCAGGATATATACACCTGGAATGTACTCTGGCACTGAAGAAACATGAACTCTGTATACCCCAGGGGACAGGCAATCAATAGCTAGCTGCAGCTTGACTTCTTGTACCTGAATGATCTGGCTGCCATATCCATCTATCACTTGTAGAGGCCCAGAGAAATTTTCAGGGTTCCCATGGATCAGGGAACATTTGGCCCCAGTATCTACCCACGCCTTCAAGTGTTACACATTTGAGGTGGAACAATAAATAGCTAATTCTATATAGGGACTCCAGTTTCCAGTGGGATCCCCACTCCCCACATGGGGACCTTGACCTGAATCCTAGGTGAACTTCAAAGCAGTGGAGCTGTGATGGTCACTGGACTGCTCCAAGTAATCTCAGAGCTGTATGATTTGAACCTCTCCTCACCTTTCATGGCAAAATCTTCCCTTTGCCCCCACTTTCTCCACTTAGGGTGGAATAGCACTGTTTAGGCTTTAATTGTTGCCACAGTGTCCAGCTACTCTTGGCTGACAACTGTCACTAGCAGGTCAGCCCACATTTCTGTTTGGATTACCTTGAGGGGCCCCTTTTCCCTCCAGGACTTCTGTCTCCTATCTGAAACCCTCAGGGTCTGCACCCCATGCTTCTGCTGAACTGCATCATCCTCCTTAAACTGACTATCACATGGGTGACCTGGTGATAGGTCAGTTGACATACGGGACCAGCAATCACCACCAAGGACCCAAACAAAGCAGCAAGATCTGTTTTCAAAAAGGTCCTGCACACATGGTGTAAATATTTCTTTATCATGTCCCCAGTTATTTATAGATGGCATTTTTCATGCCCAACTCTCATGTGGCATTTTACAGTTCTGTGTATAACTGCCCTTTGCTAAATACTCCAAGTAGGTTGGTGATATTAGCTCACACAACCCAGATTGCTGCTGTCAGCCACTCTATCAGGGAGTGTACAGTGTCATCTTCAGCATGCAGATACTTCAAGCACTCATGAAGGGATAATTGAATAGCAAATGGATGCCAGTTTCTCCATTTCCTCCCAGGCCAACATATAGTATCTATCATGCCTCATAGCCTCAGTAGCCAGGAAGCCAGCAATTCATCCATTTTTTGTCAAAACTCACAAGCTAAACCCATGAGCTCTGACTGGGTATACATGCTAACAACTGAATGGTCCACAATCTCTGTCTGCCACACTGTCACTTCATGGGTGCTGGGTCTTAACTTTCAAGTAGCCAAACAGAGGGCATGCAACCCCCTCCACCTTGGGAACTCTTCCTCCTCTTCTCAGGAGTCCACTATGACAGGGGAGGGGAGCTGTGTTTTCACGTGACGTACCAGGCATATTGGGTGAGAAGCCTGAGTGTCCAACGCAGCCACTCATTCCTGCAGCTGCTCCTAGTCGCTCTCCACATCAGCCTTCAGTGCCCGTTCTGCAGAATGCTCATCCTCTATAGTTACTCTCAAGCCTCTAAGAAAGATCCAGCCTACTAAGCTGTCACCAGCCTGGATTGCCTTTCTCTCCAGTCTCCCCCCAAAGCATGCAGGGTTTTCTCAATATCAGCAAGTGTCCATCTACCTCTGACCAGTCCCGGAGCAGGGACCAAGCTGACAGGACCTTTGCCACCAGGAACCACATACTAGATGTCAGCTAGCCCTCTAGTCCCCTTTCCATTACCATACCAGTCTGTGCCAAATCCTGCCACAGACTATACCAGTTGTCATATTGCAGGTACTCAAAGCCAGGAATATTGATGTGTGATTCAGGCAGACTCAGCAATGCAGTTACAGCAGGTATAGTCATAGCAGCTTTGTTGGTGCATTGGTGGCAGGCCGATATAGCATTTAGTGTTTCCAACCACCTTGTGGCAAGTGGCTTTATATACCGTTTTAAACAAAGGTAACTGACAGCCAGATACATGAGCTTCCAAGTTATAAGCAAGTAATGAAACTACTGCTGAATCAGCTGAATCATTCCCAGATGGAAAGTCTGTTCCCAGTCAGAAGGCCTTGGCTTCTATGTCACTCTCAGCTGGAAGACCTAGGCAAAACAAACTTTCATGTCCATACACTGATGAAGACTGAAGACCAGAGCTTTCAGTATGGATTACATCTCAACCTAAAGAATATAATAATCTTCACAAGTGGACCAATAAGCACCATCATGATAAACAGGGAATACATTAAAGTTGTTCATATTTCAGTTTACTTGGATCCACAATCAACACTTACGGAAGCAGCACTCAGGAAATCAAAAGATGCATTGTGTTGAGCAAATATGCTACAAAAGTTATCTCCAATATATTGAAAAGTAAAGAAGTCTCTTTTAAGACTAAGATCTATCTGACCTAAGTCCTGGTGCTTTCAGTCACCTTCTGTGCATTTGAAAACTGGATGATGAATAAGGAAGAATAAAGGTTAATTGACCCTTATGAATTGCTGTGTTGAAAAAGAATATATAATATATTATGAACTATCAAAATAATGAACAAATCTGTCTTGGACTATGTCTCTGATCTTTGGTCATGTTTTCTGGAGTGACCAGTCTCTGCAGAAGAACATCATGCTTATTTAAGTAGAGAGTCAAAGAAAAAGAAGTCTTTGAATGAGGTAAATAACACAATGGCTGCAAAAATTCAAGGTTAACCATGACAACAATTGTAAGGATGGAGCAGGACTGGGCAGTTTCATGTCACTGTGAGTCAGAACTGAATTGATAGAACCTAACAACAACAACAAAATACTTATATTATTCCTCTGCTATGGAAAACTTATTACTTATTTTCATTTTGTTTCCTTTGTCATCCAAAATGGACAAAAGATGTATTGATATTTACTTCATTTGTTGTCCATAAAAATCAGTTTTACATATTCCATCACAGTATGAATATATTTTTTTCTTCTTTTATTTGTCAGCTATGGACTGTGGTAAAATGTATCAATGTTTATTTTCACATTTAATTTTATTTTTTCTTGATTTCTTCTTTCCTGATATTAAAACATGTTTAAATATGATATTTTCTATTTTTGTTTGCTATTGGGCCAACTCTTTGTGATAATTTTGCTTTATATTTAGATATCACCTTTTCACATAGTCATGGAAGATATTTTTGTTTGCTCCAGTATGAGAATATTTGTTTTCCTTATAATAGCATAATTAATCTCTAGCAGAAGTTTAACTCTCTCTGTTTAAACTTGAATGTTTTGTTACAGATCTATTTTATTCAGTATTTTATTTTTGTGCTTTCTTGCTTTTTTCTGTATTAAAATATTTTCCCAGTATATTTAGTTGTGATTTCTTAGCTATTTTCACTGTAATTGTTACAGGCTTAATTCTCCTGAAAACTTCTCTCACATACTTAAAATTTTCAATGTCATTAATTATTATTTTATGTTTCTTTAATTTATGTGTTTGTCTATCAGCACTTTTGATTTTAGTTCTTTATATTATGTGAATAATTTTATAACTCAATTTTGTTAATATTGTGTCATTATGCTTATTATGAAAAGCTATTCTCTATGTAAGAATGAATTCTCGCTTTCTGTTATAAACACCTGGTTTACAATTCTTGATATCAGAATCTTTAAAACTCTCCAAAATTTGTATTGCCCTCTTGTCTTCAGAATTGCAAGAGTTGAGACTGCAGAACTCCATTCTTTTTCTGTTTCAAAATATATTTTTATTCATTCAGGTACATCTTTTAAAGTTTAGTTTGTATTATTTTTACTTTGTAATATTCAATTATGACATTTTTTCTCTTAAAATTCTTAAGCAAGGGTGTGGTATGAACTGATTTTTGTTCAAAAACTGCAAAACAGCCTGAAAGCAAAATCAGCCTTAGAATGGAAAGAAATTAGAGAAGATATTTCTAATAGAAGAATGACATGAAAAAGTCAAGAATGTAACTTTAAGCAAACTTGAAATATGGAAAAAGTTACAAAGCCATAAATATTAAAAAAAAAAATCTTTATGGATTAATTTTGATGCAAACACTTTTTGGAAGTCAAAAAAGCATAAATAATGAGAAGGCTTCCCGACCCATTCTCTCAGAGAGGGAAAGAAACAATTCCATGCTATTACAATGTATGGTGTCATGGAGTGAATTCTGTCCCCCCCAAATATGTATAGCCATGTGGCTGGGCCATGATTCTCTGTATTCTATGGTGTCCTCCATTTTGTGATTTTCCTACACTATGTGTTAAAGGATTTTGGTGGGACCATAAATCCCTTCACAACATCACCTCCCTGCTCCACTGTAAAGGGAGTATGGTTTGGCCCGCTCTTAATCCTTTCATTTTATAGGAGATAAAGGAAAGATAAACCAGCAGAAAACTGGGAACTTCATGCCATCAAGAAAGCAGCACCAGGACAAGAGTGCGTCCTTCAGACCTGAGGTTCCTGTGCCAGGATGCTCCCTGGACAAAGAGTGATGTAATTCTGAGCTTTCCTCCAGAGCCAACACGGAGGAAAGCCCTCCCCTAGAGCAGACATCCTAAACTTGGACTTGTAGCCTACCAGACTGTGTAAGAATAAACTTTTGTTTGTTAAAGCCATCTACTTCGCGATAGTTCTGCTAGAGCAGCACTAGTTGACTAAAACACATGATATTGAATAAAACTACACACGTCAAGAAGATCCTATTATAAGACACAGTGATTCATTATACTTTCGAGTAATTAAGTGAATTTAGCTAAGAATAAACATAGGGAATTAGTTTGGTGGTGGAGTTCTGATGATTCTTGCCAGTAGTCCTCAAATGCAGCCACTATCCATTTGTCAGTGGAGGCTTGGATGTCACTTTGGTGATGAACAGGTTTCAGTGGAGCTTCCATAATAAAATAGTAAGAAAGCTCTGGCCTTTTACTTCTGAAAATCAGCCAAATAAAACCCTATGGATCAGAAGACCCAGTCCTCAACTGAACATTAGTATAGTACAGGACCAGACAGCATTTCCTCCTGCTGTGCATGAAGTCATCACGGGTAGGAGACCAACTTGATTGCAGCTAACAGTATCAACAATATGAAATTCAGAGGACTTGAAAGTTGTCAGTTAAGCTTAACACATTTTAGATAGACTAGGAAGAAAGGCCTGGTAATCTGCTTTTGAAAATCAGCTGGTGAATTTCCTATGGATAACAACAGTTCAATCCTGTTTTTCGCAGAGTATCCATGATTAAGGGAGCAGGCAGACAGCAGCTAACAATAACAAATATATAAGTATGTATTACAAACAAGTAATATTTGCAAGTTGTCTGAAGACAAATTGTGAAGCATATCAGAAAGGTGGTAAGTGGTTGTTGCTGGCTATCTGGAATTGTCTCTTTTGGTGACACTAAGATGATAACTGAATATGGAAATATTGATGTAACTGAGACAATAGGCAAAAGAGGACTGATAAATATTTGTACTTGAGAGTAACTGGTGATGGTAGAGTTACACCAAATACAAACATAAAGAGGGTGTGATGAGAAAGTTTTGCTAAGAAGGGAATAATCAACCAGATTTACAGTAGCAAAAAACTCCAGGAGCAGCAAGTCAAACAATGGAGTCTGAAAGGCTTTTTATTGGGCTATAATTTCTTAGAGGACAAGGACTAAGTCTTATTTTTTCTTCATCCTTAAGGCCCTAGGTAGTGGACACACAATAAATACTCAATGAGTGGATGGAAAAATGGTATTAAGAAATAGAAACAAGGTAAACTCTTCATCACTTTTCTGAAGAAAAAAGAAAATGGCATTACTTCTTAGGTACTTTGGATGATTTCTTTTCTGCTTTCATTAATTATAAGTTAAGAAAGTCACTAGGCATTATGAATACAGTGCATTATTGTGTGATTTTTACTGATTCACGTGAAAGTTACTTTCTTTTTTTTTTTTAAAAAAAAAATCTACTTCTTCTCATTCTTTATGTTTAAATGACCTGCAGTGTATCTTCCCAATAAATGTGTTTTGAGTCTCAATTACCTGATTCATTTGAAATGGAAGTGCTGCCCTGGAGTCTCTGGGCACATATTTGTCTAATTAAGTTCATATCCTGTTTCAAATGGAAAAGCAGGGTTCTACTTATGAGAATGTGAGCTTGACTAACAACGTTGTTCCCTTCTTAAGTATAGTAGATTTTCTAGGACGTTTTAATTTCCTACAGAAGATGAAATTTTAAATTCTTATTCCCGTGGAAAAGTTTGAAACAATCACTTTATAACTACTAAAAATTAAATTCACATTGAAATACTTCTTGTGTCTTAAAGTTTCAGTTAATATGTTGATGCTCCATTTTCTGCCAAGCCAAGCAATGCTCTTAATACTAAATCCCAAAATAAATGATAGAGAAGTTGAAGTAATTAGTTTCAAATGTCCTCAGTAAATAACAATTATTTCTAAAATGTTATGAATTGACCTTTAGAATCGAAAGGTATTTAATGAGAAGAAGTTACTACCTAAAATATATTACTATTGAAAGACTTGTTTCTCTTTTAAAGTAAAATCAATGCAGAGTAAAAATTATGAGTTGGGCCTCTGTGTTTGGATATAATTCTGACTGATTTAAATCAAGACTCAAATGCAAAGTGTAAAGCATTACTGTTTTTTAAATCATTTATCTACCTTCAATGCAGAAGAGATTGTATTTGATCATATATGTTCTGAGTGAAAACAGTTTTTACATAAACCAAGTTGGCCAATAAGTGATGTTAAATGAATATACACATCTTTCATGAATGTGCAATTAAGTGTGTCAGTAGGATATGCTATTTTGTTTTGCTCCTTTTTTCATAATTTTTTAACTTAGTCATACCGTAAGAGATTACACATGATCAATAAAACTTGCTGTGGCTTCTCTATTTGTCTTTCCATTTCTTGGTAATTTAGATATTTACAGTGATTTTCACAGTGTATGGCACTCAATAAAAGTTTTGCATTTCTTAAATTTATTCAATTATGTGTTTTAAAGAACTGTCCAAAAATGGTTGTCAGATGCCTGGGGCCTGATGTATACTCCATTATCCTGTTTTATCTCTTCTACCTGGGCCTCACTAAATTATTACAATGTTTCCTTTATTTAAACAAGATTACATAATTCTGCATTTGGTATGACTCCTGGTTGCTTCCTCTGTGAAGTAGCTATTGCGAGTCATAAACAGCAAGTCACACAGTCAACAAAAAGTCACAAAGACAAGAGTCACGAAGTTGGTTTGTACTCTTTTCCTTAGCTGTTACCTGAGCTTTCCAGCATTGCCAATTATAACAAGAAGTTTTTAAGAATGATTAGCTTACCAAAGACATGTTTTATGAATTTGTAGATGGGGAAGTGATGGATATATTTGTTTAGAGTTCTCTATGAGTTCTGAGTTTTTTTTTTTTTTTAATCGTGTAAGACCCTCTCCATGTGTAGCTTGCAGGTCGTGCCAAAATAAAGCAAAATTCTGCATCAGGACCAAAGATTCCTTGGCACACTGTCTTTAGCATTATTGTTTGTTTCCCAGTAGAATGTCATAATTTACATTGACCATTCCCACGGGATATGTGTTTCCTGTGTTCAGTTCCCACTATTGTTTCAATATTAAATAAAATACAATGAACATTTCTTTTCCAATGTAATATAATGTGGCAGAAATAATACTCAAGTGGCAATTCAAAGCAATTGCATGCTATCCTCTCTCTACTATGTTCTATGTGATGTCAGTGGAGTTACTCCATTCTGAACTTTTGTAGTTGTAGTTGTAATTAAATGGTTCCCAAGGTCCTCTTTTGGAGCCCCAGTGGTGTAGTGGTGTAGTGGTTAAGAATTTACTTGCTAATCCAAGTATTGGCAGTTTTAATCTACGACCTGATTCTTGGAAACCCTATGGGAAAATTGTGCTCCATCTTCCAGGGTCACAATGAGTAGGAAGCAACTCAACGACAGGTTTGTTTCAGGTCCTGTATAACTCTACTGTCTTTCACTCAGCAGAAGTACCATTTCACTCAACACAGTACCATTTGCTCTAATTCTATTTATCATATTTTACTCTGGATTACTGATTTTGATTTCTCTGAAAAAGACAAATGTCTTTATAACTCTATATTTTTCTTAACATTTAGTACTTGCAATTTGTTACTATCAGCTTATTTGTAATTAAATATACACAAACAATTTATTATATGGAAATAGAGTAGGTTGGAAACAGAAATTGGTTCTGAAGCATTTTTCCCTGGTTTAAATACTAGGTTCTACATTGACTAACGACAACAAGCAGGTTTCCTAGTTTTTTAATGCCTCACTTTCCTTACGTATAAAATGAGAATAATAATAGTATCTAATAATGTCTGTGTTTCATTGACTATGCAAAGGCATTCAATAGTGCAGATCATAACAAATTATGGATAACACTGTTAAGAATGGGATTCCAGAACACAATTGTGTTCCTGAGCACTCTGTACACGGATCAAGAGGCAGTCATGGGAGCAGAACAAGGGGATACTACATGATTTAAAGTCAGGAAGGGTGAGCATCAGAGTTGTATCATTTTACCACACTTTTTCAATCTATATGCCAATGACATAACCCCACTTGCTGGAAGTGAAGAGAACTTGAAACTCTCATTCATGAAAATCAAAGACTACAGTCTTCATATGGATTGCAATTCAACATTAAAAAATGAAAATCCTCACAAATGGACCAGTAAGCAACATCACGATGAATGGAGGAAGGATTGAGTTTATCAGGGATTTCATTTTACGTGGTTCCATAGTCCACATCCACAGAAGCAGCAGTCAAGAAATCATAAGATATGCTGAATTGGGAAAACTCACTATAAAGGACCTCTTTCAAGTGCAGAAGACTAAATACATCACCTTGAAGACTAAGGTGTACCTGACCCAAGCCATGGTATTTTCAACTGAATCTTATACATATGAAGACTGGGTAACGAGTAAGGAAGACAGAACAGATACCTTCAGGTTGTGGTACTGGAGAAGAATGATGTGCCATGAACTATCAAAAGAACAAACAAATCTATACAGGAAGAAGTACAATCAGGGTGCTCCTTGGAAGCAGAGACAGTGAGACTGTGTCTCATATACTGTGCATGTGTTGTCAGGAGGTAAATCTCTGGAGAGAGACATTATGCTTAGTAGAGGGTCAGTGAAAAAGAGGAAGACCCTCAGCCAGATGGATTGGCAGAGTGTCTGCAATGACAGGATTAAGCATAAAAATGATGGTGGGCCCAGCTCAGGATCAAGCTCTTGTTCACAGGGTCACAAGGAGTCAGAACCGACTTGACAGCACCTAGAAACAACAATCAGGAAGATGTCATAAGGAATAAATGATGCAAATAATTAAAATTTTTAGACAGAAACTGAACTATATGCCTCATTGAAGTTGAGTCAATTCCAATTCATAGCAACCTTGTAAGATAGAGTAGAACTATCCTATAGAGTTTCCATGGCTGTAATCTATACAAAAGCACAGTACCACATCTTTCTCTACTAGAGTAGCTGATGAGCTTGACCAGAATGTAAGAGCTTCAGTTTCTTCTACAGATAAGCTAGTGGGTTTGGGCTGAGTGCTCAACCACTCTGTTACCAGGGCTCCTCCTGTAGTGTGTAGGAACTCAACTAATTTTCACAGTTATTACTATTGTCACTGCTATTAGTGTTACTATTTTAATTAATATTATACAGACTTATTCAAACTGAATTTGTAGCATTCAAACATACTATGTTTAAGCTATATTTCATTTGTATGCTAGCACAAGATGGGACAAAGATATCTTCATATTTCAAATATTTATTTGCTTACTTTTTATTATGATTGAATGAAAATGTATATTCTCATATAAATTTACATGCTCACCTATATGCAGTTTCCAATGCTCTCCCTGCATGGTGATAGCACACTCTTCCTCTCTGCTCCATACTCATCCTATCCATATTTCAAATATTAAAATTGTGTTTATAGAACATGTACATATTATTTGTGTGTTTAGAAGAAGGTCTTCCCTGGCATAGTATAACATTTTCACAGCTGTTGTTGTTAGGTACTGTCAAGTCACTTCAACATCATATCAACAGAATGTAACTGTCCAGTCATGTGCCATGCCCACAACATTTGCCATACTTGAGCCCATTGTTGCAGCCACTATGTTAGTCCACTTTGATGAATATCTTCCTATTTCTAGATGACCCTCTACTTTTGCAAGCATGATGTCATTAAGGGGCTGATCCCTTATGACAGCATGTGCAGAGCAATTTTCACAGTAGTACTAGACAATTCAGAAAACTATGCTGCAAGGAGAAGGAATCTAACTATTAAAAAGAATAAGTTAAAAATCCTCCTAATGAAAAATGTTACTAAAAACAGACAAAAATCACCTAAATATCAGGAAATTAATATAGTAATTTTCAAAGTTGGAAAACAATAGCTTTCTTATCATGCTTAGTCAGCTAGAAAATAAGAAATAATGTGAACAACCATCAGTATTCACTACGTAACAAAACCCTGTAAAGTGTAATGGAAAATAGATTGCTTTAAAAAAGGACACAATAATATGTCTATTTATTGAGTATGTCTATTTATATGTACACTTGCAAAATCGTCACCACACTCAGGATAGTGAACATATCTAGCACCACAAAAAGCTTTCTCTTGAACTTTGTAATAATCCACTCCTTTCGCTTTGCCCTATTGCTACTCCCATCATTAGGCAACCCAAGGTCTGTTTTCTGTCACTTTTTGTCACATTGCATATTTTAGAATTTCCATTCAGAATCATTATTTTGAGGTTTGTCTATGGAATAAAATGTATAACGGTTCATTTACTTTTAATACTGCATGGTATTCCATCTTATCAATATACCTTAGTTTGTTCACCCATTCAAGTGTGGTACACATGTGGGTCAGTTTTAGTTTTTGTCTATTGATAAGATTGCCACAAACATTCTTGCCTATTTTTCATTAGACACATGTTTTTATTTTTTTTAGATAAGTATCTATACAACCCACTGCCACTGAGTTAATTGTGACCTATAGCGACCAGATAGGGCAGAGCAGAACTGCTCCATAGGGTTTCCAAGAAGCACCTGATAGATTTGAACTGCCTACAACATGATTAGCCAACACAGCGCTTAACCACCATGTCACTGGATCATATTGGCATATTTAACATTTTGTGGAAATGCTTATCTCTTTCGGCAAATTTTTGTGCCATTTTATGTAACCATCAGCAGTGTAAGAGAGTTCTAATTGCTCCACTTCCTTACCCACTCTTAGTTTGGTCTACCTTTGTAAATGGGCTTGCACCATCCACTGTGTATTTCTTTGCTCAAACCAATTATACATGTATGGTTCATTCAGAATTGTTAATCCATTATCCCTTAAGAAGCAACTTTACTGACTAGCAATTAGTGTCTGTGTATAGTTCCTTTTATCTTTAACCTTAGTTTACAATTAAAACACCCTTGTCTGAAGTTATTTAGGTCAACTTCTTTTCCTCTACCCTTTCCAGAGAGATTGTTTCATGCATTTGTAATATATGAAGATTAATTTTTATGTTCTGTGTTACTTCTGGGGTTACTGCACACCAGAGATGAGTTTTAATTAATTTTTGTACAGTAAAATTTACTCATAGCTGAATATATTGCTAAGGGCTTTGCAAAAACAAAAAAGTTGGATTTTTCATTTTTTAAGCTTCCTTTTTTTATTATGATTGAATGAAAATATACATTCCCATATAAATTTGAATGCCTACCTATGTGCAGCTCCCACTGCTTTCCCTGCCTGGTGACAGCACTTTTACTCTCTGCTCCAGACATGTCTTGTCCTCCAAACAATCTCCTATCCCCTCCTCTTCACCAACTTCCCTGACTCCAGTAAGAGGTCAGTAACAGGATGACATTTTTATGTTGTTGTTACATGATATCTGGTCAGTGCTGGCTCTTAGTTGCCATATGTACAACAGAATGAAACACTGTGTGGTCCTCTGCCATTCCCAAATCTGGTTTTATACTTAAGCCCTTTGTTGCAGGCACTGTGTTAACACATCTCGTTGAGAGTCCTTCTTTTTCTCTGACCGTCTACTATGCTAAGCATGATCAACTTCTCCAGGGATTGATCTCTCCTGACAACATGTCCAAAGTATGTGAGACATAGTCTTTGCTATCCTTGATTCTAAGGAACAGTCTGGATTTAGTTCTTCTAGGAAAGATATGTTTCCTCTTTTGGCAGTCCATGGTATGTTCAATATTCTCCAACACTACAATTGGAAGGCACCAATTTTTCTTGTCTTTCTTATTTATTGGCTAGATTTCACATGCATTTCATGTAATTAAAAATACCATGGTCTGGGTTAGATGCACCTTAAGCTTAAGGATGATGTTTTTATTTTTTCAACACTTTATAGAGGTGTTTTGAAGCAGATTTGTCCAATGTAATGTGTCTTGATTTCTTGACTGCTGCTTCCATGAGCATTGATTGTGAAAAAAAAGCAAAATAAAATCTTTGACAACTTCAGTCTATTCTCCATTTATCGTGATGTTGTTTACTGGTCCAGTTGTGAGGATATTTGTTTTCTTGACATTGAGGAGAAATCCATACTAAAGCTGTGGCCTTTGATCTTAATCACTAAATGTTTCAAATCCTCTTCACTTTCAGCAAGCAAGGTTGTGTCATCTGCGTAATGCAGACTGCTAATGAGTCTTCTTCCAATCGTGATGCCACGTTCTTCTTCGTAGAGCACAGTTTCTCAGATTATTTGCTCTGCATACAGATTCAAAAGATACAGCGAAAGAATACAACCCTGTCACATAACTTTCCTGACACTAAACCATGCAGTGTACCCTTTTTCTCTTCCAACAACTGTGTCTTTATACATGTGCACATTCCTCATGAGCACAACTGAGTGTTTCGGAACTCTCGTTCCCCACAATGCTATCCATACTTTGTTATGATCCACACAGTGGAATGCCTTTGCATAGTCAATAAAATATAGGCAAACATCTTTCTGGTATTCTCTGATTTCAGCCAAGATTCATTTGACATCACCATGATCTCCCTCCTTCCACATACTCTGTTGAATCCAGCTTGAACTTTGGGCAGTTTTAGCAACAGACTGATGTAGCCATTTTTGAATGATCTCTAGCAAACTTTTACTTTGGAGTGATAATAATGATATTGTTGGATAATTTCTGCATTTGGTTGGATCACCTCTACCTCTCCTGGAAGCAGGCGTAAATATAGATCTCTTCTAGTCAGTTTGCCAGGTAGCTATCTTCCAAATTTATTGGCATAGATGAGTGAGCACTTCCAGTGCTGCATCCATTTGCTGAAACATTTCAATTAACACTGCATCAATTCATGAGTACTTGTTTTATTGCCAATGCCCTCAGTGCAGCTTCAACTTCTTTCTTCAGTACCTTTGGTTCCTTATTCTATCTCTCGACATGGTTAAAGTTCAACAATTTTCTTTCTTGTACGATAACTTTGTATTCCTCGCCTCTTTTTTTGATGCTTCCTGCATAATTTGGTATTTTCCCTGTAAAATCCTTCATTATTTAAACTCGTCTTACATTTTTTCTTCAGTTCCTTCAGCTTGAGAAATGCAAAGTATGTTCTTCCCTTTTGGTTTTTTATCTCTAGCTCTTTGCACGTGTTACTATAATACTTTACTCTGTTTTCTTGAGCTGCTCTTTTAAATCTTCAACTCAGTTCTTTTGCTTCATAATTACTTTCTTTTGCTATAGCTACTTTATGTTCAAGAGCAAGTTTCAGAGTCTTTTCTGACATTAAATTTAGTGTTTTTCTTCTTTCCTTTCTTTTTAATGACCTCTTTCTTCTTATATGATGTCTTTGATTTCATGCCACAATTCCCCAGTCTTCAGACATTAGCATTTAAAGTATCAAATCTATTCTTGAGATGGTCTCTAAACTCAGGTGGAATGTTCTCAAGGTAATACTTTGATTCTTGAAGACTTGTTCTAATTTTTTCAGTTTCATTTTGCACTTGCATACAAGCAATTGGATATATATACACATACACCCAGGAGAATTATTTTTCATGCTTGACAATTAACATGTCTTTACTTCTGTTAGGTTTTATAATGGGGATTTATTTTGATCTAGTTAGGAGTTATGGGGTCCTAATACATAGATAGGTTCAAAGATAGAATCATTCTTGTTCTCTACACAGGAAATCTGGGTTCAGTTGCTGCGCAGTGTGCCTGATGCCCAGCCACCATCACTCTGTCAGTGGAAGCTTGTGTGCTATTGTGATTTTGAACAGGCTTCACTGGAGCTTCCAGATAATTATGGAGTAGAAAGAAAGGCCTAGTGATCTACTTTGGAAAGCAGCAAATAAAATCTCTATGAATAAATTCAGATCCCTAATTGATCATAGAATGCTGCAAGACCTGGCAGTCTTTCATTCAGTTGTACGTGGGGTCACCTTGAGACAGTGCTACTCAATGGCACCCAACAACGAATTAGGATGTGGGCTGTATGTGAAGTTGGTTGTTATGGTTAGCTTCAGTGTAAGAGAATAAGCTTCTTCTGTAAATAACTTGATTTTGTCCTTTGATTAGATTTGTATCTTCCTTTTGCACTGTTCCCCTGAGAAAGGGTATCTTCTACAGCTCTCCTATCTGCATCACACCATTATTTTCTCCCCAGTTCCTGTTAACACACCTTTAGTATGGAAAGTGTAGGACAACTGATATTCATTTTCCTGTCAAGTATTGTTCCTAAGGATGTTCTATAAACCTGAGCCTAAGTGTGATGGCCTTCACAAATATGTCTACTCCTTTTCCATATATAAGGCTGGGCCAGGCATGTAAACTCTCCCTTCCTCAGTGCTAACATTTTCCTTGTTTAATCCATTCACCTTCCACAACTACAGTGGTTTTCTACCGTTCTTCTTGAACTATAGTTTTGGAGATCTACTCTTCCATATTGTGTAGAAGTGGTTCAAAGGTAAAATTCTCACCTTCCATTCTGGAGACCAGGAATTATTCCCAACCGATGTACTTTGTGTGCGGTCACCACCCACATGTCACTGAAGGTTTGAGTGGTGCTGTGATGCTGAACAGGTATCAGCAGAGGCTGTAAATTAAGATAAGACTAGGAATATCACTGTGGTCCATTCCTTATGCATAGTGTTGTAATGAATCAAGTTTGACTGCACAACAACAGATTAATGCTACCGTTTGTTTAGGGAAATTGGGTAAGTGGGTATGCAGAAACAGCTACAGTGATTTTCCAGTATTTCCCTTAGGCTATAGACATTGCTGGCCTTCCTTCACCCCTAATCACAGTGGATTAGAGATCTGTTGTAGGGATAGTGGATATTGACCTACATGGGGGTCTCACTTGTGGCTACATTTTGGCTTCCACAGGTACCCTACCACGGAGGTATTCTCAAGATTCTCCCTCTTTTACCCCTGTGAGTACCTGGTGGACCTTCTGGGGGAAAAGTCTTCCAGAGGGTACAAACCCTGTATGTGTGCAGACTTCAAAATCTTCACACTCACCCCGTTCCACATTGTACTTTTAGCAATTTCTAGTATGCTTGTTTTATAATACTGTTGTAACAAATTATCACAAACTTAGCAACTAGAAATAGTATGCATTCATTTTTTCATAATTTATGTGAGTCAGAAATTTGAGCACTGAGTGATTCGGATGGTCACCTGCTTAGGTTTTTACAAGGCTGAAATCAAGATCACTGGCCTGAGCTCTTATCACCAGGCTCTGTGGAAATTTGCTCTTAAGTTTCTACAGGTTGTTGATAGAATCTAGTTTCTGTGGTTGTAGGACTAAGGTGTCTCATGAAGGCTATTAGCTGTGTGAGGCCTCCCTCAGCTCCTAGAAGCCTTTCTGTAACCCTTTCATGTGGAGCCCTTCATCTAAGAGCTAACAATGATATGTTAAATTATTTTCATGCTATTCTCATGCTTGGAGTTTCTCTGACTTCTTATGCCACATTTCTGACGACTCCAGATAGGAATGTCTTCTACTACTCTGAGCTCATTAAATTAGCTTGAACTCACCTGAATTATCCAGAATAATCTGATTTTAAAGCCTTAATTCTGAGAGCCCCTGGATGTTGCAAATAGCTAGTGTGGTTGGCTTCTAACCAAAATATTGGAGTTATGAGTCCACTAGAGGTACATCAGAAGAAAGCCCAGGAGATCTATCACCCAAAAATGTGCAACTAAAAACCCTATGGTGAACAGTTCTCCTCTGGCATACACAGGGTCACCATGAGTTGGTGTCAACAGAAACTAGCTCACCCAAACTTCATCTGAAAAGTACCTTCTATCAGGTAATGTTAGCATATTCACAGATTAGCATACTCCAGGGATTATGACATGAACATTTTGGGGGGGCTATTATTCCAGCTACCATACTAGCTACATCTTTCTACTGGTTTCAATGGTGTTTGGTGGTATCTGTTCCAGATAAGCAATCATTCAGAATCTGTTTTTAACTGTAGGCTCCTGTATTTCCCTAGATTTCGTGTTAGTTTTGCCCTATGACCTAGTATCTCTGATGGGTGCATGAAAAATTATTATTATTTTTTTAGATTTTCCTAGCTTTTTTTAATTTAATATGACTGAGTGAAAATGTACATTCCTGTATAAATTTACATGCCCACCTATATGCAGCTTCCACTGCTCTCCCTGTCTGGTGACAGCACGCTATTCCTCTCTGCTCCATACATGTCTCATCCTCCCAACAGTCTCCTTTCCCCTCCTCTCTACCCACTCTCCTTCTTCCAGCCAGAGGTCAGCAGGATGATATCCTATAGACGCATAGAACCACAAAATGCATCCAATATATGGTCACTGTGCATCACCAAGTTCAATCCATTTGTGTCCGAAGAGTGGATCTTTGTTATGATTTATGGGCAAGGGCAGCATCAGGGCCAGGGGCCAGGCTCCCAGGGGAACCTGAAACTGCTAGACCATCAATTCAGGTCTTTTAGTGGAGATCTCAGGATGTACCCCTTTTTATTCTTGTGTTGCCAGTGAGACTCAACTTAGTGAGCTCCATCGTGGCTATCACTGGAGGTGGCTGGACACCTTCTATTGCTACGTAGTGCAGCAGAGACTTATTTTATGATACTACTTTATTCAGATATTGTATGAACTTATACTTACATATACTTCTTAGTTCCAAATAAGTGTCACTTTTATCTTCTTTATTAGTAAAGATTAATTTTAAAATTCTAGTTACAAGTGTTAAGAAAAACCAGCCCACTGCCATCAAGTGAATTCTGACTCAAAGTGATCCTAAATTATGAGGGTACAGACTTCCCTAATTTGCTTATGACTTTCAGAACTATGTCATGGAGAATATACATATCTTCAATAATTATTTAATGATATTATTCCAGTATGTTTCTTATATAATTAGCATCTTCTCTATAGTTTTATCAATGAATCATGTTAGATATTAATATCCAATTCAGCCTTTAAGGTATATTTTTTATAGAAAAGTTTTATGGAGTGAACTGTGTCCCCCCAAAAGCATGTGTAGCCCTGTGGCTAGGCTATGATTCCCAATAATTTATGATTGTCCTCCATTTTGTGATCTTCCTATGCTGTATATTAGAGGATTAGAGTGGGACTATAAATTCCTTCATAAGATCACCTCCTTGCTCCAATGCAAAGGGAGTTTCCCTGGATTATGGTTTGCCACACCACTTGTCTTTTCATTCTACAAGATATAAAAGGAAAGGTAAGCAAGCAAAGCATTGGGAACCTCACACTATCAAGAAAACAGCATCAGGAGAAGAGTGTGTCCTTCAGACTTGAGATTCCTGTGCCAAGATGCTCCCTGAACAAAGACTGGTGCACCACACAGAGCTTCTTCCAGACCCAACAGAGGTAAAGCCCTTCTGATGAACCAGGCACCCTGAATTCAGACTTATGACTTACCAGACTACATAAGAATGAGCTTTCTTTTTTGCACTCCTTCAGTACTCTGGGGGTCATTACTACCCTAGCTGCTAGGGTCACCATGAGTCAGATCCAACTCGACAGCACTTGGCTTGGCTTGATAAGTCAACCACTTTGTGGTTTTTCTGTTAGAGCAGAACGAGACAACTAAAACCAAAAGCTACAAGTTGAAAAATGGAGCAAAAATTTCTATGCAACTCTTACATAGTTTCAAAAGCTGAAATGTGCAGTTGATTATGTTTCAGTTGATAAAGCAAAGCCAATTTCTAAATGTCTTCTCTGGGAAGAAATTGAGATTGATTACATTTTTTGCTCTGTCTGTAATGTTTATAATAAACATTATCACTAATCAAAATTAAAACTTGTTTTATATTCAAAGTTTTGAATAAATGATATAAATACATCCCCACTCTTACAATAAAACATAAAATGGTGGTGTGAAAAGGCCTGCTGCTAACCCTATGTGAAGTGTCACTAAAGCTGAGAAGCGCAATAGACTCTTCAAGTTTGGAAAACATTATGGTTACTTTATACCCTAATATGCTGAAATATACTAAGTACTTGAAAACTTTCAAGTAATAACATCTTGAAAATTAAGGGAAGTATTTTTTTTTCTTTTTATTTCACTTATTTACTGTGATTGAGTGAAAGTGTACAATCCAGTTTAAATTTGCAGGCCTTCCTATGTGTAGCTCCTACTGCTCTCCTTGCCCAGTGACAGCACACGCCTCCTTTCTGTTCTATAAATGTCGTATGCTCTTAACAACCTGCTGTCCCCTCTTCTCCACCCTCTCCACTCCCCTCTAGTAGGAGGCCAGTAGGACGACATCCTATAGATGCGTAGAACCATAAAGTGCACACATGTTACGGTTACCCTGCATCGCTTAGTGGTGCCCGGCCACCGCCAGTGACAGCTGTGATGGGGCTCACAAAGTTGAGTCTCAGTAGCAATACAAGAATAAAAAGGGGTACACCCTAAGAACTCCACTAAAAGACCACCAATGATGGCTCATTGACCTGCTGCTGCCCCTGATAAGAAAGCAGTACTGGGGGCAACTCTTTGGACAAGAATGAACTGGACTTGGAGACACAGTGCATTCATATGGTGCGCATACTTTAAGGTTCTATGCATTTATAGGAGGCTGTCCTACTGGTGTCTTTTAAGATGGGTCAGAAGTGGGTGGAGAGGAGGAGTGGACAGATGCTTATTAAGAGGATAGTAGAAATATAGCATGAGAAGGAGGAGTGTGCTGTCACCAGTTGGGAAGAGAAGAAGAAGCTGCAGATAGGCATATGAACTGATTTGGATTGTATACTTGCATTTAATTACAATAAAAAATAAATAAACATAAATGTGTTTTGCCTATTTTGTGTTCATTGTTTAAATAGAATGCAGCAGATATATTGTGCTAACTTGGTTCTTTGTAGCTGAATAATCAAGCCATTTCTATGGAATAAAGCTTGATAGAACAACTCAGTCTTTGAAACTATGAGTTTCATGAATACCTACAGTTTAAAGAGCAACTCTAAAAATACAAAATGAAAGTTCAGTGTATTTGTATTATTTGGGTTATGAAATTACTGCCTTTTCTGTTTATCTAAAAAGTACTTTGATTTGTATTAATTTTTACAGAAGAATTATTCTTTAATTTTACTGAACTGTTTGATTTTACTGTAGCAGTTCAAATAATTTTCAGAGGGAAGAAGATGGCACAAAATTCACTAGAAACTTTGTGTACAGTTCTAGAACTATGTGCCTGCTCTATACTGAATTTCTGCTTAAAGAACTGCAGCATCTGGATGAATTTCTCTCTTTTTATTTTTAGTTTTTAAGCAGTGCTACAGTAGCACTGGAAAATGTGTTCAGAATGTCTATAAATAAGCACAGGAAATAACTCTGAAATCAGCAGCTGCTCAAATTCATGCATCTTTTTAAGTGAATAGATACAGGCATCTTTCTAGCAAAAGGAGTTGTGAACATAATCAAAGTTCTAAATGTTGAAATAAGACCCTTCCTCCAATCAATAACCTCAAGTTGACTCCAACTCACAGTGACCCTAAAGGACAGAGTACAGCCACCCCATAACGTTTCCAGGGAGTGGCTGGTGGCTTCAAACTGCTGACCTTTGGTTGACAGACAAGCTCTTAATCACTGTGCCATTAGAATTTTAAAATAAGACACTACCTGTTTGAAAATGTTAAGTAAATTGTCATGAATTATGCCCAGGTGGGCAATGGCATCACTACTTGAAAATTTTTGGAAGAAAGATGATATGGATTATAATTTCTCAGTAGAATAAAAGAAAGTCACTAAGTATTAGTAATTCTTCTAACAAAACTTTCCTCTTGTCTCACACCTGTACATGTCATCACACAGTGGATGACATGATGTTTTAATGTGTTTCAAAACTGCTTGTTAAAATTTATACGAGAATATACATTTTCACTCAGTCATAAAAAATAAATAAAATAAAATAAATAACTAACATAATTTTAAATCAAATATTACTTTTCCACTAGATGGACTAAAGTGCATTTTGCCAAAGATCTAAAGTACTTTTATAGGTAATGCTGAAATGCCCATGTAGTTCTGATCTAAAATACAACAGGAGCAGAAATAGAAACCCCCAAGGAAGTAGGATGTTTGTAGTAAGTTGATGATAAAGGGATTGTCCTTAATAATATAGAGGTGAGATTGCAGAGATGTGCCCTGATATGTCCTAGTTACTTGGTTGTTAGTTTGGGGGCTGAAATTTCATAGTTTCCAAGAGAAACAATAGGAGTGGATGGGCAGGAGCAGAACTAAAATTCAGTGATGGTTAGAACACAATTGCTCATATAAAATGATGAGAAAAGCAGATAATAAAACACCAAAAGATGTGGAAACTATGAGGACCCAAAAATGGCAATAATGGAAAAAGGAGTAGGTAAAACAGGTAACAAAGCCACATTTCACTTAAGATAAATTTGCCACCCCTGGTAGATAAAAGTTTCCAGAAGCAATTCAATTATATGGATTTTCCATGTTGTCAGGCAGAGTGGAGGTGCGGGAGCAAGAGTAGCAGTCTTTTGTGGTAACGTAGTTAAGTTCTCTACCATTAACTGAAAAGACAGCAGTTGGAACCCAGCTGCTTCACAGGAGAAAAATGTGAACGTTTATTTCTATAAATATTCTAACTTTGGAAATCTTATTACGAAATTCTATTCTGTCATATAGGATCACTATGATTTGGAATAATTTCAAAATGAAGCAGGTTAGAGACACAGAAGTCATAAGTCTCGGAAACATGTGGAAGAGATGAAGGTTGATATTTCAAAGCTTTTTCTTACAACTGTGAAAAGAAAGGAATCTAGAGGATTGTGAATATTGAAGGATTCTATAAAAAATATTTTTATTCTACTAATAACACTGTGTTGTTGAGATAAAATTAAGAAAATCATTTTGATATGTTTAATTCTAAGGAGGGTTTAGCAAAAGTTTCAATAACTTTTGTCTTGACCATTGCCAAGACAAGTGCTGTCTTGAGCATTAAGTATTCAAAATTTAGATTACATTATCAGTAAACATCTAAAATTTAACCGAAATCAAAATGTTTCTAGATGTGTTCTCAGATGAGATACAGTCTCTTAAAATTGGGGCTAAGGAAAGAACAGGTGCAATTTTGTAACTATTTGGTAGCGTCTATGACACATTAATTGTTGTCCAAGTATATTACTACAGTTGCAGATTAAAATTTCCTGCTACTCATGTTATTCTACGTTCCGTACAATTAACCTGGCCTCCAGGAGTCTATCAGTTTGTTTTGCTACAGGGCCTTGCATGTTGCTGGAGGCTATGCCACCTATGTTCAGATACCAGCAGGGTCACCTAGGGTACACAGGTTTCAGACTAACACGTACTAGGAAGAAGGACCTAGAAATCTATTCTGAAAAGAATTGGCCAGTGAAAACCTTACAGATAGCAGCAGAACATTGTCTGACACAGTTACTGAAGATGAGCCCTTTATATTGGAAAGAACACAAGACAAGTGAGAAAGAGTTGATTTTAGTGTTGTGAATACAGTTAAGCTTTTTTGGACCTTTATTTGCTCATGTGACATGATGCAAAACAAGAAGAAAAAGCAGAAAGCACTCATTAATAATCGGAATATATGAACTTTGAAAGTAGGAAAATTGGAAATTAAAAAATGAAGTGGAATGCATAAACATTAATATCCTAGGTATTAGTGAGCTTAAATGGACCAGTATTGGCCACTTAGAATCAAACAGTCATATGGTCTACTCTGCCAGCAATGACAACTTGAAGAGGAATCTCAGTGCATTCAATGTCAGAAAGAATCTGGTTGGGTGAAATCAGTGATAGCACACATGAGAAACAAGAACAATATTAAGTGGACTTCAACATAACTTGAATACTCCTTGCATCTTAACCCAATATTGTAAGGATAGAGTAGCTGGGGCAGGGGGCAGGGTACCATGCTCTTAGGTGAAGTCGAGGCCAATTGGCATAACCAGTGTTTTGCTAAGAGGGCTCTCTGCACCCCACATTGGTGCACAGCGTCTGGTGTCTTAAAAGCTGCCAAGCTGCGATCTGAGGGCTAAGCAAATGATCCCAACTCAGCAGGAGCGGATGCTCACTGAGGACCAAAATGACACGGGGGAAAGACAACCCAGAAGATAGAGAGACCCACATGAGTGGGTACCTACATCGACTTGGGACCAGAAGAACGAGATGGTGCCCAGTCACCACCAGTGATAGCCGTGATGGAGCTCACTAAGTTGAGTCTCACTGGCAACACAAGAATAAAAAGGGGTGCACCCTGAGATCTCCACTAAAAGACCCCAATTGATGGTCTAGTGGTTTCAGGGTTCCCCTGGGAGCCTCGCCCCTGGCCCTGATGCTGCCCTTGCCCATAAATTATAACAAGGATCCACTCTTCGGACACAAATGGATTGAACTTGGTGATGCACAGTAACCATATATTGGATGCACTTTATGGTTCTATGCATCTATAGGATTTCATCCTGCTGACCTCTGGCTGGAGGAAGGAGAGTGGATGGAGAGGAGGGGAAAGGAGACTGTTGGGAGGATGAGACATGTATGGAGCAGAGAGGAATAGTGTGCTGTCACCGGACAGGGAGAGCAGTGGAAGCTGCATATAGGGGGGCATGTAAATTTATATGGGAATGTACATTTTCACTCAGTCATAATTTAAAAAAAAGAATGTAATAAGATCCAACTTGAGATACAATGCCATCAGTGATAGTATAACATTCACATGTTTACAAAAAGACCAGCTAATACAACTATTATTAAAAAATTACACACCAAACACTGAGGCCAAAAATGAAGATTTCTTACCAAATTCTGCAGTCTAAAATTGACTGAACATGTGTTAATAATCACTGGTGATTGTAATGTGAAAGTTAGAAATGGAAAACAGAAAGGATTGATAGAAAATATGGCCTTGATGATAGAAACAATGCAGGAGATCACAGGAAAGAATTTTGCAAGAACAACTACTTTTCATTGCAAATATTTTTCTTTTTTTTTCAAAATCATAAACATCGAATATATATGTGGATCTCATCAACATAACATACGGAATGAAGTTCAATGCATCTGTGGAAGAGAAAAAGAAAAGCTCACTATCATCACTCACAAGACCAGGGGATGAGTGCAGAGCAAACCACCCATTAACTGTTCGTAAGCAAGTTCAAAGTGAACCTGAAGAAAAATAGAAGTCCCCTAAAGCCAAAGTATGATCCTTGGTATATACCACCTCAGTTTATAGACCATCTCAAGAAAAGATTTGATATGTTGAACACTAATGTCTCAAGAAGGGATGACTTGTATAATGACACCAAGAATTTCACCCACAAAGATAGCAAGAAGTTGTTAAAAAGATAGGAAAGAAAGAAAAGTCCAAAATGGATGTCAGATGGCACTCTGAAACTTGCTCTTAAACAGTGGTTAGTTAAAGCAAATGGAAGAAATGATAAACAGCTGAACATAATATTTCAAAAGGCCGCTCAAGAAGCCAAGGTAAAATATTATAATGAGAAGTATAAAGATCTGGAATTAAAAAGCAAAGTACATGCTCTGCATTTTGTAACCTGAAGGTCTGCAAAAAATTTCAGCCTGGAGTTGCAATATTGAAAGATTCTATGGAGAAAATATTAAATGATTTATGAAGCATTGAAAGTGAGCAGAACACACAGAGTCATGACACCAAAAAGAACTAATCAACATACAACTATTTCAGGAGTTAGCATGGGATTAGAAACTGATAGTACTAAAGAGAGAAATCCAGGCTGTACAGAAGGCATGGCAAAACTCAAGACTCCAAGAATAGACACAGTAGCGATTGAGATGTTTTCACAAATGGAGCTGGAAATGCTCGATCACCTACATCAAGAAATTTGGAAGTGAACTACTTGGCCAAATGTCTGATAATAATGCATATTAGTGCCTATTCCAAAGACAGGTGATCTAAACAAATACAGAAATCATTTAGCAGTATCATTCATATCACACGGAAGTAAAACTTGCTAAAGATCATTCAAAAGTGGTTGCAGGACTGTATCTACAGGGAACTGCCAGAAATTCAAGCCAGAGTCACAAAAGGATATGGAAGGAGGGATATGATTTCTTATGCAAGGTGGTCCCTGACTGAAAGCAGAGAATATAAGAAAGACATTTGTCTGTGTTTTATGGACTATTCAAAGGCATTCAACTGTGTGGATCATGACAATTTATGGATAATATTGTGAAAAATGGAAATTTCAGAACACTTAATTGTGCTCATGAGGAATGTATACATAAATAAGGAGGCAGTCATTCCAACAAAATAGGAGGATACTGGGTGGTTTAACATCAGGAAAGATGTGAGTCCTGCTTGTATCCTTTCACCTTGCCTATTCAATATGCAGGCTGAGTAAATACTTTGAGAGTCTGGATTATGTGAAGAACATCACATCAAGCAACACTGGGATTGGAGGAAGACTCATTAACAACCTGTATTGTCAAGATGACAAAACATTGCTTACTGAAAGTGAAGAGGACTTGAAGCACTTACTGATGAAGAGCAAAAATTACAGCTTTCATTATGGATTATGGATTATGAAGAAAACAAAAATCATCACCATGGGACCAATAGGCAACATCCTGATAAATGGGGAAAAAATAGAAGTTGTCGAGTAGTTCATTTTACCTGTATCCACAATCAACACACATGGAAGCAGCATTCAAGAAATTAAAAGATGCATTGTACTGGGTAAATATGCTGCATGTAACAGTTTAAGGTGTTGAAAAATGAAGATGCTACCTTCAAAACTAGTGTGCACCTAGCCCAAGTGATGGCGGTTTCAATTGCCTGATATGCATGTGGAAGCTGGACAATGACCAAGGAAAATTGAAGAACTGATGTCTTGGAGTTACAGTGTTAGTGAAGAATGTTGAATATATCATAGACTCGCCAAAAGAATGAAAAAAAAGTCTATCTTGAAAGAAGTACACCAGAATGCTTCTTACAGGTAAAGATGGTGAGTCTTTGTCTCATGCAATTAAGACATGACGTTAGGGAGGTATCAGTCGCTGGTGAAGGATATTATGCTTCTAAAGCATAGGATCAGTGAAAAAGAAGAAGACCCTCAAGAGATGGACTGACAGAGGCACTGCTACAATGTCTCTAACTTAACAATGATTGTGAAAATGAAGCAGGACTAAGCAGTTTTTCATTCCTTTATACATAGGCTGTCTATGAGTTGAAACAAGCTCAATGGCCCCTAATAATGATATAATAAACGTGGAAAAACACTCCCTTAAAAGTAAAGAATGAAAGAATAAAACATACCATTCTTACACAAAAACAAAGGAAACCATGGAAAAATTATAGAAAACTACTTTCTCCGAACTCTAGAAATCTGTCAAAAGCTTACAATAGGAATTGAGTTTATTGAAGAAAACCGTTCCTGAATCTTGGTAAGAAAAGTAGACTATGTGACATTTTAACTTGTTCCTTTATTATTCCTTGCTCCCCAACTCTGAGGTAGTCTTGAAATCAACAGGCTTAAACTTACGGTATGTGTGAAAATCAGAGCTACTAGCAGCCACATGAGGGTTGCAAAATGTATTTGAAGCTTTCTAACATCCTTACCTCTAGAGAATTTTCACAATGACCCGCTTTTCATGTTCCTGAAAAGCTGAATTCTCTGTGCTTCTCTTTATTTGACCTGACTCAGAACTGGCTCTGTATGAATAGCCCTAACTCCAGAGCAATTGCTGCTTTCTAAGTAGGAATACCATTTGGTCCTATTTGCTGACCAAACAAAAGACTTAACAGAAAAATAAACAAACAAACAAACAAAAACAACAAAGAGACAAACAACAGCAAAAACTGATGAATAAAGATGTTCATATGTGACTTTGGAAAACACTGTCATATTTCTGGCAATCTGCACGGTGACACACAAATGCAAGACTCTATGTATTCCCAAGATAGACCTCAGAAGGACCTAAACTCTTGCCTCTGGCTGACCATGAGTCTCCATGCAACATGGAGTAAATACTAAGAAGAGTTTTAAATGGCATCTCTCAACACAAAACAAAGAGGTTCTTCACAAAGGCTGAGAGACTTACTGGTTTAAAATGTTTTTGGAATATTGAACTAATCATTGGTGGATTAATAAGGAAACTGAGCAGGAACTAGAATGACCAAACACAACAAAGAATATAGGTTTTATAGAATTAGTCTAGGAAAATCACTAAACAATCAAGCATCAATAATTACAAAAACAGCAAAGCCCAGACAAGGTAAGTGGACCTGATTTTCAGAGTTGCCACATTTCCTGACACCACATGGTATTATCTAAAACAATCAATTAAAAGTATAAGCCAAGTGAATAAATTCTAGAGTCAAAGGCAAATATGATACAAATTTTGCTCAAATGGCACAGAAGCAGGTTTGAACAGTCAAAAAATACAATCAGCAGAATTAAATATAGGCAATTATATAGACTGAGGAACAGAGAAGAAAAAAAAAAAGGATGAGAAAAAAATAAAGTCTCAGAGATATGGCCAGTGTCAGCAGGCATACTGAACTTCTGGTTGTGCATTAGTTAAGTATTTGTTAACCAAAAGGTCAGCAGTATGAATCTACCAGCCACTTCTAGGAAGCTCTATAAGGTGGTTCTACTCTAGCCTATGGTGTCTCTGTAAGTCTGGATGACTCCATGGAACTTTAACAGCAAACAAAAATACAAACAAACAAAATTCAGGCATAACATCACGTATATAATAACAAACAAAGCAGGAGAGAAGAGTAGCAAAGGGGCAGAAATAATGGCTGAAGTTAATGAAAAATATTAATTCACACATTCAAGACACTCAAAGAATTCTAAGAGACACTGAAAGAAATCTACTCCTAGGCATAACTAAGCAAAATTGTTGAAAGGCAAAATTTCAAAATCATTAAGAGAAAAATGACTCATTACATACAAAGGATCTTCAAAAACACTGAAAGTTGAGTTTTCATCGGAAACCATAGAGACAGACTGCTGGGGGATGGCATCTTCAAAATGCTGAAAGGAAAACATTGCCAATTAAAAAATTATATATCCCTTCAAATTTTCTTTCAAGAAGAATAAATTAAGACATTTCCAGACAAACACTGAGAAAAAATTACTGCAATCTGAACTGCCCTATAAGAAGCATTAAAGGGAATCCTTCAGGCTAAAATGAAAGGGTACTAGACATTGATTCAAACTTATGTGAGTAAATAAAGAACATTAGCAAAGGTAGCTACATAGCTTTCTTAGACCAGGTTTGCTAGAGGAGCAAAACCAGTCCAGTGCATAAATATATAAAGGCAGTTTATGTCATAGAAATGTTTCACTCAGTTACAGAGGCTGGAATGGCTTAAGACTATGGGCCAGGACAGAGGCTTCTTCTGACTTACACAGACAGCCAGGGGTTGGTGAACTGAATATTGGTAGGTCAGAGAGCAGGGTGCTTGCTCACATTCTTCAGAGATTTAAGAATCCCAAGATCAGCAGCCAAGACTACAGGTAAGCTGCTAGTTTAAATCCCAAGAACCAGAGGTCAGATGAACAGGAGCCAGCTGCAGGATCCAAAGTTTGCAAAAGAACATGAGTTTTGCTAGAATGTCCTTTTATATACAATACAGGACACATCCCAAGGAAGTCCCTCTCAACTACTTGTATACTCACATCATATCCCATCATAGAGATGACTGTATTATATGACTGCCAAACCACTGAGATTGCAGCCCAGACAAATTGACACACATCCTTAACCATAACAAGAGATAAATACAGAATGATTTCTCTCTGCTATTCTTTCAAGAAAATTACATAAAATAATAATTACAAAACTTTACTAATGGTCTTGAAATGTATGAAGATATAAATTGTATGACAATAAACCACAAAGAAACGGTGTGGAAAAGAAGTTATATGGCAGCAAAATTCTGCATATTATTGAAATTTAATTGAATGTTTTTATGTACAGTATTAATTGAAATTCCCAATGCAATTAATAAGAAAACAATTGAAACAAATATATAAATAACTAAAATAGTATACTAGCAAATACTGATGCAAATGGAGAGAGAAATGGATAAACAAGGGTAGAACTATGACATTGCAAAACCAAACACATCAGTGTTGAGTCAGTTCCAATCTGTGGTGATCTTACAGGACAGAGTAGGGCGGACCCATAGAATTTTCAAGGAGTAGCTAGAGTACTTGAATGGTTGACCTTTTGGCTAGCAGCCATATCACTTAACGTCTGTAAAAGGCTCCAAAATTTTGCAGAAGACATATGCAAAACATGTAACAGAATACTCTGATCCATTCTCTGAGACTCAGAGGGGAGAACAATTTTACAAACTGGGGGAAGGAAAATAAATAAATTCTGCTAGCTCCACTAAGCCAGAAAATCAAGGCAGAAGCTGTTACTTCATCTAGATTCAGACACAAGGTGATATTCTATCCTCACGGACACTCAGAGATGGCTGTTAGACCTGTACCTTTCTCAGAAGCATCAGCCAGACACCAGTGCCTCTACCAATCATCACTGTCCGTCTAGGACAGTACATGAAAGCCTGCACACACATTTGGTGACTGACAACAGGAACACCTGAGTTGAATCCATATAAGAAAAGTAAAGCTACTCTTGGGTTCCCAAGTCAGGTAGCAGTTCTAACTACCTGGTTATATGACACAATAACAACCGAACTATCACATTCAACAAGTCTGTCTGGACATTTCAAAACAAGAAGCTGGAACACTGTAGAGAAACAAAATAATACAGTTTATTGATGGCTCAGTTGATTTCCAATCATTTTAAAAAAAGAAGACCACGTTTTCTTAAGAAAATCCTCCCCCCCAAAAAATCAGATTTTCCAGAGGAAGAGAAATTCCTGGAATTTTCAGAGGTAGAATGCACAAGGTTCAAGAGACAACACAGCAGATAAGGCAAAATGCAGCAGAGCATAATGACAAATTGAACAAGCTTCAAGAATTAGAAATTCACGGAACTAATGACAGACATCTCAATAGAAAGTCAAAGAAGCAGAATTGAGGCAATGGGAGGTGGAATAAATGAGATTGAGCATGAAGCACGTGAAATCAATGTATTTGAGGAAAAATAAGATAAAGCAATTTAAAAGTATCAAGAGAAACTAAGAATTATGTGAGACTCTATGAAGAGGAGTAATCTACAAGTGACTGGAGTACCAGAGCAGGTGGGGACATATTATAATCAAACTTGCTATAATTAAAGATAAGGAAACATTGCTAAAAGTGGCTAGGGATAAACAAAAAAATAACCTAAAAAGGAGAATCGGTAAGACTAACCTCAGGCCACTCAGTGGAGAATATGTTGGCAAGAAGACAATGTGATGAAATACACAAAACCTTGAGGGGAAATAACTGTCAGCCAAGAATTATGCATCCAGCAAAACTATCTCTCAAATATGATAGTAAAATTAGGCCATTTCCAGAAAAACAGTTTAGGAAACTTACAAAAACCAAACCAAAATTACAAGAAATGCTGACGTGAGTCCTTTGGTTAGAAAATAAGTAACAACTCAAAACTAAAACACAGAACAGAGCAATAAGATGTCAAACTAAATAGAAGAATCACAATAATAATGATAGGCAAAACACTGAAAATAGGGTAGCAAAGATGTCATTATGTAAACAGTATAACAAAACAAAGGAATTCAAAAGAAAATGTGAATGTAAATCTTTAATATGGAGAGGAAGACAAGATAACATAAAAAGATTAAATACTGGTTTAAATTTAGACAAATAAGGGTAAATATTGTGTTCGCCACAAAGGAAATTATCATTCTTTGCATAAAAATAGAAAAGAAGAAAAAATGAACTCATAGCAAATACAAAACCACCAACACTGAAAAAGGTAAAACATAAAAAAGACTCAGCGCAGAAAACTAAAGAGAACAAAGGAATTGTCTATAACACACAAAAAGACAACACTAATCTAACACCTACCAATAACCACAGTGAATGTAAATGAACTAAATGCACCAATAAAGAAACAGAAAGTGGTGGATTGATTAAAAAAAAAAAAAAGTGACCTATCTATATTCTGCCTGCAGGAGACACACCTTAGACATGGAGACATCAATAAATTAAAATTCAAAAGGTGGGGAACAAAAATTAACTTCATAATATTTAAAAAAGAGCAGAAGTGGCAATATTACTCTCTGGGGGTGAAAAGCCTTTAAACTAAAATCCACTACACTGGATAAAGAAGGACTTTATATAAAGATCAAAGATCAATACCCCAGAGGACATAACCATATTAAATGTCTACATACCCAATGACAGATCTCCAAATTAAATAAAACTAACACTAACTGCACTGTAAAGAGAAGTAGCTCCACTATAATGGTAGCAGTGTTCAACATGCCATTCTCAGTGATGGACAAAACAACTAGAAAAAAAGCTCAATAAAGTCTTGGAAGATCTAAAAGCCAAAAGCAAGCAACTTGACCTCATAGACATATACAAAACCCTCTATGCAAGTATATCCTCAAGCAGCCAAGTATACTTTCTTTCCAAATGCATATGAAACATTCTCTAGAACTGATCACGTATTTGGCCACAAAACAATCCTTAAAAAATGTCAAAGCACTGAAATATTACAAAATATGTTGTCAAGCCATAAAGCCATAAAAGTTGAGATAAATAACAGAAAAAAAGAAGGAATAAAAACATAAAATACATGGAAATTGAACAACAGTTTGCTCAAAAACAACTGCATTATCTATATCACCCAGTTACCCCCCTGCTTGGAATATATCCTACAGAAGCAAGGGCGGTCACATGAGCAGATACATGCTCAGGAAAGTTTATTGCAAGATGCCCACAACAGATGAATGGATAAATAAACTGTGGTATATATACTCAGTGGAACACTATGCAATGATAAAGAACCACGATGATTTTAAGAAGCATCTCATAACTTGGTTTCAACTGGAAGATAGTATGTTGAGTGAAAGTAATCAGTGGCACAAAAACAAATATTGTACGAGACCCCTACAACAAGAACTTAAAAACAGACTCATGCATTGAAGGAAAGACTCTTTGGTGGCTGCAAGGGTTGGTAACGAGGAAGGGTGAGGGGGTGGGGAGGGTTTAGGTTAGAGTATAGAAGTTTGGTTGGGTGAAATCTTTGACAGCACACATTAGAAAGAAGATTAATATTAACTGGACTTCAATATCACAGGATTACTCCTCCCATTTTAACCCAATATTGAAAGGACAGAATAGCCAGGGCGGGGGGCTGGGAACCATACTCTCAGAGGAAATTGAGGCCAAATTGGCACAACTAGCATTCTGATAAGAGAGCCTTCAGCATCCCACCTTGGTGAGTGGCATCTAGGATCTTAAAAGCTGCCAAGCTGCCATCTGAGGGTACAGCACATGTTCTCAACTCGGCAGGCCTGGATGATTACCAAGGACCAAAATAACATCAGGGAAAGAGAACCCAGAAGACAGAGAGACCCAAGTGAGTGGGTGACTACATCAATTTGTGACCAGAAGAACTGGATGGTGCCTGGCCACCACCAGTGACAGCCGCGATGGAGCTCACAAGGTTGAGTCTGATTGGCAACACAAGAATAAAAAGTAGTGCACCCTAAGGTTTCCACTAAAAGACCACAATTGATGGTCCAGGGGCCTTGGAGTTCCCCTGGGAGTATGGGCCCTGGCCTTGATTCTGCCCCTGTCCATAAATCATAACGGAGGTCAACTCTTTGGATAGGAATGCATTGATCTTGGCGACATAGAGTGACCATGTTACGTGTGCACTTTATGGTTCTATGCATCCATGGAATGTTGTCCTGCTGACCTTTTACCGGAGGCAGGGAAGTGGGTGGAGAGGAGGGGATAGGAGATTGTTGGGATGATAAGATATGCATGGAGCAGATATTATGGCACTGTGTCATTAGCTAGACAAAGAACACAAGAAAAAGTGAAAATTCCACTTGCTACAACAAGTTATGAAAGGAGGCACGTTATTACTGCCCTTATTGCACAAAAAAAATTAAATGGAATTATGATGAACTATGGTATATGAACAACTGAGATAATTTACAAGAAGTGAAACAATTTACAGAATACAAAAAATACTGGAATTGACTCAAGAAGTACAGAGTCTACACAAAACTATAAACAAAGAAATTGAATTGGTATTCAAAAACCAGAGGAAACCAAGTACCAGATGTCTTCACTGTTGAATTTTATTTTTTTTAATTGTGATTAAGTGAAAGTATACAATCCAAATTAAATTTACATGCCCGTCTATCTGCAGCTCCTTCTGCTCTTCTTGCACGTTGACAGCACACTCCTCCATTTCATTGTATGTATGTCGTATCCTCTTAAAAAATTCCTGTCCCCTCATCCTCACCCTCTCCTCTCCTTCTAGTAAGAGGTCAGTAGGACAACATCCTATAAATGCATAGAACCATAAAGTAAACACACTAGATGGTCACATTGTGTCTCTGAGTCCAGTCCATTTCTGTCTGAAAAGTTGACCTCAGTAATGTTTTCTGGTCAGAGGCAGCAACAGGTCTAGGGGCCATGCTCCCAGGAGAATCCCTAGACCTTCAGACCATTAATTGCTGTCTTTTAGTGGAATTTTTGAGGTGCACCCTTCTTTTTCTCATATTGCCACTGGGACCCTACATTGTGTGCCTCTTCGTGGCTGTCCTTGGTGGTAGTCAGGCACTATCTGGTTCTTCTAGTCACATGTTGATACAGTCTTCCATTCACATGAGTCCTTCTGTCTCCTGGGCTCTTTTTCCCTCATGTCTGCAGTTCTTTGTGATAACCTATTCTGGATGAGCTGGGACAACTCTGTGTACCTCAGATGACAACTTTCTAGCTTTTAAGACCGCAGACACCACTTACCAATATGGAATGCAGGAGACTTTTTAGCAATAAGCTAGTTACACCAGTTGGCCCCCATGTCCTACAAGAGCATGGTCCACAGACCCCTGCTCCTGCTACTCTATCCTTGCAATACTGGGTTAAGATTAGAACGGTTTCAGTTTATGGTGAAGTCCAGTTAAGTTGATTTACTTTCTACTGAGTGCTGTCACTGCTTTCACCCAACCAAACTGCTATCAGCTATCTAATCTATGACCAGTCTCTCCTCCCCTCCTCATCCTTGTGGCTGTCAAAGAGTCTTTTCTTCTGTACACATGTCTATTTTTAAATCCTTATAGTAGGGGTCTCATACAGTATTTGTCCTTCTGCCACTGACTGATTTCACTCAGTATGTCTTCCAGTTGAATTCAAGTTATGAGATGCTTCCTAACATCATCATTGTTCTTTACCACTGTGTAGTGTTCTATTGACTATATGTACCATAGTTTGTTTATCCATTTATCTGTTGATGTACATGTTCTATAAGTACAATTTTAACATTTGAAATATGGATAAGACAAGTATGGAGCAAAGAGGAAGAGTGTGCTGTCACCATGCAGGCAGTGCAGTACCATGAAGGGAGAACAGTGGAAGCTGCATATAGGTGAGATTATGGCCAACTGATGTTTAACAATACTGACAAAATAATTCAAAAAGGAAAAATTACTATCTTTAAATAAATGTGCGGGGACAACAGAATAGCTATTCTAAAAGGAACAGAGTTGTAGCCTTTCCATAAACCACACAAAAAATAAGTTCAAGTGAATCACTGTAATCTACAATGTGGCCAGAAATATGATATGTTTCATATATCTACAAGAGAGATCTCTTCTCAAATTTACACTCCAAACTCTAGTACCAAAGATGAATAAATTGAAGAATTTTACCAAACTCTGGTGGTATAGTGTTTAAGTGCTACAGCTGCTAACTAAAACATTGGCAGTTCAAATCTGCCAGGTGCTCCTTGGAAACTCTATGGGGCAGTTCTACTCTGCCTTATAGGCTTGCTATGAATTGGTAGCAACTAAAAGGCACTAGCTTTTCAGGATGAAATTAATTCAACATATAATCAACATGCAATGATATTTATTGGTGATTGGAATGTAAAAGCTGGAAACAAGGAAGAAAGATCAGTAATTGTAAAAAATGGCCTTGGTGACCCAAATCGTGCTGGAGATTGCACTGCAGAATTTTGCAAGACCAATGACATATTCTTTGGAAATATCTTTTTTTATCAACAAGATAAATGGCGATTACACACATGTACCTCACCAGATAGAATACACAGGAATCAAATTGATAAAATCTGTGTAAAAGGAAAATAGAGAAGCTCAATATGATTAGTCAAATGAATGCCAGGGGTCCACAATCAACCGCCAATATGCAAATTTAAGGTGAAGAAAACTAAGACGAGTTCATAAGTACCAAAGTACAACTTTGAGTATATGTCACCTAAATTTGGAGACCATCTCAAGAATAGATTTGATGTGTTCAAAACTAATGTCTGAAGGCCAGGTGAATTGTGGGGTCATATACATGAGAAAAGTAGAAAGTCATTAAAAAGACAGGAAAGGAAGAGAAGACCAAAATGGATGTCTGCAGACTCTGAAACTTGCTCTTGAATGTAGAATAGCTAAAGCAAATATAAGTGATGAAGTAAAAGAGCTGAACAGGTAATTTCAAAGACCAGCTTGAGAATAAACAGTATTATAATAAAATGTGTGAGTATTTGGAGTTAGAGAACTAAAAGGGAAGAATACACTCAGAGTTTCTCAAGATGAAAGAACTGAAAAGTTTCAAGCCTCAGGTTACAATAATGAAGGTTTCTAAGGACAAAATACTGGACAATGCAGGATGCATCAAAAGAAAATTGAATGAGTACACAGAGTCAAAAGATTTGGTTAAATTATTTCAGGAGTTCACACATAATCAAGAACTGATGATTTTAAAAGAAGAAGTGTAAGTTACACTGAAAATATTGGCCAAAAAAAACTAGTCTCTAGAAACTGACAAAATAGTAACTCAGATGCTTCAACCAATGGGTGCAGTTTTGGAAGTGCTCTATTGTTTATGCCAACAAATTTGGAAGATAGCTCCAAGGCCAAATGACTGGAAAAGATCTATGTTTGTGCCTGTTACAGAGAAAGGTGATCAACAGAATGTGAAAATTATTAAATAATATCATCAATATAACATGCAGGTAAATTTTTTGCTGAAGATCATTTAAAAATGGTTGCAGCAAGACATGGACACAAGACTGAAATCAAGATAGAGCCACAAGAAGACAAAAGACAAGGGACACAGTGCTGAAGTCAGATGTATCTTGGAGGAAAACACAGAACACTAGAAAGAAGTTTTTCAGTGTTTCATTGACTATACAAAGGCATATGACTGTGTGGACCATAAAAAACTATGGATAACATCGTGAAGAACAAAAATTCTGGAACACTTAATTGTGCTCATGTGCACATAGACTATCAGGAAGTTCAAAAAAACAAGGGGATACTGCATGGCTTAAAATCAAGAATGGTGTGTATTTGCATTGTATTCTTTCACCATACTTATTGAATCTATATACTTAGTGAATAATTCAAAAAGCTGGAATATATGAATAAAAAATGTAGCATCAGGATTGTATGGGGATGATGCCTAAAACAGGCAAGTGATGCAGACTTGGTTGCTGAAAGTGAGAAATATTTAAAGCACTTATTGATGATGATCAAGGAAAACAGCCTTTAGCAGGAATTTCACCTTAACATAAAGAAAACAAAAATTCTCACAATTAGAAAAATAAGCAACATTATGATAAATGGACAAGATATTGACATCGTCAAGTATTTCATCTCGCTTGGATACACAATACATACTCACGAAAGGAGCAGTAAAGAAATCAAGCAATCTTTAAAGTGTTAAAAAGAAATCACTTTGAGGACAAAGGTGCAACTGACTCAAGCTGAGATGTTTTCCATTGCCCTAATATGTGTGCAAAAGCTGGACAATAAATAAAGAAGACCAAAGAAGAATTGATGTCTCAGTTATGGTATTGGTGAAGAATGTTGAATATATGATAAAACCATGTATCTGAATCTGTTGTCGTCCAGTCAACTCAGACTCAGTAAACTTACAGGGCAGAGTAGAACTGCCCTTCATGATTTCTACAGAGAAGGTGATGAATTCAAACTGCTGAACTTTTTAACAGTCAAGCACTTAACCACTGTACACCCAGAGCTCCTCAGTATATCACAGACTTTTGAAAATAATTTCATATCTCATCTAACTGTCAAACATAGAGTTTTCATATCAGGTAGTAAGTCCACTCTTAATTTCCATACAAGAAGTTATATATGGATGTTCAGAGTAGCATTATTCATATTAGCCAAGATGTGAAAACAACTCAAATGCATATAAACTAATGAGTGGACAATAAATATACTATAACCTAGGCAATGACTTAGTATTTGATCATAAAAAGGCATAACTACTGATGTAAGCTATATCAAGGATGAAACTTCTATGCTAAGTAAACCAAGACAAATACAAAAAGCCACACATTTCATGATTATATATTTTGTAGAGTCAAAGTGGTAAATCCATAAAGACAGAAAATGGACTGGTCTTTTCCCACTCATGTAGCAGTGTAGATTACATAATATTCATATTCTTTTTGTCATTATTTGATCCAGGTTTGTTATATTGTAGGGACAACTTGGACTTTTCCAAGGACTTGACTTTGAGTTCTAACTTACCACGTGTTAGTTATGTGCCCTTTAAGGTTTTGCTTGTAAATTCCAGTTGTCCTTTCTGATCCTTAGAATTTTGCTTGTTTTGTTATTAACTTTAAAAAAAAGGAGACTAATTTTAGTTTGCAGAACATTAAATATTTTTCATATATAAAATGCATACAAGAAACACCCTTAAAAATATAAATCAAATGGGCATGCAATTGTAATAAGATTGAGTGGAATTCAGAGACTGCTGTAGTTGCTATAAAAAAAAGTGTCAAATAATTAATTACACTTAGACTTCTTTAGTCTTTGCTGCTTCCGCCCATCCTAACAAAAAGCAACAAAACTTGTTGACATCAAGATGATTCCAACTCATAGCCACCCTATCAGGCAATTAGAACTGTCCCATAGAGTTTCTAAGGAATATCTTTTGGACTCTACGAAACTGTACTAGGAATATACATTAAGATAGTTATCTTTCATTGGCAAGTTAATGTAGTATGCTGTATGAAGTGATGGTAACCAGAAAGATGTTCAAAACCACTTTGCCTATGAAAGGTAGTATATCGATAATTCCTAAGAAATGGAGGATCTTATGTTAATATGAAATTTTGAATTTCTCTGGTACAAGCTCAAAGATATATTCAAAGGTATCTAACGTGTACTCTGAAAAGTGCACCTAATTTGGCATATTTTGGGAGATAATAATTTAAAGCCTTACTAGATAGTTGGTTCTTTTTCTGTTTTACAACCAGTGCTTTATTCCCAATTACACAGTCAATATCTATAACCTCTATATCACAAGGCATAGTGTGTGTGAAAATTTGGATGAAAACCAGAAGGTGTCATGACAATTTATGATAAATGAGAGAAGTATAAAATGCCCTAGAAAAATATGAAAGGAAGAATTTACTGAAGCCACAAAAATTATTACAAAGATACAGACAGCCAGAACAGTCTTTATTTTGTTCTGATTTTTCTAATCTTACAGTGGATTTAATCTCTCAGCGAAGTCTTATTACCCCATAAGCTGTGATATACACATGTTGGCAAAACAATAAACAACAACTTGTTCCTGGCCCTTGCTTCTGGAACAAAGAAAAAAATCACCTGTAGAATCTGAGCTAGAGAATTAGTTTGCCCACCCTCTGCATATACAGGTAGAGGGACTGTGTGGCAGGATTGTTGAAAGACTTGCCATAGGATATATAATAATGAGTTCCTGAGGAAGGGACAGAGGTCTCTTGTCAAGGCCTTTCTCTTATATTACTCAGTCTCTGTACAGAAAGTCCAAACAACTAATAGTTTCTTCGCATCTGAAAATTGTACATAAGGGCACTGCCTTAGAGGTTTTTCCCAGAAAATAACAGATTCACTCTAAGCCTCACTCAGCTTTTAAAACCAGTTTGACAAAACCTAGGACAAAGGATTTTCCCTTTCGTTTGCTTCAATGGAATGATAATTGATTAGCCCTACAGATAAAAATCATTCAAAGAAAATCAGGAAAATTCGGGCAGCTATATATGCATTTTGTAAAGTGTATTGTGTGAATTTCTTTCTCTCAACAAGCTGCATTTAATAAGTCAAGTGAGCTTACTTAATTCTAGTCATTCCATTGAGCTAAGGAAAATACATCATGGGGGAAAAATACATTATGGGGAAAAAACAAAAATATCACTAGGAAAAATTAACCTAAAAGTACAAAAACAACAATCAAAAAACCAGAACCCCAAACAACCAAAGCCTAGTAAAACAGGTTGCAGATTTATAAATCACCAGAAATTATTTAACAACCCAACTGCCAGAAAATTTTCCTTATTTTTCAAATTAAAATTTTGTATGCTACTAATATTTTCAGTTTTTTACTCTGGCCCACACAGTTTTGCATTTGAAATAATATTTTTGTTCTGAAATTCTAAAAAATAAAATTTTTAAAACACTTTGATCCTGTAAAAACACACTGATCTCATAAATAATTATGAATTACTAATTGGAATAATTCACCAATTATTTAAAAGCTCAGGATAAGTATTACACATCCAAATGCTTTCAAATTTTAGGGCCAATAATCAAACTTAATCAGTATATTTAAGAAAGCTAGTAGCACTGAGTAGCCTATTTTTGATTCTTAATACCCAAATTTAATATATACTTTTCAATCAATTATTTGTTTTCCCCAAATTATACAAAAGTATTTAAAGTACAAACTGCTTTATGGGTCCACCAAAATGGCTGAGAAGAGCTGAAACATTTTTAAAAAGCCATTGAAGAGGGATGAAAATATTTATACAATAGATACAGGAGAACATCTTTCACATTGTGCATAAAAAACATATTTTAATAAAATAAATGTGTAACTTTCTAGCTCATCCATCAGAAGTTGTTTTTATTCAGGTCACCAGAGAGAAACAAATTTAGTAGGAAGTTTAGTATTGTGTTCATTGCCACACAACTGAGTGCCCTGAAATTAAAAAACTAATGATAATTTAGTGTAAGTACAAAATAACTGTTGCAGTTAATCTATTCTAGAGTATCAGCTATTAAAAGTACATATATTTAAAATAAGTCAATCAAATTGCTTGCACATTTCTGTTTAACATGGTAACAAAAAATACCACGAAAGTAAAAAGTATTGAAACTAGGGTTCCTGTTCATACATGTTATTCCAAACAAAACATGTTTAAACATTTCTCTGAGTTCAGTAGAGTTTTGCAGGGAAATTCTTTCAATAATATCCTTGTCTTACTCTCCTTCAAACAAGTAAATAAAAAAAGGATTGTTTCTGCTCCTTGGATAAAGGAACAAGGCATGTTAGGATAAATACCAAATGTTTAACAGAACTTAAGTGGACATCTTCCCAAATCATTGAAGTTTTGCAACAATTTTATGGGAATGCTGCCATACATGAACAAATGTTTTTTTAAAATGACTCAAACATTTTAAGGAAGGTAAGGAATTCCTTAAAGATGAGCCAAGAGGGGGAATCTTGGTGACTGTTTTGGGGGGATTTCTAAGTGATAATCTTGATAGTTTTTCTCGAAGGATAAAGCGCAATCATGAGCTCTTATTATGAAGAAGTTTAAAGAAAAATGAAAACTGCTTTGGTTTTTTTAAAAAAGAAAAAAGCACAAGAATTTGCACAAAGGAGTCTTTTCATTCACAACAACATACCTGCTTATTCTTTGAGGGTAGCAAGGGTTGTTCTATGAGAATTTCAGTAGGAAACCTGACCCTATCCATCCTACAGTCCTGATTTTGCCTCTTCAAACTTCTTTCTGTTCCCCAAACTCTAAGAACATTGAAAAAGAATGCCTAAACTGAAATTTACATGTGCTGTATATTCAAGAGTGCAGAATTCTTCTGGAGACAGGTTAGACTCAGATTGTCTATACACTATGCTGAGAAACACTGCTTCGCATTTTGATATATATTTTTATTTAATTTCATGGCAACCCTGGTGGTGTAGTGGTTATGTGTAACAGTTATGTTATGTGCTAACAGTTTGGTTATGTGTAACAGTTTGGTTATGTGCTAACAAAAAGCTGGCAGTTCACATCTACCAGACAATCCTTGAGAACTCTATGGGGCAGTTCTATTCTGACTTATAGGGTCTCTATGAGTTGGAATCAACTTGATGGCAGTAGGTATAGGTTGGTTTTATAATTGCACAACAATATTTGATTTCCCCTATACAACAAACGTCCCTCTAAATAAAAGAAATCTCTACTTAGAGATTGAAATGCAATAATATTTTTTGCTTAATTGAGGATAAATCTTTGAAGTATGATTTTTTTGGATAAATTCATTTTATAACTCAATTCACATTATTTTACGTAGCTTTCTTAAGATCAAATTATTCAACTCCTCTTTTCAACTTGAAGTTAATACTTTAAGTAACATAACTAATTTTTTGTGTTTTTCATTTTTTTCTCACAATCTAATGCATTTTAGAGAGAATTCATCAAATCAAAAGATTGTTTATCGGAGCGTTCTCTTTAGTGTGAATGTTCATGCATACTTCACTTTTCACTACTGCTCTTCTAGATTTCTAGGCAACTGTGAGAAAATATGGAAATATGGAAGAAAATACAAGGTCCAACAGGTCTGAGGACTGAATTGTTCTAAGTGCTACATATCTCGTTGCTGAATATCACTACGGTTACCTTTGAAGCACTCCCTTTTGGAAGCCATGCACTGATGTCGTCGCCTAGTCCACCTGTCAAATCCATTTTGGAAGTCTTGAATGGCCATTGACAGTGTAGTTGCACAGTGACAAGTTCACAAACTGAATTGCATAGTTACCTGGGAGGGAGTTTTAACTAGTAAACAAATAACTGTATTGTAACACCCTCCCTACTCATCTGATCCAGCTCCCGATGACTTTTTTCTTTACCTGAAGGTAAAGGAAAAATGGAAAGGAAGATATTTTGATGACATTCAGGATATCAAGGTTAATATGACAACAGATTGAAAGCCATTGCAGAAAAAAATAGTTCCAAAATTGCTTTGAAGGGTAGACTGGGTGCTGGCATGTGTGTATAACTTCCCAAGGGGAGTATTTCTAAAATGACTGTAGTGATATTCAGCAATGAGGTATGTAGCACTTCTTCTAAGGTGAATTTGGGAACTTAATTGGCAGTCTTCATAATACAGCCTACCCAGAAAACGAAACCGAGGAAATGAATGACAGCAAAAAGGAAAACAAAAACAAAAACGAAATGATGGAGAAACAAAAAGAGACATAAATACTAAAGGTATGTCTTATTTGATCATAAAGAGACATATGTACTGCTCCTACTGTCACAACCAGAGCCTGTAACTTCTCTATTCTAGGAGTTATAGCCATCATGACGGGATAGGTTTTCCTGTGATATCTAAAGCTTTTCAGGATTTTTTTTTTAATTTCAGATTCTGAACTTAGGCAAATATTCTGCCTTCCTTGACATATGCATATTTTGTGGTTATTGTTGTTAGCTACCTTCAAGCAGGACCTGACTCATGATAACTCAGTGCATGATGGGACTGAACCATCGTGACCTGTATAGGTTTCATTGTCAGAAGCACAACCCGAAGTTTTTCCTCCTGTTCCATCACGATCTGTAAGCATTGCTGACACCTGTTCAGCGTTATAGCAACACACAAGCCTCCAGTAAGAGACAGATGGTGGATACACATAAGGAGCAACGCCCTGGAATCAAAATTGGGTCTTCTGTATGGAGGACAACATCTTACCACTAAACAATCACGGCCCTCTGTACACACAATTAGTATCCTTGTATTATGCCTCTCCTTCTTGAAATTCATTCAGGTTGACAAGCAGCTCATCATGTAAACTACTTGTGAGTAATTGTGTAGGTATGACAAAGTGTTATGGAAATATGAATATGTCAGTTCATGGGAATATTGTAAGGAAGATATTGAGCAAAGGATGTAGAAGACCAAGGCCCAAACTTTGAAGCATTGTTTTCTAAACTATTACACAACCATTGGATGTGGGTAGGACTAGGCATTGCTCAAGTTAATGTACCCAAATATAACAATGTAAAAGATACTTTTTCTAGGTTTGTAAGATAGTAGTAGATCTGTTGTGTAGGTAAAGGTTAATTATAAATAGTAAATTCCAATTTTTCCAAGAAAATACTGATAACTTACATTAGAACTTTTTGACAATAGTGCTAAAGCAATGTTTAAAATCAAACTTGGCATGACTTAAACATGTCTTCCAGCCCCAAAGTCCAGCTAGCTGACAACCTGGGCTTTCAAGAGTGAAGTTCAGTGGGAAAACAGACACAGGAGTTTGTTCTGAAATTTCATTGTACATGTAGATTGCTTTGGGTAAAAATGGATATTGTCACAGTGTTAAGTCTTCATATCCAGGAGCAGGGTAGGTTTCTCTGTTTATATAAGTCTCTTTGGTTTCTTGCAGTAAGATCTTGTAATTCTCTCTCTATAAGTCTCCTGTTTCCCTGATTAGATTTATTCTTAGGTATTTTATCTTCTTGGGGGCTATAGTAAGTAGTATTGATTTGGTGATTTCCTCTTTGTTGTTCTCTTTGTTAGTATGAAGGAATCCTACCAATTTACTTACGTTTATCTTATATCCTGATATTTTGCTGAACTCTTCTCGTAGTTCCAGTAGTTTACTTATGAATTCTTGAGGATTCTCTGTGTATACGATTATACCATTCACAAATAAGGAGACTTTTACTTCATCTTTGCCAATGTGGATGCCTTTTATTTTTGTCTTGTCTAGTTACTCTGGCTAGAACCTGTAGAACAATGCTGAATAGAAGTGGTGGGAGTGAGTATCTTTGTCGAACCTGTTCTCAGGGGGAAATCTTTCAGTGTCTCTCCATTCAGGATGATGTAAGTCATTCACTTTGAGCAGACGCCCCTTTTTGCATTGAGAAATTTCTCCTCCTATTTTTGGTTGTGCTAGTTTTGGTAGATGATATGTTTCTAGATATTTGTCCATTTCCTCTATGTTGTCAAATTTATGAGAATACAGTTATTCATAGCATTTTGTTATAATTCTTTTAATTTCAGTTGGGTCTGTTTTTACTTCACTCATCTCAATTCTTACTAAAGTTATTTGCTTCCTCTCCTGTTCTTCTTTTGTCCCTTTGGCCAATGGTTTATCAATTTTGTTGATCTTTTCAAAAAATAACTTTTGGTCTTGTTAACATTTCCATTTGTTTTTCTCTCCTCTGTTTTATTTAGTTCTTCTCTAATTTTTACTATTTGCTTTCATCTGATGCCCAGGAGGTTCTTTGCTGTTATCTAACATATTGTCAGTTTCACTTGTTCAGGTTGCAGAGTTAATTTTATGATTTGGATCCTTTCTCCTTTTCTGAATAGATGCATTTGTAGAGATAAATTAACCTCTGAGCACCACCTTTGCTGGGTCCCATAGGTTCTATTAGGATATGTTTTCATTCTCAATTGATTCTATAAATTTGTTTATTCTCTCCTTGACTTCTTCTATAACCCAGTAATTTTTGAGCAAATTGTTTTTCAGCTTCCGTGTGTTTGATTCTTTTTTTTCCTGTTATTGATTTCTAATTTATGGCTTTATGCTCTGAGAATAAGTTTTGCAATGTTTTAATATTTTAAATTATACTAAAAATTTTTCTTTGGTTCTGTACAATGTTCTAAGAAGAACTAAATAAAACAGTGGAGAGAAAAACAAATGGAAGTGTTAACAAGACCAAAAGTTATTTTTCAAAGAGATCAACAAAATTGATAAATCATTGGCCAAAGGGACAAAAGAGGAACAGGAGAGGAAGCAAATAACTTTAATAAGAATTGAGATGAGTGATGTAAATGTTCATTAGAAAAGAAAATGTACTAGGCTGCTATTGGGTAAAGTGTTCTGTATATGTTTATGAAGTGAAATTGTTTAATTGCAGTATTTGGATCTTCCATGTCTTCATTGAGTTTTTTTCTAGGTGTTCTGTCCTTCACTGAAAGTGGTGTGTTGCAGTCTCCTGTTATTTTTGTGGAGCTATCTATTTCTGTTGTCATTGTAGACAATGTTTGTTTTATGTGCTTTGGAGCCCTGTAATAAGTTGCACAGATATTTAATATGGATATGTCCTCCTGAAATATTGAGTCTTTAGCCATTTTATGACCTTCCTTTTCCAATGTGGTTTATACTAAAGTCTATTTTATCAGAGGTTAATTTTGCCAGTCCTGCTCTTTTTTGAATGTTGTTACCCTGATAAGTCTTTCTCATCCTTTGAGTTGTGGTTTGTGTGGTTGAATCTAAAGTGTGTCTCCTGTAGGCAGCATATAGATGGGTTCTATTTGTTTATCCAACCTGCCACTCTCCATCTTTTTATTGGTGCATTTAGTTCATTAACATTCAGTTTGATTATTGATACTTAGGTGCATAGAACTGTCATATTGATGTCTTTTTGTGTCTGTTGTAGATAATTCCTTTGTTCTATTTAACTTTCTATGGTGAGTCTTTTTTCTTTATGTGATTTCTGTCATCTTTTTCACTGTTGTTGGTTTTGTTTCTGTTGAGATTTCATATTTCTCTTGTTTTTCACTTTTATGTGCAGGACTCATGTTTCTGTTTCTTTGTGGTTTCCTTAATATTTGCTGCTATTTATTATTATTATTATTTCAATTGTGATTAAGTGAAAGCATACAATCTAAATCAATTTTGCATGCCCGTGTATCTGCAGTTCCTTCTGCTCTCCTTGTGCAGGGACAGGACACTCTTCCTTTCCATTCTATATTTCTAGTCTCCTCCTAATAATGTCCTGCCCCCTTCTCTCTACACTCTTCTCTGTCATCTAGAAAGAGATCAATAGGACAGCCTCCTATGAATGCACAGAACCATAAAGCACACACATTATATGACTACACCATGTCTCCAGATCCAGTCCATTCTTGTCTGGAGTTGACATCAGTAGTGTCTTCTGATCAGGGGCAACAGCAGGTCTAGAGGCCATGCTTCCAGGGGAACCACCAGGCTGTTAGACCATCAATTCTAGTCTTTTAGTAGAGTTCTTGACCTGGACCCCTCTTTTTCTTGTGTTGCCTCAGGAACTCTACATTGCGTGCATGCTCACAGCTGTCTTTGGCAATGGCTGGGCACCGTCTGGTTCTTCTGATCACATGTTGATACAGTCTCCCATTCACATGAGTCCTCTGTCTTCTCAGCTCTTTTTTCAGTATCTCTTTGTTGTTCTCAGTGATAATCTGTCGTGGCTGAGTTGGGACCATTTGATGTACCTCAGATGGCAGCTTGCTAGCTTTTAGGACCCCAGACATCACTTACCAACATGGTGTACAGAAGACTCCCTGAGCAATAGGCTAGTTAAGCCAGTTGGCCTTGGTGTCCCATGAAAGCATGGTAGTCAGGACCCTGCCTCTGCCCCTCTATCCTTCAAATACTGGGTTGAGATTAGAGGAGGTTTCGGTTTACAGTGAAGTCCAGTTAAGTTGATCTATTTTGTACTGTGTGGTGTCAGTGACTTCACCTAACCAAATGTCTATCAACTATCTAATATATGACCAGCCCTCTCCCTCCCTCCCCACTCTTGCAGTCATTAAAGAGTCTTTTCTTTAGTACATCAGTCTGTTTTTAAGTCCTTATAGCAGAAGTCTCATGCAATATTTGTCCTGTTGCTACTGACTTCACTCAGAATAATGTCTTCCAGTTGAAACCAGGGTATGAGATGCTTCTTAAAAGCACCATTGTTCTTTATCATTGCATAGTGTTCCACTGGGTGTATGTACCATAGTTTGTTTATCCATTCATCTGTTGATGGGCACCTAAGTTGATTCCATCTTTTTGCTATTGTGGACTGTGCTGTAATAAACATTAGTGTGCATGTATCTGTTCATGTGACAGTCTTTGTTTCTCTGGGATATATTCCCAGCAGTGGGATTAATAGATCAAATTGTATATCTTTTCTAGCTTTTTAAGAGACTGCCAAATTGCTTTCCAAAACTGTTGTACCATTTTGCAGTCCCACCAGCAGCAGAGGAGAGTTTCAATCTCTCTGCAGCCTCTCCAGCCTTTGTTGTTTTGTGTTCTTTGGAGTAAAGCCAACCTTGTTGGGGTGAGATGGTACCTCACTGTAATTTTGACTTGGATTTCTCTGATAGCTAATGGGCATTTCCTCTTGTGTCTTTTGGCTGCCTAAATGTCCTCTTTGGTGACGTGTCTGCCCATCTCCTTTGCCCATCACTTAATTGGGTTATTTACCTGTTTCTCATTGATATTTTATAATACCTTGTAGATAAAAGCGATCAGATATCAGCCCAACATGTAGTTGCCATATATATTTTTTTCCATTGTGTAGATGGTCTTTCAACTCCTGGCTAAAGTGTTTGGATGAGCAAAAGTGTTCGATTTTTGGTAATTCCCATTAATCTGTTTTCTCTTCTGTTGATTGTGCTTTGTTTTCTGGATTTTGAAGTCTGTCTAAGCCATTTATTAAAATTTCCATTGTTGACTTTATTTTTTCTTTCACGATCTTTATTGTTTTAGTTTTGATATGTAGGTGTTTGATCCATCTTCAGTTAGTTTTTGTATAGGGTATGAGACATGGATCTTCTTTCAGTCTTTTTCAGATGGATATCCAATTTTGTCAATACCATTTGTTAAAGAGATTCTTTTTAATCCAGTGTGCAACCTTAGGGCCTTTGTTGCCTGTCACCTGTTAATAAAAGGAAAGTGACATCTTTGGGGTCTCAACTCTGTTTCATTGGCCTATATCTCTGTGTTTGTGCCAATACCGGTCTGTTTTGATTACTGTGGCAGTCTAATAAGTTCTAAAGTCAGATAGTGTGAGACATCCCACTGCATCTGTCTTCTTCAGTAGTGCTTTACTTATCCTGGATTTATGCTCTTTCAAAACAAAGCTGTTGATTCGTTTCTCCATCTTATTAAAAAATGACACCAGAAATTGTACTGGGATTGCATTGTATATTTAGACTGCATTGAGTAGAACAGACTTTATCACCATGTTAAGTCTTCCTGTCTATGAGCAGGAGAGGTTTCTCCATTTATGTAAGTCTCTTTATAGATCTCTCATTTCTCTGATTAGATTCATTCTTAGGTATTTTACCTTCCTGGGGGCTATATAAATGGTATTGATTTGGTGATTTCTTTGATGATCTCTCTGTTGGTTCAAGAGTATCCTACTGATTTAATTATTTATGTCATATCCTGACACTTGAATGAACTCTTCTATTAGTTTCAGGAGTTTACTTAGAAATTCTTTAAGATTCTCTACACATACAGTCGTATCATCTTCAAATAGGGAGTTTTTTACTTCTTCTTTGCCAATGCAGATGTCCTTTATTTCTTTGTCTTGTTTAGTTTTTCTGGCTAAGACCTCTAGAAAAATGTTGAATAGAAGTGGTGAGAGTGGGCACTGTCTACTTCCAGTTTTCAGGGGGAACTTTTCAGTCTCTCTCCATTCAGGATGATGTAGTCTGGTGGCTTTGCACAGATGCCCCTTACTGCATGGAGGATTTTCCTTTCTATTGCCATTTTGCTGAGAGAGTTTTAGCATGAACAGGTATTGGACTTTGTCAAACGCCTTTTCGGCATCAATTGACAAAATCAGAAGGATCTTATCCTTTGTGCTATTTATGTAGTTGATAACTTAAGTGTTTTTCTGATATTGAACCAAACTTTCATCCTAGGTATGAATCCAGCCTGGTCAAGGTGGATTATTTATTTATTTACTTATTTGATATGTTGTTGAGTTCGATTAGCAAGGATTTTGTCGGAGATTTTTGCATCTAGGCTCATATGTGACATTGGTCTGTGTTTTGGGCAGCTAGTCCTGCTCTATCAGAAATACCACAGAGTGGATGGCTTTAACAAAGCAAGGTTTATTCTTACACAGTCCAGTAGGCTACAATTCCAAATTCAGTATGTCCACTCCAGGGGAAGGTTTTTACCCTTGTTGGCTCTGGAGGAAAGTCTGGTATTGTATTTGTCTTTGTCCAGGGAGCATCTTGGCACAGGAAACACAGGTCTGAAGGACATACTCTTCTCCCGATGCTGCTGTATTGATGGTATGAATTTCCCAATTCTCATCCTATCTCCTTTGCCTTTTATCTCTTGCAGGCTGAAAGGATTAAGGGTGGGGCAACCACACTCCAGGGAAACTCTTTACAGTGAAGCAGGGAGGTGATCTTATAAAAGGATTTACAGTCCTACCCTAATCCTTTAACATACAGCGTAGGAAAACCACAAAATGGAGGACAGTCACAAGATACTGGGAGTCATGGCCCAGCCACATGGCTACACATATTTTTGGGGGAACACAATTCAATCAACGACAGTATGTAAGTTTCTTTTTTTATGGTGCAAGGAGGGGGGCTTCTTTTCCTGGCTTTGATATCGGAGTTATGCTGGCTTCATAGAATGAATTTGGGAGTATTTCATCATTTTCTATGATGTGAAATAGCCTCAGTAGTACTGGAGTTAACTCCTCTATAAAAGTTTGATAGAATTCTCCAGAGAAGCGATCTGAGCCAGATTTTTTTTGGTTGGTAATTTTTTTTATTACTTTTTTGATCTATTCTTTGTGATGAGCATATTAACTTGTTCTCCTTGTGTTAATTTTGGTAGGTGATATGAATCTAGAAATTTTGCCTATTTCCTCTGTTAGAATACAGACTTCCATAGTAGCCCGTTACGACATTTCTGATTTCAGTTGGGTCTGTTGTGACATTCCCGTCTCATCTCTTATTTGGGTTATTTGTTTCCTCTCCTCTTTTTCTTTTGTAAGCGTAGTCAATGGTTTATCAATTTTGTTGATTTTTTTAAAGAACCACCTTTTTTTCCACCTATTGTTCTTCTATTCTCCAATTGATTTAATTCTTCTCTAATCTTTATGATCTGTTTTCTTTTCGTTCCTGAGGGGTTCCTTTTTTGTTGTCTTTCTGCTTATTCAAGTTATGGGGTTAATTCTTTGGTTCAGGTTGTTTCTTCATTCTGTATGTATTACTCTTATTATCCTAAGGTTAAACTAGTATTCTTTGCATTGCTTTGAGTTTCTTTGCATATGAAACATCTGTGACTACATTTTCTTTTGAGTCCATCTTTTGTACTACAATGTCTACATAATGAAATCACTGTTCCCTTATTTTCAGTGTTTTGTCTATGATTTGTTTTCTGGATTCCCCTCTTTGAGTTGACATCTGGTTGCTTTACTCTGTGTTGTGGCCGTGGTTTGTTAACTGGTATTATTTGTTTTCTAACCAAAGGAATCTTTTTAGTATTTGTAATTTAGGGCTTGGTTTTTGCAAATTTCCTCAATTTCTGTTTATCTGGAAATGTCTCAGTTTTACCATTGTATTTGAGACACAATTTTGCTGGATATACATTTCTTGGAGGGTACTTATTTTTCTTTAAGGTTTTTAATATGTCATCCCATTGTCTTCTTGCCTGTATGGTTTTTGCTGAGTAGTCCAAGCTTAGTCTTATAGATTTTCATCTGCAGGTTATTTTTTGTATATCCCTACTCACTTTTAAAAGTACCTCCTTATCTTTTGCTTTGGAAAATTTGATTATAACATGTCTTTCTTTTGGGATCCATGTCGTGTGGAGTTTGATTAGTGTCTTGGATAGATATTTTTTTCATATTTCATGACATCAGGAAAATTTTCTGTCAGCAAATCTCTGACAATTGTCTCTGTATATTTTGCTATCACCCATATTCTGGTACTCCAATTATTCATAGAGTTATTGTGATGGGTTCATTAAGTTGTTCTTCTTCATAGAATCATACATAATTCTTAGGGTCTCTTGACATTTTTAAAATAATTTTATCTGATTTTTCCTTAAGTGTGTTGATATTATGAATTATCTTCAGTCTCACTAATTTGGGTTTTCATTGGCTCAATTTTATTCCTTTGACTTTCTATTAAGTAGTCTAATTCTGTAATTTTAATATTAATTTTCTCAACTTCTAATTCTTGTAGCTGTATGCTTTCTTGAAGCTTGTTCATTTTTTCATCATGCTGTGCTACATTTTGCCTCCTTCCTTATCTCCTAAAGAGTTCCAAATATTATCTTTTGTGTTCTGCCTGAGAACTCCAGAAAATTCTCTTCCTCTGGAAAATTTGCTTCTTTGTTTTGGGAGATTTCTCAAGAAATTTATGGTCCACCTTTTTAAGTATTTTGGATGCTGTCTTTGAGCCATTAGTAAATAGCAGTTATTTATAGTATGTTTATCTACTGTGTTTTAGCAACTTGCTTTAAAAAGTGCAGTTTACCTGTCTTACATTTATTCAGCTGAGGTATTCCAGCAGTCAGTTTCCAAATGTGCAGTGAAAGCTTTCACCTACTGTCCCAGATGTACACAGTTTATTGGTACAGACACAGTTGTCTGGCTTCAGCCACTGAGAAAGGGCTGGGATTAATGCCATTCTTGAGTGTCTGTGAGATTGGAGTATTCCCTTGTGTCTGCATCTAGGTGTAGGAACAGTTTTCGCACTGATTTTCCAGCCTAGGGGCAGTCAGCAGGAAAAAAAAAAATCCCTATTACCCGAGTTTGCCAAGCTGTTTCCACCTCTAAGTCTTGGAGAATGGGCAGGCTTAAGGATCCTACTTCCAGCTCAGTTAATGAAGTCAGACTCCAGAGCCAAGTACAGTGTACAGTAGGGAGAGAAAGAATGTGTCAGGGTGGGCTTGAAGAGTCCTACTTCCAGCTTAATCAGTGGCATCAAACTCTAGCAGAAGGCACAGTCCTGAGAAGGGATAGGGGAGCACTGGAAAAAGGGAGACAGGCCCACATAGAAGGAAATACTCAGATCCGTACACAGTAGTTTACAAGTAAAAACTTAGCTTACACAATGTGGTATTGTCTGTCATTGGCTTTGGATATGCAAATGGATTCTCCAGATAGTCACCTTCACTAGGGGGAACACCCACCATGCTATATCTGGCTGCTTACTATCAAGTAGCTTCTGTGAAATCCTGTGTGCTTCTGACACTATTCTCCCTTCCCCTTTGTTCAGTCTAATTTCTCAACTATCCCTTTGATGTTCAGGGCTCCTGGGATGTAAAATGCACTGGATTCATTTGTTCTTTGAGGTCTTTGTTGTTAGAGGGGCTGTGAGAAACATCTGTCTACTCTGCCATCTTTGTCCTGTGCTCCTGTTTCCTGAAATACACTGTCTTAATGTGGAAATTTTAAGATTAGAGCTTGATAAGTTTTCACTGAGTGAAAATCTGATGCATCTGACACCCCAAAAACAAATAGCATAATACCAGCACCCTCAAAATAATTTCTACATTGCTTCTGTTAATAATCACTTGCCTTCCAAAAGACAACCATTTTTTGCTTTTGATGTTTTTGGTTTATATCTGAATGCTGTATTAAAAGAAGCATACACAATATTATTCTTCTGGTTTTGATTATTTACTTTAAAATTATAATTGAGCCATTGACTAGTGTTTAAGTAAATTGTCTTACTGCTTATATTAGTTCACTGTAAGAAGCCGTTCTTTTCATTTACCTATCATTGTAATAAATGGGCACTTGTAACTGCATAATCATTCTTTTACGTATCTTTTAGTGCACAAATATGTATTGAGAGAGGACTTACTCTGTTACAGAAAGGCATATGGTCAGCTTTGATAGATGTTACCAGTTTCTACAAGAGTGCACCGATTTGTGTTATCATGGCTGTCTTAAGAGTTCACACTCACCAGCAGTGTTATTTTTTCTCTTTCAGTTTACTCATTCCAGCAGAGAATTCACATTACATTATGATTTGCATTCCTTAATATTTAAAGAGGTTGAGCACATATTTTTGTATACTTATTAGCAATTTCTATACATTGTTTTGTGAAGCACATACTCAATTATTTTGTTCATTTTTATTTGCCTTCTCTTTTATTTATTCATTTATTTATTTAAGTTCTTTGCCAAATAAAATGGAAATTTTAGCTCCCAATTTGTTGTGGGGCTGACATGCTTTTCATTTTTAAATTCTTTTATGATGACCACAGTTTCACGATTTTAACAAAAATGATTATGTTTTATGTTTAAGAAAATTATAGCTGTTGCATTGTCATATAGATATATTTCTATGTGATACCCAGCCATGATATTTTTAAAGTTTCATATGTTAGTATGTAATTCATCCAGAATTAATTTTTGTATATGTTGTGGGTTAGCAATCGAGATACTTTTAGCACATGAATAGCCAATTAATACAGCATCATTTATTGAAACAATCACCAATTTCCATTGCTCTTTTTGAGGAAGGAACGCATTATTCTTGTCAAGCTCATTCTCCTATGTTGCTGGCTTTCCAAGAAAAGTCCAAGAACCCAAAGGAGTCTTTGCAGCTATTTTGTATATCATGTTTGTAATGCCAGCGTCTCATTCTGGAGTACAATTGAGCGCCTTTCTCATTTAACCTGTGTTTGTTCCAATGCTTCACTCTTAAATTTTACAGCTTTATAATAATTATTATATCCTGTATATTTGATCCTTTTTGTCTTTTAATTTGGTTTCTAAATCTTTCATAACATAGCAATGTTATTTTGAAGTGGTAACATCCGCTATATGTCCTTTTCTATAGTGAAAAATCATGTAGTAGGTATTTTAGGTACTGTTGTATACATTTCATAGATATTGTTATTAGCTGTTATCAAGGCCATTTACACCTCATAAAGACCCCATGTGACAAAGCTGAATTGGCTCATAGATTTTTCTATGCTATAACCTTTATGGGACTATATTTCAAGTTCTTTTTCACAGTTAGCTTCGGGATGGGTCCAAACTGCCAAGTGCATGAACGTTGCATCACCAAGGATCATATATATATATATATACATATATATGTGTGTGTGTGTGAGTATGCATGTGTACTTATATATGTACACATATGTGTATACATACATAGAAATTACCAAACAATATCATTGATATCACATGCAAGTAAAATTTTGCTCAAGATCATTCAAAAGCAACTATAACAGCATATTGACAAAGAACTGCCAGAAATTTAAGCTGGATTCAGAAGAGGACATGGAACCAGGGATATCATTGCTGATGTCTGATGGATCTTGGCTGAAAGCAAAGAATACCACAAAGACGTTTACTTGTGTTTAATTGACTATGCTAAAGAACTCAACTGTTTGGATCATACTAAACTGTGGCTAATGTTGCAGAGAATGGGAATCACAGACAATTAATTCTTCTCTTAAGGAATCTGTCTATGGATCAAGAGGCAGTCGTGCAAACAGAACAAGGGAACACTGCCTGGTTTAAAGTCAGGAAAGGTGTGTATCAGTGTTGTATCCTTTCACCATACCTTTTTAATCCATATGCTGAGCAAATAATCGGAGAAGCTGTATTATACGAAGAAGAAGGAGGCATCAGGATTGGAGGATGACTCATCAACAATTCATTAACAACCTGCGTTGTGTGGATGACACCACCTTACTTGCTGGAAATGAAGATTTGAGACACTTAGTGCTGAAGATCGAAGACCACAGCCTTCAGTACAGATTGCACCTCAACATCTAGAAAACAAAAATCCTCACATCTAGATCAGTAAGAAACATTGTCACAAATGGAGAAAATATTGAGGCTGTCAAGAATTTTATTTTACTTGGGTCCATAATCAATGCCCCTGGAAGCAGCAGTCAAGAAACCAAAAGATACATTGCACTGGGAAAATCTGCTGCAAAGGATCTCTTTAAAATATTCAAAAGTAAGGATGTCACCTTGAAGACAAAAATATGCCTAACTCAAGCCATGGTATTTTCAATCACACCATATGCACGTGAAAGTTGGACAATGAACAAAGAAGACAGAAGAAGAACTGATCCTTTGAATTGCAGTATTGGAGAAGAATGTTGACTGTACCATAGACCTCCAAAAGAACAAACAGATCTGTTCTGGAAGAAGTACAACCAGAGTGCTCCTTGGAAGATGACAATATCGTGTCTTACATATTTTGGACACGTTGTGAGGAAAGATCTGCCCCTGGAGAAGGATATCACACTTGGCAGAATGGAGGATCAGTGATAAAGAGGAAGACCCTCAATGATGTGCACTGACACAGTGGCTGCAACAATGGGCTTAAGCATAAAAACAATTGTGGACATGGCACAAGACCGGACACTGTTTTGTTCTCTCTCCCCTCCCCCTCCCCCATTCTCTCTTTCTCTCTGTGTGTGTATTTCAAGATGCTGACTATTCAGCAAAAAGTTGGCACTTTGAATCCACCGGCCAATTCTTGGAAATCTTACAGAGCAGTATGAATCTGTCCCTTAATGTCATTGTAAGTTGAAATTGACTCAACAGCAAAGGATTAACAGTCTTAATACTCAAAAAGAACTGAAAGAGGCAGACAGCATTGCTATCCATATTATTATGGAGGGAAAAAAGAAGTTTTCTGCCAGTGCTAATGACGTAAGTAACAAACAGCCAGTGAGGGATAATTCTGTATTCCATTCAAGGCAGCCAGCCTGCAGGGTCAGGGGTTTTAGACACGGTGCAGTATTAACCTTCCTTTCCTATTGGTTTCGTTTTTCTCTGAGGAATGGTCTAAGAGAGAGCTGGTGAATGAAAATAAGATTTCAGCTATAGCAATTCTAAGAACTAAAATTAAAACTATTTGGTTACTCAAATATTTTCTTCTTTGAAATGTTTGTTCACAACATGTGTTTCCTTCATAGAAGTATGCTGAATCATTGAATATTTCTGAATTTCAAGGTAAGTAGTATGAACTTTTTTCTCTTCCCTCTCACAAGCTTACCCTAAGTGTTCAGTAATATATATGAAGTATCACTAATTATATCCCAGAGTTACCACCACTGCCTATTGGCACATATGGGTAAAAATAAAAATTTACATTTTTCCTATCAAAAATTCAGATATATCATATAGCCAAACCTTTAAAAACAGTAATTTGTGGCACATTACCATTTCTTCAGTTTCAAGTAGTCATAAAGGTCCATGTCTTTCAGGAGCACATAGTATCAGTAGTACCACAGCTTCTCAATAAACCTCTCAGCCTGAAAAGTTTCAGGGTCATTGTATGTTCCATTGAGCATGGATGTTTTGGGGGATCTTTTTCTGGAAAAGCAGATAAAGAATGTAAGAAAACCGAGAGAAAGAAAATGAAACAAGCAAAACTGAACATTCTGAGCAAGGTGGTCAAAAGAGCCAGTATTTTAGGAGGAAAACTACGTGACTATAGCTTTATGGAAAAGTGAAGAACTATGTCAGTGAAAGAATAGTCATCCACGACAAATACTGCAGATAAATGGATTACAACAAGATAGGCATTGACCAAAGTTTTCTGAAACCTAGACAGCAACCATGATGTATATGTAGAGGACAGATTCAAGGAAGGCTAAATGAAATATGAATTTGAGTTGAAAGAAAAATATATACATATATATATACTAAGAAATCAGAAGTGGAGAATATATATATATATGATACATTTAAAGATGATATGCTCTTTGTTGGGTGGAAAAAAGAGGAGGAATGAAAGCATGAGATCTCATAGGAGGATATTAAATATGTATGATCTGAAATGTGTTTTTAAGACAGAAGTAATAATAGAGTAGGAAAGAAAAGTTTAACGGTAGACACAAATTCTATGAAAAATTGAGGCTGTAAGGGATCAAGGACATAAAGGATGTACCTAATGTAACTTATGAGAGTTTTAGTTTCCTAGGATTGTCATAATAAAATCCATAGAGTAGGCAGTTTTGATGAAGAGAAATTTCTTGTCTCATAATTTGGGAGGAAAGAAATCCAAATTCATGTCTTCTACAGAATTATACTGTTACTCTGTTGGCTGTATGGAAACTATCCTTTCCTGCCTTTTTCTGTTTCTGGTAGGTTGGATGTTTCTTAGTGTCCTTTGGCTTGAAGATAGATCATCATATATTGTCTTCCTGATTCCATTTCTGTCTCTGTCCTCCTTTTTATAAAATGATATTTAGAAAGGATTAGGATTAGGATTAGGATCCGTCCTAATTTTGTATGACTTTCTTAATTTAATGATAACATCTCAAATAAAGACTCTGCTTTACTAAATGAAGTCTCATTCACCAATGCAGAGGTTATGACATCAACATATATTTGACACAATTCAACTCATAACATTTAGGATAGGTCCCTTTTTATTTTTAGGTTTATACATCCTGAAATTCTTTTACATAAATAGTATGAGCTGTGAATAAAATTTTATTTATTTTTCAAAAAAGTAGTCAAAATTTAACACCTAAACATATGAAATAGTTCTTTTGTATATTATATAGAGTTGTTAAATATGCTTGTTATTCTTGTTAATTGATCATGTCAGCCCCAACTATCTCTCTGTGTGAATGTATCTGCACATGCGTCTATAAATGTATGACAGACAAATGGCTCCTTCATGATAGAAATGATGGTAGAGATCACTCAACAGAATTTTGCAAGACCAACAGCTTTTTTATTGAATATACCTTTTTCACCAATATAGTCAGCAACTACAAATATGAAATTACCCTGATGGAATACACAGGAATCAAATCAACTACATCTGTGGAAAGACATGATGGAAAAACTCAATTTCATTGATCAGAACAAACCAGGTGCTGACTGTGGCACAGAACAGCAACTGCTCATATGCAGTTCAAATTGAAACTAAAGAGAATTAGAACAACTCAGCGACAGCCAAAGTTCAATCTTGAGTATATCCCACCTGAGTTTAGGGACCATCTCAAGAACAGTTTTGATACATTGAACACTAATGAACAAAGACTAAATGAATTGTGGAATGATCTCAAAGATGTCATACATGAAGAAAATACGAGGCCTTGAAAGGACAGGAAAGAAGGAAAAAAGCAAATTGGATATCAAAAGAGACTCTGAAACTTGCTCTTTGATGTTCAAAAGCTAAAGCAAAAGGAAGAAATGATGAAGTAAAAGAACTGAGCAGAATATTTCAAACTGCAACCTAGAAGACAAAGTGAAGTATTATAATGACATGTGTTAAGAGCTCGAGATAGTAAACCAAAAAGGAAGAACATATCATGTGTTTCTTGAGCTGATGGAAATGAAGAAAAAAATCCAGCCTGGAGTTGCAATAGTGAAAGATTCTATAAGAAAATTGCTTTGAAAAGGACAGCACACCAATAGCACAGAGCACACACAGTATCCAGACCCTGGTTTGTAAAAACATTCTCCAATAAATGGAGCCAAGATCCTTCAAGAAATGTCTAAATTTAGGACTGGAAAGAAATACCCAAAGTGAACCTGGAAAATTTTCTTAATATTCTAGAAGCAAAGAAAGTACTCAAAACAATAAATAAGATGAAGCAATAATTTAGTCATAACAAAGAGATAGAGAAGCCAATAGAAATAACACCAAACAGCCAAAGCAGAAACAATTTGAAAAATACAATAAATGAAGTAGTAAAGGATTATAAATGAAAATTTTAAATGTTTATGATTTATACTTATATATATGACCAAATGAATAGATAAAAGGAGGATAAAAGGCAAACATCACATACAGACCAAAAAAGCATAAATAACTTACGTAGTGCTCTCCTCTATAGAAAGAAGAGCATAATTCTCTATTTCATATGTGTAAGCTTCTGTTAGTGATTTTTTTCCCAAGGAATACAGTATAGGAAGAAAAGGAAAAGAATTAGTTTACAGTGATACTTTTTTAGAGCTCCATAAAACTCTAAGGACACAGAAAATAGAAAACTTCTGAAAAAACGTTTGCAACCACAGATACCTAAGGAGACATGATGATTAAATGTAGTATGGTACCCGGGATGGAATCCTGAAACAGAAAAAGTACATCAGGTAAAAACTAAAGATTTCTTAATGAAGTATTGGCTTCAGTTATTAAGAATACTTGTATATGAATTTTTTTGTTGTTAAATTTATGTCAAATTATGCTGATAGGCCTCTAAGAGACTTCATAAGTAGGGCATCAACTTTGTTAGCCAGCAGAAGAAACCTGGTACTCCTGACGGCCCGGTTGCTATTAGGTGCCCCTGGATAGCACCTCTCTAAACAGAAAAGCAGTTTTTAAGATGCCAGCCAAGTGCCGTCGAGTCGGTAAATACTTCATTTTCATTCAGTTATATTAAATTAAAAAAAAAAAAAAGATAAGCACATCTAGAAAACACAGCAGTAGCTGGCAGCCAAGTGTGGTGGTACTTCTCTTTCCTCACTTCTCTGAGCTACACCATAGTGTCTGCTGGCATAAATCTAGAGACTCACAATTAGGTCATCATCTTCATCAGCCAGTATTCAGGGCCTGCCACCCCTGAAAGTCATGTTGAGGCCAGATATCAAGACAAGCAGCACTGCAGGGCTGAAAAGCATTTATCTCACCAGAGAAATTGTACATAAGTCAGCTGCACCTAGAGAACACAGTAGCAGCTGGCGGCCCAGTCTAAAAGAGCCCTTACTCTCTTCTTAGAACTATGCCATAGCTCCTGTTGGTGCAATACAATAGAAGATGAACAGCATATTAATGGTTTGAAGACAGCAATCAATATTTAACCATTTAAATAAGCAGACCACCATGGCTCCATAAAACTCCCAAAATATAGACAAAGAAAACCTCCCAGAAGAAGAAACCTTGCTAAAATTATCAGAAGTACAATACAAAAGAAATATGTATATAGCCCCTCTAGAGATTAAACAAAGTGCAGGAGAACAAAATGAAAAATTGAGCAACTACATGAATTGCTAGAACACCAAGCATCTGACATTTAGCAGATCAAAAGTAAAATTACAGAGTAAGACAATTCAATGCAAAACTAAAGCAGCAGGAATGAGGAAACAGAACACAAAATTAGTGAGATTAAGGATAAAGCAATTGATACTAGTGTTTATGATGGGAAGTCAAATCAAAGAGTCAAGAAAAATGAAGAAGCAGTGAGAACCATGTGGGAGTCTATCAAGAGAAATAATCTGTGGGTAACAGAAGTTTCTGAACAGAGAAAATTGTTGAAGAGTTGGTGACAGAAAACTTCCCTGACATCATCAGAGAATGTAGCTATTAAAGATGATTACCAAACTCCATAAAAATAAACCCTAAAAGAAAGATACTAAAGCATACTGTAGTCAAGCTTAACAAAATAAAATATAAGGAGAGGCTCCTAAAGGCAGCTAGGCCTACATCAAAACTAACATACCAAAGGAAGACTTGTAGGCTGTCCTCTGACTTCTCCATAGATGCCACATTGGCAAGAAGGCAGTCTGATGACACAGATAAAATACTGAAGGAGAGAAATTTCCAACTAAGAATTACATGTCCTGAAAAGTTGTTTCTCAAATATGATGGTAAAATTAAAACATTCTAGGATAAAAGAAGTTTAGACAGTTCGCAAAAGCAAAACCAAAATTACAGGAAATGCTCAAAGAAGCTCTTTGATTAGAAAATCAATAACATCAGATGTATAGTCAAAGATGCAACACTGGAGATAGTATCCAGAGTCCTACTCAGTTACGGAAGTCATAAAGTTCAATCAAATCTAAAATATTAACATTAGGGAAACAGAGATCTTGGCATATAAACTATGACATTGTAACACTATAAGGGATATATTACAGTATTTGCATCCCTTTCAGAAGGAGAAGAAGTTAAAGATTGGTCTAAACAGAAACATTAAAGGGAAAAAAGCAGTAGCTGAAAAGCAAACTAGCAATTCTGCATATGAAAACAAGAAAGATAACACAGTAGCCCCAACAGATGCAAAACTAACATTGAAAAGTATGAAAAGAAAGTCCATAAAGAAAAACAAGCCAGAAGAGAACACTAAGTGGAATAAAGAAAATGTCAATGATACAAAAATAAAGCCATCAAAATGGTAGCAATGAATACATATCTATTAGTGAATACACTGAATGTAAACAGACTGACTGCTCCAATAAAGAGACAGAGAGTAACAGCTTGGATCAAAAAAAAAAACATGTCTGTCAATATACTGCTTATAAGAAACACACCTTAGCCTCAAAGATCCTAACAAATTGAAAATTAAAGTATGGAAAACGTACACCAAGCTAATACCATGCCAAGAAGAGCAGTAGTAGCAATACTAATCTCAGATACAATGGATTTTAAAGTAAAATACACTACCATGGACAAGGATGTTCACTATTTCTTAAAAGTTCAATACACAAAGAGGATATAAAAACATTAAATATTTATGCACCTAATACCAGAGCATCAACAGATGTTGACAACACTGACAAATGAGGTAGATCATTCCACAATAATAGGTGGAGACTTCAAAATTTCACTTTCAGTAACGGACAGATCATCCAGAAAACAGTTCAGTAAAGATACAGAAGATCTTGTTGTGACAGATAACCAAATCAACCTTATTGACACATGCAGAACTTTTTACTCAACAACAGATAAGTACATCTTCTTTTCCAGTGTACCTGGAATATTATCCAGAATAGACCATGTATTAGTCTATAAAACAAATCTCAACTAAATCCAATCCACTGAATTATTGCAAAGCATCTCCTCAGACTACAAAGCCATAAAAGTTGAAATCCCTAGCAGAAAGAGTATGGGTAGAAATATAAACTCACGCATACTGAGTAACACTGTGTTCAAAAATCTATGGGTTATAGAAGAAATCAGATTCAATTAAGAAAATCATGACACCAAATGAGAATAAAAACAAACCCTAACAGAACTTACGGGACACAGCAAAAGCAGTGCTCACAGGTCAATTAATCTCTATAAATTCACACATCTGGAAGGAATAAAGGGGCCAAATCAAAGAGTTAAACATACAGCTTGAGCAACTAAAAGGGAACAACAAAACAACCCCGAGGGCACCAGAAGAAAAGAGATAATAAAAATTAGGGCAGAACTAAATTAATTAGAGAATAGAAAAAACAATTGAAAGAATTAACAAAATCAAAAGATGGTTTTGTGAAAAGATCAACGAAATTGGCAAAGCATTGGTTAAACATGCGAATGAAAAATAGGAGGGGAAATATATAAGCCAAATAAGAAATGAGACAGTAGATGCCACAATAGACCCAACAGAAATTAAAAGTATCATAACAGAATACTATGAAAAGTTGTACTCTAACAAATTTGAAAATGTAGAGGAAAGGTGGAAATTTCAAGATTCACATCACCTATGAAAATTATCACAACGAGAAGTAGAACAACTTAAAAAACCCATCACACAACAAGAGATTGAAAAAGTAATCAACAAACTACCAACCAAATGAAGTTCTGGCCCAGATGGGTTCACCAGAGAATTCTACCAAACTTTTAAGCCAATTCCAATACTACTGAAGCTATTTCAAAACATAAAAAATGGTGGAACATTCCCAAATTCATTCTATGAAGCTAGCATAACCCTGATACCAAAGCAAGAGGAAGATCCTGATAAAAAAATAAATAAATAAAAATAAAGAGAGTATTATAAGCCAATATCACTCATGAACCTAGTCACAAAAATCTTCAGCAAAATCCCAGCCAACAGAATTCAAAAACATATCAAAAAAATAATTCATCATGACCAAGTTGGATTCATAACAGGATGCATGGCAGGTTCAACATCAGAACAAAAATTAATGTGATCAGCCACATAAATAACACAAAAGATAAGAATCACCTGATTTTGTCAATTGACGCAGAAAAGGCACTTGAGAAAGTCCAACACCCATTTATGTCAAAAACTCTCAGCAAAATAGGAATAGAAGGGAAATTCCTCAAAGCGATAACCACAGAAAAGCAACTGCCAGCATCATCTTGAAAGGAGAGACTGAAGGAATCCCCCCTGAGACTGCGAACTAGACAACGATGTCAACTGTCACCATTTTTATTCAACATTGTACTAGAGGTTCTGGCCAGAGCGATCAGACAAGACAAAGGAATAAAGGGCATCTGCATCGGTAATGAAGAAGTAAAAATATGGTCAGAAACAGAGATAACCATAAAGAATCCATAGATAAACTACAGGAATTAATAGAAGAGTTTATCAGCATATCAGGATATAAGATAAATGTAAGTAAATCAGTAGGATTCCTTTACACTAACAGAAAGATCATCAAAGAGGAAATCACCAAATTAATACCACTTACTATAGACTCCAAAAAGATAAAATATTTAGGAATCAATCTAACCCCATGTGCAAATATCCTCTTCATTTCTCTACCCTGGCTGAAGAGGTAGCAACCTAAAGTACAGGCACAAGTTGGAAAGACTGAAGACTGAGTGCTTGAATTTTTCTGGGACCAAAACTCCACCCATATCTGCTAATATTAACTAATACTAATGGAACCATGAGGTGGGTAAGAATTAAATTTTAGTGAGTGAAGCATACAATCTGAGCTATTATCAGCTGACTTTTTTTTTCTACTAATACTACAAGCATGTTCATCAGATCTAAAATCTCTTTTTAAAATTTTACTATGTTTTAGGTGAAAGTTTTAAGTTCAAAGCCTAATTTATCACTCAAAATAAGTTTATATATACACTGTTTTGTGACATTGTTTGCAGTCCCTACAACATGACAGCATGATCTCCCTTTCCATGCCAGGTACCCCACATCCATTTGACCAGTAGCTGTCCCTCTCTATGTATTTGTCTTGTTTTGGGACAAAAATTGCCATTTCATTAAGAAGTATATGTCTTATGTGTGGTATTTTGGTTTTACATACCTGTAGACTCTTTGTCTGAAAATCGAGTTTCTGGAGTGGTTTCTGTTGTGAGTCATCAGAGTACCAGGAGCCATAGTGTTGGGAGTTTTCCAGTCTCTCTCAGAGTAGTTAACTTGATTTGTTCGAGTGATCACTTTATAAGTATTATTCAAGACTAGTCTAGAAGTTGAAATAAACTAAGTTTGTTTGTAATTTAACTTAAATCATTAGAAAATAAAACAAATATCAGTGGATGTGTCAATGATCAATATGGTTTTTCATAGCTGTCTTAGGTTCCTAGGCCTGCAGTAACAGCATCGAAAGTAGGTGGTATTAAATAACAGAAATTTATTTTCTCACAGTTCAGGAGACTAGAAGTCCAAGATACCACCAGCCTCAGAGAAGGCTCATTCTCTCTTCATTGCTGACTCTGGAGGAATATCTTTGTCTTTTTCTGCTTCTGTAGTCCCAGCATTCCTAGGTTCCGTGTAGGTCTTCATGTGGCATCTAACTTTCCCCTTTCAAACTTCTGGGTCTAACATGCTTCTTTAGGTTGTCCAGAAATAATTAGATTTTGGATATATCCTATACTAATAGTACCTAATTAATATAACAATAAAACTTCATTTTTAGACAGTATTACCAGACAGGTATAAAAAAAGAAGACAAAAACAAAAAAAACTGCTTGCTGTCAAGTCGATTTGACACATCATCATGACCCTATAAGATAGGGTAGAACTGACCTATAGGGTTTCCAAGGAGCAGTAGTTTGATTCAAACTGCTTATATTTTGGTCACCAGGTCAGCTCTTAACCACTGTACCACCACGTCTCCCATCAGAGGTATAGAGGTTGAAATTCAACAAATATTTGTTTTTGAGGGAAGGCATAATTCCAACTGTAACAGTCGCTTGCCAAAAGCCAAGTGCCATCAAGCTGGAGCCAACAGTAGCTTATACAAATAATAAAATAATGGCATGTGCTAAGTGAAGTTTTATAAATCTGGCTATTATCACTATAGAAATATGCAGTAACTTCATAAACTGCTTTTCATGTTTAAACTTAGTCGACATATTTGTAAAGTGTTTAAAAAACTAATTTACTAAATTTATTGCAATGCTACTTTGCAAGATACAGTGGAAAACTGCTAATAAGCAGGACTGTGAAATTTAGACTTCTCTGCAGTGAATGGGTGACATTACCAACTTGGAAAGAAAAAAAATTATTTGGCAAATATTCCATTGCTAAATTCTGTCATGCATATGTTATGAAATTTAAATAATAAAAATACTTAAATTTCATTCAAAGGAACTAATATTTTTAAATTGGCATGAGTTCATCTAGCATCGGTTATCCTAGAATATCATAATTTTAAAAAGTAATCACATTTATATAATTACATATGAAGTGTGGTTTATTACCAAAACCAAGAAATCCAGTGCTGTTGAGTCAATTCTAACTCATGGTGACCCTGCAGGTCAGAGAACTGCCCCACAGAGTTTCCAAGGGGCTCCTGGTGGATTCAAACTGCCAGTCTTTTGGTTAGCTAATGTGGCACTTAACCATTACTTTACAGGGCTATGTAAACAAGAGTCCTGAAAAAAAATAAATAAAAAGGGGCAAGCCAAAATTGTAAGCAGAATAAGAAGTTATACTTACAGCAAATAATTAAGAAGAATGAGACTAGGGAATGAATTCCATAATAAATGGTGTAACTCAATGATGACTCTGAGCCTACTGAGCTGGAGAATGCATTGTTTTAAAAGTGTGGCAGAAAGAAAAAGAAATTGAAAGAATTGCAAGCAGAAGGTAACACATAAAACAATGTAAAAAAGCTTAATGGAATGAATTATTAAAAATGTCTATTTAAATATCAAATTAATTTCAAGTACTAGGCAAAATTCTATATTTTATGTTGTATGTTGTTAGAAAAATGTTTTGCTTTTCACTTTCCTTTCTACATTCTAAGCAAACCTTCAACATTTCCCTACAACTTTTTCATTTTTTTACATTTAAGTACTCTGCCATAGATTTTTACTTCATAGAAACCATTTCTCCATGAACTTGTAAAACAGTCAACTTAATATTGCACTGAAACACATTTCTAAGGAAGTTAGGATCATAATCCGAATTGCTATACAACAGCTCTCTTTAATTAAATACTTTCAATTATGAAATTAACTAGCTGATGGAGACTTTAACTGCAGGTGATAGAAAAGTGAAAAGATTCCCAGACCCAGGGCATGCACAATTTTTTAATGACCATGTCCTCCTTCTAACAAAATAAAAAAGTCATATTTTGGATCGCTTCAGATAAACAAGCTGATACTTTCAACCATCTAAAATGCTACTAATTTTTCATCAGTCTCTCTACTGATGTTTGTCCACCCTCACACTTAGATGAATCTTCAATCATGCAGAATATGGATGTCATAAAACAAGCATTATCTGTTTTCCTCTGCTGGATTTTGATCTTACTGAATATACATGGCTATCCTTTCTTTATGACTAAGGGATTATTACCTTTCATTCATAGTTACATTTCTTTAATTATTCTTTCATTTAAATCCTATCCTGGCCCTACTTGACAGAAATTACTATTTCATTTCCTTTGTTCAGTCTTTTTTTTTCCCCTTTCAATCAACAACGATATACAGTCTCCCACATTTGGTGTCTTCAATATAATATGATATTCTAGGTTTTTAGCTCAGGAAGCAGAACATCTTGCAGTGTATACTAATTTTCTAAAGAATGCTTTCGTGCTCAGCATCCCATTCAAATATAGTAACCTCTCAGGTCACCTGATAAACAGATTAGAACAGTATTCCCAGGTATACAATGTGCAGCCACCAGAGCCCAAAGAAGCCTAATCAGCATGATGCTTCCTTCTTAGTGGTTGAACTGTGAAATTCAATAGCATACCCTTGATGTTGGAGGGGATATCCTGGTTTACCTCAGCTGTCTGATGCACCAAAGTTTTACTGATTCAACAATTTCTTGAATATTCCTCAGTTTTATTCTCTACTTTCTAGAGTAGATATACTTTACAAAGACTTTCAGTACACATTTCAGTTCTTCTACTCACCTCGTGAGAAGTATAATGTCATTGATATCATTTACCAGTGTCGTGGTCTCCACTTTGAAAAGACAATCTGTTTCTCTTTGATTATGAGAGGGAAGAGAGTTAGTACAGCCCTTCCCGAAGACTGTGAATGTACACTATTTTCTGTTTCAAATAAAATGAGCTATTTTCCTTTTATTCTTTCTGTTATCAAGGAAAATTTTAACTGTTTGCTATTCACATACTATATTCCAGAGGTTTCGTTAATCTGATAGAGCAAAGTTACCATATTTGTCACAGATTCTACAACTGGGACTACTGATTGTTTGGGTTTTTGGTTATCTATGGTCATCATCCCTCAACAAGTCTGTCAGTTTGTCACACATCAGGGGATGGGTAGAAGGAGGGAGGCTTTCATGCTGCTGTGATGCAGGAAGCTATGCCAATAATATTCAGATACCAGCAAGATCATCCATGGCAGACAGGTTACAGCTGAGATTCCACACTAACACAGATGAGGAAGAAGTTGTTGGCAATATACTTCTGAAATAGATTAGATAAAAATCTTTTGAATAGAAGTGGAACATTGTCAGACACAATGGCAGAAGACAAGCCCCCCCAGGTTTCAAGGCACTCAAAAGGTGACTGAGGAAGAACTGCTTCAGTAAAGTTGACCATAATGACAGGAATGGATCCAAGCTTTCAGGACATTCATTTGCTGATTTTGTGCTACTCAAAATAAGAAGAGACAGATGCAGACATTCATTAATAACTGGAACTTAAAATGTACAAAGTATGAAACTAGGAAAATTGGAAACTATCAAAAATGAAACGGAATTCATAAACATTGATATCCAGGAGGCAGAGTCAAGATGGTGGACTAAACACAAGTCTCCTTAAATTCTTCTGGAACCCCAGACCTGAATTGATAATTAAATGGAACCTTCTGGACACCTAGTGAGCCCTAGGACACAGCATAGGGCTGTTAATTTGTACTTCATGCCACTTAATAGAAAACCTCCTCTCTTTTGCTGTCTTCCTCCCTTGGAGTGTGATGGCTTTTGTGGACCAAAGGTAACTCGCCATTTCAAGTTTTTTACTCTGTCTTAGCTGGCAGGCAGAGCTGGGACTTGACTAGCAGCTTATCTCAGATGCACAGCTGGTGGGATCAGCAGATGAAATTGTCACAATTTGAGAGAACAACTTCAGAGTTTGTGCATCTTGGCACCTTTGGCCTCTGCTTCTGCCTTCACCACTGAGTAGCCTGTATTGAGGCAGGTGGAGAGCTTGAGTGGGATGCCATCTTGTTCCACCAGGAAGTGAATATATATATAAGGAGGCCTCAGCTGGACCTATTTCCTAGGCTGGGAGGCAGTGCCTCCCCAGAGAAGCATGCTTGTCCTGCAGAAAGGCAGTACTTTACAGTGTCACCTATGGGTTGAGCCTGACAGTAGAGGCCAATAGGGCTGTCGAGTCAGATCTGACTCATGGTGACAGCCTTTGTGTATTTTGAACTAGCTTGTAACACTTGGGGTGAGATACAGAGGTGCTTACTTATGTACCTGTACACCTGAAAACATGACTGACTTTGGAAGTTGTCAGATACCTTTTCCCTTTCATTTTAAGATGGCATATAGAAATAACTGTAGTCCATCCTAACAGCATCTCTCCCAGTCATTAGTCATTCACATAATGCCCCAAAGCAACAAACTCCGGAGAAAAGTGTAGCTCAGAAATCACTCATGGCTTCAGAAGTCCCACAAAAGAAAGCACCAAAGAACTTCCCAGACGAAGAAACCTTTCTGAAATTATCCGTAGGTGAATACAAAAGGATTACATATGGAGCCGTCCTAAACCTTATACAAAATGCAGCAAGGCAGAATGAAAACTTAAGCAAGCTATTCGACCTGATGGAACACCAGTAGTCTGAAATCCAACAGATCAGGAACAAAATCAAAGACACAGAAACTTCAGTTGAAAGCCAAGAAAACAGAATGGAACAAATGGAAAATAGACTTTCTGACTTGGAATACAGAGCTACTGGCTCCAGCACCTGTGAGAAGAAATCAGAAAAAAGAAACAATAAAAGTTAAGAAGCATTAAGAAACATGTTGGGCTCTAGTAAGAGGAACAATTTACAATCAACTGGAGTTCCTTCCTGAACAAGGCAAGACACCTGAGAACACAGAGAGTATTGCTGCTGAGCTACTGACAGAAAATTTCTCAGAAATCATGAAAGAAGACAATATAGCTATCCAAGATGCATATCAAATGCGATTCAATATAGATCTCAAAAGAAAGACTCCAAGACATATTCTAATCAAGTTTAAAAAAAATGAAACATAAGCAGAAATTCTTCAAGGCAGCAAGACTCAAAGCAAACATTTAGAGGGAAGCCCTGTAGGGTTTCATTGGATTTCTAGGCAGAAACAGTGCTGGCACAGAGACAGTGACATGATATATTCAAAGCCTTGAAGGAGAAGAACTTCCAACCAAAAATTATATATCCTGCAAAACTATCTTTCAAATATGAAAATGAAATTAAGACATTTGCAGAGAAACAGAAACTCAGAAACTTTGTAAAAACCCAACCAAAGCTACAGGAAATATGGAGAGAATCTCGTGGCTTAGAAGAACAAAACCACTAACTTTATATTTTAGAAGCAAATACAGTACACATCACCCAGGATCCTACTCAGTTAGGGAAGGCTTCAAACTAAATCAAAGCTATAATAGTGAAAGAAATGATCCAGTGATCATATCATGAAACTAGAATGTCATCATATTGAAAACAGGGATGTACTACAGTCATTATAGTCCTTCCAGATGGAGAGGAAATTAATAAGACTTGCAGTAAGTAAAATTGGGTTTATATATAGTTTATTAAGGGGGATCATGGGGAAGCCGTAAAGCACAATAAAGATGCAACACGCTATATCAAGAAACACAATACAGGAGTTTCAACAACCCCCAAAACAACCTTAAAAAAGATGGAAAATCAACTCACAAAGAAGAAAGTCCCAGATAGGTTAATAAGAATAACAGAGAAAACATCTACACAAAAATAAACATATCACAATGACAGCACTCAACACATACCTATCAAGAATTACATTGAATGTGAATGGAGTGAGCACTCTAGTAAAGAGACATTGAGTAACATCTTGGATCAAAAGACATGATCCATCCATATGTTACGTACAAGAAACTCACCTTAGACTTAAAGATACGAACAAACTGAAAATTAAAGGATGAAAGAATATATCAAGCTAACAATACACAGAAAAGAGCAGGTGTGGCAATTCTAATCTCAGATAAAATCAATTTTAACGTAAAATCCACCATCTTGGACAAAGATGGACACTATTTATTGCTGAAAGCTTCAATACACAAGCAGGACTTAACAATACTAAATAATTATGCACCCAACATTGGTGCACCTAAATACATTGAAGAAACACTGCCTACACTCAAAAAGGAGATAGATCGCTCCACAATAATAGTGGGAATCAGCACCACTCCACTGTCAGTATTGAATAGATGGTCTAGAAAAAATGCTCAATAAAGACACAGAAGAACTTATTGCCACAATTAACCAACTAGAACTCATCAACATATACAGAACGTTCTATCCATCAACAGACAACTACACCTTCTTCTACAGTGCATGTGGAACATTCTACAGAATAGACAGTGTGTTAGGACATAAAGCAATTATCAACAAAATCCATATCATTGAATCAATGCAAAGCATCCTCTCAGATCATAAAGCCATAAAAGTTTAAATCAATAGCAGAAAAAACATACATAGAAAGAACTGGAACTCACGGAAACTGAATAACATCTTGCTCAAAAAAACATGGGTTATAGAAGAAATCAAGGATGAAATAAGGAAATCTATGGATTCCAATGAAAATGAAAACACTTCCTAACAGAACCTTTGTGATGGAGCCAAAGCAGTGCTCAGAGGTCAGCTTATCTCCATAAATGTACAAATCTGAAAAAAAGAAAGAAACCAAGTCAAAGAACTAATCCTGCAGCTTCAACAAGTAGAGAGAGAACAACAGAGGAACCCCTCAGGCATCAGAAGAAAGCAGATCATAAACAGTAGAGCAGAACCAAATGAATTAGAGAACAGAAGACCAATTGAAAAAATTGAAAATACCAAAAGCTGGGTTTTTGAAAAGGTCAACCAAATTGACAAACCATTAGTTAAACTTACTAAAGAAAAACAGGAACAAATAACCCAAATAAGTAATGAGAGAGAACTTGTCACCACAGATCCAACAGAAATCAAAACTATCATAACAGAATACTATAAAATACTGTACTCTAAAAAAATCGACAAGCTAGAAGAAAAGGACAAATTTCTTGATTCACATCACCTACCAAAATTATCCCAAGATATGAAGCAGAACAATTTAATAAACCCATCACAAAGGAAGAGATTGAAAAAGTCATCCAAAAACTACCAGTGAAAAAAAGCCCAGGCCCACATGGCTTCACCACAGAATTCTATGAAGCTTTTAGAAAGAGTTATTTCCAATACTACTGAGACTACTTCACAGCATAGAAAAGGATGGAATACTCCCAAATTCATCCTACAAAGCCAACATAACCCTGGTACCAAAGACAGTGAAAGACTCAACAAAAAAGGAGAACTATAGACTGATAGCACTCATTAATCTAGATGCAAAAATCTTCAACAAAATTCTTCCCAACAGAATACAATAACATATCAAAAAAATCATCCATCGTGACAAAGCTGGACTCACACCAGGGATGCAAGGCTAGTTCAACATCAGAAAAACAATGAATGTGATAAACCACATAAATATCACAAAAGACAAGAATCACCTGATTTTATCTATTGATGTAGAAAATACATTTGATAAAGTCCAACACCGATTTATGCTAAAAACTCTCAGCAAAATAGGAATAGATGGGAAATTCCTCAAGGCAATAAGGGCCATTTATACAAAGGCAACTGCTTACATCATCCTGAATGGAGAGAGACTGAAACAATTCCCTTTGAGAACAGGAACTAGACTAGGATGCCCACGCTCATCTCTCCTATTCAACATTGTAGCAGAAGTTCTAGCCAAAGCAATTAGACAAGACCAAGAAATAAAGATATCTGCATCTGCAAAGAGGAAGTAAAAATTTCCCTATTTGAGATGATATGATTGTATATTCAGAGAATCCTAAAGAATCCATAATTAAACTACTCAAACTAGTAACAGAGTTCAGCAAGTCTCAGGATACAAGATAAACATAACTAAATCAGTAGGATTTCTTTATGCCAATAATAAGATTGCTAACGAAGAAATCACCAAATCAATACCATTTACTATAGCCCCTAAGAAGATAAAGTACCTAGGAAGAAATTTAACCAGAGAAATAATAGAACTTTACAAGGAGAACTACAAGATCTGACTACAAGTAACTAAGAGAGACTTACGTAAATGGAGAAACATACCCTGCTGATGGACAGGAAGACTTAACATCGTGAAAATGTCTATTTTACCCAAAGCAATCTACTTACATAATACAATCCCAATATAAATTCTGGTGACATTTTTTAAGGAGATGGAGAAACAAATCACCAACTTTCTTTGGAAAGGGAAGAAGCCCCAGACAAGTAAAGTACTACTGAAGAAGAAAAACATACCGGGAGGCTTCTCACTACTGGACTTCAGAACCTATTGCACAGCCACAGTAGTCAAAACAGCCTGGTATTGGTACAAAAAGAGACAGACAGATCAATGGAACAGAGCTGAGACCCCAGAGATGGCACCATCTTCCTATGAACAGCTGATATTAGACAAAGGCCATAAGACATTAAGTTGGGGTGAAAACAATCTCTTCAATAAATGACACTGGCAAAATTAGATATCCATCTGCAATAAATTGAAACAAGACGCATATCTCACACCTTATACAAAAACCAACTCAAACTGAATAAAAGGCCTAAATATCAAATTTAAAACGTTAAAGCTCATCCAAGAAAAAGTAAGAACAACAATGGAAGCTATAATACACAACATAGACAGACTTGAAAATCTGTCAAATAAACTACAAACAACAAAAGAGAAAATAGATAAATGGGAACCAGTAAGAATCACTTTTGCTCATCCAAAGACTTTATCATTAGAATTCGGAATGGGAAAAAATATTTGGCAACTATATGTCAGACTTGATCTCCATAATCTACAAGGTACAACAAAACGTCAATAAGAAAAATATAAATCATCCAATTAAGCAATGAGCAAAGAAGATGGACAGACACTTCTCTAAAGAGGAGATCCAGGCAGCCAAAAAACACATGCAGACATGCTCACGATCATTAGCTATTAATGAAATTCAAATCAAAACTACAGTGAGATACCATCTCACCCCAACAAAGTTGGCCAATGAAACAAAAAATGCAAAACAACAAATTCTGTAGAGGCTGTCGGGAAATTGGAACTCTCCTACACTGTTAGAGGGATTGCAAAATGGTGCAACCTCTTTGGAAAGCAATCTGGTGCTTCCTTAAAGAGCTGGATCTAGATATACCATTTAACTCAGTAATTCCACTGCTCAGAATATATCCTACAGAATCAAGGCCATTCACACCATCTGGTACACGCACACGAATGTTTATTGTAGCACAGACCACAATAGCAAAAAGATGGAATCAACCCAGATGTCCAACAACAGAAGAATTGATAAGTAAACTATGGTATATTTGCTCAATGGAACACTATGCAATGATAAAGAACAATGATGATTTTAGGAAACATCTTATAACCTGATTTTAACTGGAGGATACTGTGTGGAGTGAAAGCAGCTAGTGATAAAAGGACAGATATTGTCTGATATCCTTACAGTAAGAACCTAAAAACAGACTCATGCATAGAAGAAAAGACTCTAATGGCTGCAAGTGTGGGTGATGAGGGAGGGCGATGGGGGTAGGGTTTAGATTAGACAGTTGATAGAAATTTCATTGGGTGAAATCTGTGATAGCACACATTAGCAAGAAGACTGATATAAACTGAACTTCAACATAACATGATTTCTCCTCCCATCTTAACCCAATATTGAAAAGACAAAGTAGCTGGGGCAAAGGAACAGAGACCATGCTCTCAGGGGAAATTGAGGCCAAATTGGCACAACTAGCATTTTTCTAAGAGAGCCTTCTGCACCTCACATTGATGAGTGGCATCTAGGGTCTTAAAAATTGCCATGCTGCCATCCGAGGATACTGCAAATGGTCTCAACTCAGCAGAAATAGATGACCACCAAGGGCCAAAAGGACATAAGGAAAAGAGAACCCTGAAGACAGAGAACTATGTGAGTGGGGGACTACATCGACTTGTGTCTGGAAAAATCAGATGGTGTCCGGCCACCACCAGTGATAGCCGTGATGGAGCTCACAAAGTTGAATCTCACTGGCAACACAAGAACAAAAAGGGGTACAACCTGAGATCTCCACTAAAATACTGCAATTGATGTTTCAGTGGCCTAGGAGTTCTCCTTGGAGCATGGCCTGTTGCCCTGATGCAACAGGCCCTGTGCATAAATCATAACGGAGATCAACTCTTCGGACAGAAATGGATTAGAATTGGCCATACTTAGTGAATATATCATGTGTGCACTTTGTGGTTCTATGCATCTATAGGATGTCATCCTGCTGTCCTATTACTGGAGGTGGGGGAGTGAGTGGAAAGGAGGAGATAGGAGATTGTTGGGATGATAAAACATGTATGGAGTGGAGAGGAAGGGTGCTATTACTGGGCAGGGAGAGCAGTGGGAGCTGTATACACGTGGGCATGCAAATTTATATGGTAATGTATATTTTCACTCAATCATAATTAAGAAAAAACATTGATATCCTATTCATCTGTGAGCTGAAATGGACTAGCATTGGCCGTTTTGAACTAGACAATCATATTGGAAATGGTGACTTGAAGGGGAATGGTGTTGCATTCCTTATCAAAAAGAGCATTTCAAGATACATCCTGAAGTACAGTGCTGCCAGTGACAGAATAATACCCATATGCCTACATATAGACTATTATTCAAAATTGCACACAACAACTAAGGTTACAAGTGAAGAAACTGAAAACTTTTACCACAATCTACAGTCCAAAATTGATGACATAATCAATCAGGATGCACTGATAATTACTGGCTATTGGAATGCAAAAAATAGGGGGAATAAAAGGATTGGCACTTGGCTTTGGCAGTTGAAAAATATGGCCTTGGTGAAAGAAATTATGCCAGAGATCACGTGGTAGAATGCTGTGAGACTAATGACTGCTTCATTGTAAATACTCTTAAAAATGGCTGCAACAGTATATTCACAGGGGACTGCCAGAAATTCAGTCCAGATTCAGAATGAGTCCAAGAATATCATTAATGATATCAGACGGATCTTGGCTGAAACCAGAAAATATCAGAAAAATAGTTAGCCAAGCCAAGCGCCGTCGAGTTTGACTATGCAAAAGCATTTCTGTGTGGATCATAAAAAATTATAGATGACATTGTGGAGAATGGGTATTCTAGAACACTTAACCGTGCTCCTGAAGAACGCATAAATAGACCAGGAGGTATCTGTTTGTGCAGAACAAGGAGGAACTAAGTGATTTAAAATCAGGCAAGTTTTACATCAGGGTTGTTTCCTTTCACCATACCCATTCAATCTGTATGATGAGTAAATAATTCAAAAATATGGAAAATACGAAAAAGAATGAGACTTCAGGGCTGGAACAACACTCATTAACAGCCTAATCTATGCAGATGACACAACTTTGGTTGCTGAAAATAAGAGGTCTTGAAACATTTGTTGATGAAGATTAAAGAGCACAGTATTCAGTATTGACTGCTCTTTGACACAAAGAAAACAAAAACCCTCACAACTGGACCAGTAAGCCATGTCAAGATAAATGGAGAAAAGAGTGAGGTTGTCAAGGACCTCATTTTAGTTGGGTTCACAAAAAATACCTGTGGAAACAGAAGTCAATAAATCAAAATATGCATTGCATTGGAAAAATATGCTGCAAAAGACCTCTTTAAAGTGTCAAAAACCACAGACGTCACTTTGAAGAGCAAGGTGTGCCCGACACAAGCCTTAATATTTCCAGTCATATCATACGCTTTCAAAACCTGGATAATGAATAACAAATACCAAAGAAGAATTGACTCCTTTGAATTGTGGTTATGGCAAAGAATTTTGAATATACCATGGACCGCCAAAAGAATGAACATATCTGTTTTGGAAAAAGTACAACCTGAATGTTCCTTAGAAGAAAGGAAGGAGAGAGTGTGCCTAACATATTTTGGATATGTTGTCAGGAGGGATCAGTTCTCAGAGAAAGACATCATTCCTGGTAAAGCAGAGAATCAGACTGACAACAGCGGCTGCAAACGATGTGCCCAACTGTAACAATTGTGAGCATGGCATAGGAACAGGCAATGTCTTGTGCTGTGGTCCATACGGTTGCTTTGAGTCAGAACCAACTCAACAGCACCTAACAAGCACAATTACATGATTGTCATCCAGAATGTATGTGCATTTGATGTTGAATATATGAATTAACTAAATATTTGATGAGATCCACCCTTCTTGTGCCTTTCAGATCTTTAGGGTTGACACTAAATGTGTCCTTTACTCCAGTAGGTGATGTTCTGGCAGTGAGGAAGACCACTTTAGAGGCTCCCATTGGGGCTGTTCCAGAAATATAGGCTGAAGAACCAATGTGTGGGATCTGCCAATGAATTTCTCTGTTTCAGTGTCATAGTCTGAATTGTGTTTCCCCCAAAATGTGTGTATCAATCTGAGAGATCCCTGATTTTCTGCAGTGTGTGATTTTTCTGTGTGTTGTAAATCCTGCCTCTATGATGTTAACGAGGGACAATGGATGGCAGTTATTTTGGCGAAGCAGGACTCAATCTATAAATTATATTTTGTCTTTAGGATGCCTCTTGGATGTAAAAGACAGGAGCAAGTAGAGAGAGAAGGGGACATAATACCACCAATAAAGCAGTGCCAGGAGCAGAGCACATCCCAGGGTTCCTGCATGGAGAAGATCCCAGTATGGGAGAAAATTGGTTAGACCGTCAACAGAGACAGAAATTTTTCCCCTGCAATTGATGCTCCACATTTGGACTTCAGCCTACTTTACTGTGAGGAAATAGACTACTCTTTATCAAATAATAGATTACTCTTTCCCTAGGGTCGCCATGAGTCAGATCCGACTCGACGGCACTTGGCTTGCCTGGCTTATGTAGCAGCACTAGATGACTAAGATAACCAAAGAATGAACTCAATCCCTGTCACATCCTCCCTTTGGAAATCTGCATCAGTTCCTAAACAAATAGCTGCCACTGATTTGACTGTGGTTGCATAGTGACTGCTTTCTGCCAAAACAGAACTATTCTTCTAAGAGTTTTTAATCGCTGATTTTTTGGAAGTAGATAATCAGGCCTTTTTTGAAATGCCTCTGAGTGGATTCAAACCTTCAACATTTCTGTAAGCAGCCAAGCACATAACTGTACCCTCCCCCAGAGATTTCACATTAATTCCTACTATCTAATTTTTCCTAATGTAGAAAATATTCAGGGATTTTTTTATTGCTTTCAAGACTATATCAACTAGAGGGTAAGAAGTCCATGACGTTCTTTTTCTGCTAAATGATGAAAAATATGTTTCACTTTGTTTTGTCTAATGACATATTAATGCTATTGGAAGGCTGGGCATCTCAGTATGGTCACATGTGCTCATTTGCCCACCTTAAAAGCAGGTTTGAGTACATGTTCAAAGATGATAGACCACAGATACCTAACTTAAAATTTCTCAAAATATTTTAGAAAATATTAAGAAATTGTAAGGAGAAAAGGTTGCACCACAGTGCTAAAAACTAAGAAAGGCATCTTTCAAAGAAACCCAGAGACAGCTCGGTAATTACAGTGCACAGTGAAACAGATTAATGAGATGCAACAGGATGACTTGCAATCTTCTTTCTTCTTTTGCCCGTGAAAAATCTGGTCAGTAGCTAGAGGAAACTCTCTACAAAATCCTCTTAACTAAAAGCAATTAAATTGTGAATCAAATGGCAACTATAACACACCAATGTTATAATGTTATAATGTTATATATGTTGTATGTTATATATGTATATATATATGTATGTATATATATATATGTTTTATATATATATAATGTTATAATGACGATGTCTTCTGAAACAGGAGGCTGCTGTGGGCAGAAAAGGGGCAGGCAAAATTCTTCCTGAGTCTACTGGCCACGTAAGACAGAGTTTCAGATGTCAGTGACGTGCAGAATATATCTACCACGAGATATTTCTAGAAAATGGAAGAATAGGAGGAAAGACTGAAAGGAGATACATTTTCTCAGTTTCAATACTTTCTGTCAATAGGAGTGACACAATGTAGTGTGATTGCTAACAATCAGTCTAACTTGCATTCACAATACAGATCAATTAAATGCTTGAAAGTATTTCATCAATCAAATAACTAACACTTTCATGGATGATTTATTATTATTTTGCAATTTTTCTTGGATGATGCCATGTTTTTTCATTTAATGGAATTGATACTGAATCCCTGTTAGTTGATAATTTTTTGTTTTGTTTTGTTCTTCTTATTTGAAATATAAGGTCCCAGTTGCAAGCGGGGCATATTGATCCATGTTCCATGAAGTACATCACACATGTGAGATGTATTTGCCCCATGCCAAGGTAGTACATCACATATTCTGGCTACACTTGAGCTATAAAATACAGTTCTCGGTGTTCCAAAAATACACACAAAATACTAAATAAACATTATTGTACTTACTGCGCATGATTGCTATCAGTCTGATTTAGAATGAACCATGCTGGTACCATGCTCCAAGAAGGCATGTTAGTCCCATACCCTGGGATGTGCATCAAAAACTGTTTTCACCTGAAAAATAACTTATTTACTGGAATATTTCAGACTGCTGGCAATTGTACCTTCCCAGTAACAAAAGCGAAGTAGTAAGCCTTCTTAAAAGCCTTATCACACTTTACAGAAAATAAAAGGCACAAAGTTTTCACATAATTACTCACTTAGGAGACATCTCCTCATATGAATGGCTCGGATCAACTTCTTTGTTTTTTAAGCAGTTGTACCAGTATCTGTCAGGAGGCCAGAACATACTCAAGCAGCTCAAATGCCTGCCAATAAACATTCAAGGGATGGAATTGTAACTAGGTGTCTTAGTCATCTGGTCCTGCTCTAACAGAAATACCATGAGTAGACGGCTTTAACAAAGAAAAGTATAATCTTACACAGTCCAGTAGTCTACACGTCCACATTCAGGATGTCTGTCCAGAGGAAGACTTTCCTGCTTTCTCAGCACTAGAAAAATCCTTTTGTGTTGCATAGTCTTTCTTTGGTCTGAAAGCATCTTGGTACAGGAAGCTCAGGTCTGAAGGGCACATTCAACTCTCGATGCTGCTTTCCTGCTGGTATGAGGTCCCGACTCTGCTTGGTTCCCTTTCCTATTATCTCTGGTAGGATTAAAGGTGGTGCAAGACTCACTCCAAGGAAATTCCCTTCACCCTGGAGCAGAGCGGTAACTACAGAAAGGGTGCTACAGTCCCGCCATAATACTCTTTAACACAGTTCAGTCTATGATGAAGCCTGAATACTATGTATTAGAAGTGAATGTTCATGTCTAGTATCAGAACTAAGTGAACTAAAATGTTATTCCTTCATAGTCCTTTTTGTGCCTGGCATGTGATTTTCTATAAATACCCACTGAGTCCCTGAATCTTATTTACCTGAGGATAATTTTTACAGAAGCCAAAGGAAAAATGGATAACTAATCAAAGTAGGAATAAGCAGATCTTACTTCATTTTAAACTTGAGTTTTTGAAGATTTATCACATTTAATACGAATTTTCAGGAGTCTTAGCCTGGCAATTTGTGTAAACGTCACAGAATTAATGATAAATAATCTCACATACTTACACCTACATGACATAAGTAGTTCATTCCTGTTACTGTTAGGAAAAAATTTTAATTGGATAAAGAATTTTCAAACTTACAGTAAATAGTGTACTCTGCTTTCAAAATAGTAATTAGTTTCTTAAGATACTATATGGACATCTTATAGATGATATTTTATTTTTAATAGGATTTAACTGGCTCAAATTATTCATACACTTTTTTCTTATTGTCTTAAACTGTTGCAGATACTTTCTATTTTCCTTTCTAAAATTGTTCATTTGCATTCCCTTTTGTATTTAACTTTTATTTTTTGGTGAACTTTCACTTTCGGTACTCTTCTTCAAACAGTCAATCTTTGTTGGTCCTATATGTAGAATCTTCAATTTTGTTTCAAAAGTTTCTACTATCATACATGCTATCTACATTTGTTTAAGTTCTGTGGTTTTATTCTGTTGTTATCTTTAGTACATCTTAAATTTTATTCTTAGTATAGCTCAACAATATTGCTTATGAAATCAAATTAAAAAATACTTTGAAATGATTATAGATTTACAGGAATTTGTAGAAATAGCTTAAAGCACCATGTACTCTTTACCCAGTTCTCCAAATTTTGCAACATCCTTAATGATATCAGGAAATTGAATATGAGTACATTATTATCAACTATATCCATCATTCAGATTTTACCAGTTTTTATATGCTATTCATGCATGTGCTGGTGTGTTCTATGCAATTTTATCACATGTATAGTTTTGTGTGTTCACTATTAAAAAAGTAAATCAACTTGCAGAACTGTTGAACCACCACAAAGGAAAATGGCAGAGTGATTAAGTGTTCAACTGCTAACTGAAGGGTCAGAAGTTCGAATCCACTGGTTTCTCTTTGGAAACCTTATAGGGCAGCTCTCCTCTGCTTTGTAAAGTTGCCGTGAGTCAGAATTGGCTTGACAGAAATGGGTTTGGGTTTTTTTGGTATCCTTTTATAGTCACACCTTCACATACACTTTCCCTTTCCTGAAAACTATTAATTTGTTATTCATTTGTTTAATATGAGACTTAATCACATAGATTTCCTGTTAATTATGTCTTTCATTTAATTTCACAACTTGTGATACCTAATAATTTTCTAACTTATGTAAGAAATTTTTCTTAGAGGCATGAAATATTTTTAAGTACATTTTAAAAACCTATGTACAAACATGGCGTTTTCAAAGTATACCTTGTAGCTGATTTCCTTCTTAATATATTTTTTAAATAAATTTTATTATATTTTAAGTGTAAGTTTACAATCCATATAAATTTGCAGTATAACACCGGGAACTCACACTGCTATTCTTCAAGTGCTCTCCTCTCCTTTCTCTCCCACGACAGCACACTGCCCCTTTCCTCCCTGAACCTTCCATTGTTCGTTTGACCAAGTCTTGTACCCCCCTCATATAGTCTCACCTCCAGCAATGAGCTTCTCAGACAGCCCCATGTATACACTTAAGCCTAAAATGGTGTTTGTCACCAAAATCACTCTATGGCTTACGTAGTCCAGTTCCTTTTTTGTCTGGAGAGCTGGCTTCAGTGCTGAATGTGATTTGCTGTTGATAAAGAGTTCAGGGGCTGTGCTCTCCTGGGATCTTGCAGACTGACAGACTATCAAGTGTGATCATTTGGTCAAGTTCTAGTGCTACACATTTGTGTTCCTCACACTACATCAGGGGCTCTATACTGCGCATCCCATCAGTGCAGTCACTGGTGGTGACAGGGCACCATCCAGTTCTTCTGTCCCCATGCTGAAGTAGTTTCTGAATCCTGTGGCATTCCGTCTTCTGGGCTTATATTTTTCTCTTGTTTTTGACGTCCTCTGTCTACCTCTGCTCCAGGAAGATTCAGACCAAGTAATGTTACTTACACGGCAGCTTGTCAGCTTTTAAGGCCCCAGAGGCCACTCACCCAAATGATATGCAGAGCATTTTCTTTTCTTTCTTTCTTCCTTCCTTCCCTCCTACCTTCCTTCCTTCCTTCTTTCTTTCTTTCTTTTTCTATTATTATGACTGAATGAAAATGTACATTCCCATATAAATTGCATGCCCACCTATATGCAGCTCCCATCGCTCTCCCTGCCTGGTGACAGCACACTCTTCCTCTCTACTCCATACATATCTTATCCTCCCAGCAATATCCCATCCCATCCTCTCCACCCAATCCCCTTCTTCTAGTAAGAGGTCAGCAGGACGACATCCTATAGATGCAGATAACCATGAAGTGCACACATGATATGGTCACTCTGTGTCACCAAGTCCAATCCATTCCTGTCCGAGAGTTGATACGATTTATGGACTGGAGCAGCCTCAGGGCCAGAGACCATGCTTCCAGGGGAACCCTGAGGCTTGTGGACCATCATGCATGAATCTGTTTTTACGTTCTTATCGTAGGGGTCTCATACAATGTTTGTGATTTTGTCACTGACTACTCTCATTCAATGTAATGTCCTCCTATTGAAACCAGGTTATGAGATATTTCCTCAAATCATCGTTGTTCTTTATCATTGCATAGTGTTCCATTGAGTATATCCTTTCCTCTGCTGTTGGACATCTGGGTTGATTCGATCTTTTTGCTATTGTGGACAGGGCTGCAGTAAACATTCACATCAGTTGGTGTGAATGCATGTATCAGTTGTTGTGAATGGCCTTGTTTATGTAGGATATATTGCAGGCAGTGGAATTGCTGAATCAAATGGCATATCTTGATCCAGCTTTTTAAGGAAGCGTCAGATTGCTTTCCAAGGGATTGAAGCATTTTGCAAGAGCACCAACAGTGTAGGAGAGTTCCAATTTCTCCATAGCCTTTCCAGCATTTGTTGTTTTGCATGTTTTGGATCACGGCCAACCTTGTCAGAGTGAGATGGTATCTCATTGTAGCTTTGATTTCAATTTCTTGAATAGCAAACAATCGTATGCATGTCCGCATGTGTTTGTTGGCTGCCTGGATCTCCTCTTTAGTGAAGTGTCTGTCCATATCCTTTGCCCATTGCTTAATTGGATGATTTATCTTTTTCTTGTTTCTATTTTGTAGTACCTCATAGATTATGGAGATCAGGAGTCAATCTGATGTATAGTTGCCAAAAATATTTTCCCATTCTTTAGGTAGCTTTTGAATTCTATTAATAAAGTCTTTGGATGTCTTAATAGTTCCCATTTATCTTTGTTTGACAGATTTTGAAGTCTGTCTACATTGTATATTAAAACTTCCATTGTTGTTTCTACTTTTTCTTGGATGAGCTTTATCATTTTAGATTTGATATTTAGCTCTTTTGTCCAGTTTGAGTTGGTTTTTGTATAAGGTGTAAGATATGGATCTTGTTTGAATTTACTGCAGATGGATATCTAATTTTGCCAGCACCATTTGTTTAAGAGATTGTTTTTTCCCCAGTTTAAAGTCTTAGGGTCTTTGTCGAATATCAGCCGTTCATAGGAAGATAGTGTCATCTGTGGGTTCTCAATTCTGTTCCATTGATCTATCTGTCTTTTTATGTGCCAGTACCAGGCTGTTTGACTACTGCGGCAGTCTAATAGGTTTTAAAGTTGGGTAGTGAGAGGCCTCCCAGTGTATTCTTCCTTCTCAGTAGTGCTTTGCTTATCTGGGGCTTCTTCCCATTCCAAACAAAGTTGACAATTTGTTTCTGCAGTTTTTAAAAACTGCCACTGGAATTTGTATTAGGATTGCATTACATAAGTAGATTACTTTAGGCAAAATAGACATTTTCACTACATTAAGTCTTCCTATCCATAAGCAGGGTAGGTTTCTCCATTTATGTAAGTCTCTCTTAGTTTCTTGTAGTAAGAACTTGTAATTCTCTTTGTAAAGGTCTGTTATTACTCTGGTTAGATTTATTCCTAGGTGCCTTATCTTCTTCCAGGCTATGGTAATTGGTATTGATTTGATGATTTCTTCATTAACAATCTCATTGTTGGTATAAAGGAATGCAACTGATTTACTCATGCTTATCTTGTATCCTGAGACTTTGCTGAACTCTTCTATCAGTTTGAGTACTTTCCTTACAGATTCTTTAAGATTCTCTGTGTATACAATGATATCATCTACAAAGAGGGAGATTTTTACTTCTTTGCCAATGCAGATGCCCTTAATTTCATGGTCCTGTCTAATTGCTCTGGCTAGAATTTCTAGTACAGTGTTGAATAGGAGAGGAGAGAGTAGGCATCCTGGTCTAGTTCCTGTTTTCAGGGAAAACCGTTTCAGTCTCTCCCTATTGAGGATGATGGAGGCAGTTGGCTTTATATAAATGGCCCTTAGTGCGCTGAAGAATTTGTGGTCTATTCCTATTTTGATGAGAGCTTTTAGCATGAATGGGTATTTGACTTTATCAAATGCCTTTTCTGTATCAATAGACAAAATCAAGTGATTCTTGTTTTTTGTGTTATGTATATTGTTGATCACATTACTTGTTTTTCTGATGTTGATCCAGCCCTGCATCCCTGGTGTGAATCTAACTTGGTCATGATGGATGATTTTTTTGATATGTTGTTGCATTCTGTTGGCAAGAATTTTGAAGATTTTTGCATCTAGATTCATGAGTGATACTGGTCTGTATTTCTCCTTTTTGGTTGGGTCTTTCCCTGGCTTTGGTACCAGGATTATACTGGCTTCATAGAATGAATTTGGGAGTATTCCATGCCTTTCTGTATTGTGAAATAGTCTCAGTAGTACTGGAGATAACTCTTCTCTAAAAGCTTGATAGAATTCTGTGGCAAAGCCACCTAGGCTCAGGCCTTTTTTCTTTGGCAGTGTTTTCATGACTTTTCCAATCTCTTCCTTTGTGATGGGTTTATTAAGTTGTTCTGCTTTGCCTTGTGATAATTTTGGTAGATGATATGAATCAAGTAATTTGTCCATTTCCTCAAGGTTTTCTAAGTTGTTAGAATACAGTCTTTTGTAGTATTCAGCTATGAAATTTTTTATTTCTGTTGGATCTGTTATGACAACTCCCCTCTCGTTTCTTATTTTGGTTATTTGTTTTCTTTCCTGTTTTTCTTTGATAAGTTTAGCCACTGGTTCATCAATTTTGTTGATCTTTTCAAAAAACCAGCTTTTGGTCTTTTCAGCTTTTTCAATTGGTCTTTTATTTTCTATTTTGTTTAGTTCTGCTCTACTTTTTGTGACCTAATTTCTTGTGGTTCCTGAGGAGTTCCTCTGTTGATCTCTTTCTACTTGTTCAAGCTGTAGGGTTAGTTCTTTTATTGGTTTTCTTTCTTCCTCCCGGATGTGTGCATTTATGGAGATAAACTCACCTCTGAACACTGGTTTGGCTGTATCCCAGAGGTTCTGGTAGGAAGTGTTTTCATTCTCATTGGAATCCATAATTTTCTTTATTTCATCCTTGGTTTCTTCTATAACCCATGTTTTTTTGAGCAAGATGTTGTTCAGTTTCCATGAGTTCCACTTTCTATGTACGTTTTATCTGCTATTGATTTTGACTTTCATGGCTTTATGATCTGAGAAGATGCTTTGTGTTGATTCAATGGTATGGATTTTGTTGATAATTGCTTTATGTCCTAACACCTGGTCTATCCTGGAGAATGTTCTGTGTGCCCTGGAGAAGAAGGTATAGTTGTGTTTTGATGGATAGAAAGTTCTGTATACGTTGATGAGTTCTGGTTGGCTAATTGTGGCAATAAGTTCTTCTGGGCCTCCACTGAATTTTTTTCTAGACCATCTGTCCAAAATTGAGAGTGGAGTGTTGAAGTCCCCCTCTGTTATTGTGGAGTGATCTTTCTCTTTTTTGAGTGTAGCAACTGTTTCTTCAACATATTTAGGTGCTCTAGTGTTAGGTGTATAAATATTTAACATTGTTAAGTCCTGTTTGTGTATTCAACCTTTCAGCAATAGGGTCCATCCTTGTCCATGATGGTGGATTTCACATTAAAATCGATTTTATCTGAGATTAGAATTGCCACACCTGCTCTTCTTTGTTCATTGTTAGCTTGATATATATTCTTCCATCCTTTAATTTTCAGTTTGTTCCTGTCTTTAAGTCTAAGGTGAGTTTCTTGTAGGCAACATATGGATGGGTCACATCTTTTGATCCAAAGTGTCACTTTACTGGAGTGTTCATTCCATTCACACTCAATGTAGTTATTGATAGGTATGTGTTCAGTGTTGCCATTCTGATATGTTTATTTTTGTGTTCATGTTTTCTCTGTTGTTCTTATTAATCTGTTCTGGGACATTCTTCTTTGCAAGTTGATTTTTCACCTTCTTCAGGGTTGGTTTTGTGGTTGTTGAGACTACTGTATTACATTTCATAATACAGTATGTTGATGTTTATTGTGCTTTATAGCTGACCCTATGATCCCACTTAGTAAACTATATATAAACCTAATTTTAGTTGCTACCAGTCTTGTCAACTTACTCTCTATCTGGAGGAACTATAGCAACTGTACTACATTCCTCTTTTTAATATGATGATCAGACAGTTTTCATGATATGATCACTTGATCATTTATTTCACTATTATAGCTTTGATAGGATTTGGAGCCTTCCCTAACTGAGTAGGATACTGGATGATATGTCTTTCTATAATATAAAGTTAGTGGTTTTGTTCTTCTAAGCCAAGAGATTCTTTCAATATTTCTTACAGCTTTGGTTTGGTTTTTACAAAGCCTTTGAGTTTTTGTTTGTCTGCAAAAGTCTTAATTTCATTTTATATTTGAAAGATAGCTTTGCAGAATATATAATTCTTGATTGGAGTTCTCCTTCTTCAAGGCTTTCAGTGTGTCATGCCACTGTCTCCCTGCCAGCATTGTTTCTGCTGAGAAATCCAACGAAAGCCTAAAGGGTTTCCCTCTGAATGTTTGCTTTGAGTCTTGCTGCCTTTAAGTATTTCTGCTTATGTTTCATTTTGTCAAGTTTGATTAGAATATGTCTTGGAGTCTTTCTTTTGAGATCTGTATTGAGTGGTGTTTGATATATATCTTGGATATCTATATTTTCTTCTTTCACAATTTCTGTGAAGTTTTCTGTCAGCAGCTCAGCAACAATACTCTCTGTGTTCTAGCATTCTTGCCCTGTTCACGAACTTCATGTAATCATAAATTGTTCCTCTTAATAGGGTCCCACATGCTTCTTAATGCATCTTGATTTTTCTTGTGTATTTTTTCTGGTTTCTCCCATAGATGCTGGAGTCAGTAGCTCTATCTTGCAAATCAGAAAGTCTACTTTCCATTTGTTCCATTCTGTTTTCTTGGCTTTGACCTGAAGTCTCTATGTCTTTGATTTTGTTCTTGATTTGTTGGATTTCAGAGTACTGGTGTTCCATCAGATCAAACAGCTTGTTTAATTTTTCATTTTGCTCTGCTGTACTTTGCGTAGGGTCTAGGAGGCCTCTCTATGTAATCCTTTTGCATTCACCTTCTGATAGTTTTGGAAAAGCTTGTTCATCTGAGAAGCGCTGGGGTGATTTCTTTTGGGGGACTTCTAATGCCATGGTGATTTCCTGGCCATAGTTTTCTCTAGAGTTTGTTGATTTTGAGGGTTCATGTGGGTCAGTAGAGGCTGGGAGAGTTGCTGTGAGGATGGACTTCAGTTGTTTCTCTAGGCTGTCTTAAAATGAGAAGTAAAAAGTATCTGACAACTTCCAAAGTCAGACAGGTTTTCAGGTTTATAGGTCCCTCTTCCCAGCTTGTAAAGTAAGCACTTCTATATTGAACTCCAGATGTTATAAACTAACTCAAAATACAGAAAGGCTACTACTCTGCTGGGCTCTGGTGTCGGGCCCCAACTGTAAGCAATACTGTGTAGAATTCTGCTTTTTTGATGGCAAAGTGCTCTCTCCCAGCCCAGGAATTAGGTCCAGCTGAGGCTTCCATATGGATATCCCCGCCTCCCAGTGGAACAAGGTGGTGTCCCACACAAGCTCACCACCCATCTGGGACCAGGCTGCTGGCGGTAAACAAGTCCAAAAGTCTCAAAATACCCAGAGTTCACAGCCTCCATTGTCAGGCCCCAGCCTCAGGTGATGCTGTGCAAAACACCATCTCTCTGTGGGACAAGCACTCTTCTCCTAGGTCTCCCAGCCTAGGAACCAAGTCCAGCCAGGGCCTCCGCCTGGGCATCTTGGTCCTCCAGTGGTTCAAGATGGCATCCCACACAAGCTCATCACCACGTCAGTACAGCTATCACATGGCAGAGGTAGAAAGAGAGGACAAAGGATCCGAGGTACACAGAGTCTACAGCCAGACTCTCAGAACATGGCAGTTGCACTTACCAATCCCACCAGTAGTGTGTCCAACAGCAGCAGCTAGTCAAATCCCAGCTCCACCCACTGACCAATACAGAGAAAAAAAAAAGAAAATGGTGAGTTACCTTCAGTTTGTGCAAGCCTGCACTCACTGAGAGTGGGATCAGTGAAAGAGAGGAGTTTTTGCACTCAGTGGTATTAAATCCAAATTAACGGCCCTATGCTGCATCCTAGGGCTCACTAGGTGTCCTGAAGTCTCGGTTTAACTATAGTTCAGGTCTTGGTTTCCAGAGGGCTTTGCCAAGTGCCGTTGAGTCAGATCTGACTCATGGCGGCCCTAGAGGGAGATGTATATTTAGTCTGCCATCTTGACTGTGCCCCTCAGAACATTTTTCTGTAAAAAAGAAAAGAAACTTGGGTATGCCGATTAGCCTAAATGTCCCTTCAAACCATAGTCTCCCATCCCCTATCCTTATTACTCTGTTCCTCCAAAGAGTTGGTTGATGTAGTCCAATTCTGCATACTTGTCTTCTAGTGCACAAACTTCATCAAACCCAAATTTTAACCATGATCTAATTTATAGAAATCACTCTGCCTCCCTCCTTCTGCACCCTTGTAAACATCAATTATTTTCTTCTGTGTTTAAATCTTTTGTTACATTATGATAGCAATGGTCTCATACAATATATGGCCTTCTGCATCTGGTTAATTTCACTTAGCATGATGTCCTCCAGATGGTCCAAAGTTATCAGGTATTTCCCTAAACAGTGATTGTTCTTTATCATTGCACAGTATTTCATTCTGTGAAGATAGCATGGTTTGTTTATCCATTCACCCATTAATGGGCATCTAGGTTTGTTACAATTTTTTGCTATTGTTGAGAGAGCTGCAATAAACATCAGTGTGCGTGTCTCTGTGTGGTAACCATTATTTCTCTGGGATACATTCCAAGGACTGGGATTGCTGGATCATATGATATTTCTATTTCTAGTTCTTTAAGAAAATACCAAATAAATCTCCATAGTGGTTATACCATTTTATAACCCCACCAACAATCTCTCTACATCCTCTCTAGCATTTATCATTTACTTATTATCTTGCTGAGGTAAGATAGTATCCCATGGTAATTTTGATTTGAGTTTCTCTGATAGCTAGTGATTGTGAGAATTTTTTCATTTATCTGTTAGCACCCTGTTTGTCTTCTTTGGTGAAATGCCTATTCAAGTCCTATGACTGTTATTTTATTGGGTTATTTGTGTTTTTATTGTAGAGGTTTTGCAGTAGTTTGTAAATTAGGGAGATTAGACACTAATCAGAAATGTGGAAGCCCAATATTCTCTCCTACTCTGTAGGAAATCTTTTTACTCTTTTGAAGAAGGCTTTAAATAGACATAAGTGTTTGATATTTAAGAATTACCAGTGGTCTGTTTTCGTTTCTGGTGTTTGTGGATTGTTGGTGATTTTTTGTAGACTGTTAAAGCCATGAATTAGAGTTTCCAATGCCATCCTATATTTTTCTTTCATGATCTTTATTGTCTAGGATTTTATATTTAGGCCTTTGATCCATTTTGAGTTAATTTTTGTGTGTGGTGTGAAATACAGGTCTCTTTTTATGATTTTTGCAGATGGATCTCCAGGTATGCCGACACCATTTATTGAGAAGAGTGTCTTTTCTGCAGTTCATGGACTTAGAGCTTTTATTAGATATTAGTTGCTCATAGGTGAATGATATTATATTTAGATTGTCTATTCTATTCCATTGATCTGTGCATCTGTTTTTGCGCCAGTACCAGATTTCCTTGATTCTGTGGTAGTGTAATAGGTTTTAATGTCAGCTAGAGTGAGGCCTCTCATTTTGCTTTTCCACTTTAGTAGTGTTTTAGTTATCTGAGGCTTCCTCCCTGTCCATGTGAAGTTGGGAGTTTGTTCCTCCATCTCATTAAAGAATACCATTGAAATTTATATTGTGATGGCATTGTATGTACAGATTACTTTGAGTAGAGTAGACATTTTCACAATGTTAAGTCTTCCTATCCAGGATCATGGTAGTTTTCTCCTCTTGTGTAAGACTCTTTTGGTTTCTTGCAATGGGGTCTTGTAGTTTTCTTTGTATAGCTCTACATCTATGGTTAGATTAATTCCCAGATATTTTATCATCTTGGGGGCTATAGTAAATGGTAATGATGTCAAGATTTTCTCTTTGATTGTTTCTTTGTTGGTGTAAAGGGATCCCACTGATTTTTATATATTTATCTTGTATCCCAATACTTTGCTGAAGTCTTTTATTAGATCCAGTAGTATATTTTTTCAATGAATTCTTTAGGATTTTCTGTGTATAACATCATGTCATCTCCAAACAGCAGTACTTCAACATCTTCTGTACCAATTTGGATGACATTTCTTTCTTTATAATGCCTGATTGTGCTGGGTAAAACCTCCAGAACGATGTTGAATAAAAGTGGTGACAATGGGCATCATTGTCTGGTACCTGTTCTTAAGAGAACATTTTCAACTTTTCTCCATTTACAGTGATGTTAGCTGTTGGTTTTGCATAGATACCCTGTATTATGTTTAGGAATTTCCCTTCTATTCCTATTTTGCTAAGAGTTTTTAACGTGAATCATTGGACTTTAACAAATACCTTTTCTTGCATCGATTGATAAAATCAAGTGGTTCTTGTTTTTCTTTATGTGGTTGATCCCATTGCTTTTCTATCTATGTGGCTGATTGCATTAACTGTTTTTCTAAAGTTGAACCATCCCTGATGTGAATCCTACTTCATATATTGTTGACATCTATTGGGTAGGATTTTGTTGAGAATTTTTGTATGTAATTTGATGAGAGATAGCCAAGTAGCCAAGCCAAGCCAGGTGAGAGATATTGATCTGTAATTTTATTGTTTTGTGTTGTAGTTACCTAGTTTTGGTGTCAGGGTTATGCTGGATTCATGGAATGAATTTGGGAGTAATCAATCATTTTCTATGCTCTGAAATACCCTTAGTAACAGTCATGTCAACTGTTCTCTGAGCATTTCGTAGAATTCTCCAGTGAAGTCATTAGGGTCAGCGCTTTTTTTAGTTGGGAGTGTTTACTTTTCAATCTCTTCTTTTGTAATAGATTTACTTAGGTGCTCTGCTTTGATTCTGCTAGTTCTGGTAGGTGGTGTTTCTCTAAAAAATCATCCATCTCCTCTAGGTTTTTGAATTTTTTAGAGTGCTATTTTTTGTAGTATTTTGCTATAATTATTTTAATTTCAGTTGGGTCTGTTGTGTTAGTGCTTATTTCTTGTTTGGGTTATTTGTTTCCTCTGCTGAGTTTCTTTTGTCAATATGGCCAAAGGCTTATCAATTTTGTTGATCTATTTTTTAAAAAAAGAAAACAGCCCTTGATCTTGTTGATTCTTTCAATCTTTTTTCTATCTCATTTTTTTCTGCTCTAATTGTTATTATTTGTGTTCTTCCGATGCCTGGTGGGTTCTTTTACTGGCCTGTCAACATTTGTTCAACTTGAAGACTTGCTTCTTTGATTTGAGCCCTTTCTTGGTTTTGGATGTATGCGTTTATTGAAAGGAATTGCTCTCTGAACACTGTTTTTGCTGTGTCCCATAGATTATAGTAGGTTGTGTTTTCATGCTTGTTTGATTCTATGAATTTCTTTATTCCATCTTTGATTTCTTCTGTTATTACTCATTCGTTATTGAGTAAAATGTTGTTAAGTTTCCATATTTGTTGTTGTTTGGTTTTCACCTTTTTTTCTGTTATGGATTTCTAGTTTTATGATCTAAAAGGAAGCTTTGCATTATTTCAATATTTTGAATTTTGTTAAGAATTGCTCTGTGGCCTATTATGTGGTCAGTTCTGGAGAATGTTCTGTGGGTATTGGAAAAGAAAATATAGTTGGCTGCTTTTGAGTGGAGTGTTCTGAGTATGTCTTTAGGTTAAGTTGGTTGATTGTGGCATTTAGAACTTCTGTGCCACTGAGCTTTTTTGAGATGATCTGTCATTTACTAAGGGTGATGCATTAAGTCTTCTACTGTTATTTGGAGATGTCTATATCTGTTTTCAGTGCTCATAGGGTTTTATATATTTTGGAGCCTTGTTGGGTGTGTAGATATTTAATATGGTTATGTCCTCCTGGTGTACTGAGCCTTTAATCATGATATAGTGTCCCTTTTTATCCAGCATGTTGGATTTAACTTTAAAGTCTATTTTATTGAAGATTAGTATTAACATTCTTGCTCTTTTTATATCCTATTTGCCTGATAAATTTTGTTTCCATCCATTGAGTTACAGTTTGTTGTTGTCTTCAAGTTTAAGGTTTGTCTGATGTGTGCAGCATACAGGTGGATCATGTTTCTTTTTTTATTCTAATCTGATCGGCTACTCTTTTTCTTTACTGATGCATTTACATTGAGTGTAACTATTGATATGTGTAAGCTTACTGCTGTCATTTTGATGTCTTTTTTGTGTGTGTTTTGGACAATTTTTTTATTCTATCCAATTTTCTGTGCTGAGACTTTTCTCTTTAAGTGTTGTCATGTATTTCAATGTTTGTTTCTTTCTATTTCCTGAAACTGTGTTTTGCTTTGTTTTAACATTTCAGTGTGTAGAATTGTAGATTTCCTTTGTGGTTACCCCTGTAGTCTCTTCTATTAATCTAAATTTAAACCATCTTTAATGCTTTTGTACTGCTTGACTTCCTCCCCAAGATCAGTCAGTATGTTAAATTGTCCTTTTTTTTCATATAAAGTTGTCATTATTTAGATCCTGAGGTCTCTGATTTTCTGTTTTTAGTGATGTGGTTTTGAGTAGCTTGTGGATTTCTTATCCTCATGGTATCTTGGTGCTTCGCAGAACATTGCAACATTGAATGTATATTTGATGCTATTGATTTTCTAATCGAATAACTTCCTTTAATGTTTCTTCTAGGTTTTTTCTTTTGCATATTTTGTAAACTTTTGGTTATCTGTGAATGTCCTAACTTCACCATCATATTTGAGACAAAATTTTGCAGGGTATATAATTCTTACTTGGCAGTTTATTTCCTTCAGGGCTTTGTATATGTCATTAAATTGTCTTCTTGCCAGCATGGATTGCACTGAGTAATCTGAACTCAGTCTTAATGGTTTTCCTTTGTATGTTACTTTTTGTTGAAGTCTAGTTGCCTTTCAAAATTTCTCCATACCTCTAGTTTTATTAAGTTTGGTTACAGTATGCTTTGGTGTTATTCTTTTGGGGTCTATCTTGTGTGAAGTTCAAAGAGAGTCTTGAGTGGATACCATTTCATCTTTCATGATATCAGGGAAGTTTTCTCTCATCAAGTATTCAACAATTCTCTCTGTATCTTTGGTTATACCCACTTGTTCTGGTACTCCAATAACCTATAAATTATTCCTCTTGGTAAAACCCCACATAACTCTTAACAATTCTTCTTTTTTTTTTTAATTTGTATATATGATTTTTTTTGTGTATTCCGGTATCTGTTACTTTGTCTTCAGTCTCTCTAATTCTGCATTCCATTTCTTCTATCCTACTCCTTTGACTCTCTATTGAGTTATCCAGTTCTGTAATTTTACTGATGTTCTGTCAAATTTCAGATCTTTGCTGCTTAAGCATTTCTTTCAACTTCTTTAATTTTTCAGTGTGCTCTGTTGCACTTTACCTGATCTGTTTCCTGACATCTTGCATGGCACTGTGTGTGATTCTTTTATATTTTACCTTCAATAATTGCAGGAAATCTTCATTGGCTTGGGAATTTGTTGACTCTTAATTTGGGGAGTTTGCAGATGTCATGGTAGTCTGCTTCTTCAAATATTTAAAAAATAATTATTGTCTCTGAGCCACCAGAAAGTCATCACAATTTACTTGTTTGGTTAGTGTGCTTTGAGTGTCATCTATAGATAATCAAGTCATTTAAGTTGGTTTGATTGTTGAAACCTCAGTAATTTGGATGACTTGTCCAGCATGGCTCTCTGGGGCTGGGGCTGGCATTTCTCTGTGTGGCTCAGTGACCTCCTGCCCCATGAACAGACTGCCCTGTGCTGTGCTGAACTCTGTGGTGTAGTGGACCTTAGCCTTGCCTGGTGATCAGTTGTCCACATGGTCCTGAAATAATCCATCCTACATGCCCATATGTCTTTGTCACTGCCAGTGCATGCTCCCCGTGTGCTTCCACCCCTTCTCTGCAAGGTCCTAAGCCCCTCCAGCCTTCACATCTCTAAGGCCCACCAGGCCGACTGGACCCAAGACCCTCCAGCCTGTGTGGAGACCTTCAGACCCATGCAGCATTGCTTAGCATGAGGCCAATCTCCTTTGCAGGTTCTTATGTTGCTGTGGTGCACATCATGTCCTTCGGCCCCACACCATAGTTTTTCATAGCCTGGAGAAGTACTCCTGTGTCCAGCTTACCTCCAGCCATCACAGAATCTTTCTATACCATGTCACATTGTTTCACCTGGGGCAGCCCAGAGCTCCTATATCTAGAGTGGTACTGTCTTGTTCAACTCACTTTTTTTATTTTATTCATACAGATACTTGCCATTGGTCCTCCTTCTTGTCACCCAGTTTACTCTTTCAGTTTTCCACTTGATATACAGCCCTCCTGGAATGCTCAGTATAGTCCATTTTGTTGATTTTATAGTTCTTAGTTATTTGAGGGATCAGCAAGGACACTTGACTATGACACCATTGTGGCCCAATCTCCCCTTCTTAATATCTTTATGATTACAGAAATTGACTTGTGCATTTTTGGTATTTGCAATTTGTTGAGAGATCACTTTTAATTTACAACATGGTCAGACTGAAAAATTTGCCTCTGTTTTTCTTGCCAACATTTCAGAAAAGAAAGGATTTAAATCATGCTCAACTCACCTTGCACTGGTCTCAACCATGCTGATGTCATCCCATATTGATGTCATCTGTCTGTTTCAAAACACCTAAAATAATTTTATGAGGTATAATCCTATGACTGCCAGTATATTTTAATACCATTATTCAGCCACTTGAAAAAAAATACTTCTGAAGGTAGCAGAGTCAAGATGGCTGACTAGACACATGTCTCCTTAATTCCTTCTGAAAACTAAGGCCTAGATTGATAATAGAATGGAGCTTTCTGTACACCAAGGGAGCCCTAGGATATGGCATAGGGCTGTCAGTTTGGATTATATGCCACTAAATGGGAAACTTCCTCTATCTTGCTGAGCTCCACTCATGTTGACTGACAACTCATAAGGGCTGAAGGTACTGGCACTTTTAATTTTTTTTCTTTTTGTTAGCCCACAGGTAGGGGATGGGCATGAGCTGGCAGATATGCTGAGCTGCAGTGCTAAAGTGAACAGTATGGGCTGTGGTGGAGAGACAGTGGGTGGAGTAGCCATGTTTTGAGAGACTGGATGTGGACTGAGGGCACCACAACCCCTTCACCTTCTCTTTCCTGATCTCCACCATAGATTTGGCTGTTTCACAGTCGGAGAGGCAGCTTGACCTGAACACCATTGTGGTCAGCTTAGAAGTGGAATTACCCACATAGATATAAATTGGAACTCATGGAAACTGAATAAGCTTGCTCAAAAACCCATTGGTTATAGAAGAAATCAAGAACAAAATAAAGAAATTTATGGCTTCAAACAAGAATCAAAACACATCCTACTAGAACCTATGGGAAACAGCAAAAGCAGTGCTCAGAGGTCAGTTTATAAATGCACACATCTGGAAAGAAGAAAGACTCAAACCAAAGCATTAACCCTACAAATTGAACAAGTAGAAAAAGAACAATAGAGGAACTGCTTAGGCATCAGAAGATAACAGATAATAAAAATTAGAGCAGAGCTAAATGAATTAGGGAAAAAAATTGAAAAAATGATAAAACCAAAAGCTGTTTTTTTGACAAGATCAATAAAATTGACAAACCATTGGCTACACTTACAAAAGAAAAACAGGAGAGGAAACACATAATCTGAACAAGAAATGAGATGAGAGATGCCACAACAGATCCAACAGAAGTCAAAAGTATCATAACCGAATGCTACAAAGGACTATAACAGATTTGAGAACCTAGAGGAAATAGACAAATTTCTAAATTCATATCACCTACCAAAATTATCACAAGGAGAAGCATAAAAAGTTAATAAACTCATCACAAAGAATAAATCAAAAAAGTAATAAAAAAAAAAAACTACAACCAAAAAAGTCCTGGTCCAGATAGCTACAATGGAGAATTCTTCCCGACTTTTAGAGAAGAGTTAACTCCAATACTACTGAGATTATTTCACAGCATAGAAAGGAATGGAATACTCTCAAATTCATTCTATGAAGCCAGCATAACCCTGATACCAAAGCCAGGGAAAGATCCCACTAAAAAAAAAAGTTACAGACCAATATCACTCATGAACCTCGTTGTAAAAACCTTCAATAAAATTATTGCCAATAGAATTCAGCAACATATCAAAAAAATAACTCATCATGACCAAGTTGGATTCACATCAGGGATGTAAGGCTTGTTCAACATCAGAAAAATAATTCATGTGATCAACCACAGAAATAACACAAAAGAAGCATCTGATTTTTGTCAATTAATGCACTAAGTCTAACTCACATGCTGAAAACTCTCAGCAAAACAGAATAGAAGGCCAATTCCTCAACACAATAAAGGGTATCTACACAAAGTGAATGACCTACATCATCCAGAATGGAGAGAGACTGTAAGAATTCAGCTTAGAATGGGAATTGGATAAGGATGCCCACTCTCATCACTTTTGTTCAGCATTGTAGTAGAAGTTGTAGCCAGCATAATTAGACAAGACAAAGAAATAAAGTGTGTCTGCATTGGCAAAGAAGAAGTAAACATCTCCCTATGTGCATGTGATGATTGTACATGCAGAGAATCCTAAAGAATCTATAAGTAAACTACCTGAACTAATAGAAGAGTTCAGCAAAGTTTCAGCATATAAGGTATAAATTGGTAAACCAGAAGGATTGTTTTATACCAACAAAGAGACCATCAAAGAAGAAATCACCAAATCAATATCATTTACTATAGCCCCAAGAAGATAAAATACCTAGGAATAAATCCAATCAGAGAAATAAGAGACCCATACAAAGAGAACTACAAGATCGTACTGCAAGAAACCAAGAAGAACCTACACAAATGGAGAAACCTACCTTGCTCATCGATAGGAAGACTTAACATCGTGAAAATGTCTTTTTTACCCAAAGCGATCTACATATAAAATGCAATACCAATACAAATTTCAGTGAGCTTTTTCAATGAAGTGGTGAAAAAAATCACCAACTTTGGAAAGGGGAGAAACTCTGGATAAGCAAAGTAACACTGAAGAAGAGGAACGGAGAGGGTGGCCTCACACTACCTGATCTTACACTGCTACAGTAGTCAAAACAACCTGATACTGGTACAAAAGAAGACATATAGACCAATAGAACAGAGTTGAGACCCCAGACATGGCATTGTCCTCTTATTAACAGTTGATATTTGACAAAGGCCCTAAGATGATAAACTGGGGTAAAAATGTCTGTTTAACAAATGCTGTTGGTAAAATTGGATATCTATCTACCCAGAATTAAGGCAAGACTATATCTCACATCTTACACAAAAAACAACTCAAACTGGATAAAAGACCTAAGTATCAAACCTAAAAAAATAAAGATCATACAAGAAAATGACACCAACAATGGAACTTTTAATACACAGCTTAGACTTCAAAATCTGTGAAACAAAGCACAATCAACAGAGGAGAAAATATATAACTAGGAATTACTAAGAATCAAACACTTTTGCTCATCCAAAGACTTTACCAAAAGAATTATAAAGCCACCTGCACAACGGGGAAAAAAAATTTGGCAACTATATGCCAGACTAATGTCTGATCTCCATCATCTACAAAGTACTTCAAAATATCAGCAAGAAAAATGTAAATAACCCAACTAAGCCATGGTCAAAGGAGACAGAAAGACACTTCACCAGAGAAGACATCCAGGCAGCCAAGACACATAAGGAAACACTCACAATCATTAGCTACTAGAGAAATCCAAATCAAAACTACAATGAGATACCATCTCACCCCAATGAGATTGGCCATGATTCCCAAATCATGAAACAACACATGCTGGAGAAGCTTTGGAGAGATGGGAACTCTCCTATGCCTCCAGTGGGATTGCAGAATGGTCCATCCTCTTTGGAAAGCAATCCGGCACTTCCTTAAAAATCTAGAAATAGATATACCATTTGATCCAGTAATCACACTTCTTGGAATATATCTTACAGAGTCAAGGGCAGTCATACAAACAGATACATGCACATGAATGTTCATTACAGCACAGTCCACAATATCTAAAAGATAGCATGAGTCCAGATGCCCAACAACAGATGAATGGATAAACAAACTATAAGACATACACTCAGTGGAACACTATGCAGTGATAAAGAACAATGATGATTTTAGGAAGCATCTCATAACCTGGGTTCAGTAGGAAGACACTATGTTGAGTGAAATCAGTCAGCAGCAAAAGAACAAATATTGTATGAGGTCTCTACTATGAGGACTTGAAAATAGACTTATGGTAGAAATTTGGTTAGGTGTAAGCCGCAACAGCACACAGTAGAAACCAGATCATCTTAACTGAACTTCACCATAAACTGAAAGCTCTTCTGATCTTAACCCAATATGACAAGGATAGAGTAGCAGGAGTAGGGGTCTGGGGGCCATTCTCTCAGAGGTCAGTGAGGCCAATTGACATAAGTAGCCTATTTCTAAGTGAGTCTTCTGCACCCCATATTGGTGTATGCTGTCTGGGGTCTTTAAAACTATCAAGCTGCCATCTGAGGTAAACCAAATAGTCCCAGCCCATCTGGAATAGATGATCACAAAGAACAACAAAGACATGAGGAAAAGGGCACCAGGAGACAGAAGGACTGAGTTGAATGTGTGACTCTATCAACATGTGACGAGAAAAACCAGCTGTTGCCTGGCCACCACCAAAGACAGCCGTGATGGGGCACACAGTGTTGAGTCCCAGTGGCAACATGAGAAAAAGAGGGGTGAACTTCAAAAACTCCACTAAAAGCCCACAATTAATGGTCTGGAAGCCTGGATGGCCCCCTGCGAGCATGGCCCCTCGACATGGCCCTTTTGCTTCCCCTGACCAGAAAATATTACTGAGGTCAACTCTTCAGACAGGAATGGACTGGACTCGGGGATACAATGTGACCATATAGTGTGTGTACTTTATGGTTCTATGCATCTATAGGACATTATCCTACACACTTCTTACTAGAAGGGAGATGAGAGGGTAAAGAGGAGGGAACAGGAGATTGTGAAGAGCGTATGAGGTATATAGAATGAAAACCAGGAAAGGAGAGCAGATGGAGCTGCAGATAGGCGGGCATTCAAATTTAACTCGGATTATATACTTTCACTTAATTACAATAAAAAAGAAGTAAAAAAATAATAATAAAAGTCAAATCTGACAATGCGCTTCAGAAGTTCACAGCCTTGAAAGACTATAGCTTTCACATACAGGGTCAACATGTGCCAGAACCAACACAATAGTAACTAATAACAGCAAAAAATTATGGTGCATGTATAACTTACTACTTTTAAATCTGTTAAAATATCTTCCTAAATAGCTACAATATGTTACTTTTTCACACACAGTTTAGGCTAGTTATGGTTGGTCTGCATCCTTACTGTCACTTGGTATGTAATGGTATTTCATTTTCAAATTGCTTTTAATCTTATTAATGACCTAATGATGTTGACTCTTGCTTCAGGTTCTTATTAGGCATGTGTATATCTCCTTTGATGGAGTGTTGTTTTTTTCATATCTTTGGCATGCTTTTGATTTTTTTGTTTTTCCTTCTCTTTGTGCTTTGAGAAATCTTATACATCCTGGATACAAGTCCTTTATCAAATAAGTGATTTGCAAATATTTTTTTTCAAGGTCAATGATTTATGCATTTACTCTCCAAAAAGTGTCTTTGACACAGCATGTGAATAATTTGGGGAAACAAAATATTGTGTAAAATATAAATAACAAAATATGTTCTTTTAACAATTTAAAATGTACAATTCCATGACATTAATCATCTTCATTTCTAATGTTAGATGTATCTAACATTTGTAATGTTAGAAGATCAGCAGAAAAGAAGACCCACAACAAGATGTATTGTCACAGGAGATACAAGAATGGGCTTAAACCTAAAAATGATTGTGGATATGGCACCAGTCCAGGCAGTATTTCTTTTGGTGTGCATAGGGTTGCAGTGATTCAGAACTGACTCAACAGTACCTCATAACAACAACAGCTGAAAGAATACAGGTATAGGACACTTGGCACATAGTGGGTCCTTCAAAAAATACTAGTTCAATTGAAATTGTTGGAAATAGTTTGTTATGCCAGTTATTTACATGAGAGTTTGGATACAAAAGAAACCTAATGTTCCTATTCTTAATTATCTTATGTATATAAGAAGAAAATTAGTAATACTGCTGAACATTGTTTTTATTAACATTTATACTATAATATACTACCATGTGTCTGTCTCGACAGCACTTGGCTTTGGCTTGGCATGTGTCTGCCATTTTGTCACACTGTGGTAACTTATGTGTTGCTATGATGCTGGAAATTGTACCACTAGTATTTCCAATGTGGGAAGAGTCATCCATTAGTGACATGTTTCAACCGAGTTTCCAGAGTAAGATAGACTGGAAAAAGGACCTGGGTGTCTACTTTTGAAACAATTGTCCAGTGAAAACTTTATGAATGGTAGTAGAACATTGTTTGATATAGAGCCAGAAAATGAGCCCACTCAGATCAGAGGACACTCAAAATATGACTTGAGAAGTGTTGCTTTGAATTAGAGTCAACCTTAATGACATGTATAGAGTCAAGCTTCAGGATCTTCATTTGCTAATGTGGCATGACTCTAAATGAGAAGAAACAGTTGCAGAAGTCCATTAACAATCAACCTGGAATGTGTAAAATATGAATTTAGGGAAACTGAAAGTCATCAGAACTGAAAGGTCACTTATAAAGATGGAGTTCCTGGGCATTAGTGAACTGAAAAGGACTGCTACTGGCCATTTTGAATCAGACAATCCCATAGTCTACTATGCTGGGAATGATAGCTTGAACAGGAATGACTTTGCATTCACTATCAAAAAGAATATTTCAAGATCTATCCTGATGTACAATGTTGTCAGTTATAGGATAATATCCACACATCTACAAAGAAGACCAGATAATAGGGCTGTTATTCAAATTTACTCACCAACCACTAATGCTAAGGAGGAAGAAGTTGAGTATTTTTAGCAACGTATGAAGTCTGACATTGATCAAGTATGCAATTACTATTCATGCTTATTATCGGTAATTGGAATTCAAAAGTTAGAAATAAAGAATGAGCAATATTTAGACAATAAGACATTGTCAATAAAAATGATGCAAGAGATTCAGTGACAGAATTTTGCAAGACAAACCAGTTATTCACTACAACTACCTTTTCTCAGCAACATACATGTTAATTATATGGACCTCCCCAGGTGGAAAACAGAAGAAACAAATCAATAACTTTTGTGGAAAGATGATATAAAAGCTCAGTACAACCAGTAAGAATGAGGCCAGGGGACAGCTGCAAAGCAGACCACCAATTACTGATACGCAGGTTCGAACTGAAGCTGAAGAACATTATAACAAGTCTGCAAGAACCTAAGTATGATCTTGAACATATTGCACCAGAACTTGGAGACCATCTCAAGAACAGATTTGATGCACTGAACACTAATGGCGAAAGACCAGATGAGTTGGGGGTAACATCAGGGATATCATATGTAAACAAAGCAAAGGATCATAAAAAGACAGAAAGAGAGAAAAGACCAAAACATATGCCAGAAGAGACTCTGAAACTTTCTTGTAAACATTGACTAGCTAAAGTGAATAGAAAAAAATTATGAAGTAAAAGAGCTAAACAGAAGATTTAGAAGGGTGGGTTGAAAACACAAAATGTTACCATAAAATGTGCAAAGATTTTGAATTAGAAACCAAAAGGGAAGAACAGATTCTGTATTTTTCAAGTTGAAATGACTAAAGAGAAAAAATGAAACCTTGAATTGTAATAGTGAAGGATTCTACAGAGAAACTGTTAAATGGGGCAGGATGCACCAAAAGAAGATGTAAGGAATATACAGAGTGGCTGCACCAAAAAACAAAAGATTGACATTCAGCCATTTCAGGAAATAGCACACGATCAAGCACTGATGATATTTAAGGAATAAGTTTAAGGAGCACTGAAGGGAATGGGCAGGAAACATGGTTCCAGGAATTTGAGTGAATATCAACTGAAACATCTCAATAAATGGGTACAGTGCTGGAGGTACTCACTAGTGTATATCAAGAAACTTGGAAGATGATAATCTGGCAACTTTATAGGAAAAGATCCATATTTGTGCCCATTCCCAAGAAAGGAGATCTAAAGGAATATAGAAATTATGAAATGATATCATTAAAATCACAGGCAAGTAAAAGTTGACTGAAGATCATTAAAAAAAATATTTCCAGTTATTCATTATCAGGGAACTACCAGAAATTCAGTAAAGACTCAGGAGACGACATGGAAAAAAAAGGTTATCATTGCAGATGCCAGAACAATCATGGCCGAAAGCAGGGAATACCAGAAATCTGTTTACCTGAGTTTTATTGAGTATACAAAAACATTTAACCTTGTGGATCATAACAAATTATAACTAGCATTGCCATGGACTGCAATTCCAGAACATTTAGATTGACTCATGAAGAAACTGTAGAGACCAAGAGGCAATTGTTCAAATGAACAAGCTAGAAGTGAATCGTTTAAAATCAGGAAAGCTATGTGTTAAGGTTGTATTCTTTTGCCACACTTATTCAACGTTTATACTGAAAAATATAACCCAGGAAACTGGATTATGTGAAGAAGAAGGAGGCTTCAATCTTGGAGGAAGGCATATTAACCACTTGCATTAAGCAGATGACACAACCATGCTTGCTGAAAGTTAAGAAGACTTGAAACATGTACTGATGAAGACCAAAGACTTCAGCCTTCGGTATGGACCACAACTCGGCATAAAAAGAAAAAAAAAAAACAAACCAATAATTCTCACAATTTGACCAGTAAGCATCATCATGATAAACAGAGAAATATTAGAATTGTCAAGGATTTCATTTTACTTGGATCCAGAATCACTGCCCTTGGAAATGGCAATTAAAAAAAATTCAAGGGTGTGTTACATTGGGCTAATATGAGGTCTCACAATTAAGTTAACACGCTCATCCTAGAAAAAGTGTTACGCACCTCATTTGCTGAATGTCACTACAGTCACCTTGAAAGTACTCCTGCTGGGAAGCTATGCACCAATGCCAGCACCTAGTCTACCCTTCAGAGCAATTTTGAGACTCTTACGAAAAGGCCATCAGAGCTGTCATCCTACTCTCCTTGATGTCCTGAATGTCATCAAAATGTTTTCCTTTCAATATTTCCTTTATCTTTAGGTAAAGAAAAAAGTTTCACTGGGGGACACATCAGGTGACTAGGGAGGGTGTTCCAGTACAGTTGTTTGTTTACTGGCTAAACAACTTCCTCACAAATAACTATACAATTAAGTTTATGACCTTGCCACCATGCTGTCATGCACAATGGTCATTTCAGAAAGAGTTCCACAATTACTTTGGCGGGTGAACTATGCACTGGTGGTACAGTAAAGTCTCAGGATACAAGATAAACATAAGTGAATCAGTAGGATTCCTTTATACCAACAATGAGATTGTTAAGGAAGAAGTCTCCAAATCAATGCCATTTACTATAGCCCCCAAGAAGATAAAATACCCTGGAATAAATGTAACCAGAGAAATGACAGACTTTTACAAAGAGAACTACAAGACCTTACAACAAGAAACTAAGAGAGACTTATATAAATGGAGAAACCTATCCTGCTCATGGATGGGAAAGCATTGTGAAAATGTCTATTTTGCCCAAAGCAATTTACTCATATAATGCAACCCCAATACAAATTCCTGTGACATTTTTTTAATGAGATGGAGAAACAAATCATCAACTTTGTTTGTAAAGGGAAGAAGCTCTCGATAAGCAAAACTTTTCTGAAGAAGAACACAGTGGAAGGCCTTTCACTACCCAACTTTAGAACCTATTACACTGACACAGTGGTTAAAACAGCCTGGTACTGGTGCAAAAAGATACAGATCAATGGAACAGAATTGAGACCTCAGAGATACCACCATCCTCCTATGAACAGTTGATATTCAACAAAGGCCCTACAACATTAAACTGGGGTAAAAGCAACCTTTTCAACAAATAGTGCCAGCAAAATTGGATATCCACCTGCAATAAATTGAAACAAGACCCATATCTCACACCTCATGCAAAAACCAAATCAAACTGGATCAAAGACCTAAATAGCAAATCTAAAACAGTAAAGCTCATTCAAGAAAAATTATGGCCATGATCCAAAAAACACAAAACAACAAATGCTGGAGGGGTTGTGGGGAGACTGGAACTCTCCTTCACTGTTGGTGGGATTGCAGAATGGTGCAATGATTACAATCTGGCGCTCCCTTAAAAAATGGATATAGATATACCATTTGACCCAGTAATTCCACTGCTTGGAATATATCCTGCAGAATTAAATCCATTCACACCATCTGATACATGCACATGAATGTTTGTCCTAGCACAGTCCACAAAAGCAAAAAGATGCAATTAACCCAGATGCCCAACAACTGAGGAATAGATAGATAAACTATGGTATATGTACTCAATGAAGCACTATGCAATGATAAAGAATCACAATAATAGCAGGAAACATCTCTCAACCTGGTTTCAACTGGAGGACATTATGCTGAGTGAAAGTAGGCAGCGACAAAAGGATAAATATTATATGAGACCCCTATGACAGGAACTTAAAAACAGACTCATGCACAGAAAAAAAGACTCTTTGATGGCTGCAACAGTGGGGAGGCATGGAGGGTGAGGGGGAGAGGATTTAGATTAGTTAATAGAAATTTGGTTGGGAGAAATCAGTGACACCACACAGAAAGAAGATCAACAATAACTGGACTTCAACACAATTTGAGTACTCTTCCCATCTTAAACCAATATTGCGAGGACAGAGTAGCTGGGGCAGGGGGAGGAGACCATGCTCTAAGGAGAAATCAGGGCCAACTGGCACATCTAGCATTTTGCTAATGAAGACTCTCTGCATCCCTCATCAGTGAGTGGCATCTGGGGTCTAAAAATCTGCCAGGCTGCCATCTGAGGGTACAGCAAATGTTCCCAACTCAACAGGAACTGATGATCACTGAGGACAAGAATGATCTGGGGAAAAGAGAACCCAGAAGACAGAGAAATCCACCTGAGTTGGTCTCTACATTAATTCGTGATGAGAAGAACTGGATGGTGCCTGGCCACTACCAGTGATAGCCACAATGAAGCACACAAAGTTGAGTTTCACTGGCAACAAGGGAATAAATAGGGGTGCACTCTGAGATCTCCAATAAAAGACCACAATTGATAGTTAGGGGGCTTCACTGTTCCCCTGGGAGCATGGCCCCTGGCCCTGAAGCTGCCCCTGGCCCTGATGCTGCCCCTGTCCATAAATCATAATGAAGGTCAACTTTTTGGATAGCAACGGTTGGGCTTGGTGATGCAGAGTATCCATATCTTGTGGGAGTTTAAGGTTCTGTGCATCTGTAGGATATCATCCTGCTGACCGTTTGCTGGAGGAAGGAGAGTGGGTGGAGAGGATGGGATAGGAGACAGTTGGGAGGATAGGACATGTATGGAGCAGAGAAGAGGGGTGTGCTGTCTCTGGTCAGGGAGAGCAGTGGGAACTGCATCTAGGTGAGCATGCAAATTTGTATGGGAATGCACATTGTCATTCAGCCATAATGAAAAAAAAGAAAAATTAGGATCAACAATGGAAGTTTTAATATACAAGGCAGACAGACTTCAAAATCTGACAAACTGCCATCAACAGAAGAGAAAATAGATAAATGGGAACTACTAAGAATCAAATACAGAAGAGAAAATAGATAAATGGAAGTACTAAGAATTGAATACTTTTGCTCATTCAAAGACTTTATTAATAGAATTAAAAGACCACCTACAGAATAAGAAAAAATATTCAGCAACTGTATGTCAGACTGATGCCTGATCTCCATAATCTATAAGGTACTACAAAATATCAATAAGAAAAAGATAAATAATCCAATTAAGTTTTGGACAAAGGAGATGGACAGACACATCTCCAAAGAGGAGATCCAGGCAGCCAAAAAACACATGTGGACATGCTCACGATCATTAGCTATTAAAGAAATTCAAATAAAAACGACAGTGATATGCCACTTCACCCCAACAAGGTTGGCCATGATCAAAAAAATACAAAACAACAACTGTTGGAGATCCTGTGGAGAAATTGGAACTCTCTTGCACTGTTGATGGGATTGTGAAATAGTGCAATGCCTTTGGAAAGCATTCTGGAGCTACCTTAAAAAAGCTAGAAATAGATATACCATCTGACCCAGTTATTGCACAGCTTGTAATATATCCTGAAGAATCAAGGCCATTCACATCAACTGGTGCATGCACACAAATATTTATTGCCGCACAGTCCACAACAGCAAAAAGATGGAATCAACCCAGTTGCCCAACAACAGAGGAATGCACAGGTAAACTATGATATATATACTCAATGGAACACTATACAATGATAGAGAACAATCAAAATTTTAGGAAACCTCTCATAACCTGGTTTCAACTGGAGGACATTATGTTGAGTGAAAGTAGTCAGTGACAAAAGGACAAATATCATATGAGACCGCTAAAATAAGAACTTAAAAACAGACTCATGTATAGAAGAAAACATTCTTTGATGACTGCAAGGGTAGGGAGGGAGGGAGAGAAAAGGTGATTATAGATTAGATAGTTGACAGAAATCTGGCTGTGTGAAATCAGTGACAGCACACCTTAGAGAGAAGATCGATTTTAACTGGGCTTCAGCATAACGTGGTTACTCCTCCCATCTTAACCCAATATTGCAAGGATGGAATAGCTGGAATGGGAGGCTGGGGATGATGCTCTCAGGGGAAATTGAGGACAGTTGGTACAACTAGCATTTTGCTAAGAGAGTCTTCTGCATCTCAAATTGGTGAATGGCATCTGGTGTCTTAAAAGCTACCAAGCTGCCATCTGAGGAAGACTAAATGTTCACAACACAACAGGAACAGGTGATCTCCAAAGACCAAAAAGACATGGGGGAAAGAGAACCCAGAAGACAGAGAGACCCATGTGAGCATATGACTATCTTGACATGTGACCAAAAGAACCAGATGGTGCCTGGCCACCACCAGTGATAGCCGTGATGGAGCTTACGAAGTTGAATCTCACAGGCAACATGGAAATAAAAAGAGGTTCACCCTGAGATCTCTACTAAAAGAGCACAACTGATGGTACATGGGCCTCGGAGTTCCCCTGAGAGCATGGCCCCTGGCCCTGATGCTGCCCATGTCTGTATATCATAATGGAGGTCAACTCTTTGGACAGAAATGAATTGGATTTGGTCACACAGAACAACCGTATCATGTGTGCAGTTTATGGTTGCGTGCATGTATAGGATGTCATCTAGCTGACCTACTGGATGCAGAGAGAAGGTGGAGAGGAAGAGATAGGAGATTGTTAGCAAGGTATGACATGTGCAGAATGGAGAGGAGGAGTGTGCTGTCACCTGGCAGGGAGAGTAGTGGGAGCTGCTCATTGGCAAGTGTGCACATTTATATGGGATTGTATATTCTCACTCAATCATAATAAAAAATATATACAAATTTAAAAAAATACAGAAATCTGAAAATGAGGGGCCAGAGTCAAGATGGTGTACTCACCATGTCTCCTTAATTCCCTCTGAAAACTAATGCCTGGCCTGTTAATTAAACAGAGTCTACTGGACACACAGCATATGGCTGCCAATTTGGACTACATGCCTCTGAACTGGAAACTTTTCTTTTGCTGACCCCTGCCCTTGTTGAATGCCAGCTTTTATGGACTGAAGGTAATTTGCAACTTTAATATTTTGTTTCTCTGTCTGAACTGACAGCAAAGCTCAGCCATGCTGCTGACAGATCACCGGGCCAAATAGCCACATTTTGAGAGCACAGCTCTAGACTCTCTTCACCTTGGCCCTTCCAACCTCTAAACTTTCCAAATCTCTGCCACTGAATCAGCTATTTCATAGTGGGCAGGAAGGTTTGTGCACGATGTCATTTTGTTCAAATGTGAGGCAGAATTACACACTGGAGGAGTCAGCAGGGGCTAATTCACAGGCTGAGAGGCCATGCCAGCCCTTGTCTTCGTCTGTCTTAACTAGCAAGTAGGGCTTGGGCTTAACTGGCAGCAATGTTCAGCAACCCTGGTGATGGGATCAGCAGGTATAATAGCCACATTTTGAGAGCCCAGCTCTGGATTCTGGGCACCTCGGCCCCTCCACCTTCTGCAAACTCCTGCCACTGAATCAGCTATTCCACTGTGGGCAGGACAGCTTATGTAGGATGCCATCTTGTTAAACTTGGAGATTGAAATACCCAAATGGAATCCTTAGGAGAGGCTAATTTCCAGGCTGGGAAGCAGTGCCAGCCTGGAGTGAGCTTTTCCAGAAGAAGAGCTGTGTTTAACACAGGGTGGCCTTAAGGGTGGGGCCCAGCAGCAGATGACAGCAGGGCAGTAGCCTTTCCACACTTTGAACTTGTTTACAGCATCTAGGGAAGGATGTACAGTTCTTACTTTGCCAGGTGGGAAGAAAGGCTTGCATACCTGACAGCCTGAATGATTTTGGAAAATGACAGATAGCTTTTACCTTTCAAAATAAGACTACCTAGAGAAATAACTGTGGTGCATCCTGACAGCATCTCTTCCAGCTTTACTGAACCATGTCATAGGCTCAGACGACTCCATAAGTATGATCATGTTTTTGCCAGTCAGGAGATAGAGTCTGCTACCCCAGAGATGCTGCTGGGCCCAGTCACTGGAGTACATAGAGGTGATAGGCGATCACTTTACACCTCCTACTGTACTTCAGATCCTGTTAAAGTAGCACTGAAGAAACTAAACAACTTCTAGATGCCTCAAAAGCAACAAACTTGATCCACAGACTTAAGGAAAAATTCACCTATGGCTCCAGAAAGCCTTCTAAACAACCAAAGAACTTCCCAGAATAAGATGGCTTTCAGGAATTATCAGAGGTCAAGGACAGAAGGATTGTGTATAGATCACTCCAAAACATTATACAAAATACAGCAGAGCAAAATGAAAAATTAAGCAAGCTGTTTGAACTGATGGAACACCAGTATTCTGAAATCCAGCAGATAAATAACAAAATAGAAGAAATAGAAAATTAAATTCAAACCCAAGAAAACAGAATCGAACAGCTGGAAAATAGACCTTCTGACTTGGAAGACAGAGCTACTGACTACAGCATCTATGAGTAGATATCAGAGAAAAAAAACTAGAAAAATTAAGAAGCATGTGGGATTCTATCAAAAGGAACAATCTATGATTAATTGGAGTTCCTGAACAAGGATGGACACATGAAAACATGGAGTACTGTTGTTGTGCTGCTGACAGAAAACTTTCCAGAAATCAAGGAAGAGAATATAGATATCCAAGATGCATACTGAATGCCACAAGATGCATATCGAACATCACTCAATATAGATCTCAAAAGACTCCAAGACATATTATAATGAAGTTTAAGAAAAATGAAATAGAAACAGAAACTCTTAAAGGCAGCAAGACTCAAAGCAAAGCTAACATTCAGAGGGAAATCCAGTAGGCTTTCATCTGACTTCTCAGCAGAAACAATGCAGGCATGGAGGCAATGGGATGACACATTCAAAGCCTTGAAGGAGAACTTCCAATCAAGAATTATATATCCTGCAAAACTGTTTTTCAAATATGAAAATGAAATGAAGACATTCTCAGATAAACAGAAACTCATAGACTTTGTGAAAACCAATCCAAAGCTACAAGAAATACTGAAGGAATCTCCTGGCTTAGAAGAACAAAACCATTAATTCTATATTTTAGGAGGCAATACAGGACACATCATCCAGAAACCTACTCAATTAGAGAAGGCACAAAACTCAATCAAAGCTATAATCTTAAAAGAAGTGATCTAGTGGTCATTTCATGAATATTATGATATCAACATGTTAAAAAGAAGGATGAACTACAGTAGTCATTGTCCTTCCGGATGGAGAGGAACTTAATAAGATATGTAGAAGTTTAGATTAGGTTTATATATAGATTATTAAGGGAGATAAAAGAGGTAAACACAAAGCATAATAAAGATGCAACATATCAAATCAAGAAACACAATGCAGGACTCTGAACAAACACAAAACCAACACTGAAAAATCAACCTTTATATAAGGGAGCATGTTCCAGAACAGAATGGTAAGAGCAACAGAGAAAACATCAACATCAAAATAAACAAATCACAATGACAGCACTAAACACATATCTGTCAATAATTCTGTTGCATGTAAACAGACTGAACATTCCAGTAAAGAGATAACAATTGACAACTTGGATCAAAAGACTTGATCTGTCTATATGCTGCTTACAAGAAACTCAACTTAGACTTAAAGATATGAACAAACTAAAAATTAAAGGATGGGAGAATATATACCAAGCTAATAATACACAAAAAAGAGCAGGTGAGGCAATACTAATATCTGATAAAATAGATTATAATGTAAAATGCACCATCATGAACAAGGATGGACACTACTTATTGCTGAAATGTTCAGTACACAAGCAGGACTTAGTATTATTAAATATTTATGCACCCAATGCTAGAGCATCTAAATACATTGAAGAAACACTAACTGAATTCAAAAATGAAATATATCACTCCACAATAGTAGTGGGAGACTTCAAAACTCACCTCTCAGTATTGGACAAATCTTCTAGGAATAAACTCAATAAAGACACAGAAGATCTTATTGCCACAATTAGACAACTAGACCTCACTGACATATACAAAAATTTTTATCAATCAGCAGATAAATACAACTTCTGCTCCAGTGCACATGGAACATTTTCCAGAATAGACCATGTATTAGGACTTAAAGCAAATCTCAACAAAATCCACATCATTGAACTATTGCAAAGCATCTTCGCAGACCATAAAGCCATAAAAGCCAAAATCAACAGCAGAAAAAACATAATTAGAAATGGAAACTGAACAGTATCTTGTGGAAAAAGTCCCAGGTTATAGAAGAAATGAAGGATGAAATAAAGAAATTTTTGGAGTCAAATGAGAATGAAAACAATTCCTACCAGAACCTGTAGAATACAGCCAAAGAAGTGCTCCGTTGTCAGTTTATCTCTCTAAATGCACACATCTGGAAACAAAAAAGAGCACAAACCGGAGAACAAACACTGTAGTTTGAAAAAGTAGAAACAGAGCAACAGTGGAACCCTTCAGTCCCTAGAAGAAAACAGACCATAAAGATTAGAGCAGAACTAAAAAAATTAGAGAACAGAAGAAAAACTGAAAAAAAAAAATGAAGTCCAAAAGCTGATTTTTTAAAAAGATCAACAACATTGACAAACCATAGGCTAAATTTACTAAAGAAAAACAGAAAAGGAAACAAATAACCCAAACAAGAAATGAGACAGGAGATATCACAACAGATCCAACAGAAATTAAATATATCATAACAGAATACTATGAAAGATGGTACTTTAACAAATTTGAAAACCTAGAGGAAATGGACAAACTCCTAGATTTATATCACCTACCAAAATTATCACAAGATGAAGCAAAGTAACTTAATAAACCCATAACAAAGGAAGAGATTGAAAAAGTCATCCAAAAACTAACCAATGATAAAAAGTGTGGGACCCAATGGCTTCACCACAGAATTCTACCAAGCTTTTAGTGATACTACTGAGACTATTTCACGGCATAGAAAGGTTTGGAATACTCCCAAATTCATTCTATGAAGCCAGTGTAACCCTAATACCAAAGCCAGGGAAAGACCCAACCAAAAAGGAGAAATACAGACTGATATCACTCATGAACGTAGATGCAAAAAACTTCAACAAAATACTTACCAATAGAACACAACAACGTATCAAAAAAATAATTCATCATGACCAAGTTGTATCCACACCAGGGATGCAAGACTGGTTCAACATCAGAAAAACAATTAATGTGATCAACCACATAAATAACACAAAAGTCAAGAATCACTTGATTTTGTCAATTGATGCAGAAAAGCCATTTGATAATGTCCAGCACCAATTCATGCTAAAAACTGTCAGCCAAATAGGAATAGATGGCAAATTTCTCAATGCAGTAAGGACCATTTATACAAAACCAACTGCCTAAATCATCCTGAATGGAAAGAGGCTGAAACAATTCCACTTGCAAATGGGAACTAGTCAAGGATGCCCACTCTCACCTCTTCTATTCAACATTGTAGTAGAAGTTCTAGCCAGAGCAATTAGAGAAGACCAAGCAGTAAAGGGCATCTGCATTGGCAAAGAAGAAGTAAAAAGCTCCGTATTTGCAGATGATATGATTGTATATGCAGAGAATCCTAAAGAATCCCTAATTAAACTACTCAAACTGGTAACAGTTCAGCAAAGTCTCAGGATACAAGACAAACATAACTAAATCAGTAGGATTCTTTTATGCCAACAACGAGATTGTTAATGAAGAAAACACCAAATCAGTACCATTTTTAGAGCCTCCAAAAAGATAAAATACCTAGGAATTAATCTAACTAGGAACATAAGGAATCTTTACAAAGAGAACTGCAAGACTTTACTACAAGAAACTAAGAGAGATTTACATAAATCAAGAAATTTACCCTGCTCATGGATAGGAAGACTTAACATTGGGAAAACGTCTATTTTACCCAAAGCAATCTACGTATACAACACAATCACGATACAAATATCAGTGACATTTTTTAATGAGATGGAGAAACAAATCACGAACTTTGTTTGGAAAAGGAAGAAGCCCTGGATAAGTAAAGCACTACTGAAGAACACACTGGAAGGCCACTCACAACCTGACTTTTAGAACCTATAACACTGCCACAATTGTCAAAACAGCCTGGTACTGGTACAAAAAGAGATATGTAGACCAATGGAACAGAGTAGAGACCCCAGAGATGCCACCATCCTCCTATGAACAGTTGATATTCCTCAAAAGCCTTAGGACTTTAAACTGGGATAAAAGCAATCTCTTTGACAAATGGTGCTGGCAAAATTGGGTAACTATCTGCAATAAATTGAAACAAGACTCATATCTCACACCTTATCCGAAAACCAACTGAACCTGGATAAAAGATCTAAATATCAAATCTAAAATGATAAAGCTCATCCAAGGTAAAAAAGGATCAACAATGGAAGTTTTAATATACAATGGAGACAGACTTGCAAATCTGATAAACAAACCTCAATCAGCAAAAAAATAGATAAATGGAAACTACTAAGAATCAAACACTTGCTCAGCCAAAGACTGTATCAAAATTATTAAAAGGCCACCTACAGAATGGGAAAAAAAATATTTGGCAGCTATATGTCAGACCAACATCTGATCTCCATAATCATAAGGCACTACAAAATATCTACAAGAAAAATACAAATAATCCAATTAATTATTGGGCAAAGGAGACAGATGGACGTTTCTTTAAAGAGGATAACCTGGCAGCCAAAATACACGTGCAAAAATGTTCACGATCATTACCTATTAAATAAATTCAAATCAAAACTATGATGAGATGTCATCTCACCCCAGCAAGGTTGGCCATGATCCAGAAAACACAAAACAACAAATACTGGAGAGGGCATGGGGAAATTGGAACTCTCTGACACTGTTGGTGTGATTGCAAAATGGTATAACCTCTTTGGAAAGCAATCTGGCACTTCCTTAAAAAGCTGGAAGCACATACACCATTCGACCCAGTAATTTCACTGTTTGGAGTATATCCCACAGAATCAATGGCATTTGCACCAACAGACACATGCACACGAATGTTTATTGCAGCACAATCCACAATAGCAAAAAGTTGGAATCAACCCAGGTGCCCAAAAACAGATGAATGGAAAAATAAACTATCATATATATACTCAATGAAACACTATGTGTGATAAAGATCTATGATGATTTTAGGAAGCATCTCATAATCTGGTTTCAATTAGAAGACATTATTGTGAGTGAAAGTAGTTAGTGCAGTATGGATTGTACTTCAACATCAAAAGAAAAAAAATCCTCAGAAACTGGACCAGTAAACAATATCTTGATAAATGGAGAAAGGATTGAGGTTGTCAAAGATTGCATTGTATTTGCATCCACAAACAAAACCAATGGAAGCAGCAGTTAAGAAATCAAAAGATGCTTTGGGAAAGTCTGCAGAAAAGGATCTCTTTAAAGTGTGAAAAAGTAAAGATGTCTCCTTGAAGACTAAGGTGCATCTGACCCAGCCCATGATATTTTCAACTGCATCATATGCATGTGAATGTTGGAACACTGAAGAGAAGAAGAACTGATGTCTATAAATTGCAGTGTTGGAGAAGAATATTGAATGTACAGTGGGCTTCCAGTGAACAAATTTATCTCTTCTGGAAGAAACAAAAGAAGTGTGCTCCATGGAAGCAAAGATGGCAAAATGCATCTTACATACTTTGGATATGTTGTCAGGAGAGATCAGTCTCTGGAGAAGGACGTTATGCTTGGTAGAGTGGAGGGTCAGCAACAAAGAGAAAGGTCCTCAATGAGGTGGATTGATACAGTAAAAATGATGATAGGCTTAAGCATAAAAATGATTGTGGGCATGGTGCAAGATTGGGCAGTGTTTATTTCTGTTGTGCATGGGGTAGCTATGAGTTGGAACAGACTCAATGGCATCGAACAACAACAACAGTTCACTGGTAGAAAGATCACATTATTTATAAAGGAATAAAATCAGATGGCATATGTTTTTCTTTTCTTCACAGCAAATATCAAATAAAGGTTATGTTAAGCAAAAATTTCAAGGAAACTTTGGGAAATGAAGTATGAGCTAAGGATGTTACATTAGTCAAGATGTTGTAACTATTGGATGGTAATTTTAGCGTGCAAGAAATAAAGGAAATTAATATTCAAGAGCCCTTCCTGAGTATTTATTCTCTTCTTTCTCATCATTCCATAGTATTGAACTTTTATTTTTAATTTATCTTAAATTCAATTTTTAAAAATAGTGCTATTTTTTTGTGTGATGCAGATAATTCTTTTTCTTTGTTTATGTTGAGTTGTCATAGTATCTCTATTGCTGCCATAAGCATGGTATTACTTTTTCTGTTTCAAGTCTACAGAAGTCCATCCAGGAGGCAGTGATCAAGAATGGAGGTGGACAACGAAATTCAAACTTTCTGGGGCCAGTGAGACTGAATGAACTTCTAAAACTATTGTTCTCGGACAATCTTGAAATCTTAAAATGCAAACCAAAATTATGCTCTGAAATCTTCTTTAAACCAAAAAATAGCTTAGCTAAATTGGTAAAATATGTCTTCCTTGAGAATTCTACTCTTTTAAAGAATTATCTGAATTCAGATCGACAGCTACAGCTTGAGAGGTTGATAAGAAGCTTAGAGGATAGTAAGTTAATGTTTAGTGTGGTAGAATGATTTGGCAAAGGATGGAGAAAATGATTTCACAATTTGAAAAATGTAATCAGCCTCGTGGGACTGCACATGTGGAAACTGTTAAAACCGCCAATCTTTTGAAATGTGTATTTTCACCAAAACAAATACATACATACATACATAAGTAAATAATAAATTTAAATGAAAGAAGGTAGAAAGGACAATCATAAAAGAAAAGTGCAAGCTAGAAATGTGGAACCCAACTTTGGAAAAAATCCGTGTAGATGGCAAACCCCAAAAAACAAACCTGTTGACATTAAGTCAATGCTTGTTTATAGTGATAATATAGAACAGAGTAGCACTGCCCCATAGGATTTCCAAGGAATGACTGGTAGATTAGAACTGCCAACTTTTTGGTTAGTAGCAAGAATTCAAAATGTAATCAGCCAAGCCTAGTGCTGTCGAATCGGATCCAACTCATGGCAACACTAGGGGCCAGGTTAGAGCTGACCTCCAGAGTATTCAAGGACCGCCTGGTGGATTTGAACTGCCAAACAACAGCAAAAACGGAGATATTGGGATAAGTGAAAATGTAAAATACTCATTGACAGAAATCAGCATTAAAAACATATTTTTCTGGAGGTAGGACTAAAATGACAGACTTGTCACATACTCCTTTGATCCCTTGAACAGTAAGTCCTTAAAAAAACAAAAACTGAGCAGCATGAAAAGGATATTCTAGGAGTTCCAAGATCAGGTGGAAATCTCTGAGACTGAACTGAGTGGAAGGAAGGGGAACAACTGTCAGAAGTAAATCAGCAGTTTAAAGGATCCCACTTCTACTGGCACAGCAATAGAGAAGTAGTTCAAATGTGACACCCATTTTTATCAACTGGTGGCTAGGACTGGGACTGCTGCACCTGAGAACACAGTTGAGACTAGCTGACATGCTGAGCAGTGGTGCCTGGCTGAAGAATGTTTCTCAACCAAAAAGCTGAGCGTAGGACTGCCACACCTGGAGAATATGGTGGTGGCTAGCAGCTGACTGCAGCAGCACCTCCCCCTTTCCTGAGCTACACTGGAGGCTTTAGCTGATACATTACCTGAGCCGGAATGTGATTGCACATGTGGTGTGCCCTGAGCTTTTCTCTCAGACTTGGAGAGCAAAACATAGGGAAGGGTAAAAGAAAATCTCTGATGGCTTCCCTAAATTGCAGACTGCTTCACTAATGGAGCCCCAGATGAATTCTACCTTATTCTCTCAAGCAAAGTGCTTGCAATCCTTTGGGGCTCAATCCTTTCCTATGTGCTGACATTCTTCCCTGTCTCCAGCCTTTCACATTTACTTCCTCTGCTATCCACCTGAGGCTAAATTCTGGTACACTATCTGAGTGGAAGTGGGACATTTTACTTGTGTTCTCTGAGCTTTTGTCTAGGACTTGAAGAGGGAAACAAATGGAGGGACAGAAGACAAGTTACACTGGCTCCCTGAGCTGTGGATTGCTATACCTACAGAACCACAGAAAAAGTTCACTGAAGCATCAGAAGCTAAGCGCTCATCAGCTTTCATGACTCAAACCTTTTGCTTATGCACTGAATTCACTGCCTATACCCATTCATTTACCCCTCCTTTCTCTACTCTACATATGATTCTAAATTCTAGAGCACTACCACTACCAGAAGTGGGGTATTTGGGGTGAGTGCCCTGAGCTTTTCTCCCAGACTTGGAGAGAGAAACAAAGGGATGACTGGAAGAAGAGTTTTGCTGGCCACCTGAGCCAGAGATTCCTGCTATTTCTCTCAGTACAGTTAGCAACACTTCAGCTATCAGGTGACAGGGCATCAGAATTATTAAGATTGTACTAACCACTCCAGCTCAAACAACTAGACTATTTGGACAGTCAAAATCAAATTTGTGTGTGTGTGTGTGTCTGTGTATGGAAACCCTGGTGACACAGGAGTCAAATGCTACAGATGCTAACTGAAAGGTTGGCAGTGTGAATCTGCCAGGCACTCCTTGGAAACTCTATGGAACAGTTCTACTCTGTTCTGTATGGTTGTTATGTGTTGGAATTGACTTGATGGCATTGGGTTTGGTTTTTTGTTTGTTTGTTTGTTTGTGTGTGTGTGGGTGCGCTTGAATGTGTTAGATTTCAACTACCTAACAAACAAATCACAACAGCTTTCTGATGGCTTGGAGACAACAATTTCTAATCATTTAAAGAAGTATATCATCATGGCTCCAGAAAACTCCCCAGATAAAGAATTTATAAATTTCCCAGATGAAGAAGTCTTCCAGCAATCATGGGAGGTACAATACAAAAAAAGTTATGTATAGAATGCTTCCAGAAATCAGAATGGAGATTAGATAAAGTGCAGCAGAACAAAATGAAAAGTTAAATGCTACAAGAATTGCTAGAACAACAATCTGAAATCTGGTAGATTAACAATAGAATCACAGAGTTAGATAATTCAATAGGAAGTCAAAGGAGAAGGATCAAGGCAATGGAACGCAGAGTTTGCCAGACTGAAGATAAAGCAACTGACACCAGCATTTATTAGGAAAAATCAGAAAAAAAGAATTAATCAAAATGAAGAATCATTAAGAGTTATGTAGGCCTTTAGCAAGTGGAATAACTAATGAATGATTGGAGTCCCAGAACAGAAGGGATAGCAGAAAATGCAAAGTGAATTGTTGAAGATTTGCTGGCAGAAAATGCCTGTGACATCGTGAAAGGCAAGAAGATATCTCTCAAAGATGCTCATCTACTCCACAACAGTGGAACCCAAAAGAAAGACAAGACATATTATAATCAAACTCAACAAAGTGAAAGATAAGCGGATGCACTTGAAGACAGCTAAGTTCAAACCAAAACTGATTTACAAAGGACAGTCCTTTAGACCTAGCTCTGTTTATTCAGTGGAAAACATGTTGGCAAGAAGGCAATGGGATGACATATAGAAAGCCTTAACGGAAAATTAATTCCAGTCAAGAATTACATATCCTGCACAATTGTCTCTTAAATATGATGGTGAAATTAGGAAATTCTCAGATAAATAAAAGTTTAGATAATTTGCAAAAATGAAACCAAAATTACAAGAAATACTGAAGGAAAATCAATAATATCAGACATACACTCAAGGAAAGAATGTAGGACCTACTACCCAGAGTCCAACTTATAAGGAAAGCCACAAAGCTCAATAAAAGCCAAAATATTACAACTAGTGAAACAGATCTCAGTTGTAAGTTATGACAACATTACATCAAAAAGAGGAATCAATTAATGTATTCATAGACTTTCAAGTCAAAAAGAAGAAAAGTCTATACAAAGATTATCGCTTAGTCTTAGAATATTAGAACACTAGATTGGCTTAATTTTAGAACATTAGGGGGCAATAGCAGGTTGGCCACAAAGCAAACTAATGATACTACACATCAAAACAAGAAATACAATCTAAACCCCCATATAAAACCATGACTGAAAATCATGAGAAGAAAACCCATAAAGAACACAGACTCAGAACAAAATATTAAGTGGAACAAAAAAAGTGTCAACAGCTCACTAAAAAAGACACTAAAATGACAGCACTAAATTCATACCTATCAATGATTATATTGAGTGTAATTGGATTTATCACTCCAACAAAGCAACAGAGACTAACAGGTTGGTCAAAAAACATGATTGGTCAAAAAACATGATTGGTCAAAAACCATGATCCTTCTGTATGCTGCTGACAAGAAACACACCTTAGGGTTAAAGATATGAACAAACTGAAAATCAAAGGATGGAAAATAAATGGTCTTCCAATAAGGCTGCCCTCTATTTGAACTTGAGTAAAACAAGTTGTGTGAATGATACAATTTTAATTATGTTCTTATTTAGAAATACTATTTTCTTCTGGTGCCCAAGGGGTACTTTTGTTTTTTCCTTTCTACTTCTTCAAGTTGTAGGATTAAGTCTTTGGTTTGGCCCCTTTCTTCATTCTGGATATGTGCATTTATTGAGATAAATTGACCTGTGAGCACTGTTTTAGCTGTTTCCCATAGATACTGGTAGGATGTATTTTCATTCTCATTTGATTCTGTGGATATCTTTGTTGCATCCTTGATTTCTTCTATAACCCAGAAATTTTTTAGTAAGATGTTGGTCAGTTTCCATGAATTTGAGTTTCCACCCATGTTTTTTTCTGCTATTGATTTCTGCTTTATGGCTTTGTTGTCTGAAAATATGCTTTGCTGTATTTCAATGGTTTGGACTTTTGTTGAGACTTCCTTTATGGCCTAGTGCATAATCTATTCTGGAGAATGTTCTATGTGCATTGGAAAATAAGGTGAACTTACCTGTTGTTGGTGGCATAGTGGTGAAGTGCTATGGCTGGTAACCAAGAAGTCAGCAGCTTAAATCTTCCAGGCTCTCCTTGGAAACTCTGTGGGGCAGTTCTACTCTGACCTACATGGTCAGAGTTGGAACAGACATGACAGCACCTAACAACAAAAACAACATTTGTTGTTGGGTGGAGAGTTCTGTATATATCTATGAGATTGAGATGGTTGATTTTTGCAAAGAGATCTCTGTATTTTTATTCAACTTTATTCTGGATGTTCAGTGCATTGCTGAAAATGGCATGTTGAAGTATCCTACTATCATTGTGGAGCAATTTATCTCACTATTCAGTGTTGTCAGCATTTGTTTGATGTATTTAGAAGCTCTGGCATTGGATGTACAAATATTTAATATTGTTATATCCCTGTAATGTATTGAAACTTTAAGTAATAATTAGTGACCATCTTTGTCTACTGTGGTGGATTTGCTTTAAAGTCTATTTTGTCTGAGTTTAGTATCGCCACACTACTCTTATTTGCATATGTTAGCTTGGTATATAAAGAGTCTTCCAATAAGGATGTCCTATTTTTGACAGCTCATAGCAGCCATATTTGTGGAGCTATAGCCAAAAGCCAGCCAAGCCAAGAGCGATAGCAGCCATATTTATCATGTTTTTTTGTTTAGTCTTGACAAACAGCCATGAGTTACATGATTCCACAATAATCAGAAATTATTGACGTTTATCAAAATCAGTGTTCTGTTCACCAAACATTCCATGAGTTACATGAAATTTATGAGACATATAATTGTCCCACTAAGAGAACAATATCATTTTCAGTCAAAAAACCGAGACAATCGTGTCTGTTGCCAATCAGGCAATGCCTGTTCATCTATGAACTGCATTTTCCAAAGAAAGTATCACCACCATTCATTAGTGTACACAAGAATCCATTTCAATCAATTTCTCACCAAACACAAGAACTGGACTTTTTGTCAAAGACAATTTGGCAGATTTTGCATCTGAAATTGAAGCTTTACCCTTACAAAATTGTTTTAATTAGAGAACTGAAGTCCAATGTCCATAGATTGTGCTGTATTTTTGCTGACTGGGCTTTGAAGCAATTGGAAGTTGACCCTGCTTTTGGTAAAAAAAAAAAAAATCATCTTCAGTAAAGAGGCCCATCTTGGGGTAAGTGGTTTTGTTAACAAGCAAAACAGTCATGTTTGGAGGAATAAGAAATCAATGGAGATTCAATAACATAGACTTCATTGTGAAAAATGTACTGGCTGGTGTGAATTTTGGCCCAGGTGAATCACTGGCTCTTATTTTTTCCTTGATTTTTTCCCATGGGGAGAGGCTGTGACTGTCAATAGGAAAATATATCTGGCTATGATAACTATTTTTTGCCTGACTTGGAAGGTGCCATGGCACCTTCCACACATAATGCCATAAAATGTACTTCTCAATGCTAAGTGCTGTCGAGTCAGATTAGAGTAGAACTAAATGAATTAGAAAACAGAAAAACAATTGAAAGTATTAACAGAACCAAAGCTGGTTTTTTGAAAAGATCATCACAATCGATAAACCACTGGCCAAATTCACAAAAAAAAGAGGAGAGGAAATAAATAACCCAAATAAGAAATGAGATGAGATGTCACAACAGTCCCAATTGAAATTAAAAGAATCATTACAGAATACTATGAAAAATTGTATTCTAATACATTTAAAACCCTAGTGGAAATGGACAACTTTCTAGAATGAAATTATCTACCAATACTACAACACAAAGAAGTAATCAAAAAAAAAAAAAAAAAAGCAACCCAAAAAAGCTTCACTGAAGAATTCTAACAAACTTTTAGAGAAAAGTTAACTCCAATACCACTAAAGCTATTTCACAGCATAGAAAAGGGTGGAACATGCCCAAATTCATTCCATAAATTCAGCATAACCCTGATATAAAAACTGGGTAAAGATAACACAAAAATTAAACAAACTTCCCAAAATTACAGACCAGTATCTCTCATCATCCTACATGCAAATATCCTCAACAAAATCCTAGCCAATAGAATTCAACAATATATCTAAATAATAATAATAATTCATCATGCCCAAGTAGAATTCACACAAGGGATGCAGGATTGGTTAAACAGGAGAAAAATGACTAATGTAGTCAACGACATAAAGAAAACAAAAGATAAGAATCACTTGATTTTATCAGCTGATGCAGAAAAGGCAGTAGACAAAGTCCAATACCCATTCATGTTAAAAATTTTCAGTTCTGGTAAAGAGACGAATGACAACCTGGATCAAAAGACATGGCCCGTTTATATGCTGCTTACAAGAAATTCAACTTAGACTTAAAGATAGGAGCAAGCAGAAAATTAAAGGATGGAAGAATACATACCAAGCTAATAATACACAAAATGAGAAAAAATAGCTACAAATACACATTAATAGTAAAAAAGTGAAATGTGCAAAGCTTGAATCTAGGAAAACATGGAAGTTTTAAAAAAATGAACTGGACCCCATAAAGATCAATATTCTAGGCATTACTGAGCTGAGCAGACTGATACTGATTATTTTGAATCATATGGTCTACTGTGGTGCAAAGGACAAATTAAAGAGAAATGATTTTGCCTTCATCATCAGAAATATTTCAAGATTTGCTAGCGATAGTATCATATCCATATACCCAAGAGGAAAAACAGTTGATACTATATTATTCAAGTTTATGCACCAACCACAAACACCAAAGATTAAGAAACTGAAGATTTTTAACGGATTCCACAGTCTGAAATTGGTCTCAACATGCAATCAAGATGCATTGATAACTATGAGTGACTGGCATTCACAAAGGTTGGAAATAAAGTAGGATCAGTAGTATGAAAATACGACACTGGTGATATGCGTGTGTGGAAAACTGCTTTGAATTTTGTTTCATTGGTCTATGGTCTATATGTTTATTATTATACCATACCAGGCTGTTTTAACTATTATAACTTTGTAGTAAGTTTTCAAGTTGGGAGTGTGAGTGTTCTTATTTTCTTCTTCTTTTTTAGTATTATTTAAGTTGTTTTGGTTCCTTCTTTTTCATATAAATTTTGGAATTGTCTTTTCCTCTCTGTCAAGAATCCTATTGGAATTTTGATGCAGATTACAATGAATTTATAGATTTCTTTGGGTAATATTAATGTTTTAACTATATTAAGCCTTTCAATCCACAAACATGAAATGTCTTTCTATTTATTTAGATTGTCTTCATTTCTTTTAGGAATGTATTATAGTTTTCTGTTAACAGGTGTTTTACCTTGGTTCAATTTATTTCTCAGAATTTTACTACTGTAAATGTTAATGTTTCCTTAATTTCCTTTCCTACTTGCAGGCTGCTGATATATATAAACCCTACTGAATTTTGTATATTCAACCTTGTCTGAGGCAATAGTCAAAGAATCACTGACAGATAACTTCCCTGTTGTCATCAAAAATCAGATTACATTTATTCAGGATGCTCATCTAACTCCACACAAGGTAGATCACAAAAGAAAGACACTAAGGCATATCATAGTAAACTTTCCAAATTAAAGATAATGAGACACTTTTGAGAGTGGCTAGAAATAAACAACAAATAATCTACAAAGGCTAAGTAAGACTGTACTTGGACTACTCATTAGGGACCATGCTGGCAAGAAAGGCATGGGATGACTTATATAAAACCTTGTAGGAAAATAAATGCCAGGCAAGAATTTTATACCCCACAAAACTATCTCTCCAAAAAGAAGACAAAATTAGGACATTTGCAGATGAACAAAAATTTAGGGAATTTGCAAACACCAAAGCAAATTTACAAAAAATACTAAACAGAGCTCTTTGTTAGAAAAAAAATAACACTAGGTTACAACCCAAGACCAGAACACAGAACAGAGTAATTGGATATCAAATCAAATAAAGGATTCATAAAGATAATACCGGCAAAACACTGAAAATAGGGTAGCAGAGATGTCACTGTGTAAACATTAAAACAGAAGGACTCAAAAGAAAATGTAGTCATAGATCTTTCATATGGAAAGGAAGTTAAGGTGACAAAGAAATTGAAGAGTGTTTTAAGTTGATAAAAATATGGATAATTTTTGAGGAAAATGCAAAGGAATCTATCATTACTGTGCATGAAAACAAAAACATGAAGTCTCAGCAAGCACATAATCACCAAGAATCACCAAGATGAAAGGAAAACACATAAAGAAGACTGAGTACAAAAAAGTCAGGTGGAACAAAAATATTGTCTAGAAAACAGAAATGAAGACATCAAAATGACAACACTGAGTTCATACCTGTCAATAATCACACTGAATGTAACTGGACTAAAGGTAGATTGGATAAACAAAGAGGCCCCATCTATATACTGCTCACAAGAGACAGATACATCTTAGATGAAAAAATGAAAACTCAAAGGATGGAAAAAATGTATGGCATGCTAAACATTTTTTTTTTTTTTTTTTTAAGAGCAGGAGTGCAACCATTAGTTTCTGATGAAACAGACTTTAAAGTAAAATCTACCACACTGGATAAAGAAGGACAATATAGAATGACTAAAGTATGAATACTCCAGGATATAACCATTTGAACCATCTATGCTGTCAATGATAGGGCTGGAAAATACATAAAACAAACTGTAACTGCATTTAAAACAGAGCTACAGAGCTGCACAACGATAATAGGAGACCTCAACACACCACCCGCAGTAAAGGACAGAAATAGGCCAATAAAGATGAGAAAGGTCTAAATGCCACAATCAACCAATGTGACCTTGTAGACATATGGAGAAGACTCCACATAACAGGAGACAAAGAAGTTTTCTTTTCCATAACGCATGGAACACTCCCCAGAAATGATCACATATTAGGCCACAAAGAAATCTTTAACAAAATTTAAAGTTCTGATAAAAGCATTTTTAAGACAATAAAGCCGTAAAAGCAGAAGACTTGTAACAGAAAAAAGAAGCAAAAGATGTCAAACACATGGAAATTGAGAAACATCTTGTTCAAAATGACTGGGTTGTAGATGAAATCAACGATGGAATAAAGACATTCACAGAATTGAATGAGAGTGAAAACACAACTTACCAGAATCTGTGGGACACAGCAAATACAGGGCTTAAAGCTCAATGTATCTCAATAAATACACAATTCTGAGAAGAAGAAAGGGCATAAAACAAACAATTAAATCTACAACTTGAAAAAGTGGAAGAGCAGCAAAAGAATCCATTGGGCAGCTGAAGAAAGCAATTCATAAAAATTAAAGCAGACCAAAATGAATTAAAAAAAAACACTGTCGTCAGGTTGGGTCTTACTCATAGCATTTGAAAGTTAACAAAACCAAAAATTAGTTTTTTGAAAAGATCAACAAAACTGATGAGGCAACTAACAAAATGTGAGAGGAGGCAAATAACTTGAATAACAAAGGAGATGGTCTTTATTAAAACACACGTAAATAAAATTAAAAGAATCAGAAGAGAGTACTATGAAAAATTGTACTCTAATGAATTTGAAAATCTAGCAGTAATAGACAAATTTCTAGAAACACACTGCCTACCAACAGAAAAACAAATGAATGTAGAACAACTAAATAAACCCATTATGAAGAAGGACATTGAAAAAGTAATTAAAAACCTCTCAAATAAAAAAGGCCCAAGTCCTTGATGGCTTCACTGCAGAACATTACCAAGCTTTCTTAGAGGAATTAACACCACTATTACTAATGGTATTCTAGAGCATAGAGAAGGATCAAATACTCCCAAACTCATTCAATGAAGCCAATATAACCTTGATACCATAACCAGGTAAAGACTTCACCAAAAAGGCAAATTACAGACTGAAGTCTCTTGAACTTACACGTAAAAATTCTCAACAAAATTCTCACCTTCAGAATTCAACTACATATCCAAACTAATAATAATAATAATTCACCACGACCAAGTGGGATACACACACACCAGGGAAGAAGGGATAGTTCAACATTGGAAAAAAAGTGTAATTAACCACATGAGTCAAATAAAATATGAGAACCACTTTATTTATCAACTGATACAGAAAAAGCATTCGACAAAGTCCAACACATATTCATGTTAAAAACTAGTAGCAAAATAGGAAAAGAAGGGAAATTTCTCCAAATAATAAGACATGTCTAGGCAAAGCAAACAGCTAATGTGATCTTAAATTGAGAGAAGCTGAGAGCATTCCCTTTGAGTCTGGGTAGTAGACAAGCATGCCTACTGTCACCACTTTTATTCAATATCATCCTGGAGGTTCTAGCCAGAACCATCAGGCAAGATAAAGAAATAAATGACACCAAATTGGCAAGGAAAGTAAAATGATCTTTATTTGCAGATGATGTAATCTTATACACAGAAAATCCAAAGGATTACACAAAAATTACTGTAAATAACAGAAGAGTTCAGCCATGTATCAGGATTAAATCAGTGGGATTACATTATACCAACAAAGACAATTTTAGAGAGGGAACACCAAATGAAAACCATTTACAATCAAACCCAAGAAGATAAAATACCTATGAATAAGTTTAACTAGAGATGTAAAGGACCAATAAAGAGAAAATTTCAAGACTCTACTACAAAAAAACAAACAGACCAAGGGGCAGAATCAAGATGGTGTACAAACTCACGTGTTCCTAAATCCCTCTGGAAACCAACACCTGAAATGATAATTAAACAGAGTCTTCTGGACACTTGGTGAGCTGTGGGATGCAGCATAGGGCTGTTAATTTGGAATTCATACCACTGATTACAAAACTTCCTCTCTTTCACTGACCCCACTCTCGAATAGCACAGGCTTGCACAGAGTGAAGGTAACTCATCATTTTGATTTTTGTTTTTCTTCTGTCCTGGCTGGTGGGAAGAGCTGGGACTTGGCTAGCTGCTGGTCTCAGACGCACTGCTGGTGGGACCAGCAAGCGTCATTACCAGGTTCTGAGAGCCTGGCTTTGGACTCTATACACCTCGGCTCCCCCTGGCCTACCTTTCTGCCTCCGCCATGTGGTAGCCGTACAGATGTGCTTGTGTGGGATGCTATGTTGATCCACTGAGAAATGGAGAAGCCCAGACAAAGGCCCCCACCAGACTCGGTTCCAAGGCTGGGAGGTGGCGCCTGCCAAGGGGAGAGTGTTTTTCCAGCAGGGAGGTAGGTGGTGTTTTCCACAGAGTCATCTGGGACTGGGGCCCAGCGGTGGAGGCTGTGGACTCTGGGCATTTCAGCACTCTTGGCCTCTCTTTCTGCTGGAGGCCTGGTCCTAGCTGGCTGGCAAGCTTGAGCGGGATGCCATCTTGTTCCACTAGGAGGTGGAGTCATCCATATGGAAGCCTCAGCTGGACTGAATTACTGGGCTGGGAGGCATTGCCTACTCAGAAGAGATCGCTTTTCCAGCAGAAAAGCAGAATTCCACACAGCATCACATACAGCTCAGACCTGACAGCAGAGGACAGCAGGCCAGTAGCCTTTCTGTATTTTGAGCTAGTTTATAACATCTGGGCTTCAGTATAGAGGTGCTTACTTTGCCAGCTGGGAAGGGGGACACATACACTTCAAAAAATGACTGACTTTAGAAGTTGTCATATACTTTTTACTTCTTATTTTAAGACAGCCTAGAGAAACAACTGTGCTCCATCTTCACAGCATCTCTCCCAGACTCTATGGACCCACATGAAGCCCCAAAAGCAACAAACATTGGAGAAGACGCAACTTGGAAATCACCCATGGCATCCGAAGGCCCCCCAAAGAAACCACCTCAGAACATCCCAGATGAAGACGCTTTTCTGAAACTATCAGAAGGTGAACCCTCCAAGACCTTATACAAAATGCAGCACAGCAAAACAAAAAAATAAGCAAGCTGTTTGATCTGATGGAACATCAGTACTCGGAAATCCAGAAGATCAAGAACAAAATCAAAGACATAGAAACTTCAAATCAAAGCCAAGAAAACAGAATGGAACAAATGGAAAATAGACTTTCTGATTGGGAAGACAGCTACCGACTCCAGCCTCTATGAGGAGAAATTAGAAATAAGAAACAAGAAAAATGAAGAAGCATTAAGAAGCATGTGGGACTTTGTGAAGAAGAATAATCTATGATTAATTGGAGTTCCTGAATAGGGCAAGACACCTGAGAACACAGAGAGTATCGTGGCTGCGCTGCTAACAGAAAACTTACCAGAAATGATGAAAGAAGGGAATATAGATATCCAAGATACATATCAAACACCACTCAATACAGATCTTAATAGAAAGACTCCAAGACATATTATAATCAAGTTTAAGAAAAGGAAACATAAGCAGAAACTTTTAAAGGCAGCAAGACAAAGCTGACATTCAGAGGGAAAACTCGTAGGATTTCATCGGATTTCTCAGCAGAAACGATGCTGGCACAGAGACAGTGGCATCGCATACTCAAAGCCTTGAAGGACAAGAACTTCTAACCAAGAATTATATATCCTGAAAAACTATCTTTCAAATATGAAAATGAAATTAAGACATTTGCAGATAAACTGAAACTCAGAAAATTTGTAAAAACCAAAGCAAAGCTACAAGAAATACTGAAAGAATCTCTTGGCTTGGAAGAACAAAACCGCTAACTTTGTATTGTAGAAGGACATGTTATCAGGAAATCTTTCTTATTTAGGAAAGGCTCCAAACACAATCAAAACTATAATAGTGAAAGAAATGATCTAGTAAACTATGAAATCATCAAATTAAAAAGAGGGATGCACTATCGTTGTTATAGTTCTTCCAGATGGAGAGGAAGTTGACAAGACTGGTAGCAATCATAATTGGGTTTATATATAATTTAGTAAGTGGGATCACAGGGCAGCCATAAAGCACAATATAAAAGCAACATACCTTATCAAGAAATGTAATACAGGAGTCTCAACAACCATAACAAAAAAGTGAAAAATCAAATCACAAAGAAGGTGGCAGAACAGATTGATAAAAACAACAGAGAAAACATCAACACAAAAATAAACATATCACAATGGCAGCACTGAACACATACGTATCAATAATTGCATTGAATGTGAATAGACAGAATGCTCCAGCAAAGTGACATCTTGGAGCAAAAGACATCACCCATCTATAAGTTGCCTACAAGAAACTCACCTTAGACTTAAAGATAGAGACAAACTGAAAATTAAGGATGGAAGAATATATATCAAGCTAACAATGAACAAAGAAAAGCAGGTATGGCAATTCTAAACTCAGATAAAATTGATTTCAATGTAAATCCACCATCGTGGACAAGGATGGTCACTACTGCTGAAAGGTTCAGTACACAAGCAGAACTTAAGAATATTAAATATTGATGCAGCTAATGATAAAGTACTTAAATACATCAAAGAAACACTGACTACACTCAAAAAGGAGATAAATCATTCCAAAATAACAGTGGGAGACTTCAACACTCCACTCTCAATACTGGACAGATCATCTAGAAAAAAGCTCAGTAAAGACACAGTAGACCTTATTGCTACAATTAACTGACTAGACCTCTTCGACATACACAGAACTTTCTATCCATCAGCTGACAGCTACACCTTCTTCTCTAGTGCACATGGAACGTTCCCCAGAATAGACCATGTGTTAGTACATAAAACAATTCTCAACAAAATCCATACCACTGAATTAATGCAAAGCATCTTTCAGATCATAAAGCCATAAAAGTCAAAATCAACAGCAGAAAAAATCACAGAAAGTGAAACTCATGGAAACTGAAGAACACCTAGCTCAAAAAACCATGCATTACAGAACAAATTAAGGATAAAATAAAGACATTTATGGATTCCAACGAGAATGAAAACACTTCTTACCAGAACCTATGGGATACAGCCAAAGCAGTGTTCAGAGGCCACTTAATCTCCATAAATGCACACACCTGGAGGGAAGAAAGAAACCAAATCAAAGAACTGACTCTACAGCTTGAACAAGTAGAGAGAGAACAGCAGAACACCTCAGGCACCAGAAGAAAACAGATCATAAAGATTAGAGCAGAACTAAACAAAGTAGAGAATAGAAGAACAATTGAAAAAATTGAAAAGACAAAAGCTGTTTTTTTCGAAGAGATCAACAAAATTTACAAACCATTGGCTACACATCCTAAAGAAAAATGGGAAAGGAAGAAATAACCCAAATAAACATGAGGGGACTTATCACCATTGATCTAACAGAACTCAAAAATATCATAGCTGAATACTATGAAAGACCATATTCTAACAAATTTGGAAACCTAGAGGAAATGGACAAATTCCTTGATTCATATCACCTACTCCAATTATCACAAGGCAAAGCAGAACAACTTAGTAAACCCATCACAAAGAAGAGATTGAAAAAGTCATCAAAAAACTGCCAACCAAAAAAAGTCCAGGCCCAGATGGCTTCACCACAGAGTTCTATCAAGCTTTTAGAGAAGAGTTATCTCCAATACTACTGAGACTATTTTATAGTATAGAAAGGGTTGGAATACTCCCAAATTCATTCTATGAAGCCAGTATAACCCTGATACCAAAGCCAGGGAAAGACCCAAAAAGTTCTCCAAAAAGGAGTACTACAGACTGATATCACTCATGAATCTAGATGCAAAAATCTTCAGGAAAATTCTTGCCAATAGAATATAACAACATATCAAAAAAACAATGACCAAGTTGTATTCATGCCAGGGATGCGAGACTGGTTCACCATCGGAAAAACAATTAATGTGATCAACCACATAAATATCACAAAGGACAGGAATCACCTGATCCTGTCTATTGATGCAGAAAAGACATTTAATAAAGTTCAACACCCATTCATGCTAAAAACTCTCAGCAAAATAGGAATAGATGGCCAATTTCTCAATTCAATAAGGGCCATTTATACAAAGCCAACTGCCTACGTCATCCTGAATGGAGCGAGACTGAAAGAGCTTCCCTTGAGAACAGGAAGTAGACAAGGATGCCCACTCCCACCTCTCCTATTCAACATTGTACTAAAAGTTTTAGCCAGAGCAATTAGACAAGACCATGAAATAAAGTGCATCTGCATTGGCAAAGAAGAACTAACAATCTCCCTATTTGCTGATGATATGATTGTATATGCAGAGAATCCAAAGAATCCATAAGGAAACTACTTGAACTGATAGAAGAGTTGGGTAAAGTCTTGGGATACAAGATAAACATAAGCAAATCAGTAGGATTCCTTTATATCAACAATGAGATTATTAAGGAAGAAATCACCAAGTCAATACCATTTACCATAACCCCTAAGAAGTTAATGTACCTAGGAATAAATTTAACCAGAGACATAACAGAACTTTACAAAGAACTACAAACCCTTACTACAAGAAACTAAGAGAGGTTTACATAAATGGAGAAACCTACCCTGCTCATGCATAGGAAGACTTAACACTGTGAAAATGTCTATTTTACCAAAAGTAATCTACATATACAATGCAATCCCAATCCAAGTTCCAGTGGCATTCTTTAATGAGATGGAGGAACAAATTGCCAACTTTGTCTGGAACAAATTACCAGCTTTGTCCCAGATAAGTGAAGCATTACTAAAGAAGACCACACTAGGAGTCCTCTTATTACCTGACCTTACAATCTATTACACTGCCACAGTAGTCAAAACAGCCTGGTACTGATACAAAGGCAGATAGATCAGTCGAACAGAATCGAGACCCCAGAAATGACATCATCTGCCCATGAATAGTTGCTATTCGACAAAGGCCCTTAGACATTAAACTAGGGTAAAAACAATCTCTTCAACAAACGGTGCTAGCAAAACTGGATATCCATCTGCACTAAATTAAAGCAAGGCCCATGTCTTACACCTCATACAAAAAGCAACTCAAACTGGATGAAAGACCTAAACATCAAAACTAAAATGATAAAGCTCACCCAAGAGAAAGCAGGAACAAGAATGGAAGTTTTAATACACAATGCAGACAGATTTCAAAATCTGTCAAACAAACCACAATCATCAGAAGAGAAAATAGATAAATGGAAACTACTAAGAATCAATCACTGTTGCTCATCCAAAGACTTTATTAATAGAATTAAAAGGCCACCTACAGAATGGGAAAAAATATTTGGCAACTCTATGTCAGACCAACACCTGATCTCCATAACCCAAGTGCCGTCAAGTCAGATCCGACTCATGGCAACCATAAAGTATTACAAAATGTCAATAAGAAAAAGATAAATCATCCAATTAAGTGATGGGCAAAAGAGATGGACAGACCCTTCACTAAAGAGGAGATCCAGGCCGCCAAAAAACACATAGGGATTTGCTCACGTTCATTAGCTATTAAAAAAATTCAAATGAAGATGACAATGAAATACCGTCTCACCCTAACAAGTTGGCCATGATCCAAAAATCACAAAACAACAAATGCTGGAGAGGATGTGGAGAGATTGGAACTCTCCTACACTGTCGGTGGGATTGCAAAATGGTGCAACCTCTTTGAAAAGCAATCTAGTGCTTTCTTAAAAAGACAGATCTAGACATATCATTTGACCCAGTAATTCCCTTGCTCAGAATGTATCCTACAGAATCAAGGCCATTCACACCAACGGATATATGCATTCGAATGTTCATTGCAGCACAGTCCTTGATAGCAAAAAGATGGAATCACCCCAAATGCCCAACAACAGAGGAATGGATAGGTAAACTATGGTATATATACACAATGGAACACTATGCAATGATAAAGAACAACGATGATTGCAGGAAACATCTCTTAACCTTGTTTCAACTGGAGGACATTATGCTGAGTGAAAGTAGTCAGCAACAAAATGACAAATATTGTACAAGATACCTACGATAAGAACTCAGAAACAGACTCATGAATAGAAGAAGACTCTTTTATAGCTGTAAGAGTGGGGATGAAGGGAGGGTGGGGGGAAAGCTCAGATTAGGTAGTTAAATAGAAATTTGGTTGATTGCAATTGGTGACAGCACTCATTAGAAAGAAGATCAATAATAACTGGACTTCAACACAATTTGAGTACTCCTTCCATCTTAACCCAATATCTCAAGGACAGAGTAGCTGGGGCAGGGGGCCGGGAACCATGTTCTCAGGTGAAATCAAGGCCAATAGGCACATCTAGCATTTTGCTAATGAGGACTCTCTGCACCCCTCATCAGTGAGTGGCATCTGGGGTCTTAAAAGCTGCCAGGCTGCCATCTGAAGGTATAGCAAATGTTCCCAATTCAACAGGAACCAGCGATCACTGAGGACAAGAACTACATGGGGAAAAGTGAACCTAGAAGACAGACATATCCACATGAGTGGGTTTCTACACTGACTCCTGACCAGAAGCACTAGATGGTACCCGACCACCACCAATGATAGTCACGATGGAGCCCACAAAGTTGAGTCTCACTGGCAACAAGAGAATAAATAGATATGTACCCTGAGATCTCCAATAAGAGACTGCAGTTGATGGTCCAGGGGTTTCGGAGTTCCCCTGGGAGCATGGCCCCTGGCCCTGATGCTGCCCCTGTCCATAAATCACAATGAAGTTCAAGTTTTCTGACAGCAATGGATTGGACTTGGCAATGCACAGTCTCCATATCTTGTGGGAGTTTAAAGTTCTATGTATCTATAGGATATCATCCTGCTGACCTCTTGCTGGAGGAATGGGAGAGAGTGGAGAGTAGGGGATAGGAGACTGTTGGAAGGATAGGACATTTATGGAGCTGAGAGGAGGGGTGTGCTGTCACTTGTCAGTGAGAACAGTGGGAGCTGCATATAGGTGAGTATGCAAATTTACATGGGAATGTACATTTTCATTCAATCACAGTAATAATAATAATAAAAAAAGCAGACCTTACATAAGTGCATAAGTGGAGAAACCTCCCTTGCCATGTACACAAAGAATAATGTGAAAATGACTATTGTATCCAAAGAGATATGTAACTGCAATGCAATCTCAAGACAAATTCCAATGTCATTTTTAACAAGGTGCAGAAACAAATCGCCCATGTCATATGGAAAGGGAAGAAGCCCCAGATAAGTAAGACATTACTGAAGAAGAACAAAGTGGGAGGCGTCACACTACTGGAATTTAGAACCAATTACCCAGCAATGGTAGTCTAAACATCTTGGTACTGACAGAAAAATAAATACATAGAGCAATGGAACAGAATTGGGAATCCAGGGATAACATCATCTACCTATGAGCAGCTGATATTTGACAAAGGTCCAAAGCCCATAAACAGAGGAAAAGATAGTCTCTTTAACAAGTGATGTTGGCTTAACTGGATATCCATCTGCAAAACAATGAAGCAAGACCTGTGTGTCACTCCATGTGCAAAATTTATCTTAAAGTGAACCAAAGACTTAAATATAAATTCTAAAACAATAAAGATAATGGAGGACAACATACAACATAGAACAATACTGGGAACCTTAAAACATGCCATAAACATGACAGAATGTTACTGCAATTCACAAACACCAGAAGAGAAAATAGATAACTGGGTACTCCTGAAAATCAAAAACTTACATTTTTCTAAAGACTTCACCAAAAGAGTAAAAAGACCACCTATAGGCTGGGGAGGTATTTTGGGCTACTGTGAACCCAACTGGTATCTAATCTCCATAATCTACAAGGTACTGCAAAATCTCAACAAAAGAAAGACAAATAACACAATTGAAAAGTGGGCAAAGGATATGAACAAGAACTTCATCAAAGAAGACATCCAGGGGCCTAACAGATACGTGAGAAAATGCTCACTATCATTAGCAATTAGAGAGATCCACATCAAAATTAGAATGAAATGCTATCACAACCTATTAAAGCTGGCATTAATCCAAAAGCCACAAAATAATAAATGCTGGAGAGGTTGTAGAGAGACTGGAACTCTTCTGCTCTGCTGGTTGGAATGTAGAACCACTTTGGAAATTGATTTGGCCCTTTCTTAAAAAGCTAGAAATAGAAATAACATGTGATTCCTCAATCTCACTGCTTGAAGTATATCCTACAGAAATAAAGGCTATCACATGAACAGACACATACACACCAGTTTATTATAGCACTGTCCACAATACCAAAAAGTGGAATCAACCTAAGTGCCTATCAACAGATGACTCAATAAACAAACTATGGTACATGCACACAATATAATATTATGCAATGATAAAGAATGATGATGATTTTAAGAAACCTAACAGGGGTCATCTTGAAGACATTATGTAGATTGAAGTTAGTCATTCACAAAAGGAGAACTATTATATAAGACCACTGTTACAAGGATTTAAGAAAAGGCTTAAGTGCAAAAGAAAATAAACTTCAGTGTTTACAAGGGTGGGAGGAAGAGGAATAATTTTAGATTAGACAATAGATAGAAATTGGGTTAAGGTTAAGGAAGTGACAGTACACAGTAGAAGGGAGATTAGTACAGCTGGACTTTAACAGCTAAAATGTTTCATAAATACAACTTCACATTTTGAAAGACAGACTACCAGGGACAGAGATATGAGAACCACAGTTTCAGGGGACATCTAGGCTAACTGTCGTTAACTAAGTTATTTTTTAAGAAAATGTTCTGCATAACATTTTGGTGAGAGGCCTCTGTGATCTTAAAAGCTAGGAAGCAGCCATCTAAGTAGCATCAGTTGGTCCAATTCACCTGGAGCAGAGGAGAATGAAGGACATCAAAGACATGACAAAATGTGATCTTAGGAGACAGAAAGTACCCTGTGATCCAGGACTACATCAACAGGGGACCAGAAGAACTGCATGGTGCCCAGCTGTTACTCGGCTGATGTAGCTGGAGAAAAATGTGTGTGCAGAACTAGAACTGTATTAAAAGACCACACTTGGTATTCCACTGGACTGGATTCTGCTAATCCAGAGCTTAAAACAGTATCCAAACCAATTCTTCAGACAAAGATTGTACTGGACTCTGAGACATGGAGTGATGCTGGTAAAGAACATGCTTCTTGGCTTAAATATATGAGGCTGTCTGAGCAACCCTAGTCTGGAGGCAAGAATGTGAAGGGGACAGACTTGGTTGAATAATAACAGGAAGTAAAAGGTGGAAAGTAGGAGTGTACTGCCACAGGGTAGGGAAAGCAGCTAGAGTTGCAGAGTGGTGTGGGTGTGGTGTTTTATATGGCTAATTGACTTGCATTGTAAACTGCCACTTAAAGCACAATAAAATGTTAAAAAGACAAAGAAGTAAAGATTTCATATGGGAGAGTAAGCTGAGCCTCACCAAAGCCCTAGTATTTTCAATCACCTCATATGCATGTGAAAACTGTATGATGAATAAGAAAGAAAAAATAATTGGTATCTTCAATTATGCCGTGGATTAAAAACACTAAGTGTGGTGTGAACTGCCAGAAGAATGAACAAATCTGTCTTCTTAGTAGGGTACTCAGCATGTTTCTTAGAAGCGAGGATGATGAGACTGTCTCCCGTACTCTGAATATATAATAAGGAGACACCAATCTCTGGAGAAGGACATCATGCTTGGTAGAACAGATGGTGGGTGAAAAATAGGGGTACCTTTATGGAGACGGAGTCACACAGTGGCTTCAGTACTGAGATTATGCAACAGTGACTGTGAGGACAGTGCAGAACAGCAGTGTTGTGTTCTATTGTACACAGGGTCACTATAAGTCAGAAGCAACACGACACCACCTAGCAATCATGACAGAAAAAAATATTTTCACAATAAAAATAAGGATGTGATCAAAATCAGTTATATGAGACATGTGAAGCAAATAACGAGAAGTGAGAGGAGAAGAGTGGAAAGGAACTATCATCAGAGTAGGATGGGCAAGATAAGGTAAGAGAACAACAACAGCAAAGAAATCATTTTCTTCTTTGTGCCCAGGGAATCATTACATTTCTCCTCAGCTTAACCTGTTTACAGTAGATTGCTCAATTGTGGTCTTTACGTGCTAATTACCGGGAAGTTTCTTCCAAGGGAGTAGAGAAACAAATGCTAGGAGACTAAAACTGAGGCCATAAATGGAGATGACCATGTGATCAAACCAAAATTGCTGTGGTGTAAAATTGGAGACACCAGGGAAGCAGAATACAGTTAAAAAAAAAAAAAAAAAAGAGAGAGAGAGAGAGAGAGAGAGAAATTTGAGGCTGTATTAAGAAAGATGGTGTATATTTTCTAGATTTCTGCCACAGAACTGCCAAATTAATATCAATCTCTGACTATTCAATTGATTGTGACTTTATATTTTCTCAGACACTTTGAGAACACAAATCTGTGTAATTCCTACCATTGAAGGACTAATTTTCAGATATGAAATATAAAATACACTTCTCTAATTTTGGCAAAATGAGATATAACTGCATGTTAAAATTGTCATGGCAACAAAAGGTCCTATCAGTTAGCTGTTATTTACTGAAAAACTTTTGTTTTTAAATTTCTGACTAAATTAATTGCTTGTGTAACAAAATGCTTAAATCTTGTAATTGTCATTCATCTTTAAAGGGTGAAGAAACATTAAGCCAGAGCTAAAATTCACTTAGCTAGAAAGTAACTGCATTTCCAGTGTCACAGTATTTGTGGCAAAAACTTTTAAATACTTGGCTACTAACCAAAAGGTCAGCAGTTTGAATCTGCAAGCCCATCCAAAGATGCCTAGGAAGAAAGGCCTGGTAATCTATCACCAAAAAGTCACAGCTTTGAAAGTCTTAGGGAGTACAATTCTATTCTGTAGCACATGGGTTGCTATGAGTTGTAGTGAACTGATAGCAGTTGACTTAGTTTTACATTGTTTAGATTTCCTGAATTTCCTTACAATAGTTATAAAATTGTTTCACAATTTTTAAAGAGCTTAGAATATAGAGACTGGAACATGGAAGGCATTACCAACAGGAATGCATAAGAAAGTATGTTACAGCCAACTTTAAAAGGGCTTGAATGCCCTAACTGAAGTGAATATATCCTAAAAGTTGAAAAATAATATCAGAAATACTTTATTTGGTTTTAAATTTGTTTTATATTTTAATGTTGTATAATATCTTAGTATTTTGACCTAGAAAGGTACATTGTCTAGAAAAGTCAGAAAATTCGTGGAAATTTCATAGTTTTATAATTGTTTTGGTGTGAGGTGATAGATTATTCAGTAAATGTGGAAAAGATGTTTACTAAGGACTAAGACAGTGGAAGCTAGGAGAAGAAGCAAATCATAAGCAGCATCTCTGGCTTCTGTCTTTCTTGGGTCAACCCCTCCTTGGCTTTGAACTATTCATCTTTAAAGCTCAGATATTTTGTCTCTGGAAGAGAGATTAAGCACAAAGTTTGACTTGTGTGATTGAACAGATAAAATCTATAATCATTGGCTCTCAAGCATGGTGGATTGTACAAGTTTTCCATAGTAAATAACTAATTCAGAAAATTTCTTAGTACATGTGATCACCAAATAGAGGAAACTGAGCCAGAAGAACAGAGCTGAGAAGAAAATCTGGAGTAACAAACTGTTATTGGAACAATTATTCCAAGCACCTTTCTGTTGCACGGGTGGCTCTTGTGAACCTGCATCAGTGCTTTCCAATCCTTACTGAATAGTAAAACACTCAAAAGAATGTGAGCTTTTCAAGAGCACTGCCTATGCCTCCTTTCATTTATGTTCTCAGAGTTTAGCATGAGTATATAGGACATTACTTAGCAAAAATATTTTGAAACAGAATGAAGTAACTAATACAGTGTGACAAAATGAACTTACAATATCAGATTTTCTTTTGTATGCGTCAGCCACACATGGGTAAAATGTACTTTTTAAGGTCAATCTAGGGATCAAGCATCATTTTTAAATTTATCTCTAGGGGAAATGGCTATAAGCTTCAACCATTCATTTTATGAAAATGCCCTTTCAGAATACAACCTATTTGTGAACTGGGGTATGTTCTCGTTACTTATCCATCAAAAGTAAGAGAAAATGTTCTTCAATTAAAGATAACAAAGATGTACAAAGCAGCAATCCCAGGCAATTCAATTCTACATTGGAAACTTTCACATATAATATTGTTAAAATCTAAGGTGGGAGCCAAAACTTTGGCTTTTTTTGATATCAATTTCTCTGAATAAGACAAAGGTAAATCTCCTAATTAAAATTATTATTTGGACATAAGTTATTTTTCTTCCTTTTTACTTAAATAGGAATGATCATATTATTCTCTCAGAATCTATAGTTGAAATTACTTCAAACTACAATAGCTGATTTCTAACCATCAAAGAAGAAATCATCAAATAAATACCATTTACTATAGTCCCCAAGATGATAAAATGTGTAGGAATAAATTTGACTAGAGAAATAAGAGGCCTATACAGAGAGAACTATAAGACCTTACCACAAGAAACCAAAAGAGACTTACATAAGTGGAGAAACCTACTCTGTTCATGGATAGGAAGACTTAATATTGAGAAAATGGCTACTTTATCCAAGTGATCTACATATCTAATGTAATCCCAATACAAATTCAAGTGAAATTTTTTAATGAGATGGAGAAATAAGTCACCAACTTTGCTTGGAAATGGAAGATGCACCAGATAAGCAAAGCACTACTGAAGAAGAGGCAAACAATGGGAGGCGTTACTTTAGAGCCTATTACACTGTCACAGTAATCAAAACAGCCTGGTACTGGTGCAAGAACAGACATACAGGCCAATGGAACAGATTTGAGATCCCAGAGATGCCACCATCCTCCTGTGAACAGTTGATATTTGACAAAAGCCCTAAGATTGTAAACTAGGGTAAAAGCAGTCTCTAACAAACTGTGTTGGCAGATTTGGATATCCAACTGCCCCATACTGAAACAAGACCCATATCTCACACTGTACATGAAAACTAACTCAAAATGGATCAAAGATCTAAATGTCAAGCCTAAAGCAATAAAGACCACACAAGAGAAAATATGGCCGATAGTGGAACTTTTAATACACAGACTGGAGAGACTTCAAAATCTGACAAACAAAGCATGATCAACAAAAGAGAAAATAGATAAATGGGAACTACTAAGAGTCAAACACTTTTGCTCATCCAAAGACTATCAAGAGAGTCAAAAGACCACCTACAGAATGGGAAAAAAATATTTGGTAACTACATGCTGGTCTGATCTCCTTAATTTGCAAGGTGCTGCAAATATCAACAAGAAAAAGGTAAATGACCTGAATAAGAAATGGGCAAAGGAGATGGACAGACAGTTCACCAAAGTGGACATACAGGTAGCCAAAAGACATATGAGAAAATGTTCGTCACCATTAGCTGTTAGAAAAATCCAAATTGAAACAACAGTGTGATGCCATCACCCCCCACAAGGTTGGCCATGACCCAAAAAACAGAAAACAATGAATAATGTATACCAAACTAACAATACACAAAGAAGAGCAGGTGTGGTAATACTAATCTCTTATAAAATAGATTTTAATGTAAAATCCACTATCGTGGACAAGGATGGTCACTATTGCTGAAGGGTTCAATAGTCAAACAGGACATAACAGTATTAAATATTTATGCACCCAATACCAGAGCACCAAGATACATTGAACAAATACTGACAACACTGAAAGATGAGATAGATCATTCCACAAATAGTTGGACAACACTCCACTTTCAGCTATGGATAGATCATCCCGAAAAAAACTGAGTAAAGATGCAGAAGATCTTATTGCAACAATCTATCAACTTGACCTTATCAATATATGCAGATCCTTTCATCCATCAGCAGAGAAGTACACCTTCTCCAATGCACATGTAACATTCTCCAGAATAGACCACATGTCAGGTCATAAAGCAATTCTCTGTAAAATCCAAACCATTGGTTTACTGCAAAGTATCTTCTCAGACAATAGAGCTATAGAAGTTGAAAAATCATTGGCTAAATTTATAAAAGAATAGCAGCATAAGATAGAAATAACATGATTAAGAAATGAGATGGGAGATGTTACAACAGACCCCACTGAAATAAAAAATATCATAACAGAATGCTAAGAAAGGCTGTACTCTAACACATTTGGACAAATTTCTAGATTCATATGACTCACCAAGATTACCACAAGGAGAGGTGGATCAACGTAAGAAATCTATCACAAAGGAAGAGAATCTACCAACCAAAATAAGTCCTGGCCCAGATGGCGTCACTGGAGAATTCTACCAAACTTTTAGAGAAAAGTTAACTCCGATACTATTGAGGCTATTTCACACCATACAAAGGGATGGAATACTCCCAAATTCATTCTATGAAGCCAGAATCCCTCTGATACCAAAGCCAGAGAAAGATCCCACAAAAAAAGAAAATTAAAGACCAGTATGACTAGCGAACCTAGATGTAAAAATCTTCAACAAAATTCTAGCCAATAGAATTCAGCAGCATATAAAAAAAATCATTCATCACAATCAAGTTGGTTTCATTCCAGGGATGCAAGGCTAGTTCAACATCAGAAAAATAATTAATGTAATCAATCACATTAATAACACAAAATATAAGAACCACCTGATTTTGTCAGTTGATGCAGAAAAGGCATTTGACAAAGTTTAACACCCATTCATGCTAAAAACTCAGAAAAATAAAAACAGAGGAGAAATTCCTCAATGCACTCAGTAGCATCTGTGCAAAGCCAGCTGTCTTCATCATCCTGAATGCTGAAAGACTGAAAGAATACCTTTGGGAAGGGGACTTAGACAAGAATGCCCACTCTCACCACTTCTATTCAACATTGTAGTAGAAGTTCTAGCCAGAGAAATTAGAGAAGACAAAGAAACAGAGGGCATCCATATCAGCAATGATGAAGTAAAAATCTCCGTTTTTGCAGATGATATGATTGTTTATGCAGGGAATCCAAAGGAATCCAAAAGTAAACTATTGGAAATAATAGAGGAGTTCAGCAAAGTATCAGGATACAAGGTAAACGTAAGTAAGTCAGTAGAATTCCTTTAGACCAACAGTGAGATTATGAAAGAAGAACTCACCAGATCAACTCCATTTACTATAGCCCCCAAGAAGATAAAATATCTAGGAATAAACCTAACTAGAGAAATAAGAGATCTTTACAAAGAGGACTACAAGACCTCACAAAAGAAACTAAGAGAGACTTACATAAATGGGATAATCTATCCTTCTCAGGGATAGGAAGACTGAACATTGTGAAAATGTCTATTTTACCCAAAGCAATCTACTTGCATACTGCAATTCCAATGCAAAGTCCGGTGACTTTTTTTTTAATGAGAGGGAGAAACAAATCATCAACTTCGTTTGAAAAGGGAAGAAACCTCAGATAAGTAAACGCACTACTGAAGATGAAGAACACACTGGAAGGCCTCTCACTACCTGACTTTAGAACCTATTACACTGCCACAGTAGTCAAAACAGCCTGGTACTGGTACAAAAAGAGACACATTACCAATGGAACAAGTAGAGACCCCAGAGATGCCACTGTCCTCCTATGAACAGTTGATATTTGACAAAGGCCCCAAGATTTTAAACTGGGATAAGGACAGTCTCTTTAACAAATGGTGCTGGCAAAATTGGATATCCATCTGCAAAAAATTGAAACAAAACCCATATCTCACACCTTATTCAAAAACCAACTCAAACTGGATGAAAGACCTAAATATCAAATCTAAAACTATAAAGTTCATCCAAGATAAAACAGGGTGAACAATGGAAGCTTTAATACACAATGTAGACAGACTTCAAATTCTGTCAAACAAACCACAATGAACAGAAGAGAAAACAGATAAATGCAAACTATCAAGAATCAAGCACTTTTGCTAATCCAAAGACTTTATTAATAGAATTAAAAGGCCACCTACACAATGGTAAAAAATATTTGGTAACTCTATGTCAGACCAATGCCTGATCTCCATAATCTATAGGATACTACAAAATATCAATAAGAAGAAGATAAATCATCCAATTAAGTGATGGGCAAAGGAGATGGACAGACATTTCTCTAAAGAGGAGATCCAGGCAGCCAAAAAACACATGTGGTCATGTTCATGATCTTTAGTTATGAAAGAAATTTAAATCAAGACTACAATGAGATACTATCTCACCCCAGCAAGGTTGGCCATGATCCAAAAAACTCAAAACAACCAATGCTGGAGAGGCTGTGGAAAAAGTGGAACTCTTCTACACTGTTGGTGGGGTTGCAAAATGGGCCAGCCTCTTTGGACGGTAATCTGGTGCTTCCTTAAAAAAATGGATATAGATAAACCATTTGACCCAGTAATCCTACACTTCCTCCTTCAACTCCAGATTTCGTGTGTCCTTTCAGCCAGATCCTATTCTTTTCTGACTTCTGATCTTGCCTCCAAACTGGAGCCGCTCATTCAGTCTCTTGTATCTGCTTGCTCTTCATGAGTATCATTTTGTGTCTTATAGTCCAGACTAATCTTTGTCTGAAGAGATTGCTTTGGGAATGGTTTTAATTCTGAGTTAACAGAAAGTACAAGGGCAATTATATATATATAATTTTGCCATCATAGTAGGTTGTCTACACATGCAAAGGAAAGACTAGAAAGTAAACCAACTAATCCTAGTTATTCCAGTCTGCCATCAGTAAGCAGAAATTTGAAAATTTCAAATGATTAGAGACTCTTTCTCTTTGTTTTGTTCATATATATATACATACCTTTTATTGTGATTGAGTGAAATTTTACAACACAATTCAAATTTGCATGCCCACCTATCTGCAAGTCCCTCTGCTCTCATGTCCCAGAGGCAACACACTCCCCTTTTCTGTTGCATGTGTATCATATCCTCTTAACAAGATTCCATCCTCTCCACCCTCTCCACTTCTCTCTAGTAAGAAGCCAGTAAGATGACATCCTATAGATACATAGAGCCATAAAATATACACATGATAGGCTCATTCTGTGTCCTCTAGTCCAATCCATTTCTATCTGAATAATTGAATTCACTAATGATCTATGATCTATGACCAGGGTCAGCATCAGGTCTAGGGGCCATGATCCCAGGGGAACTGCCAGGACTTTGGACCATCGGTTGTGATCTTTTAGTAAAGTTCTTATGGTACATCCCCTTTTCTCTCATGTTGCCACTGGGACTCAACATTGTGAGCCCCATCACGGTTGTCATTGGTGGTCTCTGGGCATCATCTGGTTCTTCCGGTCACATGTTGATATAGTCACTTATTTATGTATGTCTTTCTGTCTTCTGGTTTCTTTTTCCCTCATGTCATTGTTGTCCTTGGTTATCATCTGTTCCAGCTGAATTGGGACCATTTGATGTACCTCAGATGGCAGTTTGCTAGCTTTTGAGACTCCAGATCTCACTCACCAATATGGGTTGCAGAAGACTCTCTTAGCCATATGCTAGTTATGCCAATTGGCCTCAATACTCCCTAAGAGCCTTGTCCCTGGATCCCTACCCCTTCTACTCTATCCTTGCAACATTGGGTTAAGATTGGAAGAGTTTTCAGTTTATGTTGAAGTCCAATTAAATGCATCTTCTTTCCAGTGTGTACTGTCAGTGCTTTCACCCAACCAAATTTCTATCAACTGTCTAATTTGTAACCATCCTTCTCCTTCCCTCTTCCCTCCCTCCCCTCTCTTGCAGCTGTCAAAGAGTCTTTTCTCCTGTACACGAGTCTGTTTTTAAGTCCTTATAGTGGTGGTTTCATACAATATTTGTCCTTGTGTCACTTACTAATTTAACTCAACATAATGTCTTCCAACTGACACCAGGTTATGACATGCTTTTTAAAATCACAATTGTTCTTTGTCATTGTATAGTGTTCCACTGAGTATATATACTATAGTTTCTTTATTCATTTATCTGTTACTGGGCATCTGGTTTGATTCTGTCTTTTTGCTTCTGTGGACTGTGCTTCAATAAACATTTGTATGCATAGATCTTTTCATGTGACTACCCTTGCTTCTGAAGGATATATCCAAGCAATCGTATTACTGGGTCAAATGGTATACCTATTGCCAGCTTTTTAAGAAAGTGTCAGATTGCTTTTCAAAGATGTTGTACCATTTTGCAATCCCATCAGCAATGTAGGAGAGTTCCAATCTCTCCACAGCCTCTGAGCTTTTGTTGTTTTGTAATTTTGGATCATGGCCAAACTTGTTGGGGTGAGATGGTATTTCATCATCTTTTTGATTTGGATTTTTTTAATAGCTATTGATTGTATTTTCTTATGTGTCTTTTGGCTGCCTGGATATCCTCTTTGGAGAAGTATCTGTCCATCGCCTTTGCCTAATGCTTAGTTGGGATATTTATCCTTTTCTTGTTGATATTTTGTAGTACCTTGTAGATTACAGAGATCAGACATCAGTGTGATATATAGTTCCCAAATACTTTTTTCTGATTCTGTAGGTTGTCTTTTAATCCTTTTGATAAAGTCTTTGCTTGAGCAAAAGTATCCATTTCTTAGTAGTTCTCATCGATCTATTTTCTCTTTTGTTGATTGTGCTTTGTTTGCTCCTATTTGTATATTAATAGCCTTGTTCATACATATATAATTAATAGATAAATGCAAAGTGTATTTTTATTTTAAAATTATAATTTGTAAATTGCTATTAAGTATCATAAATGCTATAAAAGAATAACAATGGTTTCTGAGTAAACCATGTTTAAGATTCTATGCAGTCATTTCTCAATATCTTTCTTTATAAATAAAAACAATTTACAAAGAGATCATATCTTGGGAACTTTCTCCCATTTTCCTATAAAATGATAATTTCCAGAATTTTATGGTCCTTAGTGGATCCATAGTAACAATTTTTAATGCAAATTATAAATGCTTTCTTCATTTGATTTTTTATGTGTGAATTTCCTTCAGGCTAAAAACAATTTTAGAGAGAAAAGAACGATTTTCAATGGGGTGGCATTTTCTTTCACACTTATAACAAAGATGGATGAAGAAAATGCAAAGGAAAGTCCATAGGCAAAAGTTAGTTCATATTTCAGTAAATAATAAATGCTATATATGTATATACATAAATATGTGTGTACATATATATATAATACATTTTAGAGTTAATCAGAAAGTCAAGTATTTATTTTTTCTTTTAAGGTGAAAAGCAAGTAAACCATGGATTAAATTTTTCTCTAATAATTCACTTCCCCCCCAGCAGGGTGTAATTTTTCACCAAAAGATGAACTAAAAAGATGGTCTGTGAAAGAGTACATTCATTAATCCTTTGAGTCTGTGACTCATCCTGTGTGAAATGACTGATGGTATTTCTACAGGGGCAGTGAAGCTGAGGCAGCTGCTCTGTAATTGCATCATTTCCGCTTCCATTCCATGACTCATCTGAACATTGAATAAACCCTCGAAGCTTGACTTTGACTTATCTGGCCTAAAACTGAAGAACAGAGAGCTTTGGGGGACTTGACAGAGAGAAGCAAATAAATCTATGACATGTAAATGCAAATTTGACCATGTTGTGTCCAAACTGAGTTTGGTGACTTTTATTATTATTTTTTTTATTGATCACTGGAGGAAAAGATTATAATTATTCTGTACTAATTTTAATAACCATGAAATGCAAAATACAGATATTTTGGCTTGGGTTCTCTTGGGAGAAAAACCAGTGAAATGTATACATAAATACATAGAAAAATATTTCAAGGTAGTGGTTCACACAGTTGTGTAGGCTGGTAAGTTCCAAATCCTTGGGTCAGGTGTAAGGCAGAAACTTCTCTTGACTCAGACAGCTGCAGGAGCTGCTGAACCTGAAATCTGCAGGTTGGGTGGTAGGCTGAAGGCTTCTCTGAGAATCACTTGTCAGACCATGAGACAATTTCAGGCTTAGAGAGAGAGAAAGAGAGAGAACTTTGCCAAAACATTCACATAGATTGGATGCAGTCCACACCCCCATGGCATTCACCTTCCAACTGACTGGCTGCTTATATCAGATCACTAATGAGAGGATGTTTGCATAATATATGCCAGGCACTGAGAAACATGTCCTAGCTAAGCTGACACATGATATTAACAATCACAAAATAATACAGAAAATGCTGTTTTATTTCTCAATTCATCTTTTTGTTACACATGTTGAGTTGATACTGGAGTTTGTGTTAGGAGACAAGGAAGTACTGATTACAGAAAAATATGGTTGGGAAAATGCTTAAATTAGAACAGCAAATGCTTGCTATGATTAAGAAAGAAAAAAGAGAATAAAGGCTAAACACAGTAACAAAAAGTTTAGGATTTTCAAACAAGTGATTAGTACCACATATATAGCCAAAGTCAAGTGCCATCGAGTTGGAGCCTACAGTATATAGTATATATACTACTATATACATATATATGTATATATGTATGTATATATGTATATATATGTATATACATACATATGTATATATGTATATACATACATATGTATATATGTATATACATACATATGTATATACGTATATACATACAGATGTATATACTATATACATATATACATATAGTAGTATATATACTATATATATACTATACTACAGTACTATATATATTCGACAGCACTTGGCATAGTATATATAGCATATACTATATACTATGTATGTACAGTATATATATACTATGTATATAGTATATATAGTGCTAATCACTTGTTTGAAAATCCTTTTTGTTACTACTGTGTTTGAGCCTGTATACTCTTTTTCTTAATCACAGCAAGCATTTGCTGTTCTAATTTGAGCAGATATATATAACATATATACTATACTACATATATGTACTGATGGCACTTGGCATATATATGTACTATACATACACTAATAGACACTTCAAGGCTAACCATTAGAGACAGTCCTAAAATAAAAATAGAATATAAGAAAGGTGAGAGGTAATTAGGGTACCTGATGCTCAGTATTTAGAGTAATGTTGCTGTGTAGGATGGTTGTAATGAAACTGAAGCCGATCTGATATCTGTCACTCTGCTTTGTAAGAAAGCCAGGTAAAATCTTTATATGGGATATGATAATTTTAGAGAAGTCCCCTTGACACCTGCAAGCTGAAGGGGAGAAGTAGAAGAGTTGTGCAAAGAGTAGAGTACAGAAATAAATTCCTCAGTGGTTTGGAGTTTGTCCACAAATGAAGTAGTTTATATTTAAGTTTTGACCTCACCTACTACTTTTTATATATGGTGTTATGAATCATAATTATGCTGCATGACAATAAATGTGTAACTCTTGATTAGGAGGTTGTTAATAATGAGAACTCTCATTCTAATTCTTCCATGATTTCATTTCAGAGTATTAGAGGAATCCAAAGATTAAAATGAATTACAGTCAATCTAGTCATTTCAACTCTATCACCAAGTGATGGAGTAGAGTCATGTGATATCCAATCCTAGCCAAATCACCAGAAAATATTTATCAAAAATGGTCATTTGTATATAGATAAGGAATTACTCTGATTCAAAAATCAATTAATTCATGACAATTACCCAGTAAGATAAATAATCAGAATCATTAAGTCAGGGTGTGAGTAGATTGAATTTGATCAACGAGGAGTCATTAAGGTGTAAAAATAGTTATACCACACTGCAGACAAGAATATAAAATTCCCTATTTTTAATCCATTGATATATTTATAAGAAAATACAAAATGATTGACAAACCAGTGTTTCCAGTAATATTAATCAGTGATCCATCAAAGTATTAGAAAATTTCTGTGAACAAAGTTTTGCATAAATCCTGAGGCAACAGAGTGGAGCCCAGAGTGGGAAAAGTTGGGATATTTGCATCCAGCTGTTTCCTATTATAATAGTATGACTAGCTCAGGGTTACAAAATTCTTACTAGGTGCCAGACATTGTGTTAAGTGTATTATATTATTTAATCCATGATACTTTTAGTATAATGAATTGCAACTGTTATATATACTCTACTGATGAGAGAGAATAATACTGAGTAAGGTCACACAGCTAGTAAATGATAAAACCAGAAAATAGGCATCTTGCTGTGGAATCTAGCAACCCAAATCACAGACATAGCAACTTTGTCCACCAAAGATCTGTAATGCTAATTCTACAATATAAAGCATATTTTCCCCATTATCCAAATCAACCACTTTACTTCGTCAATGAAAGATGATCTCATTCATCAAAGGAAACTATTTCATAAAAAGTGTTTACCTATATTCAGTAGTGAATTTGGGGTAGTACTGACAGTGAAGAATGGGAAATCTATAGGTGGACATAGATTATCTCTAAAGGAAAGGAAAAAAAAGAGACAGAGAAAAATTACCTCTTAGATATCAGGTGCTGAATTTATTTATCTTAGCAGGAAGAGAATCACAAACTGTTGTAGTTGACATCTTTTTTTTCTTTTTTCTTAGCCAACCAGCATATTTAATCTCTGTTTATTTACAGAAGTAATATCCCTTTTTATTAACATAGAAGCCATAATCTTCCTTTCTTACTGCTTTGCTGTAAAATAGCAGATAATTTATTTCATTTAATGCACCTGGTCAAGAGTTCTCTTCAGAATACAAATGCAAATAGACAAGACAATATCTTTATGGTAAAAGTTCTAAAAATAGATGAGGCATTTAGAGATTGTAGTGGTGAATGTCTGCAGAGATGCATTGTGTATACACCAAAAACAGAGAGCTGACCAATATGTCTGTGTGCAATAGCAGAAGCAGTGGACTATCTGTTGGCCTTGTCTGAAAGATAAATTTAGTTTTGATGTTGTACCTGCCTGCAGAACTTCTAATTAAGCCTGATTCTCTGACCAATTTAGGAATTCCATTAGAAATTCTAGTGTGTGTGTGTACATATATATATACACACACACATATGTACATACTTAAATATACGTATGTGTATATATACATGTATATATACATGTGGAATCTGTGGTGGCATAGGGGTTAAGTGATACAGCTGTTAATCAAAAGGTCAACAGTCTGAATCTATCGGGCACTTCTTGGAAACTCTAAGGGCAGTTCTACTTTGTGCTTTGTTCTGTTGGGTAGTATTTAGTCAGAATTAACTGGAAGGCAATAGTAGTTACGTGCTGTGGTTCCTAACAAAAAGGTTGGCAGTTCAAATCCTACAGGCACTTCTTGGAAACATTATAGAATAGTTTGAGTCTATCCTATGGGGTCATTATGAGCCAGAATCAACTGTATAGCAATGGATTATTTATATACATATAATAAAATTATATACATATGTGTGTATGTGTATATGTATATGTGTATATATATGTCTCTCATGAAAAAATGTGATAGGATCCTAACTGAAAGGTTAGTAATTCAAATTCATGCAGTAGTGTCCTGGAAAAGAGATACAACAACAGATTTACAAAAGGTCACAGCCACTGACAAACCTATATAGCACGGTCATACTCTGACACGCATCGGATGTCACAATTTGGAAGCTACTTAATGGCAACAGAATATCTCTCTATTATCTACAGTGATATATAGAGATAAAGAGATAGAGAAACAGATATATACACAGACAAATATGGATATTTATGTATTTGTGGTAGCTAACAACATAACAAGTGCATATTCGTTATATACACGTAAAATAGTCACATGTATTTGTTATTGATGCTGCCTGCCGTTGAGTCTGCCGCCAACTCATGGAGACTCCATGCCCGATGGGATGTGAGCATTGTGATCTGTAGGGTTTTTAGTAGCTGATTTTTCAGAAGTAGCCACTAGATCTTTTATTCCACTCTGTCTTTATCTTGAAACACTACTGAAATTTCTTCAACATTGCAGTGACACATGTCCGCTAACAGATGAGTAGTGGAGGTACATTGGTGGAAAATCCAACTTCAGTTTTCCATGTGGATAATGAGAATTATACCTCTGTCCCATCTTTGCCCATATACATATATGTGTGTGTGTGTATATATATATATGTATATACACACGTACATACATACATATGTAAAATCTCTCTGTTTAAGTTTCTTGTAATGAAATTTGTTGCTCAGAAAAAATTATTTCAACTGGCTCAGCAAAAATAAATCTCATAGTGTATAACAAAAGTTCAGTAAGTTATTTACAAAGTCATTACTGAATACGTATATTTCAGATATAATAATGTGTTGATATGGATCCGACTCGACGGCACTTGGCTGACATGAGATACAAAGATAAGAAATAATGACAATTTTAAGGAATGTACTTTATAGAAAGAAGTACATGTAAGAAAGTTTTTTTTGTAGAATGTGAATGCGCATGTAAGGTAGGAAAAAATAAACAATTTCTTTGCGAATATATGAGAACTGATGGTGCAGTGGTTAAGAACTGCAGTTATGGTTGCTAACCAAAAAGCTGGCAGTTGTAGATGAGTCAGCTAATCAGTCCTGGGAGAGGAGTTTCAGAATCACAAAAATGTAGTGACAGAAATCATAGGAGAAGTGATAGGAAGGTGAGTGATGGTATACTTTAATCACGAGAAGAAATAGGAAAAATCATTTCAGTCAGATAAGAAAAAGATGCATGTGCAAATCTCTAAGATGAAAGAAATTGGCATTTTCAGGAAACTGATGATAAATCCAGAACAGCACTTACCTAGATGATGAGAGAGACTATGAAGAAATGAGGATGGAAAGTTACATACTGACCAGATAATAAACATACTTCTACACTGCTGGAGTATTTGGCAAAGGAAAGAGCTTTATTAAACTAGGGAGCAGGATAAGCAAATATCCCATGATTCAAAACACACACAAAACAAATTAGAGCTAGGATACTGACAAAATCTTGGCTACAAGCAGTGCACTTCAAATATAATTTCAAATTAAAATACAGGAGATTTGTTTGTCTCAGCAGACCAGAGCAATTTAGAATCGGCTCATTTAAAGACACTCAGTGACAAATCCCCATCCTAAATAAAACTCTCAGAATAAAAAGTGAAGCGATCAGGGAAAATGACATCATAAATCTAAAAAAATAAAACTAAAGTAAAATACTTCATAAAAGATGGTTAACTTCCAATGCAAAATTTTGGTTTTAATTAAGGATAAAGAATATTACCTTTTGAAAAGTATCTATTTTGTAGTATCAACAGAATTCAGCAAGAAATGTACCTCTCCCCAACAAGAATTATAAAGTGTGTATGTACTTGCGTGTGTACACATCCTTCACATATACATATTTGTATATATATATATGCCATCCAGTCTATTCTGACTCATGACTCTCATAAGCAACCCTTTAGGACAGAGCTACACACACACACACACACACACACACATTAATAAACATGAGTAGAAATATTTGACAGCTAGAGCAGGAAAATGGCGTTTCAGTTATCTGAGACTGGAGTGTTTGGGAGTATTAGATTCTCACATCCACAAATATGTTCAGAGGCCTAGTGAGAATTTCAGACCTACATGTATACAAGTTAGATATCACAGTTGTCAAAGTCTGCTTGCTTAAAAAAATAAAATAAAATAAAAGGTGATACTTACTCTTTATTCCAAATTGTAATAATGATAATGTTTAGGGAAACTACCCTCTTATAAACCATATACCAATAGTATGAGTTGACTGAATACATACTACATTTGGGAAACAACTTGTCATTATTTATTAAATCATATTTTAATCATTATGTTTGAACAAGCTATTCCATTTTTTTGCGAGCATCAACAAAAAGTTATCTGTAAGCACTTTAAAATTAAAAATTAGAAGTAATTTGAAGTCCAACAACATGGAATGCTTTAAGTACTATGTGAGAAGTCTTGGCCAAGGACAACTTTGCAGTTTTCAAATCACAGGTAGTGGGAGAATATATTGTACACTTCTTACACAATTTTGCTAATTACTATTCTTATCTGACAACACAAGGAGTATGAGGATTATATAATATATTCTCATAGTCTTACATCATATTATTTAAGCTATGTAAAGGTCACAAAGAACTTTAATTCTGATTCCTAGACATTTTATAATGTGTAATTTTAAATTTTGTACAATATTTTACATTTTAAAAACTAAAAAATGAAATCATTTGCTAACAAGTTGATTCCAACTCATAGCAACCCAATAGGACACAGCAGAACTGCCCCATACTGTTTCCAAAGAGCAAGCTGGTAGATCTGAACTGCTGAACTTTTGGCTAGCAGCTGAACTCGTAACCATCAATGCTCTGTTTAACACTTTTAGAACCCAGAAAAGACTGATGGAAAATATTATGCAAATATTTATTTAAACATATTTGTTTAAATTCAAGAGCTTTTCACCTTCAAGTTTTATTAGACAATATTTGTTCATCTGTCCTCTCATTTTAAAATTAAATTAGCTGATTATAATAAAATGTAAAAAGATTCTATCACCAACTCTTTCACAGTGAAATGCAATATATTTCCCACTGTCACACCTTACAGAAATATCTGATTTATTTAGAAATATCTTAGAAAAGAGTCTCTACACTTATTTCATATTCATAGCTTCCAGAGTGATGATTTCTTCCTTTCCAGTAAGCTCCCACCATGGAATAAATAGTTGTTTATCTGATAATGTTTAAATAACATTACTTTTGAAACATCTCCCTTGCAAATCCAATATTCGAAGCCAACAGTTTACCATCAATAATCCATAGTGAGACATTAACCATTATCGTTAGTGTTAAAATTATCCCAAGTGACAGAAGTCATATTTCATGTTATGCTCACTAATGTGTTCATCTACCACTTGTCTATCAGTTTGTCTTACTGTGGTTTCTTGTGTATTCCTGTGATTTTAAAAGCTATGACAAAGATATTTTAAATGCAGCAGGGTTACCTAAGGGATGAACAGAATTTGCAGACTAAGACTAGGAAAAAAATGCTTAGTAATATACTTATAAAAAGTAGCCAATTAAAACCCTGTAGATCACAACAAATAGTGCTGGGAGGTGAGCCCCTGCATTGGAACATTCAAAGTACATAGTGACCACAAAAGTGGACTCTGAAATCAAACAAAATTGTAAAGAAAGCACTGGGCTGGCATCATCCCTTATTAGCAATTAATGCAAAAGGATTTATCCATGCTTTATTTTTTATACAATAATACATTTTGATGTGTTATGTATTTCTTGATTACAAAATATCAGGCTTCCAATTAAAAACGAAAGTCAGAAAAGCCTTTTCTTCTCTAATCTTCCCTCTGATCAAAATGAAAAGCAGCAAAAAATAGAGAAGAAAGTTCATTCTAGGGATCACATCCATAGAAGACAGACTATAAAGAAGAGCTAAAAAAACCAGCAAAATGCGGTCAAAATTGAGGATTGAGAATTAAATTCCTCTCTTTACAAATCCCAAGCTGTGCATCAATTTCTGCCAAGATCTGATGAACAAACTGACGAGGAGCTCCTTACTTAGCATGAGACACTTAGGGAACTGCACAGACTGTAGAGATAACCAGCATCTGGGGGCAAAGGGAGTAGCTGGACTAGGTAAAAACTACATAAAACGGTCTGCAGATGGATTATTTTACAAGAAGCAGGTTACTGTTTTGCAGAGTAGTGGAGAGACTGGAAACAATCATATTGTCAGCTAATAATAACAATCATACGTAGAGAAACATGCTAATAAACTGTCAGTGTTAAAGAGAAGGGAAACTCTGGTAGGGTAGTTGCTAAGTGCTATGTCTGCTAACCGAAAGATCAACAGTTCAAAACTGCCAAGCACCCCTTGGAAACTCTGTGGACCAGTTCTACGCTGTCTATAGGGTCGCTATGATTCGGCATCGACTCAACGGCACTGAGTTTGGTTTGATTTTTTTGGTTAAAAAGAAGCATACCTGTGGAAAATAGTGCCCATAGAAAACACTGAGACTGTGCCCCTAAAAAGCTCTAGCGTGGGTAAGGAGTGGCTAGGAGCAATGTCTAAGTTGCTCCTTTCCACCATTTCAAGATGAATAGTTATTGACAGAGATCCACATTCAGTGGAAATGCCTCCACCTATTTTGTCACACTGCCTCAGTCAGGCGCCTTTCATTTCTTGGGCCTCAGAAAGTCATTCTGCATATCATTCGGACTTGGTGCCAGTTGGCAATTATCCTCCTCTGCTCCCTCTTGCTTTTGTCTACAGGGCTTGAGGAAGGACTTTGGGCTGAACCTGGTTATAAGAAACTGCTCAGTGTTGCCCCCTTTTCAAGTGGCACCCAGGGCATGTGCAATGCCTATGATACCCTTGGATAGGCCTCTGAAAAATGCAAGTGGCCTCACTCGAGGCTCTCTTCATATCCTTCTCATTGAAGGAGGAACCTCTGAAGGCTGTGATTGTAGGGGAGGATGATGACAGGCTAAAGATCTTCTATATGACATATGATTCTATTTTCGATTGCCTGTATTCACAGATTACACTCTACCCATCTCCGTCACAAACTCACTTCATTATCTTCTATTGTTCAGTAAATTGTTGGTTCATATAAAATGTTAAATTTTGATTTTTCATAAAACTATGGCCTTGGGCCTGTGAATACATATAGCAAATGCAGGTGAACAACTTAATTTAAAACAGACTAAAACCAGTAACAGTAAAACTCACAAAAAAAGAAAATGTTGTACAAATTCTTTTCTACGAGAACTAGCAAATGTTTATAATTTATGAGTATAGATAAAAAAATTCAACTATTATGTATTTGCAAGCTATAGGCATTTAATAATTTTCTATGCATTTAAACAGGAAAGGAAACAGATTTATCAGCAGTAAAGAATAAAGGAGAATTAAAAGTAAATAATTACAGAAATGGAAAGGATATTGGATAAAGCAAATGGAAAACAGAACTTCTTAAAAACAATATCAGAAACAAAAAAATAGGCATCATTAAAATGACACAAAGAAATTAAAACAGAAACATATGATAAAGGAATTAGAGTAAAAATTAGTAATATCAAACATAGACACTTGATGCTCAACATAAATACATTTATTTTTTTCTAAAAAGAAATGAAGGGAAAAACACACACAGAAAATAGAAAAGAATTTTCTAAGAAAAATCTAACAAATATGAATGGTCATTCTTGGAATATTACTAATAAGACATATGCAAAAAAAAAAGACAAAAGGAAAACTCCAGTAAAAATTAACTTCTAGCACAAAATAAAAACAAAATAGGTTTTTATCTATTTCTATGGAGTAGTATTTCATTTTAAATTATAATCTAGGCATTAGGTTATCGTATAAGATTGTTTAGCAAATCTAGTAGCGAGAAAACGATCCTATAAAATTACTAGCCTTTATTAAAGTGCTCTTGATAGGATAAAGACTGAAAATGGAAAATTAAATAAGCAAAAGTTTATGTTGTGAATCAGAACAGTCAGAATTTTTCCAAAACAAGTAACAAAAGGACAATTTATTGCACCTACATTTTTAATTGTCCATAATCATTAAGTATTAATACATCTTAATAAGAAAACAGTAAGAATTTTGTAAGCAAAATAACTCAAACATAAATGCAGACATCTTTTTCTTGATTACGAAGATTTATGTGTGTAAACACAGATTAGATTTTTCTCCCTTTTGGTACCAATCCTTAACCTTTTTAAGCTGTCATATTTGCCCAAATCAATTTAAAAAATGATTAGTTTCCAATGAAAATGAAAATAGATACTCTTAATCTTGACCATTTTTGTATAAAGGTTGTAGGAAAAATTAAATCTTTGAGAATGGCCCAGAACATTCTGAAAAATAAAGCAATGATGCCAGCCAAGCCAAGTGCCATCGAGTTGGAGATAGAAACATCAATTATTGATATGCATTAATTGTTGCTATAACAAAAACACTTTATGATTGGTGTATTATTTTAGAGCAACTGATTATTGCCAGCCAAGTGCCATTGATCTGACTCATGAGAATAAAATATATACAAATCACAGTAAAAATATCATCAGTGTTAAGCATGCAATTAATAAAAGTATTTTTAATAAGATTAAATTACATACATTAAATTTCCTTTTTAATACACATTTCTGTATTTTAACAAAGAGATAATGTTGTGTAATAACCATTACAATCAAGATATAGGATAGTTTTCTATCCTAAAACACTTGCTCACATCCCTTTTTAGTTAACCTCTTTTGCATGCCATTACTCCTCACCACTTATTCATTTTTCATCCTGATGTTTTTAACTTCTTCAGAATATCATAAAAATTGACTCATGCAGTATGTACTATTTTTGAATCTGGAGAGATTGCTTGGGATTTTCTATGTAAATATTCATGTCACCTGTGAAGGGAAACAGTTTTATTTCTTCCTTTTTAGTCTGTATCTCTCTCTCTCTCTCTCTTTTTTTTTTTACTGCTTTACTGTACTAACTAGGACCTCCAGGTACATTACTGAATATGACTGGGGATAATGTACAGATGTGACTTGTTTCAAATCTAAGGGAGAAAATAATTCAGTTTTTATCATTACATGTAATGTTGGTTGCAGGTTTGGGGTAAATACCCTTTTTCAGTTTGAGAGCATTCCATTCTGTTTCTAGTTTTCCGAGAGTTTTATCTTGGTGATTTTTTTTTCTTTTTTTTAATGACCAGCCTATTTGGGCATATCAAAACAAACAGAACAAGAATCAAAGACATGGTTAGCAAACATAAGTATAATAGCTTCTTGATGGCTTGGAGACAACAATCAAAATCACTTAAAGAGGTAAATGATGAAGGCTTCAGCAAGCCACCAAACAAAGAACCAAAAAATGTTCCGAAGGATGAAAGATATAATAGTTACTTGAGGTAGATTTCAAAAAATTAATACATTGAGCTCTTCAAGAAATCAGGAAACAGATTAGGTAAAATACAAATCAAGCCAAAGAACACACAGAGAAAGCCACAGAGGAATTTAGGAAGGTTATATAGGGGTAAGATTACAACCTTAACAGCCTGCAAGAATCCATCAAGACACAGCAAATTGAAATCCAAAGATTAGCAATAAGATTTCAGAATCAGACAACTCAACAGAAAGTCATTGAAGAAGAATTGAGGCTACAGAATTTAGAATCAGTGAAATTAAAGATAGCAGTTGACACAAATTTATCTGAGAAGAAATTAGAAAAAATATTGTTTTTACAGAAGTGAATAAACTAAGAATTATGTCAAGAAGAATTACCTATGAGTGACTGGAGGACCAGAAGAAACAGCCTTCAAAAACAAGGCTATCATACAAGCAGACACATGTACATGAATGTTTACTGCAGCACAGCCCACAATAGCTAAAGATGGAATCAACCCAAATGCCTATCAACAGATGAACGGATAAACAAACTATGGTACAATGAACACTATGCTATGATTAAAAAAACAAAAAAAAAAATGTAAATTTTAGAAAATATCTCATAATGTAGTTTCAATCGGAAGATACACTGAGTGAGAACAGTCAGTGTGGAAAGGACAAATATTGTATGAGACCACTATTATAAGGACTTAAAAATAGAATTATCTACAGAAGAAAATAGTGTTGATGGTCACAAGGTTAGGAGGTGAGGGCTTATCATAGGTAAGATAGTTGATAGATGTTAGAAATTTATTAATTAACTATAATAAATAGATAAATAAAAAGAAAGATAGAAAACATGCAGAGAATTGTTGAAAATTTGTTGGCAGAAAATGCTCTGATATTATAAAAGATGAGAAGATGTCTATCCAAAAAACTCAGCAAAACTCACGCAGGTTCAATCCCAAAAGAAGATAGCAAAGATATAGTATAATCAGTGCTGCCAAAACTAAATCTAAAGAGAACACTTTAAAAGTCACTTGGAATAAAGGGAAAGTCACTACAAAGGAGAGATAATAAGATAAAAGATTGACTACTCAGCGGAAACTATTCAAGCAAGAAAGCAATGGAATAATATACATAAAGCCTTGAAGGAAAAAAAATCAAAGTTGCTAGTCACAACCCGGCAAGACTGTTTCTCAAATATGATGGTGAGATTAAGGGATTTCCACATAAACAGAAGTTAAGTGAATTTGTAAAAACCAAACCAAAGCTACAAGAAATACCAAAAAGAATATGCCAGTTAGAGAATCAATAGCATCAGATAAAACCTAAGACTAGAACACAGAACAGAACAACCAGATATCAACTCAGTCAGGGAAATCACAAAAATGAGTCAAAGGTAAAACATTGAACACAGGGAAACAGAGACATTAATACGTAAGATATGATAACATTAAAACAAAAAAAGTACTAAATAATAATGTCAATAAAACCCATTTACAGTGCAGCTATGTGTGAGCTCCAATCTTAATTTTTATTGTTTTAGATATAATATATTCTCTAATAATATGTGCTGCATTGAATTAATGTACATATCAATAATGAAGTGTGCCCAATCAAAAAGAAAAATAGTCTAATTCTCATTACAAAAGACATGAAGATGAAAACATTAAAAATAAAATGTAAATCATTTATGGTCTAGCACCTAGAATAAACAACCATTAATATTTTAATATATTTACCACCAGTCTTAACTCAGTGTCCTTACTTTTTAATTTTCAAAACTAAAAACTTAAATATATATACAGTTTTTTGTGATTAAGTTAAAGTATACAATCAAAATCAATTTTTTTATTGTGATTGAGTGAAAGTGTACAATCCAGTTTAAATTTGCATACCCACCTACCTACAGCTCTTTCTGCTCTACTTGCCCAGTGACAGCACATTCCTCCTTTCCATTCTATACATGTTATATCCTCTTAACAATCTCCTGCCCCCCCTCCCCACCCTCTCCACTCCCCTCTAGTAAGAGGCCATTAGGTGATATCCTGCAGATGCATAGACCCATAATGTGTGCACACGAATGTTTGCTCTGCGTCCCCAAGTCCAATCCATTCCTGTTGAAAGAGTTGATCTCAGTAATGATTTATGATCATGGGAAACATCAGGTCTAGGGGCCATGCTCCCAGGGCGATCCCCAGGCCTTTGGACCATCAGTTGTGGTCTTTTAGTGGAGTTCTCATTGTGCACCCCTTTTCTTGTATTACCACTGGGTCTCAACACTGTGAGCCGCATCACAGCTGTCATTGGTGGTGGCCAGACACCATCTAGTTCTTCTGGTCACATGTTGATGTAGTTACCCATTCCCGAAGGGATTTCTGTCTTCAGAGTTCCCTTTCTCCCATGTTGTTGTCCTTGTTGATTATCTATTCCAGCTGAGTTCGGACCATTTGGTGAACATCAGATGGCAGCTTGCTAGCATTTAAGACACTAGACGTCACTCACCAATATGAGGTGCAGAAGACTCTCTTAGCAATATCCTAGTTATGCCAGTTGGCTTCGATGTCCCCTGAGAGCATGATCCCTGGATCCCTCCCCCTGGTACTCTGTCCTTGCAATACAGGGTTAAGATTGCAAGTTTTCAGGTTATGTTGAAGTCCAGTTAAATTGATTTTCTTTCTATGTGTGCTATTACTGATTTCACCCAATCAAATTTTATCAACTAATCTATACTCAACTCTCTCCCTTATTCCTTCCCCTCCCTTGCAGCCATCAAAGAGTCTTTTCTTCTGTACGAGTCTGTCTTTAAGTTTTTATAGTAGGGGTTTCATACAATAGTTGTCCTTGTGCTGCTCGTTGATTACACTCAACATAATGTCTTCTGATTGAAACCAGGTTATGAGATGCTTCCTAAAATCATCATTGTTCTTTACCATTGCATAGTGTTCCATTGAGTATATATACCATAATTTATCCGTTTATCTGTTGTTGGGCATCTGGATTGATTCTACCTTTTTGCCATTGTGGACCGTGCTGCAATAAACATTCGTGTGCATGTATCAGTTTGTGTGACTGCCCTTGATTCTGTAGGATATATTTCAAGTAGTGAGATTACTGGGTCAAACGGTATCTATTTCCAGCTTTTGAAGGAAGCCCCAGATTGCTTTCCAAAGAGATTGTACCATTTTGCAATCCCACCAGTAGTGTAAGAGAGTTCCAGTTTTTCCACAGCCTCTCCAGCAATTGTTGTTTGGTGTTTTTTTTTTTGGATTATGGCCAACCTTGTTGGGGTAAGATAGTACCTCATCATCTTTTTGATTTGGAATTTTTTAATAGCTAATGATTGTGAGCATTTCCTTATGTGTCTGTTGATTGCCTGGATATCCTCTTTAGAAAAGTGTCTGTCCATTTCCTTTGTCCAGTGCTTACTTGAGTTATTTATATTTTCTTATTGATATTTTGTAGTCCAAATCAATTTTACGAACGTGCCTGCCTATCAGCAAGTCCTTTGCTCTCCTTGCCTGGTAAGAGCACATTCCTCCTTTTCACTTTATACTTGCTGTATCCTCTTAAAAAGCTCCTACCCCCTCTTCTCGAACCCCTTCTCTCCCGTTAGAAAGAGACCAGTGGGGCAGCCTCCTATGAATGCATAGAACCGTGAAGTACACTCATTATATGGTTGCATTGTGTCCCTGAGTACGATCTATTTTTGTCCAAAGAGTTGACCTCAGTAGTGTTTTCTAGACAGGGCAGCAGCAGGTCTAGTAGCCATGCTCCAAGGGCATCCCTGAGGTCGTCCGACCATCAGCTGTGGTCTTTTAGAAAAGTTCTTGAGCTTCACCCCTCTTTTCTTATGTTGCAAAATGGATTCAACACTGTGTGTGCCATCGTGGCTGTCTTTGGTGGTGGCCAGTCACCATCTGGTTCTCCTAGGCTTTTTCCCTTGTGTCTTTAGTGTTCTCAGTGATAATCTGTTCTGGCTGACTTAGAAACATTTGGTGTATTTCAGATGGCAGCTTGCTAGTTTTAAGACCACAGATGCCACTCACCAATATGTGGTGCAGATGAATCTCTTAGCAATGGGCTAATTATGCCAACTGACCTTGAAGTCCCCTGAGAGCATGGTCCCCAGGCCCCTAGCCCTGCTACTCTATCCTTGAAATATTACACTGAGATTAGAAGAGCTTTAAGTTTATGGTGAAGTCCAGTTAAGTTGGTCTACTTTCTACTGTGTGTTGTCACTACTTTCACCTAATCAAGTTTCTATCAGCTGTCTAATCTATGACCAACCTTTGCTCTCCCTCCTTGCCCTTGTAGCTTTCAGAGTCTTTTCTTCTGTACAGAAGTCTATTTTTAAGTCTTTATAGCAGTGGTCTCATACAATATGTGTCTTTTTGCCACTTACTGATTTCACCCTTCAAGTGAAATGAGGTTATGAGATTTTTCCTAAAGTCATCCTTTTTTTTTTTTTTTAATCATTGCATAGTGTTCCATTGAGTATATGAACCATAATTTGTTTCTTCATGCATCTGTTGATGGGCAACTAGGTTGAATACATCTTTTTGCTATTGTGGATTGTGCTACAATAAACATTCGTGTGCATGTGTCTGTTCATGGGACAGCCTTTGTTTCTGTAGGATAAATTTGGAGCGGTAGGATTACTGGATCAAATGGTATGTCTATTTCCAGCTTTTTAAGGAAGTGCCAGATTGCATTTCAAAGAAGTTGCACCATTTTGAAATCCCACCAGCCCAATAGTAGAGTTCCCGTCTCTCCACAGCCTCTCCAGCATTTGATTTTGGGGGGTGTATTTTTGAGGTTATGGCCAACCTTATTGGGGTGAGATGGTATCTCATTGTAGTTTTGATTTTGAGAGCTAATGATAGTGAGCATTTCCTCATGTATATTTTGGCTGCCTAGATGTCTGCTTTGGCAAAGTGTCCATCTCCTTTGCCCATTGCTAATTGGATTATTAAGATTTCTTTTTGACATTTTTCAGTACCTTGTAGATTATAGAGATCAGAAGTCAGTTGGACATGTAGTTGTCAACATATCAAGTGATCTTTTAAGTCTTTTGATAAAGTCTTTGAATGAGCAAAAGTGTTTGATTCTCAGTGGTACCCATTTACCTATTTTCTGTCGATCGTGCTTTGTCTGTCAGATTTTGAAATCTTGTTTAAGCTGTGTATTAGAACTTCCATTGCTGACCATAGCTTTTCTTGTGTGATCTGCATCAGTTAACAAGATCAGGCGATTCTTTTGTGTGTGTTTTTTTATGTGATTGATCACATTAGTTGCTTTTCAGTTGTTGAAACAGCACTGCATCCCTCATATGAATCCAACTTGGTTGTGAAGAATTGTTTTTTTGATATGTTGTTAAATTCTGTTGGCTAGGATTTTGTTGAAAGTTTTTGCATCTAGGTTCATGAGTGATATTGGTCTGTAATTTTCTTTTTTAGTAGAATTTTTCCCTGGCTTTGGTATCAGGTTATGCTGGCTTCATAGAATGAATTTGGGATAGCCCAGCCTTATATATACCGTGAAACAGTCTCAGTAGTATTGGAGTTTTTGCTTCTCTAAAAGTTTGGTAGAATTCTTTGGTGAACCCACCTGGGCCAGTACTATTTTTTGGTTGGTAATTTTCTTAATACTTTTTCAAACTCTTTGTGATGGGTTTATTAAGTTATGCTACTTCTCCTTGTAATAATTTTGGTTGGTGATATGAATCTAGAAATTTTTCCATTTCCTCTAGGATTTCAAGTCTGTTAGAATACAGTCTTTCATAATACTCTGTTACAATACTTTTGATTTCAGTTAGATCTGTTGTGACATCTCCCATCTCATTTCTTACTTGGATCATTTGTTTCCTCTCCTGTTTTTCTTTTGTAAGTTTAGTCAAAGGTTTATCAATTTTGTGGATAATTTTAAAGAACCAGCTTTTGGTTTTGTTAATTTTTTCAACTGTTCTTCTATTTTGTAATTTATTTAGTTCTGCTCTAGTCTTTATAATCTTTTTTTTTTTTTTTCTGGTGCTTAAAGGATTCCTCTGTTCCTCTTTCTACTTGTTCAAGCTGTAGGGTTAATTCTTTGGTTTTTGTCCTTTCTTCATTCTGATTGTTTGCATTTATAGAGATAATTGACCTCTGAGTGCTGCTTTTGCTGTATCCCATAGGTTCTAGTAGGTTGTGTTTTCATTCAGTGTAATTATTGATAGGAATGTGTTTAGTGCTGTTATTTTGATGCATTTATTTCTGTGTTGTTGATGTTTTCTATGTTTTCCTTAATATTCTGTTCTGGGTCATTCTTTTTTATAGGCTGACTTCATGTTTTACAGTGTTGGTTTTGTGTTTGTCGAGACTTCTGTGTTATACTTTTTGTTTTGATATGTCACATTGTTATTTTGCTTTGCAGCTATCCACATGATCTCCCTTACTATTCTAAGTTTAAACCAGACTTCTGCATATCTTTTTGTCTCCATCTGAAAGGGTTATAACTATTGCAACATAACCCTCTTTTTAGTGTGGTGGTGTCATTGTTTTCATGTTATGATCAGTGGTTCCCTTCTATCAATAATGCAGTTTTGATTCAGTATATTACTTCCATATGTTAGTAGGATTCTGGATACTGTGTCCTGCATTGACTCCATAAGTATACACTTAATGTTTTTGCCTTTCTAAGCAAAGACATTCTTTCAGTATTTCTTGTAGCTTTTGTTTGGTTTTCACAAAGTCTCTAAGCTTTTGTTTATCTGCAAATGTCCTAATTTCATCTTCTTACTTAAGAGACAATTTTGCAAGATATATGATTCTTGGTTGGAAGTTTTTCTCCTTCAGGGTTTTAAATGTGTCATCATCGCACTGCTTTCTTGCCAACATCGTTTCTGGAGAAGTTAGATGAAAGCCTACAGGGTTTCTCTATGAATGTTAGCTTTGCTTTGAGCCTCACTGCTTTAAGAGCCTATGTTTATGTTTCATTTTATTAGGCTTGATTATAATATGTCTTGGCATCTTTTGGGTGTCAAGTTTTTGTGGCATTTGGTAAGTCTCTTTGATATCTATATTCTGTTGTTTCATAATTTCAGGGAAATTTTGTGCTAGCAACTCTACTGTAGTGATTTCTGTATTGTCATCTATCCCTCCCTTTTCAGGATCTCCAATTATTTGTAGAATATCTCTCTTAATAGAGTGCCACAGTTTTCTTAATGCTTCCTCATTTTTCTTATTTCTTTTCTCTAATTTCTCCTAATTACTGCTGGTGGCAGTTGCTCTATCCTCAAGGTTGCTAAGTCCAACTTTTCATTGAATTCTCTACTTCTGTAATTTTGTTATTGAGCTGTTGGATTTCAGATCATTGATGTTACATGAATTTAAATAGCTTACTTAATTTTTCACCTTATTCTGCTGCATTTTGTTTAATTCCTAGAAAGGCCCTGTATATAATTCTTTTGTACTCAATGTCCGATAGTTGCAGAAAGTCTTCTTTATCTGGGAAGTTTTTGGACTCTTTATTGTGGGAGTTCCAGAACCATGTTGGAAACCTTGGTGGCATAGTGGTTAAATGCTATAGCTGCTAACCAAAGGTCAGCAGTTCAAATCAACCAGGTGCTCCTTGGAAACTCTATGAGGCAGTTCTACTTTGACTTATTGAGTCTCTATGAGTTGGAATCCACTCAATGGCACTAGTATTTTTCAGATAGAACCATGTTGGACTGTTCTTTAAATGGTGAGCTATGGGCTGTTGTCTCTGTGCCACATACAAGCCATTTGATTTCTCTGGTGTTACCTCAGCAGGATCTGAGACATAGTTCTAAGGGAGAAGTTGGTTACCAGCCAACTCTTTGTACTCTAGTTACTGGCCCCAGGTAGACTCTCTGGGGTGGCAGCCTCTGCCTTCTGGTTGGCCAAGATGGTGCCCTACTTATGGAATCACTGAGGGGCTGTCAGCTGTCCCTATGATGTGGATCAGTAAAGGCTGTAGATGCTGCCTGGCCTCTGAGCAGTCAGTTCTCCAGGTGGTCTTATTTAAAAGAGTACTTTACTTCTGAGCAGGGCACTGTCTATCAGCTGCAGAAAGCAGTCAGGCCCACAGGTGTGGCAGGCCACACCTTCCACCTGACAGTGAAAGTACCTCATAGGCTGTTTCTAAATACTATGATGTGATTCAAAGTAGGGAAAGGCTAGGGCCTTCCTGCCTTCCTCTGCCAGGCCCCATCCATAAATCTGGATACAAATTGTCTCAAATGCCATTTTTCTGCTAGACAAGCACTTACCGGATGGGCTGCTGCTCCGCTTGTTTATTAGCCACAGCTAAGGCCCCTGGCTAGGTGACTCCACCTCCCAGCTGACCAAGATGGTGTCCCAGCTCAGTTACCCTTCCTGCTGTGAAACAGCAGTCTATGTTGCATCTCAGAAAAGAGATGGAGGGGCAGTGGTACCCTCAGTCAGAAGCCAGGCTCTCAATATCTGGCTATCCCATGCACTGTCTCTCTGCTGCATTATCTATTGTTTACTTAAGTGTCATAGTTCAGTATATTTGCCAGCTCATGCCTAGTCCTTGCCTCCCAGATAACAAAGAAGATGTCAGCGCCTGCGGACCTTACAGACCTTCAAATGGTAAGTCAGAAGGAGTGAGGATCAGTGGCTGCTGGCTCATCTTTGAGAGGTAGTTTAGTCCACTACTCGTGTCTAGTCAAATCTGACATCCGTATGCCAGATCCTCAGGCTTCCCAGATGTCCATGCTGCTCCTTTCCGTTACTGTTCCATGCCTTAGTTCTCAGAAGGGTTTGAGGAGACATGTGTCTAGTCTGCCGCCTTGGCCCTGCCTCTCTTAAATATATTTTAAAGTTATACCATGAGTACTATTGTATATTATTACTTATAATGTTTGTCCAAAAAAGAATTTATGTTTGAAAAACATTTGTGCAATTATTTGTAAAATGGAATTGTGTATTTTTTCTTTTGATGTGTAATTATATGTGACTCCAAATATTGAAAGTAAACATTAATTTTAACTATTAGTATAAAAATAAAAAGTCTTTCCATGAAAAAGTATGAATTTAACATCCTAACCAAAATTATGGTAGTTTTATTTTCAGTACATTAGGTATTACCCATTGATTTATGGGGCAGCTTTCAGTGTGGCCATAATATCTTAGGCAAAAAGGGTAAAAAAAAAAAAAGATCAGTTTTTGCAAGATAAACAAAAATGTTAATAGTTAATAATATGTCAGCAGTAGAGTCCTGTTTAGCCTTATTGGAGTTCGGAAGATAAGGTCAATAGATATTTATTCTGGGAATTCCGAAGACCACTCGGACGTTCTGTTACTCACTGGAAGAATTTACATGACTCAGATGTTTTTTTTATACCAGTGGTTATACCATATTGTAACAAAAGGATACAAGGTAAAATTAGCAAAGGAAAAAGGCACAAGGTGCAAGCTCTGGAGGAAACCAATGGAAAGTTCCCAGGCATTGTTCTCAGTAGAGTCACATGAGATCTGTTTAAATTCCCTTAAACTAATATGTCACAACATATGCGAAGAGTTGCTAACCAGAGAAGCTAAGTCTTTTACTGGTATTTAGCGTTATTACTGAAGGTCAGTCACTTTGGCATACAGCACCTGTGTGACTAACCTCAGTTATATAAATTCCAGATTCCTGGAGGAAAAGCATGCTTTCATCATAAATTGGAGTTAGTAAAATATATCTACACTAACTGCTACAGTGTTGAAAAGTTGAAAGTCCCAGTCATGCACAACCACTCTTATCAAGCAGGGTATTCCAAGAGTTCAGAGCACAGTTCCTAGGAACTCACCAAGATCCGTTCCTCGAAATAGGCCTTTCATAGACATGCGTGGGGTTTGAGCTATACAAGTCTGATAATTTAATCCTTCACAGACATTCTAATGTGTCAAGTTCCCGTTGTTCACCCCAAGTCCTCACTACTACTATGCTCACAAGTTTCTCTCTTCCTTGCATCAGTAATGTTTGTCTTGCCTTTGGCATATGGATGAAATATACATTCAGAAAAGTGGGACATTATGAAAAAGTCCTAGATTTACATCAACTTTTTAAAATCCTTGTGTGCCTTCCTAATATGAGTTAATTTTCCATATTCTTCTGCTATGAAGCAGTAAACTCTATACCCAGCAGAAAACATAATGAATACATATATATACATGAGATCTGACAATTAAGTCTGCAAACTTAATTATTCTAAGCGCTCCATACTACATTGCTGAATATCACTAGGTCACTGTCAAAGCAATCCTCTTGGGAAGCTATGCACTGACTCCAGTTCCTAGCCCATCCTTCAAAACAACTGGAATTACTTCTGGAATCATCATTGTGCATGGCCGCACAGTGGCAAGTTCATGAACTTAGTTGTTTAGTTATCTGTGAGGGAGTTTTTAGCCAGTAAGCAGATAACTAACTGTATTGGAAGATCATCACTACTCATTGGAAGAATTTACTCACCTGATCTGGCCTCCAATGACATTTTTCCTTACTCAAAATAAAGGAAATATTGAGAGGAATACATTTTGATGACAATCAGGACACCTAGGGTAATACAATGACAGCGCTGATGGCTAATTCCATAAAAAGAGCTCCAAAGTTGTTTTGAAGGGTGAACTAGGTGCTGGCCGCTGTGCATAGCTTCTCAAGTGGAGTACTTTGAAGGTGATCTTAGTGATATTATGATATTCAGCAATGATCTATGCAGCACTTTTTCTAGGATGAGTTTGTGAGCTTAATTGGCATTGCTAGCAATCTGTGAGTATAAGGATAGAAAAGAATTTAACTTAAAACAATAGGCCACAGTATATGCCAAAGAGTACAAAAGAAGAAGTTTCTATAAAGCTTTCTGTTATCTAAAGCCACCTCTATGTATGGTTTCACCTTATGTGGAAACCTCTTTCCATACTCTGGATTAATTTATAGGAATATTGTTTTAAAATGTGGACTGGGATAAGGCTTTAGTGCCTGTTCACTTTTGAATATTAGAGACAGACTTAAGAAAAAAACTTCAATTTACATATTTATTTACATTTAAATATTTAAATTATGTTATTCAGGATTTAAAGTAAAAATCCCTTGCATTATATGAAAATAAATACCCATGTTAAATATGGTTGATTAACTTTAATTGTTCTTAAGATATATCTAAGATTTATTAGAAACTGGTGACTTCTTGGAGCCCTGTGGATACAGTGGTTAAGAACTACTCAAAAGTCAGCGGTTCAAATCTACCAGCCACTCTTTGTAAACTCTGTGGAACAATTCTATTCTGTCTATAGAATCACTGAGTCAGAATCTTGTCAATAGAAATGGATTTTTGATACATGTTAAAGTTCTAACAAAACTCTAGCACCCTATATATAAACTACCTCAGCAACTTATTTAATCCTTAAATTAAATTACATAATTAATTTTATTAAATTTAATAATTTATAGTTAACACAATTAGACCACAATATGTTCGGTTAGTTAACACTTTAACAATTGAAAATAATATAAACATTTATTCCTATGTTTATACTATAAAATTACCTCAGTTTATATAGAGATGTGTATATTTATCAAACATAATATGTGATATATACATACATATATATACATATGCACACACACACACATACATATGTTTTTATAGACTGCATTTACCACCACCCAACTGTGAATTCTTTTTTATTAGCAGTCATCTTAGTATTTTATGTCTTGGTGCTTATTTTCAATAGTTAGCAAAATACTAGTTTAAATTTAATAAATAGAATAAATGAAATACTGGCAGTTCAATAAATAACACCAGTCATTATCTAACAATGAGAGTTTAAAGTATGTAAATTGTTTTCTTTTTTTCAAAGAGCATTCATAGACCTTCCTTACATGAAAGGCAAAATTTTACCCTCAAAAAATTTTACACACAGTAGTGTCCTTATTATAATGCATGAAGAGGGTTCTCTTTTGAGTACAAGAAAAGCAAAAGATAAATTTGTTTCATAGCATGTAGGAAAGAGTCATCTTGTGTTTACATCAGTCAGTCGTATTCTTTTTCTTCTAGTAACACACACCTCTTCTTTCAAACCCAGGAGTCGCTGCTGGGAATGGCCTGACAGAGTTACCTTTCAGCTTAAGTGCATCAAAAACTAATAATTCCTACTGTGGTTGTATTTCTCACTGCTGCTACTTCTCAGCTGTTTTCTCTATGGTAGTGACTCTGAAATGAGCTGGATTCACTTCAGGCCCTAGAAAATGAAAACCAGTTTGCATATTAACTTCAGGAAAGTATCTGAAGAAAATAAGATACATTTTCTTCCAAGGTCCAATGAGTTGGAATTGATTCAAAGGCACCAAGATTTATTTGGATTTATGCGAAGATTCAAAGTGCATAAGAATGGGCTGATTTACAATTTCAAGTAAACATGAATTTTGTGAGAATATAGCTTTTATCTCAATTTAAATAGTAAAACTAACATATAGCCAAATATGACTATGAGAGATGAGTTTTGAAGTGGCTTTTTGTTGCAAAAACACTCTGCAAATACTCACATATACACACACACACACATGCACAAGAGTATGTGTGTATTACAAAAATATCTTTATCTTAGAAACCATACAGTTTCCAGGGAGCAGTTGGTAGATTTGAACTGCCAAACTTAACACTCAAGCATTGCATCATCAGTTCTATGGTTTAAGATAAATTTTTGGAAAAGAGAGGTGTTTTTTAAATATGTTATTATAATTTAAGTGAAAGTTTACAATGCAAGTCAACTTGTCATACGAAAACTTGTACACACAGTGCTATGTTGCTCCAACTGCACTCCTCACTCTGTGAAATCACACTTCTTTCCATTGTTTCCCATTTCCATTCAATTAGTTCCTGTCCTCTTCCACCCTCTCATCTCACCTCTGGACAGAGCTGCCCAGTAAGCCTAATATACATACTTAGAGCCAAGAATCATACTCTTTGCCAATATCATTTTATGTCTTACAGTCTAACCCATACTTGTTCTGAAGAGTTGGCTTTCAGAATAGTTTCAGTTGTGAGCTAACAAAGCGTCCAGAGGCCATGCCTTCAGGGGACCCTCCAGTCTATCAGACCATCGAGTCTGGTCTTTTTAATGGAGTTCAAGTTCTCCACACCCATTTTTCTGCTGCTAAGTAAGGGACTCTGTTGTATTCCTTGTCAGGGAAGTCATTGGTGGTAACCAGGCACCATTTAGTTCAGTTGGTCTCGTACAGATGTAGTCTCTAAATTATATGGCCCTTTCTGTGTCCTGGACTCATACTTTACTTATGTCTTCGGTGTCTTCCACTTTCCTGTCCTGAAGGTGGGTTGAGACCAGTTGATGCTACTGAGATGGCTTCTTGCTAGCTTTTAAGACTTTAGATGCCACTTAAGAATATGTGATGCCAAAAATTTTAAATTGTTATGCACATTGACCTACAATACTCTGAAACCACAGTCCCCAGACCCATACCCCTGCTACTCTATCCTTTGAAGTGTTGGATTATGTTTAGAAAACCTCTTAGGTTTTGATTTGGTGCACCTGTATTGACCTCCCTTCTACCACATGCTGCCCATCTCTTCACATAAACCAATACCTATCTATTATCTAAGTCAATGAAAATCTTTCTTCCTCATCCCCACCTTTGTAACCATCAAAGGCTGTTTTCTTTTTTCCTGAGTTGAAATCTTTGTTTAGGTATTTGTAATACTGGTCTCATACAATATTTGTCCTTTTAAAACTAATTTCATTCAGCATGCTGTCTTTTGGATTGAGATGTTTCCCAGTATCATGGTTGTTCTTTATAATTGCATACTATTCCATTTTGTGAATATTCCATAATTTGTTTGTTGATTAATTTGTTGATGGGAACCCTTACTGATTCCATCATTATGCTATTGTGGACAGTGCTGAGATGAACACTGCTGTGCGCTTATCTACTTGCATGACAGCCATTCTTTCTCTAAGGTATAGAAGTGGGATTCCTGGATCACATAGTATTTGTCAGTTTTTGAGAAAGTGCCACCAAGTTGGGGCTAACATGACAGGTTGCCAGATCCATCCTTTGATCTCTTTGACAACAAAGACCCAGAAAAACAACATAATGGATTAAATAGGACATTCTAGGAACCCTGAACACCAGGAGAAAGGCTGGGAAAATAAGCTGACCAACAGAGAGGTGAAAGTGGGTGCAGAGTTACCCAGGTGGGCAGGTTGGACTGTCTGGACTCTGCACTCTGCAGGAGGACTCTCCACGCCAATGTGCTGAACAAAGCTGCTGTTTTTTGATATGTGTTGAATTTTATTGGCTTGAATCTTGTTGAGCATTTTTGCAACTAATTTCATGAGAGACATAGGTCTGTAATTTTCCCTTTTTGTTCTATCTTTACTCACTTTGAATATCAATGTTGTGCTAGCTTTATAAAAGGAATTTTGGACTATTCCCTCATTTTCTATGCTTTGTAATTCCTTTAGCAATAGTGTGCTAACTCTTCTCTAAAACTTTGATACAATTACCCAGTGAATCCTTCTAGGACAGAAATTTTTTGGTAGGAATTTTTTGAATTCCATTTTGCATGTCTTCTTTTGTGATGGGTTTATTAAGTTGTTTTACTTCTCTTTGTGTTAATTAGTTTGCTTCTGTTTGTGGTAGATAGTGTGTACAGAAATTTGTCCAATGTATTGGGGTAAAATTGTTTGTAGTGTTCTGTTATGATTTTTTTTTTTTTTAAATTTCAGTGGAGTCTGTTGTACTATTATCCATCTCATTTCTTATTTGTGTTATTTGCTTCTTCTGCTTTTCTTTTGTCAGTTTGGCCAGTGGTTTGTTGATTTTGTTGATCTTTTCAAAGAAGCAGCTCTTGGTCTCATTAACTTTTCCAATCATTTTTCTCTTATATAACTCTTTTAGTATGCTCTAATTTTTCTTTTTCTTTTTCTTTTTTTTTTTTTTTTTGGTGCCTGAATTGTTCTTTTGTTACTCTCTTTCTGCTTGTTTGAGTTGTAGGGTTAATGCTTTGCTTTGGACTCTATCTTCTTGTTGGTCATGTGCATTTACTGAGATAAACTGACCTCTAAAAACTGCTTTTGCTGTGTCCCGAAGGTTTTGGTAAGACGTATTTTAATTCTCTTTAGATTCAGCGAACTTTTCAGTTCGGTCCTTGATTTCTTTTATAACCCAGTAGTTTTTGAGAAAGGTGTTGCTCACTTTTCACGTGTCTGATTTTTTTCCTTCCTTATGTTATTGATTTCTACATTTAGGGTTTTATGGTCTGAAAAGATGCTTTGTAATATTTTGGTGCTTTAAATTCTGTAAAGGCTTGCCTTATGGCCTCTTATGTGGTCTATTCTGGAGAATGTTCCATGCTGGTTGAAAAACAAAGTATACTCATCTGCAGTTCAGTGGAGTGTTCTCTATCTCTGTCAGTCTCTGAAGTCAAGTTGGTTGATTGTGGCATTTAGATCTTCCATAACTTCTTTGAGCTTTCTCCTGAGACTTCTTTCCTTCATTGAAATGTGTGCTGAATTCCCCTACTAAAATTGTGGAGCTGTCTATTTTTGTTTTCTATGCAGTTAAAGTTTGGTTTATGTATTTTTGGAGTGCTGTAATTGGGTGTGTAATTATTTAATATAGTTATGTCCTCCTGGATTATTGAGTCTTTAATTCTTATATAATATCCTTCCTTACTCAATTTGGTGGATTTTTCTTTAAAGTTTATTTTATCAAAATTAATATTGCTACTCTTATTCTATTTAAAAAATTTTTGCATCATATATTTCTCCATCCTTCAACATTTAGTTTGAGTCTTTAAGCCTAAATTCTGTCTTCTGTAGGCAGTGTATAGATGGATCTTTTTTCTATGCAATCTACCAATTTCCTTCTCTTTATTGATACATTTAATTCATTTTCTTTCAATGTAATTATCGATGCCAAGCCAGCCAAGTGCTGTCGAGTCAGATCCTACTCATGGTGACCCTAGGGGCCAGGGTAGAACTGAACCCCAGAGTGTTCAAGGAGCGCCTGGTGGATAAATATGTTTAATGCTGTCATTTTGATGTCCTTTTATGTGCTTGTAGACAATATTTTTGTTCTATTTAATTTTTCTGTGTGGAGTCATTTTTCTTTATATGTTTTCATATTTTTTATTATGGTTGGTTTCATATTTGCTGCAACTTCATGTCTGTCTTGCTTTTATTTTGATGTGCAGAATTAATGGTTTTCTTTGTGGTTACCTTAATATCTCCTCCTCTTTTTTGAATATTTAAACCAATCTATACATATATTTTTAAATATTGTCTTGACTTCTTTCCATAGGAAAGATCTATGATTACATTTTAGGTAACTTTTTTTGTTATAATGTTGTCATATTTTATGTAATTATGTCTCTGTTTCCCTATTTTCAGTGTTTTGCCTTTAAATTTTTTTTATAATTTCCTTATCTGGGTTTTTACCCAGTTGCTCTTGGTTTGTATATAATGTTATTGATTTGTCTAACTGAAGGACTTTCTTTAGTATTTCTTGTAATTTTGGATTGGATTTTGCAAAATTTCTAAATTCTGTTTACTAGAAATATCCTAATTTCACCATTGTATTTGAGAACAGTTTGCTGTAAATATAAATCTTGGCCAGATTCTGTTTTTTTTTTTGCTTCAGTGCTTTATGTACATCACTGTGATGCTTTCTTGTCTGCATGATTATCTGCTGAGTTGTCCAAGTTTAGACTTACCGACTTTCCTTTGTAGATTATTTTTTGTTTATTCCCAGGTGCTTTTAAAATTATCTCTATATCTTTATTTTAGGCAAGTTTTATTGTAACATGTCTTGGTATCTTTTTTTTAGAATCTGTGTCTTGTGGAGTTTAATGAGCTCCTTGGATATTGTCATGGATTGAATTGTGTTCCCTCCCAAATGTGTGTAGTAGTTCAGCTGGGTCATGATTCCTGGCATTGTATGATATTCCTTAATGCTGTAAACCCTTCCCCGTTGATATTAATGAGGGAGGATGGATAGCAGTTGTGTTTGTAGGGAAGTACCCAGTGTGTAAGTTTGTTTTGTGCCTTGAGGCAGTCTCTTGACTTAGCATTTCTTGATTTTTTCCAAATCTGTTATCTTATTTTTTTCTCAAGTATGTTGGTGCTGCGTGTTATCTTCAATCTAATTTCACTTTCCATTGTCTCAGTTCTGCTCCCTTGAGTTCTTTTCAGTTGTCTAATTCTGTGATTTTATTATTAATTTTCTAAGTTCCTAATTCCTGTCTCTGTACCCTTTCTTGCAGCCTGTTCTATTTGTCATTACACTAGTGGAAAGAAGCTAATGGAAAGAGTTCAGGACCTCATAACATCAAGGAAACAGCACTGGGAGTAGAGTGCATCTTTCAGACCTGAGGTTCTTTCACTAAGATGCTCTCAGACCAAAGAAAGACTGATAGAACACAGGGCCTTCCCCTAGAGTCAACAAAGAGGTCAAGCAGTCCTCTGGAACAGATACCCTGAATTCAGACTTGTACCCTACTAGACTGTGTAAGAATAAAATTTCTCTTTTTAAACCCATTCACTTATGGTATCTCTGTTATAGAAGCACTAAATGACTAAAATAGGTATTTTTTCATGTTTCATGATATCAGGGAAAATTTATTAACAAATCTTCAACAATTGCTCTCTGTATTTTCTGTTATTCTTCCTTCTCCCGTTCTGGTATACCGGTCACTTCTAGAGTACTCCTCTTGATACAGTCTCACATAATTCTTTGTGTTTCCTGATTGTTCCAAATTCTGTTATCTGATTTTTTCTCAGGTATGTTGTTGTTATATGTGTTATCTTCAGTCACACAAATCTATATCTTCCATTGCCTCAGTTCTCCTCCTTTGCCTTTCCTTTGGTTGTCTAATTTGTCTAATTCTGTGATTTTATTATTATTTTTCTGAATTTCTAATTATCTCTGTGTTCTTCTTTATAGGTTATTCAATTTGTCATTATACTCTGCTACTTTTTGTCTCATTTCCTTTCTGCCTCCAGAAAGTCCAGAAGTTTTCTTCATCTGGAAAATTTCTTTATTCTTTGTTTTCGAAGTTTTTAGTATCTGTTGTGGTCTGCCTCTTTAAGTGGTTTGATATTAACTGGTGTCTCAGAGCCGTCAGTAATTTGTTGAATTTATGTTTGATGGCACTGTGCTCAAGCTTCTTGTTTTGTTTTGAAATGTCGAAATATACTGGTCATGTGTGCTAGTTTGGGTACTGGTGCCTTGAAGCTCTAATGTCCTGTCAGCAGGTGGTTAGAGGTGTTACTAGGCATTCAAGCCCAAGAGTCCATTTACTTTTCTTGTGTGATTTCAGCACAGGTGTCTAAGTATTCATTCATCAGTTTTGTAGTACAAATTCTCCCCTTTCGTTTTAGATGGGCCAGGATGATTGGTGTAGGCACAGGTATCTGGCTGTGTGCACTGAGAAACTCATGGGGCTAGTAGCTGTCCCTAAGTGTGTATGAGGGTGTCTGATTGTAGGTGAAGAAACAGTTTCTGCTGTGAATTTCCAGCTCAGTGTGGCCACCCCAAATTCGCTCTCCCTTCTCCCTTCTCCCAGTTTGATTCTTGGAGAGTGGCTCAGGGTGAGCTCAAGGACTTCTACCTGTGGCTCAGTTAAAGTCATCACACTTCAGAGACAGAAACAGTGCAGAGAAAGGAGGAGGAAGCCCTGTAAGAAGGGAGAGTAGTTTATTCTGGTGGAAACATTTAGATCCAAGTGTGGTACGTTATATGCAAACCACTTAGCTTTTGATGGCTTAGTGCTGCTTTTTGTTGGTTCTGGTGGTTAGACCGGATTCTATGTTCAATCTCTCCTGACAAGGAAGATGTCCTCCAGATACCACCATGCTGCTCACGATGCTGGCTGAAGGTGATTACCAGTAAGACAGGTGGTCTGGTAAGACCTAGCTACTTCTGGACTTACTCTCCTGTCACACAGGTGATTTCTCAACTTTCCCTTTGATGTTCAGAGCTCCTAGGATGTCATATGTAATCAGTTCATTTGTGCCTTCAGTCTCGGCGGCACTTGGCTTTGGCTCAGTCTTTCTTGTTAGAGAGATCACAGGAAGCATCTGAGTGGTCTGCCATCCCAGAGGAAAGACAACTGTGAGTGTTAAACACATGTGATATGCCAAGCCAAGTGCCGCTGAGTCAGATCCGACTCATATGTGCCCATTTTAAGGAATTACACACATCCAGATTGTCATAGAAACACACTTAAAATTTACTTTTATGATTTTTCTAAAAGATAAATACAGTATAATTTTGTTTATGTATGTGTATTTTCAAAAGAAAATGTTAGACAAAATTTAATAGTAAAATTATTCATGGGTTGTAAGTGTCTGGGTTTTTTTTTAATTGTACATTAGTTAATCTGGTTATCATTTTCTTTACAAGCAGTTTTCTTAGATTATGAAAATAAAAATATGGAAATGAAAATTAATAATTTTAAAAACAGGGAAGGATTTCCTCATGAAAAGGTCAAATGATTCCATACACACACAAGTGTATGTTATTTATAAGTTATGTACTATCTGTCTTTATCTGACTATGACTTTTATGTAATAATGGAAGAATACACATTTTTTTAAGTCAACCAAATACTTTATTAAGTTTAACCAAAGCACAGGTAATATTTCAAAGAATTGAGTAATTTCAGTTCTTTGCCATTAAAGACCTAGAAATCAATCACCAAGGTAAGTAAAAATTATTAAGATATTTCCAAAATTAGAGAATGTATTTATATTTTTAAATATAACCCTAGAGGTGTAGTTTATCTAAGTGCTAGTGATTCAACATTAAAGTAATTATAAAAGAACAGTGCATACTTGTTCTGCTACAAGACTGGACACAAATGGGAATGCAGCAGCCAGGCAACATTTTCTTCAAGCCATAAAACTAACTATTGTCTTTTGTGTAGTCAAGAAAGAGGCTACAGACAAATTTATAGTAACCATATATATATATATATATATTTGTAAATCTTGTCAGTCAGGATGGCATTTCTTTTAGGTTTGCCTCCCAGTATTTACACAGTATTTGTCTTTGTCAAGGCCAAAAATATTCCTGGGAAAAATATTATTTTATTTTGTATACCAAGATTCCCTGTCCAGTGCAAACAGTCAAACTTTCAGCTAGTAACCTAGAGTTTGACACCCAAAGTCATCTGTGAAGAAAGTTCTGGTAATCTTCTTTCCAAAGGTCACAACATTTAAATTCCTGTGAAGTAGTTGTATTCTGACACACAAGCAATTGCCATGAGTCAGACTTGATGGCTACTTTTTTCATACTGTACACACATACTTATTTTCTTAAAAATTTTATGTGTGTGTGTAGTTGGTGGTGAGGAGTTGTATGAGTAATTCATTAATACTTATTTCACCCGCTACAAATCAAAGTATGAAATCAGTTGAAACACCAAGAAATAAACCATAGAACATATTTGTGTATATCTAGTTGAACTTGAAATTATGTGTGTAAATGAAATAATAATGGTGTACTTTAGTAATTTATCAGTTTTATTATTTGCAAATTTGAATAGAACACTTGCTATTCAATATACCATAAACCGATATATATTTATATTTGAACTGCATGTATATGAGATTCACAGGGCCAAACATTTGCAAAATTTCAGCTGTTGAGAGAGAAATGGTTTCAGAGATATTTAGTTTAATTCACACATTTTATATTTGAGAAGTATGTGTCTATGTAATCAACTTCTCACTAATGCCTCATATTTATGCTATGCTGTTAAACAAAGCCTCAAATTAAAATGTATTATTATGTTTAATCAGACATTTGGAGAAAGACCTTTCTAAAGGCCTTCAGTAGTAGTTCTTTGTTTCATAATTAGCATGCAAAGTATCACCTGTAGCTATAACACTGCTATGATATGTTTCAACTTCTTTAAAAAAGGATGTGGTGATTCACAAGTCAGTAGTATAAAAAATTGACCTACCAGTTAAAGTGAAGGTAGTTTTATGTCTATTTAATAGACATAATATAAATGAATTACTACTAAAATCTTAGAATATTATACCTTAAGTATGCACTGACTAACCTTGTCAGGCAAAATTAATTCTTATGTAATTGAAGCCAAAAGGAGTAAAATATTGGCTAAAAGTCAATTTGTTTGATTAAAAGGAAGCTATTCAGGCTGAAACTGCTTTCAGTGTATGCTTTTTCACTTTTCTATTTTTTAATAGCATTGATGAAGTGAAATGAGCATGAGATAAAAGTCAAATACATGCAAACTGTACTTCTCCATGTGTCATTATCTTCTTCTGCTACAACTAACAAGTGTTAGGAGTATTTCTAAGGTTACATCTTTACTTCTACTACAGAAGTAATAGTATTTGATACTACTAGAATCAAACAAAATAACAAAAGAGGAAAAGTCCTTGAGTCTAGGCCAGCTGATACAAGCAAAGAAGTGTTCCCCTTTGCAGATACAAATGTTTACTTAATGATTCACATTGTCAATGCTATTTGCTAGCATTATAGACATCTTGGCTTTTATTAAATTCAGGATAGGTTTTGAATTTAAGTAAAATTATCTTGGGATAATTTTTTTTGGAGGACATCTTTTTTTTTAATTATCATTGAATGAAAATATGTATTCCCATATAAATTTACATGCCCAGCTATATACAGCCCCCACTGCTCTCCCTGCCCGGCGACAGCACACACTTCCTCTCTGCTCTCCATACATGTCCCATCTTCCCAGCAGTCTCCTTTCCCCTCCTCTCTACCCACTCCCCTTCCTCCAGTAAGAGGTCAGCAGGATGCTATCCTATAGATGCACAGAATCATAAAGTGCACCTAAGATATGGTCACTCTGTGTTGCCAAGTTCAATCCATTCCTGTCTGAAGAGGGGTCATGCTCCCAGGGGAACCCCGAAGCCACTGGACCATCAATTGCAGTCTATTGATGGAGATCTCAGGGTGCACCCCTTTTTATTCTTGTGTTGTCAAAGAGACTCAACTTTGTGAGAGCCATCACAGCTATCACTGGTGGTGGCCGGGCACCATCAGTTCTTATGGGATAATTTTTAAAATATTAGATGGACATGGATTAAGTGCCAAAATTCAATGTTAGGCATGTGTTACATATGTATATTTAAGTTAGTGATTTTAGAGTGGCGAAGTGATTAAGAGCTTGACTGCTAGCTAAGTTTGGCAACTTGAACCCATTAGCTGCTCCTTGGAAACCACATATGATAGTTATACTTTGTCCTACAGAATCATCTGAAGTGAAATCACCTTTGAATACCATGGGTTGGTTTTGTTGCTTTTGGTTTAACCTTAGCACTGTTGAAGTTTTGGCAGGTTATGTGTATCATGCATCTAAAATATAAAGAACTGTGCTAGTAATTGATGTGTGATGATTTAGTAGCTCCATACTTCCTGTGGCATCATACTCTTTGACAGTCTTTACTATACCTCACTGTAGTAGGCATAATACAGTGTTTAGGCCAATTGTTATTACACATGAATGTACCAAAATTACTTGGAGGACATGTTAAAACACAAATTTCTGGGTCTGATGTACAAATTTTCTAAACTCAGTAGGTCTTGCTCACAGGAATGCTAATGCTGTAAGTTTCTTGAGAACTGCTAGTTTTGTTACACTTTTTTTTTTAATTATACAACAGTGGATTATTTATTTCTCTTCATGGAGCAAATGCATATGATTATTATTAGTTTTATAGTAAATACATATATAGACCAACATTTGCCAATTCAATATTGGCAAATTAACAATTTAATGGAGTAATTTAATGGCTTTTAATGGTTAAACCATTTAATGGCTAATCTTACAAATGAATTGAAGTTAAACCTGAAATGATACAACTGTTAACTTGGTGAAGCTACCCAGAGGGTATATTTAAGGGGGAGTTCTTTTTCAGAGAATTAGGAAAATTCATCATATTATATTAGGAGCAGTATAAAGATGATATCCTCATACTGGAACTTATGTCCTGGGTCTACAAGTGAGCATAATTAGGCATTGTATCCTTTCTCATTAGTTGACACTTGCCATGTTTGTTATGTAAGAGACATACATCCAGAGAAAAGTCTTGCTATTTTTCAGCTGCTGTGCTACTTTTGCTACTGTAACGACTCTTGCTACTCTTGATGATTTCAAACTATCACCATTACTTATATTTAATTATTTCCTAGTACATGAGAAGTCGTTCACATTTAACTATTTTAAGAAGAAAACGTGGTCTATTAGTAATAGTAGTAGTAGGTGCCCTGGTGATGTAGTGGTTACAACAGTTGGATAGTAATGAATAGTTGGTGGTTTGAACTCACAAGTTGCTCTATTGTAAAAGGAAGGCAATTCATTTTATAAAGATTACAGCCTTAGAAGCCCAAGCTCTACTCTTCGAATAAGGTCACTAAGAGTAGGATCAACTATAAGGTAGTGGATTTGATTTGGTTTCAGTTATTATTATTATATGTCACTTGGAATAAAAATCAGTTTAGTTTAGAGAGACCTCGTTATCCATATGCATAAAATCTCTGGTCAACAAGTTAAATTCTTAAAAGGGGGAAACAATCATTATTTTTCTTCTTTGGTTGCCATAGCTGCGGGCAGCATGGCCACAGCTGGGGTTGTAGGCAACATGGCCACGGTTAGGACAAGCATTATTGCCTGGGCGCAGGGCTTGTGGGCCTGTGAATGAGTGAATGTAAACAGCTGAAAACAGCTGGAATGCATGATATCAGATCCTCAAAATGATGGTCTGGCCTGCTGAATGTGACCCTTGTACCCAGGCCCAGGCCTAGGTGCTTTCTTCCTTGTGAGGTGAATTCACCTGAGGAAGTAGCCTTTGTTATGCTGTTTAGATAAGAAGGTACAAGTTTGCTTTGGGAGGAACTTTCCAAAACCCTGTTCAAATCAATGCCTGTTTTACTGCACGTATTCATATTCTGTTCGCTAAATAAAAATGAGCTGCATGATGCCCAGATTGAGTTGGGGCATCAGAGATAACAGCTTTCCTCCTCCCACCAGTGTTTCCTGTATGGCATTCTTCATTGGCACTGATCAGCCATGTGCAGTACAAACCCACAGAACTCAACAATAGCAATATACATTAGGAGACTACTGTCTTGCAATTGACATATCTGGCCATCAGAGCTTAAATAGTGTGTCAGAATATGTAATATCAGCATACTTTATGCTCATGTTATTTTTCGTGAAATTGATGGAAGATCAATAAAAATAAGGTTAAAAACATTTTAAGCTTACTTTTCCCAGGGTTTTTATGTACCCAAAGAGAAAAAAGTCCGAAAGATTTTTCTCAAATTTATAAATAAGTTTTTATATCGAAAGAAAAGAAAAGAAACAAGCAAACAAACAAATAAAAAAGAAAAAAACAGACTTTGAGATAGCGAATGACATGGATAATTAATTTAATCACATAGCCAACCTTCTTAGATAATATTCCTGCTGGTATGGTAACAACACATCTACTCTCTCTTTGTCCTTCCCCGCAGATAAAGTCAGCAGCATTTGATTTCCTGCCAGTAATCAGCCCCCTAAACTACTTGCCAAAACAGAACCTGCTCCTTCTTCTTGAGTTCACAGAGCTAAGAAGAACATATATTATTTCTTTGGGGTCTTCAATTAATAACTAGCTGTGTGGCAATGGTGTATGACACAGTAAATAGTTTCATTCTCTTTATTTTACTTACTTTCACTTATCGTGTTCAAAGAAGTGAGTTGTGAAATGCTTCCTTCTGCTTATTGCTGCACTCTGTGTATTGCTGATAGTCTATGAAATATATAAATGAATATGGTTGAATTGTGTCATAAAAACATATGCTTTGGAATTCTAACCCCTATACATGTGACCATGATCATATTTGGGAATAGGGGTCATATTGTTGTGGTCTGTGTCTTCAGCAATTATGTTTCAGATATAAAAGTAGTTGATCAGACACAGAATAAAGGAAGTACAGATCAGGGAACATAGATACCATGTCACAGGAGTATTGTCAAGGAACAGAAGCTGAGGAAACAGAGAACTTACCCTAGAATGAACAGGGGTAAAAAAAAGAGAGAAAGAGAGTTTTCACCTAGCTCTGCAATCTGAATTTGAAGCTCTAGACTTCTAAGATTTGTAAAAATAAATTTCCACTTGCTAACAAAATTGAATGTAAAAATAATTTTTTGTTCATTTCTGTTCACTAATTCTTTTCATTAAATCCGCTTACCAGTGAATAAGAGCTTGGCTGCTAACCAAAAGATTGGAAGTTGAAATCTACCATCCACTGTGTGGAAAAACTATGTAGCAGTTCTACTCTGCGTTATAGGATCACTATGAGTCAGAATCAACTCAATGTCAAAGGATTTCTGTGCTTTTGCTTTTGTGATATTTCGGTTACAATAGCCTTAAGAAACTAAGATGCCACTATCTATCTCTCTTTGCACTATAGTACTTCACCTGGTGTTCTCAAATAACTCTGAAACCTGATCATTTCATTTGTCATTTCTTCCTTTTGCTGTAGGTGCTCGACATTCAAGAGCAAGTTTCTGAGTCTCTTCTGACATCCACTTTGTTCTTTTCTTTCTTTCCCGTCTTTTAATGACAGCTTGCTTTCTCAATGTATGACATGTGCAAAGAGCTATACATAGCAATTGAAGAAAGAAGAACATATTATGTGTTTCTCAAACTGAAAGACCTGATGGGGGGAGTCAGGGAATCAGCCTCAAATTGTAGTAGTGAAAGATTCCATTGGGAAAATATCAAATGATTCAGGGAGCATCAAAAGAAGATGGAAGGATACACAGAGTCACTACAGCAGAAAGAAATGGCATTGAAACAGGAAGTTGAAGCTGCATTGAAGGTGCTGGCAAAACAAAAACAAAACAAGGGTCTAAGAACCAATGGAGCATCAACTGAGATGTTTCAACAAATGGATGTTACTCTTAAAGTGCTCACTCATTTTTGCCAAGAAATTTGGAAGAAAGCTACTTGGCCAACCAGTAGGAAGAAATCCATAATTATGCCTATTCCCAAGAAAGGTGATCCAACCAAATGTGAAATTATCAAGCACTATCAACACCACATGAAAGTAATATTTTGCTAAAGATCTTCCAAAAGTTGCTGCAACAATATATTGACAGGGAACTGCCAGAAATCCAAGCTGGATTTAGAAGAAGATGTGGTACCAGGGATTTCATTGCTGATGTCAGATGGATCTTGGCAGAAAATACCATAAAGATGTTTATCTGTGTTTTGTTGACTACATAAAAGCATTAAAATATATGGATCTTAACAAATTATGAATAATTTTGCTGAGAATGCCAGCCAAGCCAAGTGCAATGGGAATTCCAAAACACTTAGTTGTCCTTGTGAGGAATCTGTATGTGGATCAACAAGCAGTTGTGCAACCAGAAAAAGGGGACAATGCATGTTGTAAAGTCAGGAAGGTTGTGTCTCAAGATCATATACTTTCTTCATGCCTTTTCAATCTGTATGCCAAGCAAATAATCCAAGACACTGGACTATACAGAGAACAAAACATCAGGATTGGAGGAACAAAACATCAGGATTGGAGGAACACTCATAAACGTGTGCTATGCAGATGACACAAAACTGCTTGCTGAAAGTGAAGAGGGTTTAAAACACTTGCTGGTGAAGCTCAAACACCTCAGCATTCAGTATAGATTGCACATCAGCATCAAGAAAGCAAAAATCTTCACAAAAGGACCAGTAAGCAACATCATGATAAATGGAGTAATGGTTAGTGTTGTCGAGGATTTCATTTTACTCAGCTCATAATCAATGTCCATGGAAGCAGCAGTCAAGAAATAAAAAGACTGCTTGTATTGGTCAAATCTGCCTCAGAAGACCCCTTTAAAGTGTTGACAAGTAAAGATGTCATCTTGAAGACTTAGGTCAAATGACCCAAGCCATGGTATTTTCTATTACATCATACACATGTGAAAGCTGGACAATAAATAAGGAAGACAGAAGAAAAACTGACACCTTTGAATTGCCATAAGTCAGATCCGACTTGATGGCACTTAGCATGGTTTTGTCTTGAATTGTGGTGGTAAAAAGCATAATGAATGTACTATGGACTGTTGAAAGAACAAACAAATCTGTTTTGGAAGAAAAACAAACAGAGTGGTCCGAGGAAGCAAAGATGGTGAGACTGCATCTTACATGTTTTGGACATGTTGTCAGGAGGGATCAATCACTGCAGAAGGACATCGTATTTGGTAAATTAGAGGGTCAGTTAAAAAGAGGAAGACCCTTAACAAGATGAACTGACACAGTAGTTGGAATAATGGGATTAAGCATAAAAATAATTGTGGGCATGGTACAAGACGAGGCAGTGTTTTGTCCTGTTGTACATAGCGTCACTATGAATTGGAGCTGACTTGATGGCCTCTAGCAACAGCAACAACATCACCTATCTCTACCTCTATCTCTGGGTAACGCAAACAATTAAACACTCAACTACTAGCCACAAAGATGGTGGCTGAGCCCCACCCACAGTTTCCTTCTGGTGATCTGCTTCTGAAAGCTCACAGCCTTCCAGACCCAATACAGCGACTCCGTTCTGTACACATGGGATTCTCATGAGTAGGAATTGACTTGATGTCAACTAACAACCACAGATATATTTTCTTCAATTGCCAGGTGAATATATCAAAGTGGAAATCAACTAAGGATATTACTAATATATCTCCCAAAACAAAGTTACTTAGTCAGGTAGACAGACAGGAAGGAAGTTTGAGACTAATCTAAAGCTTTGCAACCTGACACATCATGCATAGTGAAAAGAAAATTGGCCAGATGGAAGAAAACTCTGTGTGGGTGGCTGCACAGCATATCACTCCAGAAAATAACTGAGCAATCTGGTATCCCATTTCATTTCATAAGGTAATTCAATCCTTCCTGCTTTCTCTATCAAGTGCTAAAATCTGTCTTTACCACAGTTACAGATTGGCAACAGTACAATCACTCTGCAGCTCTGAGCAGAGGCACAGGACTACTTATGGACCTTGTCCATACTTCCACATATTCAGTTTCAGAAATCTATCTTATATCAGTTCTCAACACACATTTGGGGGTCACCAAGAAACTCTCAGGAAGTCTTCTAGACAGAACCATTTTAAAATTATATTAAGAAGTTATTTTTTACTCTCATTCACTCTTAAGAGCACAGTGGAGATGGCCAGAGGTTTTGGCAGTTGGTACTGAAACAGATGAATGCAGAAGTAGATCTCAGGATTAAGTGATGTTGTATTAAGCCAGATACTAAAGGAGATGTTCAAAGCTTAAAGAAAGGGCAATCTTTTGATTTGTTGGTGGAGTGTTGAAAAGCATTTATTTATCTATCTATCATCTATCATCCATCTATTTATTTAAATATGGTTAAGTGAAAGTATACAATCCAAATAAGTTTGCCTGCCCACCTATCTCCAACTCTATCTGCTCTCCACTCTCTGTGACAGCAGTCTTCCTTTTCCACTATTCTAGTACCTTCTTAGCAAACACATGCAACCTCCTATCCACACTCTCTACTCCCATTTAGAAAGAAACAGCCTCCTACAAATTCATAAAACCATAAGTACACAAACGACATGCTCATACTGTATCCCCAAGTCCAATCCACTGTTGCCTGAACTGTCGACCTCCAGGCTGTCAGATGATCAATTCTGGTCTTTTAGTAGAGTAATTGAACTGCACACCTCTTTTTTCTCTTGCTACATCACTGAGTGTACATTGTGTCACTTATTACAGCTGTCTTTGGTGGTAGCTGGGCACCTTCTGGTTTTTCTGGTCCTGTGCTGATGCAGTCTGCCATTCATATGGGTCCTTCTGAATCCTAGGCTCATTTTCCCTCATGGTTTTGATGTTACAGGTTATCATCTGTTCCAGATGGGCTGAGATCAGTTGGTGTTCTTTAGATGGCAGTTTACTGGCTTTTAAGATGCCGGATGCCCCTCACCAATATGGGATGAAGAAGATTCTCTTAGCAAGAGACTAGGTATGACAGTTGATGTTGAGGTCCCCTGTAAACATGGTCCCCAAACCCCTGTCCCTTCTACTCTATACTTTGAACTGTTGGGTTGAATTTAGAAAACCTTTCAATTTATGGTGTAGTCCAGTTATGCTGATATGTACTCTACCATGAGCTGTCACTCCCTTCACCTGATGAAATTCCTATTGACTATCTAATCTATGAACATCCCTCTCCCTCCTTCCCCACCCTTGGAGCCATCAAATAGTCCTTTCTTCTGTGCATAAGTTCGCTTTTAAGTACTATGGCAGGGGTCCCACACAATACTTATCCTTTTGCAGCTGACAGATTTCACTGAGCATAATGTCTTCTTGTTGAAACCAGGCTATGAGAGGATTCTTAGAATCATCATTGTTCTTTATCATTGCATAACCATTGTGTATATGTATCATAGTTAGTTTATCCATTCATCTGTTAATGGACACCGAGGGTGATTCCATCTTTTTGCTATTGTGGACAGTGCTGCAATAAACAATCGTGTGCATGTACCTGTTGGTGTGACTGCATTTATTTCTGTAGGACGTATTCCAAGCAGTGGGATTGCTGGATCACATGTGTTTTAGTCAGCTAGGGCTGCTCTAACAGAAATATCACAGAGTGGATGGCTTTAACAAGCCAAGCCAGCCAAATGCCGTTTATTCTTACACAGTCCAGTAGGCTCTAAGTCCATATTCAGGGTGTCTGCTTCAGGGGAAGGCTTTCCCCTTGTCAGCTCTGGAGGAAAGTCCAGTATAGCATCACTCCTTGTCCAGGGAGCATCTTGGTGCAGGAACCTTGGGTCTGAAGGATGCGCTCTTCTCCTGGTGCTGCTTTCTTAATGGTACGAGGTTCCCAGTTCTCTGCCTGCTTTCCTTTCCTTTTATCTCTTGCAGGATCAAAGGATTAAGGGTGGGGCAAGCCATACTCCAGGGAAACTCACTTTACAGTGGATCAGGGAGGTGATCTTATACAGGGATTTACAGTCCCACCCTAATCCTTTAACATACAGTATAGGAAAACCACAAAATGGAGGACAGTTACAAGATACTCGGAATCATGGCCCAACTATGCGGCTACTCATATTTTGTGGAGGCCACAATTCAATCCATGACAACATGGTATTTCTATTTCTAGCTTTTTAAGAAAGCACCAAATTTCTTTCCAAAGAGGTTGTACCATTTTGCATTCCCACCAGCCATGCAAGAGAGTTCCAGTCTCTCCACAGTCTCTCCAGCATTTGTTGTTCTGTGTTTTTTGGATCATTGCCAATCTTGTTTGTGAGATGGCATCTCATTGTAGCTTTGATGTGGTTTTCTGTAATAGTTAGTGGCGACGAGCCTTTTATCACATGTTTTTTAGCTGCCTAGATGTCTTCTTTGTGAAGTGTCTGTCCATGGACTTTGTCCATTGTTTAATTAGGTTCTTTACTTTGTTCTTGTTGATATTTGTACTTCATAGATTATGAAAATCAGACTTTGATCCAATAAATAGTTACCAGTTTTGTTTTGTTTTTTTCCTGTTGTGTGTAGGTAGTCTTTTAACTTTCTTGATAAAGTCTTTGGATGAGGATAAGTGTTTCATTTTTAGTAGTTCCCACTTATATATGTTCTTTTCTGTTGTTTGTTCATTTTTGGTCAGATTTTGTACTCTATCTAAGCCATGTGTTAGAACTTCTATTATTGTTCTTATTTTTTCTCCAGGAATCTGGATCGTGGTAGATTTGATGTTTAGGTATTTGATCCATTTTGAGTTAATTTTTGTATAAAGTGTGAGAAATGGATCACATTTCAGTTTTTTGCAGATGGATATCCAATTTTGCCAACATCATTTGTTAAAGAGACAGTTTTTACCCCAGTTGACAACCTTTGGGACTTTGTTGAATATCAACAATTCACAGGAGGATGGTCATATTTCTGAATTCCCTATTCTGCTCCATTAGCCTATATGTCTCTCTCAATCTCTCTCTCTCTCTTTTTTTACCAATAGCATGCTATTTTGACTACCATGGCAATGTAGTAGATTCTAAGGTCAGGTAGTGTGGGGCCTCTCACTGCGTTCCTCTTCCTCATTAGTGGGTTATTTATCCATGGTTTCTATCCTTTACAAAGTTAGTGATTGGTTTCCCAACTCATTAAAAATTGACACTGGAATTTGTATTGGATTGCACTGTATATGTCGATCACTTTGTGTAAAAGACAACTTCACAATGTTAAGTCTTCCTACCCATGAGCAAGTTAGGTTTCTCCACTTATGCAAGTGTCTTTAGGTTTCTTGCAGTAGAGTTTTGTGATTTTGCCTGTATAGGTCTCTTGCTACCCTGGTTAGATTTATAACTAGGTGTTTTATCTTCTTGTGAGTTATTGTAAATGGTATTGATTTGGTGATTTCCTCTTTGATGATTTCCTTGTTGGTGTAAAGAAATCTTACTGATTTATTTAGGTTTATCTTATATCCTGATACTTTGCTGAACTCTTCTATTAGTTCCACTAGTTTATTTCTGGATTCTTTAGGGTTCTCTCTATATATCATCATATCATCTGCAAATAGGGAGATTTTTACTTCTTCCTTACTATGCATATACCCTTTATTTGATTGTTTTGTCTCATTGCTCTGGCAAGAACCTCTAGCACAATGCTGAATAGAAGTAGTGACACTGGGCAACCTTGTCCAGTTTCCATACCGGGGGGGGGGGCGGGGGGCATAATTTTTCAGTCTCTCTACATTGAGGATGATGTTGGTGGTGGGCTTTGCATAGATGCCCCTCATTGCATTGAGGAATTTCCCTTCTCTTCTTACTTGGCTGAGAGTTTTTAACATAAATGAATGTTGAACTTTCTCAAATGCCTTTTCTGCATCACTTGACAAAATCAGTTGATTCTTATCCTTTGTAGTATTTATGTGGTTGATCACATTAATTGTTTTTCTGATTTTGAACCAGCCCTGAATATCTGGTAAAAATCTCACTCGGTCATAGTGAATTTTTTTTTTTTATATGTTATTGTGAATATTGTGTCCTTTTCTTTTTTTTTAAATATGACTGAGTGAAAATGTATATTCCCATATAAATTTGCCTGCCTACTTATATGTAGCTCCCACTCCTGTCCCTGTCTGGTGACAGCACACTCTTCCTGTCTGCTCCATACATGTCTTATCCTCCCAACAATCTCCTATCCCTTCCTCTCCACCCACTCCCCCACTTCCAGTAAGAGGTCAGCAAGACAATATCCTATAGATGCATACAAACATAAAGTGTACACAAGATTTCGTCACTCTATGTACCAAGTCCAATCCATTCCTTTCTGAAGAGTTGACCTTCATTATGATTTACGGACAGGGGCAGCATCAGGGCCAGGGGCCATGCTCCCAGGGAAAATCCAAGGCCCCTGGACCATCAATTGTGGTCTTTTAGTGGAGATCTCAGGGTGCAGCCCTTTTTACTCTTATGTTGCCAGTGAGAATCAAATTTGTGAGCTCCATCACAGCTATCAATGGTGGTGGCAGGGCACCATCCAGTTCTTCTGGTCAAAAGTGGATGTAGTCACCCACTCACGTGGGTCTCTCTGTCTTCTGGATTCTCCTTCCGCATTTCGTTTTGGTTGTTGGTTATCATCTGTTCCTGCTAAGTTGGGACCATTTGCTGTACCCTCAGATGGCAACTTGGCAGCTTTTAAGACCCCAGATACCACTCACCAATGTGGAGTGCAGAGGGCACTCTTAGCAAAATGCTGGTTGCACCAACTGGCCTTGATTTCCTCTGAGAGCATGGTCCCCGCCCCCCTGGCCCAGCTTCTCTGTTCTTGCAATATTGGGTTAAGAGGGGAGAAGTAATCATGTTATGTTGAAGTCCAGTTAATATTGATCTTCTTTCTAATACGTGCTGTCACAGATTTCACCCAATCAAGTTGCTATCAGCTATCTAATCTAAACCTCCCCCCTCCACTCCCCTCCCTTTACAGGCTTGCAGCCAATAAAGAGTATTTTCTGTTATGCATGAGTCTGCTTTTTTAAGCTCTTATTGTAAGGGTATCATACAATATTTGTCCTTTTGTCACTGATTACATTCACTCAGCATAGTGTACTCCAATTGAAATCAGGTTACGAGATGTTTTCTAAAATCATGGTTATTCTTTATCATTGCATAGTGTTCCATTGAGTATATACACCATAGTTTACCTACCCATTCCTGCATTGTTGGGCATCAGGATTGATTCCATCTTTTTGCTATTGTGGACTGTGCTGCAAGAAACATTCATGTGTATGTGTCAGTTGGTGTGAATGGCCTTGATACTGTAGGATATATTCCAAGCAGTAGAATTACTGGGTCAAATGGTCTATCTATATCCAGCTTTTGAAGGAAGTGCCAGATGGCTTTCCAAAGAGGCTGCACCATTTTGCAATCCCACCAGCGGTGTAGAATTCTAGTTTCTCCACAGCCTGTCCAGCATCTGTTGTTTTACATATTTTGGATCATGGCCAACCTTGCTGGGGAGAGATAGTATCTCATTGTAGTCTTGATTTGAATTTTTTAATAGCTAATGATTGTGAGCATGTCTGTGTGTGTTTTTTTGGCTGCCTGGATCTCCTCTTTAGAGAAGTATCTGTCCATCTCCTTTGCCCATCACTTAATTGGATTATTTATCTTTTTCTTGTTGATATTGTGAAGTACCTTATAGATTATGGACATCAGGCATTGGTCTGATATACAGTTGCCAAATATTTTTTCCTCATTCTGTAGGTGGCCTTTTAATTCTATTAACAAAGTCTTTGGATGAGCAAAAGTGTTTGATTCTTAGTGGTTCCTATTTATCTATTTTTTCTTCTGTTGTTTGAGGTTTGTTTGACAGATTTTGACTGTCTAAGTTGTGTATTAAAGCTTCCACTGTTGTTCCTACTTTTTCTTGGATGAGCTTTATTGTTTTATATATTTAATATTTAGATCTTTTTGTTGGATCTGACTCGATGGCACTTGGCTTTTGGTATCCATCTCTGGGGTCTCAATTCTGTTCCATTGATCTATCTGTCCCTTTGTGTACCAGTACCAGGCTATTTTGACTACTGTGGCAGTGTAATAAGTTCTAAAGTCGGATGGTGAGAGGCCTCCTAGTATGTTCTTCAGTAGTGCTCTACATATCCGGGACTTCTTCTTTTCCAGACAAAACTGGTGGTTTGTTTCTCCATCTCATTAAAAAATGTCTCTGGAATTTGAATTGGGATTGCATTATATAAGCAGATTACTTTGAGTAAAATAGACATTTTGACAACGTTAAGTCTTCCTATCCGTGAGCATGGTAAATTTCTGCATTTATGGAAGTCTTTCTTAGTTTCTTGTAGTAAGGACTTGTAATTCTCTTTGTAAAGATGTGTTATTTCACTGGTTAGATTTATTCGTAGGTTCTTTACCTTCCTAGGAGCTATAGTAAATTGTATTTATTTGGTGATTTCTTCATTAATAATCTCATTGTTGGTATAAAGGAATCCTACTGATTTACTTATGTTTGTCTCTTATCCTGAGACTTTGCTGAACTCTTCTATCAATCTGAGTTATTTACTGATGGATTCTTTAGGGTCCTCTGCATATACAATCATATCATCTGTAAACACAGAGATTTTCTCTTCTTTGCCGATGCAGATGCACTTTATTTCTCAGTCTTGTCTAATTGCTCTGGCTAGAACTTCTAGTAAATGTTGAGTAGGAGAGGCGAGAGTGGGTGTCCTTTGTCTAGTTCCATTCTCAAGGAACATTATTTCAGTGTCTCTCCACTAAGGATGATGTAGGCATTTGGCTTTGTATAAATGGCCCTTATCACACTGAGGAATTTGCCGTCTGTTCCTACTTTGCTGAAAGTTTTTAGCATGAAAGGGTACTGCACTTTATCCAATGACTTTTCTGCACAAATAGACAAGATGAGGTGATTCTTGTCTTTTGGGTTATTTATGTGGTTGATCACATTAATTGTTTTTCTGATGTTGAACCAGACTTGCATTCCTAGTGTGAATCCAACTTGATCATGAAGGATTATCTTTTTGATGTGTTGTTGTATTCTACTGGCAAGAATTTTATTGAAGATTTTTGTTTCTAGATTCATGAGCAATATTGATCTGTACTTCTTGTTTTTGGTTGGGTCTTTCCCTGGTTTTTGTATCAGGGTTATGCTGGCTTCGTAGAATGAATTTGGGAGTATTCCATCCCTTTCTATACTGTGACATAGTCTCAGTAGTATTGGAGATAACTCTTCTCTAAAAGCTTGATAGAATTCTGCAGGGAAGCCATCTGGGCTCGGGCTTTATTTCATTATTTGTTTTTGGATGACTCGACGGCACTTGGCTGGCTTTGCAATGTCGTCCTTTGTGATAGGTTTACTAAGCTGTTTTATTTCACACCTCGTGATATTTTTGGTAGATGATATGAATCAAGAAATTTGTCCATTTTCTCTAGGTTTTCAAATTTTTTTAGAGTATAGTCTTTGATAGTATTCTGTTATGATATTTCTGATTTCTGTTGGATGTGTTTGGGCAATTCCCCTCTCATTTCTTATTTCTTATTATTCCTTTCCTGTTTTTCTTTAGTAAGTTTAGCCAATGGTTTGTCAGTTTTGTTGATCTTTTCAAATAATCAGCTTTTGATCCTTTCGGTTTTTCCAATTGTTCTTCTATTCCTTAATTCGGTTAGTTCTGCCCTAATCTTTATGATCTGTTTTCTTCTGGTGTCTGAGGGGTTCCTCTGTTGTGCTCTCTCTACTTGTTCAAGCTGTAGAGTTAGTTCTTAGACTTGGTTTCTTTCTTGCTTCCAGATGTGTGCATTTATGGAGATAAATTGACCTCTGAGCACTGCTTTGGCTGTATTCCATAGTTTCTGATAGGAAGTGTTTTCATTCTTATTGGAATCCATAAATTTCTTGATTTCATCCTTGATTTCTTCTATAACCCGTGGTTTTTGAGCAAGATGTTGTTCAGTTTCCATGAGTTCCACTTTCTCTCTCTGTTTTTCTACCACTGATTTTGACTTTTATGGCTTTATGATCTGAAAGGATGCTTTGCATTAAGTCAGTGTTATGAATTTTGTGCAGAGTTGTTGTATGTCCTAACACATGATCTATTCCAGAGAATGTTCCATGTGCACCAGAGAACAGGGTGTAGTTGTCTGCTGATGGATAGAAAGTTCTGTATAAGTCAATGAGGTCTAGCTGGTTAATTGTGTCTTTATTCAGCTTTTTTCTAGATGTTCTCTCCATTATTGAGAGTGGAGTGTTGAAGTCTCCCACTATTATTGTGGAGTGATGTGTCTCATTTTTTAGTATAGTCATTGCTTCCTTGATGTATTTAGGTGCTCTAATATTAGGTGAACAAATATTTAATATTGTTAAATCCTGCTTGTGTATTGAATCTTTCAGCAATAGTGTCCATCCTTGTCCACGATGGTGGATTTTACATTAAAACCAATTTTATCTCAGATTAAAATTGCCACACCTGCTCTTCTTTATTTATTATTAGCTTCATATATATTCTTCCATCCTTTAATTTTCAATTTGTTCCTGTCTTTAAGTCTAAGATGAGTTTCTTGTAGGCGACATATAGATGGATCATGTCTTTTGATCCAAGATGTCACTCATTGTCTCTTTACTGGAGTATTCAATCCATCCACATTCAATGTAATTATTGATAGGTGTGTGTTCAGTGCTACCATTGTGATATGTTTATTTTTGAGTTGATTTTTTCTCTGTTGTTCTTATTAATGTATTCTGTGAGCTTCTTCCTTGTGAGCTGATTTTTCACGATTTTCAGGGTTGGCTTTGTGCTTGTTGAGACTCCTGTGTTACATTTCTTGATATGGTATGTTGTATCTTTATTGTGCTTTACAGCTGCTCCTATGATCCTGGTTAATAAACTATGTATAAACCCAATTTTAATTACTACCAGTCTTGTCAACTTCCTTTCCATGTGGAAGGACCATAGTGACTGCAGTTCTTTCATCTTTTTAATATGATGACATCATTGTTTTTAGGCTATTATCATTGGATTATTTCTTCCACTGTTGTAGCTTGGATGAGTTTGCAGCCTTCCCTGAGTAGGATTCTGGATGATGTGTTCTTCTAAAATTTAAAGTTAGCAATTTTTTTCATCTAAGCCAAAACCAAGAGATTCTTTCAGTATTTCTGAGTAGGCTTCTGGATGATGTGGCCTGTATTCCCTACTAAAATATAAAATTGATCTTCTAAGCCAAGAGATCCTTTCAATATTTCTTGTAGCTTTGGTTTGGTTTTACAAAGTCTCTGAGTTTCTATTTATCTGCAAATGTCTTCATTTCATTTTCATGTTTGAAAGATAGTTTGGCAGGATATGTAATTCTTTTTTTTTGTTATGACTGAGTGAAAATGTACATTCTCGTATAAATTTACATGCCCACCTATATGCAGCTTCCACTGCTCTCCCTGCCTAGTGACAGCACACTCTTCCTCTTTGCTCCATACATGTCTCATCCCCCCAACAGTCTCCTTTCCCCTCCTCTCTACCCACTCTCCTTCCTCCAGCCAGAGGTCAGCAGGATGATATCCTATAGGTGCATAGAACCATAAAGTGCATCCAATACATGGTCACTTTGCTTGGAAGTTCTTCTCCTTCAAGGGTATGAATGTGTCACGTCACTGTCTCCATGCCTACATTGTTTCTGTTGAGAAATCTGATGAAAGCCTACCAGGTTTCCCTCTGAATGTTAGCTTTGCTTTGAGTCTCACTGCCTTTAAGAGTTTCTGCTTCTGTTTCATTTTGTTAATCTCGATTATAATATATCTTGGAGTCTTTCTTTTGAGATCTCTATTGACTGGCATTCAATATGCATCTTAGATATCTATATTCTCTTCTTTCATAATTTCTGGGAAGTTTTCTGTCAGCAGCTCAGCAACAATACTCTCTCTGTTCTCAGGTGTCTTACACTGTTTAGAAACTCCAATTAATGATAACTTATTCCTCTTAATGGAGTCCCACATGCTTCTTAATGCTTCTTCATTTTTCTTGTTACTTTTTTCTGATATCTCCTCATAGATGCTGGGGTCATTAGCTCTGTCTTCCAAATCAGAAAGTCTATTTTCCATTCCATCTTTTTGGCTTTGAATTGAAGTTTCTATGTCTGATTTTGTTCTTGATGCTAGATTTCAGAGTACTATTGTTCCATCAGATCAAACAGCTTGTTTAATTTTTCCTTTTGATCTGCTGCATTTTGTATAAGGTCTAGGATGGCTCTATATGTAATCTTTTTATATTCACATTCTGATAGTTTCAGAAAAGTTTCTTCTAGGAAATTCTGAGGTGCTTTCTTTTGGGAGCTTTCTGAAGGCATGGGTGATTTCTTGGTTATGGTTTTCTCCAGAGTTTGTTGCTTTCAGGAATCATGTGAGTCAATAGAGGTTGGGAGAGATGCTGTGTGGATAGGACTCAGTTGTTTCTCTAGGCCGTCTTAAAATTAGAGGTAAAAAGTATGTGACACCTCCCAAGGTCAGTCAGGTTTTCAGGTGTATGGGCCCCTCTTCCCAGCTGGCAAAGTAAGCACCTCTATATCGAACCCCAGATGTTATAAACTAGCTCAAAACACAGAAAGGCTACTGCCCTGCTGGCCTCTGCTATCAGACCCCAGCCATAGGCAACACTATGCAAAATATTGCTTCTCTGTCAGAAAAGCTCTCTCTTCTGTGCAGGCATTGCCTCCCAGCCCAGCAATTAGGTCTGGCTGAGGCTTCCCTATGGTATATCCACCTCCAGGTAGAACTAGATGGTGTCCAGCCCAAGCTTGCCACCTGGGACCAAAAGAGAGGCCAAAGGTGCTGAGATGCATAGAATCCACAGCCTCTGTTGCCAGGCCCCAGCCATATATGCCACTGTGAAATACTGCTTTTCTGCAGGCAAAGCACTCTCCCCCAGGTGGGCACTGCCTCCCAGCCTAAGAACTAAGTCCAGCTGGAGCCTCCATAGGGGTGTATCCACCTCTCAATGGAACAAGATGGCATCCAGCACAAACTTGCCACCACCTCAGTACTATATGGCAGAGCCAGAGGCCAAAGGTGCTGAGATGCACAGAGCCCGAAACATGGCTCTCAAATTATGGCAATTTTGCTTGCCAATCCCAGCAGCAGTGTGTTTGAGGTTAGCGGCTAGGCAAGTCCCAGCTTTGTGCACCAGCTAAGACAGAGGAAAAATAGTAAAATGATTACCTTCAGCCCATGCAAGCCCACGCTAGCTGAGGGTGGGGTCAGCAAAAGAGAGAAGGTTTTGCGTTCAGTGGTATGAAGTCCAAATTAACAGCCCTATGCCACATCCTAGGGCTCACTAGGTGTCCAGAAGGCTCCATTGAATTATCATTTCAGGTCTTGCTTTCTAGAAGGATTTAGGGAGACGTGTGTTTAGTCCATCCTCTTGCTCCCTTCATCCTCCTGCCACATGCTTCTTAATATTTCATTTTTCTTGATCCTTTCATCTGGTTTCTCCTCATAAACGTTGATGTCAGTTGCTTTGGCTTAAATCTTGGTAATTCTGTTTTTTTGGCTTTCCACTGAATTTTATAACTCAGTAGTTTTATTACTGATCTGCTGAATTTCATATCATTGATGTTGTAGCAGTTCATATAGCTTGTTTAGTTTTTCATTTTGTTCTTACCACTTTGTTTAATCTTTAGAAGTGCTCTATACGTAATCATTTTGTATTCTGCCTCTGATAATTTCAGGAAGGCTTCTTCATGAGGGAATTTTTTTTTATTCTTTATTTTGGAAGTTTTCCAGAGCCAAGTTGTTCTGCTTCTTTAAATGGTTAGATATTGATTGTTGTTGTTACACCATCAAAAAGCTTTGCAGCTTCTCTGATGCTGTGCCAACTGGAACTGGATGGGTCGCTCTAAGAATGGGCTGAATAAGGGCACTGATAGCCTCAGCCACCACCATTCTCTACGTGCAGCTGACTTATGCACAGGTTCTCTAGTGACAGAGACTCTGTTATGCTCCACAATGCTGCCCAGATTGGTGGCTGGCCCTAACTATGTTCAGAGGTGGCAGACCCCAACTTATGGCTGATAAAGATGGCAAGCAACTTATGCTAACTCTCTGGTGTCACATGAGCAGACACTATGGGATAGGTCAGAGAAGGGAGGAGAGAAGTATGCCAGCATACTCAGCCACCAGTCACCGCTGTGTTCTCTAGAAGCACTTATTTTAAAAACTGCTTTTCTGCTGAGAGAGGCTGTGTCCAGCATTATCTAGCATCAGCCCAGCCATCTAGGGTGGCAGAACCCCCCTCACAGCTGAAAAAGATGGTACTTTTCTTATGGAGTCTCTCTGAGGCTCTTTAGTAGATATTATGGCATGGTTCAATAAAGGGTAGGGGAAATGGTGTCATCACACTCAGCCACCTGCTAATTCTGAATTCTCTAGATAAGATTTTCTTGAGAATTGCTTTTCCTCTGAGAGAACACTGCCCAGAAGTAGCTGATACCAGTTAGGCCCTCAGGTGTGGCAGACCCCACCTTCTAGCTGACAAATCTGGTGACCTACTTGTGCCGTCTCTCAGGGGCTGTATTCACAGATATTATGATGTGGGTCAGAGATGGGAAGGTTGAGAGTGCCACCACACTCTATTGCCAGTTGCCACTAAGTTCTCTAGGTACAGTTTTCTTAAAAACAGCTTTTCTTCTGAGAGAGGCACTGGCCAGTCTGAGACTATAGCTCAGCATGGCAGCCAGGCCCAGGCAGGCCCTCAGACATGGCTGACTCTGCTTCTCAGGTCACCAGGATGGCATCCTTCCTGAGCCATCTCTCCTGCACTGAGTCAGCAGTATCTATGGTGCAGCTCAGTGAAGAGAGAGGGTGTTGATACCCTCTGTCACCAGCCCAGCTGCTGCTGGGTTTTCCAGATGTTGCTGTCTTAAGCACAGCCTCTCTGCTGAAAAAGACGCTGTTTTACCTAGACACTGAAGCTCAGCATGGAGGCTGGCCCTACCATGCTCTCAGGCTTTGCAGTACCATTCCCAGTCTACTTGTTAACAAAGATAATGTCCATACCTGTAAGCCTCTCAACTGTTATACCAGTTGCAACAGGACTTTGTTCTTCTGTCTTTCCTCAAACAAACGTAGTTTTCCCCTTCCTGTAGCCCAGTCCGATCTCTCAACCTTACACTTGGTCTTGGGGCTTCCAGAATGTGCGATCTGCTCCATTCAATTATTTTTCTAGGGCTTATTTTTCTGAGAGAATCAAGGAGACGTGTGACTAGTCCACCATATTGGCCCTGCCTCTCAGAAAATATTTACATTTTTAATAAAAAAATTATAAAACATATGTTACTTGCAGTGGTTTTTAATAAAGTCATTACTATTTTCAAAAAATTGTTTGACACATGATTTTATTTATTTTATTAATTTATTTATTTTATTTAGCATTTCTAAATTAAAAAGTTGTTTGCATATGTTTTGACTTGGTAGCTGCTTTTCAATGGGCTAATTCCAAGTGTTTATTGTTTCAGAAACAGGTAAAACCAACAAAACTCACTGCCGTGGAGTCAATTCTGAATCATAGTCCCTGTAGGATGGGTAGAACTGCCCCCACAGAGTTTCCAAGAAGCACCTGGTACACTTGAACTGCCTGCCCTTTGGTTAGTAGCCATAGTTCTTAACTACTACCCAGCCAAAGTTACCAAAAACAGGTAAATGCGAGCTTAATACTCACCTGGAACTTCATAATGTGATTACAAGAGATTGTCTTTACAGTGCTATTTCTTACAAAATTGCTTTTCTGTTTCTTGACTCAATTTCTTAAAATATTGTTGTCTCATAATTTCTTCTAAGAATCTCTGTGAATTTAGATAAAAATGGTGTAAGTTTCCACATTCAGTTGGTTACCTTCTTGGGAATAGGTATAAATATGGATCTTTCAGTCTGTTGGCCAGGTAGCTGTCCTCCAAATTTCTTGGCATAGACAAGTGCTACATCTGTTTGCTGAAATATCTTGATTGGTATTCCATCAGTTCCCGGAGCCTTGTTTTTTCTAATGCCTTCAATGTAGCTTTGACTTATTCATTTAGTATGGTTGGTTCCTGATCATATGCATGTTCTTTTTGGTATAATGATTCTGACATGTTCTTTTTGGTATAATGATTCTGTGTTTTCCTTCCATCTTCTTTTGAAGCTTTCTGAGATGTTTAATATTTTCCCTGTAAAGTCCTTTGCTATTGCAACTTGAGGCTTGAAGGTTTTCTTCAGTTCTTTCAGCTTGAGAAATACAGAACATGTTCTTCTCTTTTGGTTTTCTGTTTATAGCTTTTTGCACATGTCATTATACTACTTTATTTTATACCATTTTTCTTCTTTAGCTGCCCTTTGAAATCTATTAAATTCATTTATTTCATCGTCCCTTCTTTTTGTTTTAACTACTCAACATTTGAGAGCGAGATTCACAGACTCTTTCAATATCCAGTTTGGTCTTTCTTTTGCTTCCTGTCTTTTTAGTGACCTCTTGCTTTCTTCATGGATGATGTCTTTGATGACATCTCACAATTTGTGTTGTCTTAAGTCATCAGTGATCAACACATCCAATCTGTTCCTGAGATGGTCTCTAAACTCAGGTGAAATATAGTCAAGTTCTTACTTTGGCTTTTGTGGACCTCTAGTTTTCTTCAGTTTCATTTGAATTTACATATAAACAGTTGCTGTTCTCTGTTATAGCCAGTGCCTGGTCTTCTTCTGAATGCCTTTCTATTGCCTCTTTCCACAGATGCAGTCAACTTGATTATTGTGTAATCCATCTGGTGAGGTCCATGTGCATTACTGCCATTTATGTTAATGAAAAAGATATTTGCAATGAAGTAATTGGTCTTGCAAAATTCTATCATGTTATCTCCAGTATCATTCTATCATAAAGGCTGTGTTTTCCAGCCACTGATCCTTCCTCTTTGTTTCCAACTTTTGTGTTCCAATCGCCAGTCCTTATCATTCCATCCTGATTGCATTTTTTATCAATTTTGGATTGCAGAAGCTGATAAAAGTACTCAGTTTTTACACCTTTGGCCTTTGTGGTTGATGCGTAAATTTGAATGTTGGTTGTATTAACTGCCTTTCCTTGTAAGAGTATAGATATTATCCTATCACAGCATTGTACTTTCAGACAGATTTTGAAACATTCTTTTTGACAGTAAATGCAACAGATTTTTATTTCTTACATTCCGTGTTTGTCAAGGATTTCATTTTACTTTAGTCCACAGTCAGTGCGCACGGAAGCAGCAGAAATCAAAAGACAAATTGCACTGGGAAAATCTGCTGCAAAGGACCTCTTTAAAGTATTTTAAAGTCAGGATGTCACCTTCAAGGCTAAAATGCACCTGACCCAAGCCATGGTATTTTCAATCACATCATACACATACGAAAGCTGGACAACAAATAAAGAAGACAGAAGAAGAACTGATGCCTTTGAATTGTGTTGAAGAAGAATGCTGAATGTACCACGGACCACCAAAAGAACAAACAGATCTGCTTTGGAAGAGGTACAACCACAGTTCTCCTTGGAAGCAAAGATAGCAGGACTGCATCTTACATACTTGGAACACATTGTCAGGGAAGACTGGTCCCTTGAGAAGGACATCATGCTTGGTAAAGTGGAGGATCAGTGGAAAAGAGGAAGACCCTCAAGGAGGTGGATTGACACAGTGGCCACAACAATTGACTTAAGTATAAAGACGACTGTAGATATGGGGCAAGATGGGTAGTGTTCTGTTCTCTTGTTCATAGGGTCACTATGAGTCAGAACTGACTCAATGGCATCTAACAACAACAGGATTCCATGTACTAATTTTTAATGGATGTTTGCAGGTATTGCTTCTCATTTGAAGTCATGCCACATCAGCAAATGAAGGTTCCAAAGGCTTTACACCACTCATGTCATTGAGGCCGACTCCACTTTGAGGAGATAGCTCCTCTCCAGTCATTTTCTGAGTGTCTTACAACCTGGGGGTGTGGGGGTTCATGTTCCAACACTATATCTGACAGTGTTCTGCTGCTATTCATAAAGTTTTCACTGACTAACTCTTCTAAAGAGTAACAAACATTAAATAAATAAATACCACTTACTATGATCTTGGAGACAATAATAATAATAATTTAAAAAAACCTCATTGCTGTAGAGCCAATTTTGACTCATGACAACACTATAAGACAGAATAGAGATGCCTCACAGAGTTTCTAGGAATTGCCTGGTCAATTTGCACTGTTGAGGTAGCACTGAATGAATGTAAATGGATTAAATACATCAATACAGAGAGAGTGGTAAAATAGTTTGAAAGCATGATACATCTATATACTATCTGTAAGCTGTATACCTTAGACTTGAAGAATCAAACTAAAACTCAAACAATAGAAAAAATGTATCAAGGAAAGCAACATTCAAAACAGAGCAGGATTGGCAATGTTAACGTCTGATAAAGTAGAATTTAAAGTAAAATCCATTACAGTTGATAGGGAAGGATACTGTATAATGATTTAAGGATTAATACAACAGAAAGATATAACCATATAAATTTTCACCCATCCAATAACATAGTTCCTAAATAGAAAAACTCTAAAAGTATTCAAAAGAGAAATAGCTTCACAGTAATAGGAGAATTCAACACACCACTTCTGGTGAAGGACAGAATATCAAGAAAGGTTTATAAATACACAGGAGGTCTAAATGCCATGATCATCCAACTTGACCTCATAAACTTATACAGAATACTCCACCCAAGAGCAGCCAAATGTACTCTTTTTCCCAATGTATGCAGAACATTCTCCAAATAGATCACTTATTAGGTCATAAAGCAATTCATAACAAAATCCAAAGCATCACAATACTGCAAAGCATCTTTTCAGATCATAAAACCATAAAAATACAAAATGATAAAAGAGAAATAAAGGAAAAAGTCAAACACATGGAAATTATACAATACCTGGCTCAAAAACTACTGTGTTTTTGAAGAAATCAAGCACAGAATCAAGAAATTCACAGAATAAAGTGAGAATGAAAACACACCTACTACAACCTTTCAGAAAGGGCAAAAGCAGTGCTCAGAAATCAAGCTACTTCAGTAAATGCACACAAATGAAAAAAATAAAAATAAAACTACAAAAAGGGAAGGAGCCCAAATCAAAACATTAATCCAGAGCAATTAGTTTACACAAAGAAATACCATCCAAATTGGTAAGGAAGTGGACTGAAGGTTTCCCAGAAGACACCAAAAAAACCTATTAGAACTAGTGGAAGAGGTCAGCAAAGTATCAGGATACAAGATAAATGTACAAAAAGCAGTTGAATTCCTCTACACCAACACAAAGAATGTCAAAGAGGAAATCACTGAATCAATAGAATTTACACTAGCCCCCAAGAAGATGAAACACTTAGTAACAAATCTAACCACCCCAGAGATGTAAAAGACGTATACCAAGAAAACTACAAGATACTACTGCTCCCCCACCGCCAGAACAACAGTTCTCAATTTTGGTTTCAGCTCTAGGGAAGCAGCAAGTCTAGGGGCCATGTTCCCAGGCAACCCTCTACGTTGTCGGACCATCAGTTCTGGTATTTTAGTAGAGTTCTTGGTCTGTATGCCTTTTTTTCACATGTTATGACAGGGGATTTACGTTTTGTCCCCTATCAAGGCTGTTTTTGGTGGTGGCTGGGTACAATTTGGTTCTTCTGGTCTCATGCTAAAGTAGATGATACTAGTAGGAAAGAGTGAAAGGGAAAAGAATGCATTCACAGGGTGGGGAAGGAGATAGTGTTGTAGAGAGGCCAGTGTGCAAAACTAACCTAGATTATATACTTTGACTTAATCATAATAAACAAGTTGAGACCTAGATAAATGGAGAAAACTGTCCACCTCATACATAGATTCAGTGTTGTGAAAATATGTATTCTACCAAAAGCAATCTATAGATACAAAGCAATCCCAATGATTATAAAATCCAAATAGCATTTTTTAGGAGGTGGCAAAACAAATAACCAGCTTCATATGAGAAGGAAGAAGCCCTATATAAGTAGAAAAATATTAAAGAAATACAAAGTTGGAGGACTCATTACACCTGAGTTTAGAACTTGTTATACTACTGTGGTAGTCAAGACATCCTGGGATGATACAACAGACACATAGACCAATGGAATACAATTGAGAATCTGGACGTAAAATCATCCACTTATGCACAGCTGATATTTGGCAAAGGCCCAAACTCAGTCCACTGGGGAAAAGACTTTCTTTTTAATAGATTTTGTTGGCCTAACTCAATATTCATCTGCAAAATAATCAAATAAGACCCATATCTCACATCAGGCACAGAAAACAATTCAAAAAGGATCAAAGATCTATATATCACATCTAAAACAATAAAAATCATGGAAGAAAAAATGCAGGCAATGTCAGGAGCCCTGGAATAAGGTATAAACAGATTCTAAAATGTGTAAACACCAGAAAAGACAATTAGTAACTAGGAACTCCTAAAAGTCCAACACTTATGCTCATCCAAAGACTTTATTGAAAGAGTGAAAAGACCATCTGCAGAATGGGAAAAATTTTGGCTACCACAAAACCAATCACATTATAATTTATAAGATACTGAAAAACCTAAACAACAAAAAGACACATAATCCAGTTAGAAAATGGACCAATGATATGAACAGGCATGTTATCAAGGAAGACATCGAGGTGGCTAACATGATACATGAGAAAATGCTCTTAATCATTAGACATCAGAGAAATATAAATCAAAACTATGATGAGCTATCATATCATACCAATGAGGCTGGCGTTAACCTCAAAAACACAAAATGATAAATGTTGGTGAGACTATGGAGGGTCTGAAACACTTCCATACTGTTAATGGTGCAGCCACTTGGGCAATTGATCTGGCACTTGCTTAAAAACCTAGAAATAGAAATAACATATGATCCAGCAATCCCACTTCTTTGAATATATCCTAGATAAATAAGAGCTGCCACAAATAGATATCTGCATGTCAGTGTTCATCATGGCACTGTTGATGATAGCAAAAAGATGGAATCAATCTAGGGGCGCCTTCGGCAGAAGAATTGAAAAACAAACTATAGTGTATTCACACATTGAAATACTATGCAATGATAAAGAACCATGATGAATTTGGGACTCATCTCATGAAATGAAAGAATTTGGAGGACATTATGCTGAGTGAAATTAGTCAATTACAGAAGGCAAATACTATATGAGACCATTACTATGAGGACTCAAGAATTGGTTTAAATACAAAGAAAGCATTCTTTGATGATTCCATTAGGGTTGTAAGAAAGAGGGACATTCACTGATTAGATAATGGAAAATAACTGTTTTAGATGAAGGGAGAGACAGTATATGGCAGAGAAGTCAGGACAACTGTACTAAACCCAAACCTAGTAAGTGTTCTAAATAAAACCAAATACTTCCAGGGACAGAGTACCAGAGTTGGGAGTCTGGGGACCATGATTTCAGGGAACATGCAAGTCAATTACCATAACTAACATTTTTAAACTAATGTTCTTCATCCCACCTTGATGAGAGATGTCTGGGGTCTTAAAAGCTGGCAACCAGCCATGTAAGAAGCAGTAATTAGTCTGAATTTACCTGGAGCAAAGGAGGAAGAGGAGCACCACCACCAACAAGAAAGTGTATGCCCGAGAGACGGAAAGGGTAACATGTAAGAAAGGCAACATCAACGTGAGGCCAGAAGAACTAGATGGTGTCCAACCACCACCAAGGACTTCCCTTACAGGGACCTCAACACAGAGTCCCTGGTGGATAGGAGAAAATGTGGGATGCAGAACTCTTCAAAATCTAGTATGAAGGATAGACTTGATGATCAGATGGACTGAAGGTTTCCCAGAAGACATGGCCCTCAAAATCTCTGTTGATCTAGAACTGAAACTCTTCTGAAAGCTAACTCTTCAGATAAAGACAACTGACATGAAAAGTACTTCTTGGTTTGTATACATACAGAAGACCAAATGGGCAGCTCCCGCTCAGAGGTGAGAAGCAATATTGGAAGGGCACGGGAGCTGGTCAAATGAATGTGAAAAACATGAGTTGGAGGGGAGGAGTGTGCTGTCACAGTATCAGGAGAATAGCTAGGGTCACATAGCTGAGTGTGTGTAAGTTTTTGTATAAGAAACTGACTATAATTGTAAACTTTCACTTAAACACAATAAAAAACAGAAATGAAAAGCCAGAAAGTGGCCATCTAAGAAACATCAATTGGTTCCAGCCCACTTGGAGCAAAGGTTAATGAAGAACATCAAAGATATAAAGAAAATATGAGCCCAAGAGACAGAAAATGCTATGTAAACCAGAGACTATGTAAGCATGAGATCAAAAAAATTAGACAGTGTCCAGCTACCACCAACCACTGCCCTGACAGGAAACTTTTAAAAAGTCCTTGATAGATTGGGAGAAGTGTGGATTGCCAAATTTGATCTCCAGTAAAATGACCAGACTTGGAGGCCTGACAGATCATGTGTTTCCTGGAAGACTTTGTCTCCAGACTGGTAGGTTAGATGTGAAACCAATCCTGAAAACAACTCCTCAGACAAAGAGAAAATTCATCTGTAAAACATCAAATGATACTGGTGAAGAGTTTGCTTTTTGGCAACAAGAAGCACTTGTACCATGAAGTACTTTTCACCAGTGTCATTTTATGTCGTAAGTTGTCTTTGTCTGAAGTGTTAGCTTCCAGAAGATGGGGACTAGATTTGGCTGAATTGACACAGGAAATATAGGGTAGAGAGGAGGAGCATGCTGTCAGAGTACAGAGAGAGCAGCTAGGGTCACACAAAAAGTTGTGTTTGTTTTTGTATGAGAACCTGACTGGAGTTATAAACTTTTCACTGAAAACATCTCACTGGCAACACAGGAATAAAAAGGGGTGCACCCTGAGATTTCCACTAAAAGACCACAACTGATGGTCCAGTGGCTTCGGGGTTCCCCTGGGAGCATGGCCCCTGGTCCTGATGCTGCCCTTGCCCATAATCTATAATGAAGGTCCACTCTTTGGACACGAGTGGATTGGACTTGGTGATGCAAAGTGACCACATATTGGATGCACTTTATGGTTCTGTGCATCTACAGGATATCATCCTGCTGACTTTTGGCTGGAGGAAGGGAAGTGGGTGGAGAAGAGGGGAAAGGAGACTGTTGGGAGGATGAGACATGTATGGAGCAGAGGAAGAGTGTGCTGCCACCAGGCAGGGAGAGCAGTGGAAGCTGTACATAGGTGGGCATGTAAACTTATACGGGAATGTGCATTTTTACTCAGTCATAATAATAATAATAAAAGAATTTATATTTGATTTTAAAAAAGAAAAGATTTTTAAAAAAGAAACAGAATCTCTAGTATTTGAGAATGGAATAAGTTCTCCTAAAAGAAACTTGGTATTGTTAAAAGTGTGGTGAAATGCTGCTGCTCAGGAGTATATAATGCCCTGGTAGGTAACTCTATGAAGTCCTGCAGCAAAGCTCTATTTAACATACTCTTTCTTATTAAGCAGATTCTTTCTTATAACTTTGGGAGTACAGAAGTTTCTTTCACAGAGCATCTATTTAGATATTTTCTTTCTTTATTTCCAATATATTTAAGTGTTAACTTTATACATACAGTTTATTTGAGCCCTATAGATTCAATGGGGAGTCAAAAATCAGCTTCCAGCATTATCCTAATAGAGAATTCTGTTTCTTTCTCTCTCGTTCTCAATATGTTGTTGTTAGATGTTCCGACTCATAATGTTCTTATGTACAACAAAAAGAAAACTGTTTGTTACTGTGTCGTCCTTACAATTGTCATTACATTTGAGCACATTTTGGGAGCCAGTGTACTACTCGTATAGTTAAGGATCATCCACTTTTTTTACAGGCCCTCTGCCAAGCATGATGACCTTCTCCAGGGGCTTCTGACTCCTGATAATGCGTTCTAAGTACAGGAGACATCTGGTCACCCTCACTTCTAAGGAGCATTCTCACTTATTCCAAGACAGATTTGTTTGTTCTTCTTGGAGGTCCATGGTATATTTAATATTCTTCACTGACATCAATGGCTTCAGTTCTTTGATTAATCATCAAGGTCACTTCAAACAATCACTAAAATTATTTTTATAGATGTTAAACGTAAAGCTAATGGCTTTAAGTAAATAACTACAGGCTTTCAATTAAATAGGAGTCCCTGAGTGGTAAAAACTGTTAATTTTCTCTGCTGTTAGCTGAAATTTTGTTAGTTTGAATTCACTCAGAGGGACCATGGGAGAAGCACTTGGAGGCATATTAAGAAGAAAACAATTAAACATTGAAGACCCTATGGAGTTCAGTTCTGTTCTGACACATGTGGGGTCACCATGATTAGGAACCAATTAGACAGTAAATCATACCATTAGAAAATAGGATATTCGTGAAAAAATGCAGAATTTTTTCAAGTCAAATCCTATGATTCTGATAATTATATTATATATTATATGATATTTTATATAATGTATTAATGCTTTCATTAATTCACTATAACAAACTTTTTTTTTTTTTTTTAAATAGAAAAGCACAACTTGATCTTATGGCCAGTTTGGGTCATAGGACTTTAAGCTACTATTTGTCTCAGATAAGAAGTAAAAGAATGGGGCTAGAAAACAAAGGTAGCATTTTTTGTTTATTTGTTTTTAAAATTTGAAGTGCAAATCTCAGAACGTATTAGTAAAATGAAACAATAAGAATTTACTGAAATACAAATAATGAAGTTCTTACCTAGGTTTTTTCTTCAAACTCTGAATTAAGCAAGGATTTACTCTATTAGGGAAGGACACATGAAGGGCCTGGTAACAACTCTAAAGATATATACCGACAGAAATTTCTGGGCCTTTACCAACAGTGGAAATCTTGGTGGCATAGCAGTTAAGTGCTATGTCTGCTAACCAAAAGGATGGCAGTTCAAATCCTTCAGCTGTTCCTTGGAAACTCTATGGGGCTGTTCTACTTTCACCTATAGGGTTGCTATGAGTCAAAATCAATTTGACAGTAGTGGATTTGCTTTCATTTGGTTTTATCACCAGTAGTGATGATTCCCAAGGGAGCATGGTAGAACTCTCTTTGAGTTTGGTATCCGAGATAAAGTCTTAAGTACTGAGGTATCCCACAAAGTAAAAATCCAAGAGAAAGTACCTTCTGTTCGATATAACTTCGCATACACAGTATAGGAGTGGTCATACTGAAATCTAGACCTGAGAGTCCTAGAGACAGTAGTTAACTTAACTTTGTCACTAAATTTAATACAGAAAGGTATTGGAAGATTACTTTCTTTGGTGTGTGATTTATGGATTAGCTTTGTTGCAGCTGCTACAAGGCCTCTTGGCATGAACAAGGGGACACTGAATTAGGAGAGATCTTGTCATTTATTATAACCCAGTGCCATCGAGTCAGTTCTGACTCATAGCAACCCTATAGGACAGAGTAGAACTACCCCATCATTTATTAATGACTTGATTACTTCTAAGGAGGTGTTTATGATACATAGGAAAGGGACACAGAGGATAATTTTCATACGGAGAAGATCAGCAAAAGATTGAGCTGTCTCAGATACAGTAGATGAGAACTGTCCTCTATAGGACAGTAACCTGGGGATAAAAAGGTTTAAAGGGACATTCGTTCAAATGATTGTAATAGTTGAAAAATACAATTTTGGCTAAATTTACTAAGAAAAATATAAACATTTTGAGGGCTTTGAATGAATGGAGATTTACAAGTCTACATAACCAGTTAGAGAAAAAATGAGTTACACTGCTGCATGAGTGCATTCTGACTATGAAATCAATACCAACTTCTTTCATTCTTATTCTTTCTCTTTACTTTTTTGAAACTCAGACTAAAGCTGGGTTGTAATGCAATTTATCATTGTGAATAAAAATCACAATTCCTATGTTTTCACTTCAAAATTCCTTTTTTATCCTAAGGCAGAAAGGAAAAAGAAGAAAAGTTCTATGCAATTTATTTTGAATGTTTTTGAAATAATAATTTACGCTTATCAGCTTGGAATATTTCACTTCTCTAAAACTATGAAGCACGGAAAATTCTTGTGTACATCAGTATTTTCTATCTTTGGCACAAAAGAGGAAAAAACAATTTCTAGAAGCCAAGAGAAAGAAGATCTTCAAATATATGTCAATACTTAATTTCACAGAATCTCAGAGAAATATATATAATACTTGGAAAAGTGTACTATTAGCAGTATGACAACTCTAGCTCACAATTGGATAAACACAATGGCTTTTGAAATACGTATATAGTTGAGGAAATGTAACTTGTTGATGAAAATATTGAGACTAATTAAATGCACATATGCTAATATTAAAAGTTCAATATTTCTTTTTATTTTGGTATATGTGATATTTTTATGTTTATTGCTGCTTTTACTATTAGTCTTCATATAAAGTTTCTCTTATACGTAGTGGCACTGTAAGGCAGAACTGAATGGACAGCACTTACTAGAAGAGTGATTGTTTAAAGATCCTAGATGGCACAATGATCAAGTGCTTGGCTGCGAATCAAGTTCCCTTTAAGAATTCCTTTCTGTGTGCTGATGAAATCAACAAAGTATGTGGAAGACAATCAGGAAATCAAGGTAGCAGTGGTTTTGAAGCGGGATAAACCTTTTTTTTTAAATCAATCGCAATCTGACCTAGATGTATGTGCATTACCAGAGCTTCCTTTTGCATTTTCTGAATGAGTGACCTTGAGAAAAATGAAGACTTTAAGAGAAGGTGAAGGCTTCCAACACTTCAAATCATATTTTTTTTTTCTCCCATTACATGTTTACTTCATTTCTCTTGGTGATACATCCACAAGTTTCACAGAGCAATCTTGTTTAAACATCCCTCTGTGTCTGAAAGAAAAATATTTATTATTATCATCTTGGCATCATACTATTGAGACGTTTGCATGGAAATGAAGTTAATTAAAGTGAGCCCCTTGTGCCTTGTAATGATTTCATTAGAGTTCATATAAAGACTCTTGGCAAGTAATATCTCCAATAAGAATTCTCCATACAGAATCTCTTCCCACTGACAGCGCAAAATGAAAAAAAAAAAAAAAATCAGTGTTCCGTCTCAGTGTTAAAAACTCTGGTGGGGCAGTGATTAAGTGCTGTGGGTGCTAACCAAGTGGTCTGCTGTTCAAATCCACCAAGTGCTCCTTGGACACTCTATAAGGCAGTTTTACTCATCCCTAGGGTGTTGATGAGTAGAAATTGACTCAATGGCAACTTTTTTTTTTTTAACCCGGTGTAAACATTAGGCTAAAATCAAAATACATTTTGATTTTCAAAACGTTTCCACACGCTGGCATAGACATGATGTCAATGTAATTGCCGCTACTTATCATAAAATATAGGTTGGAACCTAGCAATGTTTCCAAATGTGTTCACTATACCTAGGGTCGTCATGAATTGGATCCAACTTGACGGCACTTGGCTATATATACTATATGCCTATAAAGAAAATTGTATTTTTATTGGTTAGTAATGAAGATGAAGAATCCATGCAAAACTAAGTTATTTTAAGACACGATTGTTTAACAGCCTCTTGAAGATAACACCAAATAAAAAGACCTGTTTTTCAGTTTGCAGTGGAATAAATAGGTAGAGAACTGTGAACATATGTATGAAGTTATATTCTAGATGTGTGTTGAATATTGATGTTTAACTGATATCTCCAGCTATGAAAGTTTTCCTGATTATATAAAAAGACAGATGAATGAATATAAAATTAGTTCACCTGATTTACAGTCTTGTTTTAGATTATCAGAGATGATGGTGGAAGAATCTGCAGAATATGCCTCTCATATCTCTATCCTCATACTCCAGTAATAAATAGGAGATCAGAAGAGAAACAAAGAGTTGTAACAGGATTCATTATCAGTTAATTATGGTCTAGCTTTTTGCCTGGGGCTTTAAAGTAGATGGTAGTTTCTTTCTATATAACAGCAAAGTAAGTAAATGAAGTATTTACATCTTAGAAAGATTAGCCAGACAATTACCTCATATAGAAACAGTAAGAAATCTATTCATTGAAGTTTTTGTCCAAGGCAAGAATTTGGTCACTGAGGAAAACACAAATAAGTTAGAGATGATCGAGAATTTAATTTATGCCTCTAAAATCTAAAAACACAAGCCCACCTACCCATAAAGTCAGTTCATAAGACAGAGACAGTTTTGTTTTGGTATGCAGATCAGACCAAGAATGGCTTTGGAATAGAGAGAGATGCTTCAACAAGCATACAACTGAATGGATGTGACAGATGGGAGTTAAAAATCATATTTTACTACTACAAGTCACAGAAGGGAGAGCTTGGATATATTTGTTTTAATTTCATACATGAAAAATAAGTTATAAATCATAAGAATTCATTAATAATGAGTTTGATTTGGTTAAGATAAAATAAAATTATAGTTTTAGAATTTTCTTCTAAGTGACTAATAGTGACTACTAACAACTAAGGCTATGTATTATTATGTTCAGTTCTCACACTGCAAAATAAAATGACTTAAGTGCCTTTGCCATCAATGTGTGTAAATAATACAGATGACATCTACACAAGACAATAACCAATAGTAAGATAACTTCACAATTTATAATTATGTGTTACATATCCTAAGAGGACTGTGATGTTTTTAGAGATGAGAGCATGCCTTGAAAGTCTATTGTTGTTAGGTGCCATCAGGTAGGTTCCTATTCATAATGACCTTATGAACAACAGAATGAAACACTGTCCCATCTTGCACCATGTCCACAACCATTTTATGCTTAAGCGCATTGTTGCTGCCACTGTGTCAATGCGTCTCCTTGACGGTCTTCTTCTTTATCGCTGAGCCTACACTCTACCAAACGTGATATCCTTTTCCAGGGACTGATCTTTCCTGACAACATGTACAAAGTATGTAAAATGCAGCCTTGCCATCTTTGCTTTCAGGGAGCACTCTGGTTGTACTTCTTCCAGAACAGATCTGTTTGTTCTTTCGGCGGTCCTTGGTACATTCAACATTCTTCTCCAACACCACAATTCAAAGGCATCAGTTCTTCTTCTGTCTTCTTTGTTCACTGTCCAACTTTTTTATGCATATGATGCAGTTGAAAATACCATGGCTTAGGTGAGGTGCATTTTAGTCTCCAAAGTGACATCTTTATGTGAAGGTGACATCTTGAATGTTTAGCTCTCTTTTATTGCAGCTTTCATTATGTAAGTACATAAAATGTATTTAATAAGTCTGTGGTATGGATTAAATTTTTTTCCTCAAAAGATATATTGATGTCTTAACCCGTGGGATCTGTAAGCATGATTGTCTTAGGCTGGCTTTCTAGAGAAGCAAAACCAGTAAACGATAGATAGAGATTTATGTCAAAGAAATGGCTCATCTGATTATAGAGGCTAGAGTGTCATAGGTCAGTGGATCAGGAAAGAGTTTCCTCTTGATTCACATAGCTGCAGGGGCTGGCAAACCCAAGAACTGCGTGTTGGAAAGCAAGGTTCCTGCTCTTAGATTGTGAAGTCAGCTCTTATAAATAATCAGATAGCTTAAGTCCCCAGAGACACAGGTCAGGCTAGCAGGAGACAGCTATAGAATTAACACCAAACAAAAAAGCCAGAATGTTTGCCTATATGGAGATACAAGCCTCATTCCTCAAACCAAAACCAAACCAAACCCACTCCTTTTTTAATTGTTTGACTACTCACAGCAGATATAGTTATGGGAGTGATCACGTATCACTGAAAATATGTCCCAGCTAAGTTGACATACAGTTTTAACCATCACAATGATCTTGACTGAAATAAACCCAAACCAAATGTGATGTGTTCAGATTGATTCTGACTCATGTTGACCCCATGTGTTCCAGAGTTGAACTGTGCTATAGGGTTTTCTTGGCTGTAAACTTTGCAGAAGCAATTCACCAGATCTTCCATCCTTGGTACTTGGACTCGCTGTGTAGGTATGAATCTCCAACCTTTAAATTAGAAGCTAATTGAATACTATTTGCATCATCCAGTGATCCTGAAATTACTATTTGTTGAGTTAGCATGAGCTCACACTGAAGAAACCCCAAAAGACCAAACCTGCTGCCATAGAGTCAATTATGAATTATAGTGACTCTATAGAACATGGTTGAACTGCTCCATAGGGTTTCCAAAGAGGAGCTGTTGGATTCCAACTTTTGATCTTCTGGTTAACAGCAGAACACTTAATCACTGCACCACCAGGCCCTAATTCAATGACTGGTGGTGTTATAAATGAGAAGGCAAAGAAACACAAAAGAAGGATAACCATGTGTATATGCATATACAGCCAAAGAATATCTATGCTACCAGAAGCTGAGACACAAAAAGATCTTCTTCTAGAGACTCTGAAGAGAATGTGATCTGGCTGATACATTGATTTTAGCTTCTGTCCTTCAAAACTGTGAGATAATAATTTTTTGTTCTTATATACCAACAAAGTTGTGGTATTTGTTATGGCAGCCTTAGGAAACTAAGACAATAAGATAAACTGAATTACATAGGGGTTGTAAATTCACACTTAATTGCATTTTATTACATCACCCTAGTGAAAGGACCCATGTATTAGTATATGCAAACAGGTTTGTGCATCACTGGATTTTCTGGTTTACAAAGGATTGTCTGGGGTGTTTATGAATGTCAGTTGTGTCCTAAATTTCTTTTACAAAAAATAGTTAACTTTACACGTAATTATGAATCAAATAATAATCAAAATAATTTTAAATGAACAAAAATCTTGAACTGATGAATAGTTGCAGGCTTGGAAACCATACAGGTGGTTTGTACTCTGTACTATAGGCTTGCTATCAGTCATAGTCTAATTGACAGCAGTGGGATTGGTTTAGTTTGGTACACTACCATCATCAAATGATTAGGACTGTGGAGAAAGAATAGACATGTTTTCAAAAATTTCTTGATTGATCTTGAAATGCACTTTTTCTAAAATGGGGCATGATATCTTATTAAATCTACTTCTATTCTTGTTTATCCAAGATGTCTATGCTATAGAATAGCATGCTAACACTATTAGGTCAACAACCATCAGTATTCTCATCTATCATTTTCATTTCTAAATTATAATGAACACATTTAGAAAATGAAGAGAACAAGGGACATACATGTCAGTATAGAACTTGAGATAATGTCTTCATATTTTAAGAAATTCTCATGTTGCCACAGAAAAAGAAAGTTTATAGCAGACAATTATAGCAGTGCATCAAGTGGGATGCTGCAGGGATTACTACTGTACCTAACTTTCTCAGTGTTTATTAATATCTTGGTTGAAGAATAAGAAATATATTAATAAAATGTCAGTGTTTTACAAATTGATAAGAGACATAATATCATCCAGTACTAAATTACGGAGAACTCATGTCACACCATTGCCCTGAGTGACAAACTAAGTTAGTAAGAAGTCTCAAGAGTTTCTGTAAAAATGTTCCCTACCATTTTCCATGATAAAACTTGCAAAAGGTTCATGGCATTCAAGTTTCATAAGCTTGATGAATCTGAGAATCTAAGGTGCTGTCAATTTGGTCTTCACCCTCATATTTGTCCCACAGGAACACTGGATTCTCTCAGCTGCTGTTTATTTTTTTGATGTTTTTGACCTGAGCAGGTTAATCAGGTTGCTGTGAACATTTTCCTCAGGGAGCTGGTCATAATGCATTAGTGTGGTAACAGAAGACCTAGCTGAGCTCTGGAGTTATTTCTTAAAGTAAAAATTCTCAGTAACATTTGCCTTTACATCCCTGTAAGCAATGAAGTTTATTTTGTATATATATGAAAAAAATAAACTGTAAATCCAAGCAAAGTCTTATTTAACACATCACAAAACAGATTTTATCGTTGTTTCTGAAAATCCATTTATCCATCTTCCTTCTTGTTGATTGTTTCTTATAATGCTATAATTATCCCTTTATTTGGCAGAAGTACACTAAAAAATAATTTTGAATCAGGATAGAATATATTTGCTATCATAGCAGGAAATACCCATTTCTGCAGTTTTTCCATCACAGCGTGGACATTAGAATTTGAAAATAAAGGAGAGAATTACAAGGAGTAATGTTTTTGCAATTACTTAATAAATGCCAGTATTGTGAATTGTTAGTAAAAATATTCTAATTCAGACAAAAAATTCTGGTAATTTTTTAGAAAACTTTCCACTGTTGTAAGTGCGTTAGATGAAATTATTTATTCTAAAATGTTTGAAAACTAATGTTCACATCTTTCATTATTTTTTAACTATTTCAAGGGCCAGTAAAGGAGTCTCAGGAAGATACCAACAGTTAACATGCACAGCCCCTAAATGAAGAGTTGAAAATTCCAGTTACTTAGAAGCACCTCAGAAGAAAGGCTTAGAGATTTACTTCCAAAAAAAGAAAAATAAGCCATTAAAACTTTATGGAGTACAATTCTATACTTGAGTGACTGTCTGGCAACTAATATTGCTAGGGCCAGTAAGTTAGCAGTTAAAATGGGGAAATAGACTTCAGTTTTAATATCATGTTATGTGACATACCAGTGAATAACAATCATTTGGCATTTTGTTTTTTATAGTATCTATGATCTTGAACAAGGTAAACTTTTTCTTTTTCTCTTAATTATGTAACACATTCCAGCTAATAAAATAGAATTTTAGATTTAGTGTTGAACACAGCAACCTCATCAAATAATAGGTTTTTAAAAAAGCATCCCATATTCTTCTCAACAGATCCCTAAACTTTACATTATTATAGAAACTTTGGAAATTTAAATAAGTAAAGATGTATAAAAATATAAATATGTTTGAAAAATGTAAATTTATATGAGAATGTACGTTTTCACTCAGTCATATCGAATAAAAAATAATAATAAAGAGAAGTTACTCTCTTATTTTCTGTGAAACCCCAAAACAAAATTGGGATAAGATACTAAGATAGATTCAGAAATAATGTAAATATAGAAACCCTGCTAAATCATTGTATATTATCTAGTAAATGTATAAAATCAAAATTAAACTTGTTGCTTTTGGGTAAATTTCTACTCATGGCAACCTTATAGGACAGGGTAGAACTGTCCCATGGGAATTCCAAGGAATGTCTAGCGATTCAAATTGCCAACTTTTTGGCTAACAACTAAAAGAGAGAGTTTTAAATCTAAGATCTAAAAATTTCCTCAAATACAAATTAAAATTCTCTTTTAAATAACTATAATTAAAATTTAAAGCCAAAATAGTTAAATTTGTTGAAACTGAAAAACTAACATAAAAATTACTATGAAAATGTAAACATGCAGGAATAGTCAAGAAAATTTTGAAGCAGAAGATATTTGTAGAATTACACCAAATTTCTCAATATATATTTTAAATCTAGATCAATTAAAACAGTGTGATGTTGGTACAAGAGTCAGCAATAAAGGAATAAATGAGATATTTTATAAATAAGCCTGCACATACATATTCATCTAACTTATCCAACAACAATAACATTGTTTAAAAGCAGTAGGTAAGAGAATGGGCTTCTCAATAAATAGAATGGACTAATTAAGTATCATAAAAAATGTAATGGTAAATATTAGCTCTACCCCATGCCATGCACAGAATCAATTGGAGATGAAGCACAGAAACACAAAAATTGCAAGACACAGAAGTGATGAAAACATGTAATACATATAATTGATAGCTCATGCTCAAGAATGCATAGTAAAGTTTTATGTGAATAATGGAAAGTACAAAAAATCCAACAGGGAGAATAAGATATTGATATGGATGATACATACGAAAGCACATGCAAACATGCTCAGCAGCGTTAGTTACTCATGAAAATACAAATCAAAGGCAGTAGTTGATGTCACCACACACTTGTTCAGATAGCAAAAAGTAATAGCTACATACCAAGCATTGATGAGATTGTGAAAAAAATGGAAACTTTTCTTTAATTATGACTGAGTGAAAATGTACATTCCAGTATAAATTTACATGCCCACCTGTATGCAGCTTCCACTGCTCTCCCTGCCCAGTGACAGCACACTGTTTCTCTCTGCTCCATACCTGTCTCATCCTTCCAATAGTCTCCTTTGCCCTCCTCTCCACTCACTCTCTTTCCTCCAGCCAGAGGTCAGCAGGATGATATCCTAAAGATGCATAGAACCGTAAAGTGCATCCAATATATGGTCACTCTGCAAACTTTTATTCACTGTTAACGAAAGTTTGAATTGGTAAATCTACATTGACAAACAGTTTTGCAGTGTCTACTAAAGGTAAACATGCACACATACCTTATGGTCCAGAAATACACTGAGGATTTATACCCTAAGGAAATGTATACACATCTTCACCAGGAAATATGTATAATAACTATAATAGCATTGCTATTTGTAATAGCCATAACGTGTGTGTGTAGGGCTTCTACTGTAATGAGGGTACTTCCAGTACATACTGGATTGGGATGTCATTCTTTACAAGTCTGCTTCTGCCTAAATAGACTGCTATCACCAAATCTTGGTGTCTTGTCAAGCAGACTACCTGACAGAAGTCAGCCAGACAGAGTCAAAGGAATAGTGTGGCATTTATTTAGTATTCAAAAACAGGGATATAGACAGAGTTTCGAGGTCAAAGAAGGCCAGATCACTTATAAAAGTTATAAATGAGAATTTACCACCCCCCACATAGTTTGGGGCTATACATATTTATAGGGAAGACACTGCCCTATGCTGATTTGTAACATGTAGATGTTGGGAAGATGCATACTCAGCAACTATATTTCTTAGTCCGTAGTTCCAGTGAAGCAAGACAGGGTTGTAGTTTTTCTTTTATTCATACCTGCAAAGTAACTTTAAAAAACAAGAAACTACTATGGGATGTTAGCATGGTTGTGTAGCCCTGTCACCTTGTTCCTTCCTCTAATTGAGGCTTTTTAATCTCAAATGGTGTATGGGCAGAGATCTATCTTCTATAATTCTTTCAAGCTGAATAGGGATGATATCTGGGATTATAGGGCTCTCACAGAATTTACTTACAGCTTCACATGGAGGGACAAATTGAAATTCTTGTTGAAGCATCATTTATAAATGCAACTTTTCTACCCTAAAGGACACGAATCTAACAAGGAGCTTAAATATATAGGATCCAGAGATAATTAGAGGAATTGTAACCAGAGGTCTTATCTAGGGTAGAAATCAAGCCAAGGAAGGGCGGCATTGTTTTACCCGGTGTCACAGATCTCTTGTCAGAATGTCCTTTCTCTAAGCCAAGTTGCTTCATCAAAAAGTTCTTTGCTCACATGTCTACTTCCCCTGAGGTCTTGATGAAGACCCTGCAGGAAGTTTTATTTTAAGTGTTTATACAACTGCACAGACTTTTGTTTTTACTCCAGAGGCTTCAATTTGTGAAAGAAAGATCCTAATCAAAGCTTTAAGATGTGTTTCATTACTACATAACAGGGTGTGATTTATCTGAAAGGATCTTCTACACATAATTTTGTAGGGGCTTAAATTAAGCCTGCTATTAGGGGATATCTGAATCTTCAAGAGGTCCAACATTGCAGGAAGATAAAACCTAACTAGAATAAATACAGCTAGGGAAATAGGACACCTATACAAAGAGAACTACAAGATCTTGTTGTAAGACACTAAGGAATACTTACACAAATCGAGAAACCTACCCTGCTCATGGATAAAAGGACTTAAAATTGTGAAAATGTCTGTTTTACCCAAAGCAATCTACATACTCAATGCAATTCCAATACAAATTACAGTGACATTTTTTAATGAGATGAAGAAACAAATCACCAAATTTGTTTGCAAAGGGAAGAAACCCCTGACAAGCAAAGCACTACCAAAAAAGAGGAACACAGTGGGAGGCCTCACACTGCTTACTACAGTGTAGAAACTACTACACTGCCACATTAGTCAAAACAGCCTGGTACTTGTACAAAAGGAGACACATAGACCAATGGGACAGAGAGGAGACCCCACAGTTGCCACCATCCTCCTATGAACAGTTGATATTTGACGAAGGCCTTAAGATTATAAACTGGGGTAAAAACAGTCTCTTTGATAAATGGTGCTGGCAAAATTGGTTATCCATCTGCAAAAAATTGAAACAATACCCATATCTCACACCTTACATAAAAAATAACTCAAACTGCATAAAGGGCCTACATATCAAACTAAAATGATAAAGATCATGCCAATAATAATAATAATAGGGTCAACAATGGAAGCTTTAATACACAACATAGACAGATTTCAAAATCTAACAAAGCCTGATCAACAGAAGAGAAAATAGATAAATGGGAACTACTAAGACTCAGACACTTGTGTTCCTCCAAAGACCTTATCAAAAGAATTAAATGACCACTCACAGAATGGGAAAAAAATATTTGGCAACTACATGTCAGACCAAAGTCTGATCTCCATAATGTACAAGGTATTACAAAATATCAGCAAGAAAAAGGTAAAAAAACCCAATTAAGCACTGGGCAAAGGAGATGGCCAGGCACTTCACTAAATAGGACTTACAGGCAGCCAAAAGATACATGAAGAAATGCTCACGATCATTAGCTATTAGAGAAATCCAAATCACAACTACGGTGAGATACCATCTCACCCCAACAAGGTTGGTCATGATCCAAAAATCACCAAATAACAAATGCTGTAGAGGCTGTGGAGAAATTGGAACTCTCCTACACTGCTGGTGGGATTGCAAAATGGTACAACCTCTTTGGAAAGCAATTTAATACTTCCTTAAAAAGGTGGAAATAGATATGCTATTAGATCCAGTAATCCCACTGCTCAGAATATATCCTACAAAATCAAGGACAGTCACACAAACAGATATATGCACACAAATGTTTATTGCAGCACAGTTCACAATAGAAAAAAGATAGACTCAGCTGAGATGCCCAACAACAGATGAATGGATAAACAACTATGGTATATATACTCAGTGGAACAGTATGCAGTGGTAAAGAACAGTGATGATTTTAGGAAGCATCTCATAACCTGACATGAGTTGATCATTAGCTATTAGAGAAGTCCAAATCACAGCTATGACAAGGTACCATCTCACGCCAACAATGTTGGCCATGATCCTAACATGAGTCAGGTTATGAGATGCTTCCTAAAATCATCATTGTTCTTTACCATTGCATAGTTTTCCTTCAAGTGGAAGACATTATGCTGAATCAAATCAGTCAGCATCACAAGGACAGATATTGTATGAGTCCTCTACTATAAGGACTTAAAAACAGACTCGTGTACAGAAGAAAAGACTCTTTGATGGCTGCAAGGGAGGAGAGGGAGGGTGAGAGCTGGTCATAAATTCGATAGTTGATAGAAACTTGGTTGGATGAAAGCAGTTGACAGTACACATCAGAAAGAAGACTAACTTAACTGAACCTCAACATAAACTGAAAACTCTTCTAATCTTAACGCAATGTTGCAAGAATAGAGTAGCAGGGTCAGGGATCTGGGACCATGCTCTTAGGGGACACTGAAGCCAATTGGCATAAGTAGCCTATTGCTAACAGACTCCACTCCATCACATGTTGGTGAGTGACATCTGGGGTCTTGAAAGCTAGCAAGCTGACATTGGAAGTACACCAAATTAAATGGTCCCAACTCAGCTGGAACAGATGATCATAAGGATAGCAAAGACATGAGGGAAAAAGAGCCCTGAAGACAGAAGGACCCATGTGAATGGGTGACTATATCAACATGTGACCAAAGAACCAGATGGTGCCTGGCCACCACCTAAGACAGCCACGGTGGGTCACACAATACTGAGTCTCTAGTGGCAACACGAGAGAAAGAGGGTTGAATCTCAGGAACTACACTGAAATACCACAACTGCTGATCTGAAGGCCTGGTGGTTCTCCTGGGAACATGGCCACTAGACCTGCTGCTATCCTCCACCAGAAACATCACTGAGGTCAACTCTTGGGGCAGGAATGGATTGGACTCGGGGACACAATGTGACCATATGATGTGTGTACTTTATGGTTCTATGAATCTATAGGATTCTGTCCTACTTGTCTGTTACTAGAGGGAAGGGACAAGAGATTGTTAAGAGGATATGACATGTATAGAATGGGAAGGAGGAGTGTGCTGTCAGTGGGCAAGGAGAGTAGAAGGAGCTGCAGATAGGCAGGCATGCAAATTTACTTTGGATTGTATACTTTTACTCAATCACAATAATTTATATGTATCTGTATACATACATGCACATATATGTAAATGTAGTAATAATAATTTAAAAAAGAGATCCCACAATCGGGCTTTTGTCAAAACTTGGTTGACATATTTTTGCTATAGTTTTCTTTAGAGTAAGACTTATTATTATTTTTAAAGTTTTCCAGAAGCCTGGGTCCCTAAACAGTGTGTAGCTTCCAAATAACATTTAGGGTCTTATTTTTGAGAATTTATACCCCAGTGGGGCCAGAAGGTTTAAAGTCTTAATTGCATTTTGGTCAGAAGTCTCATCTGCAAAAAATTGAAACAAGACCCACATCTCACACCTTATACAAAAATCAACTCAAGTTGAATAAAAGACCTAAATATAAAATCTAAAATGATAGCTTATCCAAGATAAAATAGGGTCAACAGTGGAAGTTCTAATACACAATATAGATAGACTTCAAAATCTAACAAACAAAGCACATTCATCAGAAGAGAAAATAGATAAATGAGAATTAATAAGAATCAAACACTTCTGCTCATTCAAAGACTTCATCAAAAGAGTTAAAAGACCACCTACAGAATGGGAAAAAATATTTGGCAACTTTATGTCAGACCAATGCCTGATCTCCATAATCTATAAGGTACTGCAAAATATCAATAAGAAAAAGATAATTCATCCAACTGAGCAATGGGCAAAGGAGATGGACAGATACTTCTCTAAAGAGGAGATACGAGCAGCCAAAAAACACATGCGGACGTGCTCATGATCATTGGAAATTAAAGAAATTCAAATCAAAACGGCAATAAGAAACCATCTCACTCCAACAAGGTTGGCTATGATCTGAAAAACACAAAGCACTAAATGCTGGAGAGGCTGTGGAGAGATTGGAACTCTCCTACATTGCTGGTGGGATTGCAAAATGGTACAACCTCTTTGGAAAGCACTCTGGCACTACCTTAAAATAATGGATATAGATATACCATTTGACCCAGGTATTCCACTGCTTGGAATATACCCAACAGAACCAAGGCCATTAACACCAACTAATACATGCACATGAATGTTCATAGGAGCACAATCCACAATAGCAAAAATATGGAATCAACCCAGATGCCCAACAACAGAAGAATGGATGGGTAAACTATGGTATATATACTCAATGGAACACTATGCAATGATAAAGAACAATGATGACAGCAGGAAACATCTCTTAACCTGGTTTCAACTGGAAGACATTATGTTGAATGAAAGTAGTCATTGACAGAGGACAAATATTGTATGAGACCCCTACGATAAGAACTTAAAAGCAGACTCATGCATAACAGAAATGACTCTTTGCTGATTGTAAGAGTGGAGAGGGGGAGAGGAGCAGGCGTGACGGTTTAGATAGTTGTTAGAAATTTGGTTGGGTGACACCACACATTAGTAAGAAGACTTCAACACAACTTGTGTATATGGGAATGTACATTTTCATTCAATCATAATAAAAATAAATAAATAAATTACATTCCCACCAACAGTGTACCAATAGTATATGTTTCCTCAAACCCTGGCCAACTGGATTATCATACATTTTAATCTGTGCCAAAGTGATAAATTAAGCAATGTACATGTGTGTAGGTACAAATGTATCTTGTTTTAATTTGAGGCGTATTTTAATTGGAAGTGTAGGTTTAGAGATTAAAGGTTTGATTTTTTTTTTTTTTTTTTTAAAAAGAAGTCTCAAGTCCCTTATTGGCAATGAGAGATTGTCTACCTATTGAAGTAGGATGCCTTTCTTTAATTTTAGGCTCTGGAAATTCTAAGTGCTTCTCCAAAGATAATTGGGCTGTTTTTGAATCCCTGGGGACTTAAGGTCCATCTTAATTGGGAATTGTGTCCTATGTGATAATTTTCTGTCCCAAAAACAAAGAGGGCTTGAGCTTGTTAGGCCAGGTATTACAACCAGCAAGCTGTAGAGATTTTGGACAACAAGGTGAATATCACTTAAATTTTGATTGACAGCTTTCAGGTCTTACACTCATATGTTCTCCATTGGGTTTCATTACTGGTAGGATGGTGTCTTTTATTCCTGTTGGCATGGTCAAAGTAGTCCCATTTTCAGAACTCAAGTTACCAGTTTCTGAAGTCCTTTTCCTTCAAGTTAGGGGTCCCAACCCCCTCCATCAATTTAATTACCTCTGGAGCTGCAGGAACTGCCCTCTCAGGTACTGCTTCGGTCCATATAGCGCAATTTACAGCTCACAGGATATATTCCAGTATCTGGAGGGAATTCTTTGTCTCTTGTGTTACTGGGGGTCTCTGAAGACCCTCAAGATTTGTTGTCAGACTAACGAGAAAGAATTACTTGGGCAGGCTTGGTCCGCCTTCTCAAGAATTTTGTATTAGAAAACGAAAGCACTTCGAAGCAGGGAAACGCAGAGCATATAGAACTTTGTAAGGCTGTGCCACTGAGCAAGTTTGAGGTTAGGTTTTTATGCACCGTCTATAACCAGCATATAACTGGGAACAACAAATCATCGATGGTGATCTGAAGCATTTCCTTTTTTGGACAGGCGGCTGCTTGTCTCCTGCTGTGTATGCATTCAGACTTCAAGGTAGTTCCTGTCACAGGGACTTCTAGGATTTGTATCAGGGCTTGCTATGGGATGCTGTGCATGAGCAGTGTCTTGCTCCCTTGATTGGGTTCTCCTGTCCTGACTGTGGCTCTTTGGTGTCCCTAGAGTTGGTTCCATCTGAAAAACAACTTTGAGGAAGTTTATACAATTGTTTGGGGACTGACTTCAGTAACCCAGGATGTAGTTAATAACTGAAACTTTTTTTATCCGTTGTCATTGTTGATAGTTTCAAGTTTTGGGCACATTTTTTACAGAGGCCGTAGGGTTCCCTGTCTTATTCCCAACTGCTGACTCAAAAAACATACTGCCTTTTCCATAGGGTTTCCCCATAGATTATTCTATCTGCCTCACTTGGGGCAGGAAAACTACTTGTAGTTGACAGGTATGGTCTGTTGGGGTGTTGATTTTGACAGGTAGGTTTTCAGGACCATTAAAGGAAATGCTGGTTCCTAATTTGGAAAGCAGATCCTACCCCAAGAGGGGGATCAGGCATTCAGATATATACAAGAATTGATGAGTGAGTGTGGGGCTCACAGCTATGTATACAGCTGACTTTAAAAAGTTCTTATAATTTATTTTTCCCAAAACACTAAATGAAGTCTTTCTGCACTTCAAAGTTAAGGTAAGAGAATCATTTAAAATTGAATAAACAACCCTATGTCTAAGAGGAACTGTATAGGTATTCCCTCTAGTGAGAGGTCAACCTGGTGCTCCTCTGCGAAGACAGTGACTGTGTCTTTCAGTTGGGGCCAACCAACAGGAAAACTCAGACCTCTCCAGGGTTGTGGTTCACTTACTATGTGTTTTAATGGGCACACCCACTCAAAGCACTCTTGTCTCCAGTGTCCCCACTTTTTGTACTGGGCTTATTGATTCTTTTTTAAGGGACCTGTGTTTTGTTGGCAAGGATTCTTCCGTTCTTTCAATCTTAGCTGGTGTTGTACAGAGAAGGGTTTCCCAGTGAACACTGCAGCCAGAAAGGTGGCTTACTGCTTCACTCAGCAGGTTTCTTGTGCTTCTGCTGCTGAACTTTGTTATTAAAAACCTCAAAAGCTATTTCAACCATATAAAAAAATAAGCATACATTTTCCCTTTAACCTTCTGGATCTTCTGGTAAATATCTATGGATGTCTGTTCTATGAAGACGATATTAGCTATCCTCTGGTTTTCAGTGGCTTCAGGGTCCATATTTGGTATGCCTCCAGAATATGTGAAAGATCCTCTCAAGAATCTTGGAAGGATTTTTTTTTTGGTCTCTGAATCACCTCATGTATTTTAACACATTTATTATTATTATTATTATTGCTTTGGGGCTACGGTCTTGAGACCCTCAGGGAGACATGTCTTGTAGTGTCCTAACCTGTTCACGCCCCTCTAAGCTGTGGTGCCAGCTTGGGTCTGTACTGCAAACTGGCTCATTTGCTGGAAGTCTGGTGGTGTTCTGGAAGTCCACAGTGTGGCAAACTGCCAGGCCTATTCCAGTACCATTCTCCATTCCTCAGAGGAGAGGAGCACTTCTTTTAAGTACTGGAAGTCTGTCTAAGTAGGCTGGTGAGTAGTAAAGACAGAAAAAACACGTCATGCATCCTTTGAGGATCTCGATAATAGATGGACAGGTCCCCCCCAAATTATAAAGACTAGAAGCTGCAAAAAGCACATGCATGAGGGTATTTCTGACCCTGCCATGTTCTCCTGTTCCTGCTGGTGTTTTCATTAAAGAAAACTGGCCTTCCTGAGAAACGTGCAGAGTGAATTGTAATCTCCATTTGCTCCTTCGGTGGTTGAGGAAATGGATTAATCCTGGCTAAATGGGACAACACTATGAGTGTGAGAGGAGGAGACCATTCCAACAGTCCCTGAGGGTCCGCAGCCTGGGATAGCAGGACCCAGGTGAACAAATTAAGGGTTGACAAATTGTAAGGTGGTGCTACTCTTGAAATGACCGTGGGGTCCTCAGCCTTGAGAACCTATGATTTAGGTTTTCTATTAGCCTGAACCATCAGTTTACACTGTTGTTGTACAGTGTGATTATAATACAGGGTCACGAATGCTTACATCTTATTTGACTTTTATGTCCTTTTAAAAAACAAACCTAGTTGCAAAATAGTATGGTAATTTAAACATATCTCAACTAGACACTTTTCCTGATCTTCTAAATTATATTGAGGCCATGCTGTAACAGAGAAACCTCAGATGCTTTCTCTTGGTGTTATCAGTTTGGAAAAAAAAATTCCAGTGAATCAAGATATATTCTAAGGGACATATTATATGGGTGGGTTGACTTGTACCCTTTTTGTTTACAAATCTTGTTTTCCTTAATTAGTGGTCCAGGCTGTATTTGTGTGGCCTTGGCTATGTCATAGTATAGGGCATGATTATATTGGTAGATAATCTCAACAAGCAGGCAGCATAGCTCAAGGACCAAGCCTGTTGTAGCAAATTCTCCTGTTACCCAGTTAGGATCTATGCCCTGGAGCAGTACAGCCAATGAGATGTACTCCAAGTCAGAAAGACAGAGAGGTTTTATTAGGAGATATGATACCAGCAGAGGCTCAACATCAGTGCAGACTGCTTTCTATGGAGTTTCAAAAGACAATTTTTAAATCAGAATTCATATATTTTCACAAAGATTAAATTTTTGAAGCACATAGCCCACAGATGGTTGACATCACAAAACAACTACAAGAAACTATTTATTATACTACAGACATGCATGTTCGACATCTGGACTCTAATCTGCATGTTTGTAACAGGCAAAGGAAAAAAAAAGCATAAAAATCTCTCAGCAAATGAAACTAGTCTGCCAAGTCTACTCTGACTGAGATAAGGAACAAGCAAGTAAGCAGTAGATCAAAAGTGCCAGGCATCCTCCCTAGCTGCTGTCTTGCAAGCTGAAGGCCGTTTCTCAACAGAATAAAAGGAGGGAGACCAAAGCCACAAGAGCTGAGAGGGCTCTACATCCCTTTGGAAAGAGACCAGTCAAGGATGGGGAGGGGGAGTGGAACTTGGTAAGTCAACACCAAAAATCTCTCCATCTCTTCTAACAAAAAACACAAAGACAGATAAGTTCCTGGGGGTTATTTGGGACCCACCTAGATCAGACAAAACTTTTCTAGTTATAAAGGCCTTCATACAAGACATGCAAGCAGGCAAAGAGATAGAGCTCACAGACAAAACAGAATCAGAGGGTGGCAGAATAATAAGAATGATCTTAACAGGGCTTCAGTGCCCCTTATATGGGTTTCTTGGTCCTGCCTCAGTCCTTCAGATACCTTCCCACTTCAGAACCAGCGAGAGGGGAAACAGAGGATGATCTTGGTGAGCCTGAGCCCCACCTCAATCCTCCAGATACCCCCCATACATACAGTTCAGATACCAGGCTCTCGGGAGCTCAGTTCCCATTCAGGATCACGAGGTCTCAAATGCCTTCCCAAGCACCCTACACATGTGGTCGTCAAGGCTGCCACCTTGGCCAATGGGAAATTCTGACCCATCAGAATGGGGAGAGTACCCATGGCCACTTCCTTGTGGTACAGGACAGTATCATACCAATTTTTGTTAACATCAAAGCAATTGCAATAAAGAGAGACAAAAGAGAAGTTGGTATCTTTGTCCTCTGCAGTCTCAGGGTGTTTCTGTTCTCCAAAGGAGGACACATACACTGGCTGGCCTGCGTTGATGCCACCCAGCATGTTCTCCTGGCCTGAAAAGGGGTTCAAGGCACTTCAGAAAAAGTTTCAGGGCTTTACTCACTCTGAGCCAGAGGTCCTGCTGGGTCCCATCTGAGGTGCCAAATGTCATTGTTAACTTTTGGGTTCTTGTCAAACAGATTAACAGACTGAAGTCAGTCAGACACCAAGTTGGAGAAACAAAAAGGCCTTTATTTGTTGTTAGCAAACAGTGACACAGGCAGGGTCTCAAGACCAAGGACTACTAGCTTCCCTATAAGGATTACAACTGAAAATTTACAGGCTCCAAATACAGGAGTTATACATATTTATAGTGAAGAGGTTGTCCTATGCTGATTTTTAGTATGTCAAGATGGTGAGGACACTTACACAGCAATTCCACCCTCCAGACTGTAGTTTAGCCAAGTAGGACAGGGTTATAACTTAACTTTTAATTGTGTCAGCAAAGAAACTTAGAAATGTCTATTATGAGATCTGAGTATGTTTGTGTAGCCTTGTCACTCTAAGAGGAGAGATTTTTAGCACCACCAGTTTCACCTCCTTCATTCTTAATCAGTCTTACTGTTGCTTAAACTACAAAATACCACTGTCTTGTTCTTTTAATATTTCACAGAATTTTTCAGTGAAATGTATTTTAAGTGTTGTTATATGTATTTCAACCTTCTCTGCCTAAAAGTAGCCTTCACTTTTCATTGAAACAGTCAAAGAAATTTTCCTAAAGGTGGCTTCTTGTATCGATCCTCTGTAGCAGAAAAAGCCACATTTGTTTGGTACATATCTTAGGAGGACAACTGCTTTATGGTCCATCATGTCATTACATAGCTGTCCACAAGTCCTCCAGATATGTATGTGTGGATACAACTCGTATACTCAACGTCACTTTCTTTTTTTTTTTATTGCGATTGCATGAAAGTTTACAGTTTAAATTTGCATGCCCATCTATCTGCAGCACTTTCTGCTCTCCTTGACTGGTGACAGCACACTTCTCCTTTGCATACATGTTATATCCTCTTAAGAGTCTCCTGTCCTCTCCTCTCCACTGTCTCCACTCCCCGCTAGTAAGAAGTTAGTAGGATGACATCTTATAGATGCACACACAATATAGTCACTCTGTGTCCCCGAGTCCAAGCTATTCCTGTCTGAAGAGTTGACCATAAATCAATGATAATTTGTAATCAGGGGCAGCATCAGGTCTGGAGGCCATGCTCCCAGGGGAACTCCCAAGCCTTCAGACCATAGTTGCAGTCTTTTAGTGGAGTTCTTAAGGTGCACCTCTTTTTTTTCTCGTGTTGTCCCTGCGACTCACCCTTGTTAGACACAGCTGTCATTGGTGGTGGCCTCAAAGTCTTTTGCTAAGAAAAATAAAAAGGAAAAGCTTGTAAGGGAGAAATACAGACAACTATTTTGATTTTTTTAGGTGAATAGTGTATTCATGCATATTTATGAAAATTAATTGATCTTCCTTTAAATTTTATGATCATGATTTACATACTTGCTTATTTGAGTTTTGATATATATGAGTAAGATCTATTTACAATAAATATTTAAGAACACTTGTTACTCATCTTCAGATATCATCCCAGAGAATACTCTCGGTTTTTGTTTAAGTGTGATTATTATTTCTTTTCTCATTGTGTTAATTTTCACTTGCTCCTGTCATTATGATTTAGTTATGGGACGATTAGTTTAATTGCTTATTCATTCTCTCATGTAAACAAGTATTTTGAAACTCTTTGAGGCATTAACATAATGAGTAGACAAATCAGAGTAGGGTAGTGTGTTGTTTAATATTTAGTAAGAAACATAAGATGGGAGAGGCATAGAAAGCACTGAGAATGGAGAAAATAAAATCCTATGCTACTAGAAACGTCATTTAATCTGGAAGAACCTTTCAGATCATTCTATTACCTAACCGTACCACTCAGTATTCATTAGTCTTAGCATTAGCCTCAGGGAACTACTTCCAACTACTTCCAACATTAACTGATTACAAGCACCAAATAGCTGGATAGCTTCATTGACCAAAGCCATCTGTTTCTGAGAATTACAAGAGAAGGTAAGCAAGAAATTGGAAAGGGACATGGAGAATGAACCTTGTAATCTCTGCCCTGTGCTAGAATCAAACTGAAGAACCATACAAAATCTCTAAGTTTCAGTCTGAGGAAGCATGACCAAATGTGTTTTTTTTCAGATGAAACCAGGACCCAGAGGTGGTTAATTACCTTGTCTAAGGTCATGTTGTGAATTAGAACTATAGTGAAACGATTTCTAACACCACAGACAATTTATTTATCTGTGTGCATATGTGTGTTCATTCGTTATTCTACTAGCTCACACTAAAATTTGCTCAAATATCCTGTCAGGGGTGCTGTCATGTATTGAATTGTGTCCCCTCAAGAATATGTATAGAAGTTTGGCTGGGTTGTGATTACCAGTATTATGTGATTGCCCTCTATTTTGTGATTTTTCCTGTGCTATACGTTAGAGGATTAGGGTGTAACTGTAAATCCCTTCATAAATTCACCTCCTTGCTTCTCTGTAAACAGAGTTTCCATGGAGTGTGGCTTGTACCACTTTTTATCCTTTTAACTCACAAGAAATCAAAGGAAAGGGATGCAAGCAGATAGTTGGGAACCTCATACTATTAAGAAAGCAGCAACAGGAGTAAAGTACATCTTTCAGACCTGAGCTTCCTGCTCCAAGGTGCTCGCTGATCAAAGCCTGATCCAACACAAGGACTTTCCTCCAGAGCTGACAAAGAAGAAAAGCCCTTCCCTGGAGTGGGCACCCTGACTTCAGACTTGTAACTTAGTGGACTGTGGAAAAACAAACTTTTCTTTGCTAAGGTTATCTACTTTGTGGTATTTCTGTTAGAGCAGCACTAGACAACTAAAACAGATACAGTGAGGGGAGATTAAGACATGCAAGTAACAACCCCAAATATTTTACTGTTTTAAGTTGAAAATATATTGTCCTTCTTAAAAAAATCCTGATGGAAATCAAGTTTCAGCTTATGTAAATTTCTTATATTTCTGTGTTCTTTGTTTTTTTTTATTCATTATAATTTCATTCCCAGGAAATCAACAAAAATGTTCTAAATATTATAATAGAAATATAAATATTGGGCTTATGATTTGGTTATTGAATAATAATGATAAAAAGGCACTTCTCATTAAAATCTTAAGCATTATGTTGTTGAAATGTTTGATATCACATTCCCACACTTTATATAAAGAAAAATAGTGAGGTGGGGTTAAGATGGCAGAGTAACCAGATGCTTCTTGTGATCTCTCTAACAACAAAAATCCAGAAAAACAACTGAATGGATTATATATGATATTCTAGGAACCCTAAGCACTGACAGGTAAGCTGAGAAATCAGGCTGAAAACAGGGAAGAGAGAGCAGGTCCAGAAATATCTAGACTGGCCAATCTCACCTAGTGGGAATCTACACCCCACAGGAGGACCTGTGACTATCAGTGAGGTCAACAATGCAGCAGTATTTGGAGACTGTTATCCTCAGTGGAAAACCTGAGCTCTGGAGACTCACACCTCCAGAACTGCAGAAGAATTCCATTGGATCAACAAAAGGCAAATTGTTGTAGACATGTGCGGATCTAAAACTTTCCTATGGGCTAATCCTCTCTTCCTTTTTCCAGTGCCACTCCCTCGCTTCTCTGCACTGAGTCAGGCACCAAATTCTGACTCTCTACCTGAGCCAGAAGTGGAACATCTTATGTGTGTCATGAAATATTCTCCTAGACTTAAAGAGGGAACTATTTAACAAATGGAGGGGAAAAAATTACCACCTCCTGTAAGCCAGAAAATCAGTACATGCAATCAGCAATCTGTGCTTACACCAACCAATGTTGCCCAACTAGGACTGTAGGGAAGAGCCAGCACCACACACATGGCAACCGAGTTTCTGGGGTCCTAAACTTAACACATACAACAAAAGTAAACAAAAGCCTAGGCCCACATGCTTATTAACAGCTCTAACAACTTGGTAACAGGACATCAAAATTTCTATATGCCAATAATTAAGCTAGCTCATGCAACCAGCTTATTTTGACATTTCCATTTTTTTTAAAGTTAAGACAAAGCACATTAAGCAACTTAAGGAAATTACAACAGCTTTTTTTAAATTATATGCTCATATAATAGTTTAGCTTAACTAGTTAAAAATGTTTTTTTTTTCTGAGAACTATCTATTTGGGACGAAACTGACAAGAACGTATCAAAAGATTAGGTAGGAATTTTACGTTAAATGAGAATTTATGCTAACAGGAAAAGAACAACTTGGAAAAGGAAGAGGAGAATAGTTGCACAACTTAAAGAACATGATGAATTTCACTAAATGCTACATGTAGAAACTATTGATTTGGTGTACACTTTGCTTTGCAATAACAAAACAAAATTTAAAAAAGAAAAATCTGGAATAATCATTTTAGTATTTTAGAAGTTTATTGAAGAATATTGGGAAATATATGGAAGAATAAGAACACTTAAAAGTCTCATTTAAAAAATGCTAATCACCTTCAGTAGCCAATATTTTAACAAAGAATTCAGTTTCTCCTTTCTCACCCAGACTTGTGGTCATGCAACACCTGCAAACATCTGTAATAACAAATGTATATTTCTAGGGTTTTTGTTGTTGTTGTTATTGTACAGTCTATTCAGTGCTACATATTTGTCTAGTTTGGCAAGCTTACATTTTATTTTTAATTATAACACTCCTAGTTCCTAGGTGATAAGCTCAGGCATTTGAAAATCTCTAGAAAGCAGGCCCACTTGGAGAGAATGTAAGAAGATAGTTGATGGAGATCTGAAAAGGCTAATGTGGATGTTCATGGCATAAAAAAGAGGTTCATTTGTTGTCACTCCCGTAGTCCAAGAGTTGTTTAGCCAGAGCCAGACAAGTGGACATATGTCTTCCATACTGTATACATTGAAATGACATCAAGAGTTCATACATAGTGGAATGAAAAGGGCCATGAAATTCTGGATGATTTTATTTTGCTGGGAGAATGGACAATTACTGGATGTAATTTGTTTTGTTTTGTTGTTGTAAACAGCACTAGAGCCTGGATTTGAGATCAACAACACTAAAGCCAGCCTTCTTGTGGTAAAACTCACTTCCATGTTTCGCCACTTGCTATCCAGTGGTCTCATCTGTAAAATGGTGAAAAAAATAGGACCTGGTTAAGTGAGATGATAACCTACTTCAAATTCCGGTGGTCTGGGAAGACAACCTTTGTCATATCTTGTGGAAACCCTGTCACTGTGGTGTCAGATTAGAGGATAAGAGGAAACATAATATAGCTTTCGTGCCTATAAACTGAAAACCAAAGCAAACCTGTTGCCAACAAGTCAATTCCAACTAGTAGTGACCCGATAGGACAGGGTAGAATAGCCTCCATACAGTTTTCAATGTATGCCTGGTAGATTTGAATTGCCAACCTTCTAGTTAGCAGCTGTAGCATGCAACCATTATGCCACCAGGGTTACCTTTGTGTTTATAGCATCTAACATAAAATAAAATAAAACTGGGCTACATGCACCAGAAAAGTTTTACAGATGTCCAATATTAGAAGTAACACAAAGTGAGAGACATACAGAGAGATTACTGGAAGCCAAATAGATAGAGACCAGTTAAGATCCTGACTTCCTGATGAGTATTGCCTCAGCAATAGTATGGATGTTATGGATATTTTTGTTTGTTTGTTTGTTGGGCTTTATTTCCTTTTTATCATTTGATAAAATGACTATATCAGAATATAGACGAAGTGTTAGGCCATAGTTGTCATATCGTAGTACACACACGATGCAGCTTCCTGGACTACAGATTGTACTCCATGGTAACTCCTGTATCATGTGAAAACACACATAGTTATGCAATGAAATCATAGTTATCGTATTTATGCACAAGGAATGTGTCTTCTGCAGTTGTTTGCCAGCCACATCCACCCTCTCCTCATCAGATATCTTCACGAGTGCAGCTAGACCAGTTTCTTTTTTTTTTAACACGTTGCTGTGAAGAGACAGTAATGTAGCTTGTTTGTGTGGATGAGCAAAAGAGGGCAGTCTGGCTGGAAAACAAATGCAGAAGGCATTCATTATTTGCATGAAAGCATGGCACTACAATACCTCAGATGAATCAAAAAACTATGTATTTTTCGTTTGGGGATGCCAGCATATATTTCAAAATGATGGCAGTGGGTTGGATTTTTTTATGTGACTTTATTCAATGGTATTTCTGTAGAGGAGAGAAAACAGAAAATTACAGGTGTTGCTTTTACATAATTGCACTTAAGGAATATATCCTATTCCAGTCAGGTGCTAGAATTACTGACAGTCTGAGCATCTCTGTGATCGTGGCTTTCTAAGGTACTATCCGTATTGGGGAATGTTCAGGTGCCCTTACATGTTTCTTCAATCTTGTGTTTAATTAGTTAGTTATTCCAAAAACTCTGATAGGAAAAAAATCTTCCTCTTGACTTTTCTTACTTCGGGCATTCATTACGATCTATCTTTTAATATACACTTGCTTCTTCTATCCTCTTCTCCACTTCAGTATACGTGAGCTATGATGCTGGGTTCTGCTAACGCAAACACTGAACCCCAACAGCAACAACAACATTCTTCCTCGACATCCTTTTCTACTCTTTCATCATTTATCTGAGCCATTCTTTCCTCCAGACTCTGTTCACTCCCCACCCCCACACACCTTTCACTCTGTTTAACCATCCTCTCCAAGCATTTTCCACAGTTCACTCCTTATTTAATCATTGTCCAGAAGGTCAATGTACAGTGGAACTATGGTGTTTTTTGTTTTTTTTTTTTTTATTAGTCCTGTAGTTTTATAACTACAGTTTTGAGCTATAGTGGCCAAAAAATTAAAGGAAACCTGCTTATCTTCTTTCCAGATATCTACACAGATTCTCTCATTCTTATTTCTGATCCAGTCATGATTGAAAACCCATTTTACCTTTTAATATCACCTCTGTTGCTATGAAACACTGGTGGTATAGTGGTTAAGAGCCAAGTTCAAATCCACCAGGTGCTTCTTGTAAACTTTATGGGATAGCTCTACTCTCTTCTATAGGGTCATTAGGAGCAGGAATTGACTTCACAGCAATGAGCTTGTTCTGTTTATTTATTTTTCGTTTTGGTTGCTATGTAAAGTGAGCTGCCTGTTGCCCCTGTAAACCATATGCAGCCGACAACCCAGGATTTGGATATTTTCATTTCTCTCATCATTTGCATAAATAATTTTATGGAAATTCATTCAATTGTGACTCTAAAATAATAGTTGGTATACAGACTCTTCTTTGAGACTAATCCAATGAGGCAAAGCATCTCATCATTTTATTCTTGATTTTTTTGTAGTACTCTGATCTTTATTGTATGGCTAAATTTATAGAGCAGAGGAATGAGTAGAAGTAGATGTGCAAATAAGAGGACTAGATCTAGGCCAAAGAACATTTTTTTTTTCTTAATGGAAGCAGATTTAGTCAGCCCAAAGCAACTTCAACTGTACTATGAAATAATTACATTAAGATGGAAAAGATTCATTTATGCTGTTTTTAAAATTTGCTGGCATGTGTTCTTTTCATTTCACAGTTTTTCTATCCCACAGACAGCTTAACAGACTGTACTGAGAGCCACATGTTTAGTACTATATTTATTACATCAGAATACTGAAAACCTTTGTAAGATTTCAGTGACAAGAGGAACACGCATAATTCATCGAAACAGTAGAATCAAAACGACAGTTGCTTTTAAAATAAAGCCTGTTTTGTCAAAAGCAAACATCATCAAAATGATGTTTCTTTAATCTCTCAAACTAGAAAACAAAAAAAGACAGTATTTTCACTTGAAATCTTTCTTGTTATTGTTTGGTTACAAATTCTTAAAATGTCAATCTGTGTTGCAAGTATAAAATCCCTTAACTTTAAACAACCACCTGGAAATGTGATAACCATCTATAAATCTACAATAAATATTTTGTTTAATCCTCTTCTCATGTAGACAAAGCTCTGAGTTTTGTTGTGTATATGCTCTGATTCATTTTAAAATGACATCTGCTTGACTACACATGGTCTCCAGGTTGACTGTGATAAAACATTACATGTTTGATGAACAATTTCTTGTTACAAAATATGAAGTAGAGATCCCAGAATAAGAAAGCAGATTGTTCTCCCAAGTTACTGTTATGAAAGGGAGGCATCCAGCAGTAGCTGGAATACAAAGTTTCTGAGTTTATATGAAATATAATTATTAATTAAATGAATATTAGTTACTAATCCCAAATTTGTTTGTACCAGCATTCCGTAGAGTATTTTTGTTGTGCTGCTATTGGTCTTAACAGTAATTTCTCACTGAATAAACTTCCCTGCATCGATACTAAAGATTCAGGAGTTTTTACATTCCAGTGAGAAATCTTGAAAACTTGACTGTTTGTTTGTATCAAAAATTAAAGGAACTGAAGAAAAACTAGCCTGTCAGCAACAAGCCATTAAATGTTTTGTATCTATTATTGCTTTAGCAAATACATACATTTGACTGTTTACATCTAATTTGAATAGATTCTTATTCCATTAATGGAGTTCATTATCTGATATTTTGGAAGCTAACCTACTTCTCTTGGCCAGAGATGCTGAAGACTAAAAATTGAAGTGTGGGAAAAAAAAGTAAATATTTGTTTTAAAAATTGTGATTAAGTGCAAGTGTACAATGCCAATCAATTTTGTATGCCCGCCTACCTGCAGCTACATCCGCTCTCCGCACCCAGTGACAGCACATTTACCCTTTTCACTCCATATTTTTACATTGTTTTAATGAGCACCTATCTCCTCCTCTCTACCCTCTTTGCTCCTATCTGGAAAGAGACAAGTAGGACAGCTTCCTGTAATTGTATAGAACCATAAAGTACACATGCTATATGGTCATACTGTGTCTCTGAGTCCATTTCGTTCTTGTCTGAAGAGTTGATCTCAGTACTAGCTTTCATTCAGGGCCAGCAGCAAGTCTAGGGGTCATGTTCCCAGGGGACCCTCCAGGTTGTCTGACAATCAGTTCTGGTCTTTTAGTAGAGTTTTTGAGCTGCACACTTCTTTTTATTGTGCTGCCTCAGGGACTCCTGTGTCACTTATCATAGCTGCCTTTGGTGGTGGCCAAGCGCCATCTGGTTCTTCTGCTCTCATGTTGATACACTTCCTATTCATATGGGTCCCTTGGTCTCTTGGGCTTATTTTTCCTAGTGCCTTTCTTGTTCTTGTCATCATTTGTTCCAGATGAGTTGGGACCATTTAGTGCACCTCAGATGGCAGTTTGCTAGCTTTTAAGACCCCAGACACCACTCTCAAATATAGGGTGAAGAAGACTCTTAGCAGAAGACTTGTTATACCAGTTGGCCTCAATGTTCCCTGAAAACATGGTCTCCAGGCCCCTGTCCCTGCTACTGTATCTTTTGAAATATTGTGTTGAGTTTAGAAAACCTTTCAGTTTATGATAATCCAGTTATGTTGATCTGCTCTCTACTGCGTGCTGTCATTGCTTTCACTTAAACAAATTCCTGTCTACTTTCTAATCTGTGACCAAACCTCTCCCTCCTTACCCACCTTGTAGCCATCAGAGTCTTTTCTTCTGTATTTAAGCCTAGTTTTCAGTCCTTATAGCAGAGGTCTCATGCAATACTTGTGCTCTTGCTGCTGATTGAGTTCACTTAGTATAATGTCTTCTATTTGAAAGCAGATTTTATGAGATGCCTCCTAAAATCATGATGGTTCTTTATAATGACATGATGTTTCATTGAATATATGTAACATAGTTAGTTTATCCATTCACCTGTTGATGGGCACCTAGGTTGATTCCATCTTTTTGCTATTGTGGACCGTGTTGGAATGAAAATTCATGTTGTTTTAGTCAGCTAGGGCTGCTGTAACAGAAATACCACAGAGTGGATGGCTTTAACAAAGAAAGATTTATTCTTACACAGTCCAGTAGGTTGCAAGTCCATATTCAGGGTGTCCGCTCCAGGGAAAGACTTTCCCCTTGTTGGCTCTGGAGGAAAGTCCAGTATTGCATCAGTCTTTGTTCAGGGAGCGTCCTCACGCAAGAACCTCTGGTCTGAAGGACGCACTGTGCTCCCGGTGCTGCTTGCTTGATGGTAGCGAGGTTCTCAAATTGTCCTTTGTTTCTTTTTCCTTTTATTCCTTGCAAGCTAAAAGCATTAGGGTGGGGCAAGCTATACTTCAGGGAAACTTCCCCCACAGCAGGAATTCACAGCCCCACCCTAATCCTTTAACATACAGGTTAGCAAAACCACACAATGGTTGGAATTGTGTCCCCCCAAAAATGTGTGAGGCCACGTGGCTGGGATATGGTTCCCAGTATCTTGGAACTGTCCTCCACTGTGTGGTTTTGCTAACCTGTATGTTAAAGGATTAGAGTGGGACTGTGAATTCCTGCTGTGGGGAAGTTTCCCTGGAGTATGGCTTGCTCCATCCTTAATGCTTTTAGCTTGCAAGGAATAAAAGGAAAAAGAAACAAAGGACAATTTGAGAACCTCGCTACCATCAAGCAAGCAGCACCGGGAGCAGAGCGCAATCTTCAGACCAGAGGTTCTTGCGTGAGGTCGCTCCCTGAACAAAGACTGATGCAATACCGGACTTTCCTCCAGAGCCGACAAGGGGAAAGTCTTTCCCTGGAGCGGACACCCTGAATATGGACTTGCAACCTACCGGGCTGTGTAAGAATAAATCTTTCTTTGTTAAAGCCATCCACTCTGTGGCATTTCTGTTAGAGCAGCCCTAGCTGACTAAAACACATGTGCACGTGTCTGTTCATGTGACCACCCCAGTTTCTGTAAGATATATTCCAAGCAGTAGGATTGTTGGACCATATCATATTTCTATTTCTAGCTTTTTAAGGAAGTGCCAAATTGCTTTCCAAAGAGATTGTACCACTGTGCATTCTTACCAGCAGTGAAGGAGAGTTTCAACCTTTTTGTAGCCTCTCCAGCATTCGTTGCTTTGTGTTTTTCGGATTATGACCAAACTTGCTGGGGAGATGGTAGTTTTGATTTGAATTTCTCTAATAGCTAATGATCACGAGCATTCCCTCATGTGTTTTTGATTGCCTGGATGTCTTCTTTGGTGAAGTGTCTGTCCATCTCCTTTGCACATTGCTTAACTGGGTTATTTACTTTTCTCTTGTTGACACTTTGCAATACCTTGTAGATTCTGGAAATCAGAAATTGATCCAACATGTAGTTACCAAGTATTTTTTTCCCATTCTGTAGGTAGTCTTTCAACTCTCTCGGTAAAGTCTTTGGATAAACAAAAGTGTTTGATTCGTAGTAGTCCCATTTATCTATTTTCTCTTCTGTTGATTGTGTATTGTTGGTCAGATTTTGCAGTCTTTCTAAGCTGTGTATTCGAACTTCCACTGTTGACTCCATTTCTTTCTTGTGTGATCTTTATCATTTTAGGTTTGATATTTAGGTTTTTGATCCATTTTGAGTTAGTTTTTGTGTAAGATGTGAGATATGGGTCTTGTTTCAGTTAAAAAAGAAAACATCTTTTTGTTAGTTTTATGTAATTTCCTTTTCTTATTGCATTCAGCAATAGTGAAGTGAGAATAGAAACTCATGCTATCAGTCTTGTCTTTTCCTATGAAATAGGTGGAATGCTGGATTTGAAAAAAAAAATAAAAAGCTTAGATTTTGATTCTAATTAATACTGTCAAAAATTTGTTTTGTCACTGTGTATTTAAAAATATATAAATGAGACTGTTTAAAGGCAATAAAAGTTTGCCATAAAGCAGGATATCAATGAACCAGATACACTAACATTCTTCTCTGTTTATTATTTTAGAGTGAATGAAGAGGAGAGTGGGAGAAATTTAATGGATTCAAAGCAGAAAGTCATGAAGGAAATTTGTTCTGAAAGAATGAATGGTTAACTCTTCATCCTTTATGTTTCAGATAACATCACAGCCATCCCAAATCAAAATATTCTATTTATTCTTTACTGTGTTCATTTTAGCATCTTTCTCTTTGTTAAAGAAAAAATAACCAATAACCTATTATATGTCAGATATCAGGGTAAGTGTACAAAACTCAGAGACTAAAACTACAGTTTCATTAGTCACACAGATTTATAATAAAAAGAGTTGTGACTATGAAACTATAAGCAAACAGCTAATTTTCTGTGAGGCTCCATGGGGAAAGCAGTGTATCTATACTTTAATTAGGCAGTAGAAATCTACGAATCTGCTTTCATTTGGCTTTCAGCTGTTTATTTTGTTTCAGTAAAATCTATACACTCTAAAGGGTACCTCAACCACAATTAAAAGTGTTATTGGACTAAACAAAATTACCAGTGTTTACCTTGTTGTATAACGCTGCTGGCACCAGAAGCAGAGTTCAAACTAGTTTTTTTTCCTACATTCTTGTTACACATGGTTAAAAAAAAAATTGTCTAATTCAGTTTAATAATGGCAAGTACCAAAATCAAGTTTGGAAGAATTGCTGACTGTTCATGTAAGTGCCGTTGCAACAATGAGAATTCTCAGATCAAAATAGAAATATTTGTGCTTTAGATTAGCTTTTAATTATGGGTTTTAGTTCCTGAAGCCTTACATATGCCCTCCAATCTACCTATTAAAAACAGGCAATTATCATTTAATAGTAAATTAATCTAATACAAGACCTTCTTCACTTTGGGAATATGGTTGCAAGGCTAATGATTTTGTTATTTTTAAGCTGCTATTCAGTCAATTCTGAATCATGATGACCTCATGTGCAACAGAACAAATCATTGTCCTGTCGTCCTGTGCTATCTTCATTATCCTTCCATCCTGCGGCACTCAAGTTCCAGCATTATATCTGTTTATATTCTGTTGTTACCATATAGTTTTCGCTGACTAGTTTTTAGAAGTATATCACCAGGCCTTTCTTCCCAGCCCTCTGTGAGCTCCACTGATACCTGTCTACTGTGAATGATCCTGCTGGTATTTGAAACATTAGTGACGTGGCTTCCAGCATTCCAGCAACATGGAAGTCACAATACCACAACAAACTGACAGGCAGGTGATAGAGGGTAAGAATAATTTCTTTAAAAGGGAAATATCTGAAAAAAATTCCATGTGTGCAAGTTAAATTCATTTAACTTTTCCATATTCTTTTTCTGTTTTCTTACATATTCTTCTGGAGCATAATACATTAAATGTCACAGTTTTGTTTTTGTATTCATTCAAGTTATAAAATAACTAGAAAGCTGGTTCAAGTTTAAGCATGCACACTTTTAGGTATGAAGAAATGTACTTCTGCCTGTCTTCAGAATTCTTTGATGACTCTCCCAAATGCTAAAAGGGCTGGCCAGCAACATGAAAACGTCGCTACTACAAGCCTCTTAAGTACTGGAAATGCCCATCACCATAGCCCTGTCTACCAGGTAAACTGTTTTCTGACCTTTAATCTTTCCTATTCACCTGAAAAAATATCTCCACTTTAAGAGTGTATTTTCATTTCTTAACAATGATAACCTTAAACATTTTTTCCTTGTTATGGAAATGAGCCAAATATGGCTGCTGGTTATGGGCCTTGAGTTGTTCATTTCTTCATAGAATCTTGTTTGACTCAAGGAGCTCCTGATATTGAATACAAATTTTCACATAAAATTGTTTTAAAAATAGCCCTAATAAACAGAATTTTAGCCCAATTTTAGACACCGCTTGCTGTACATATCCCACAAAACTGCACCCTGTTGGGAAATTAATTCTCCAAGAATGTAGTACAGTTCCATAACTATAAGGACTCAGGGCTAATGCTACTCTTTAGAGCTATCTGAGTCAGAGATTCCCCATAGTGCTCTAGAGAGACATTGCCTGGGGATGTGTTTGTAAGCTTTCCCTTTTTCTGCTCCCTGTCAACTGTCTGCATAAACAGTTTGTTTCTGGGGGGCCTCCTGTTGTTGAGCATTTAGCTTTGCATATGAACTGTCAATCTGTCCACAGTTCCAATATGTAGCTTACTGTGGGACAACTATCTCATACTTTACTTCTTTTTCTTTGATCAACTGTGACCTCCCTTAAACACTGTACAAATTCAATCTTTAAACTTATTTTAACTATTGTATCTTTTGTTGTTATTTCCATTATTTTTATTTTCACAATTCTTTATGTTTATTTCTCTCACTTGACTAGGAGCTTATTTTGTTCCACTATTGTCTTTGTGTGTTATGAATTATGAATAGCATTGGCAAGAATGGAAATTTCAGAACACTTAATTGTGTTCAAGTGGAATTTGAATGTACAATATAAGGAAGTCAGTTGAATGGAACAAGGGGATACTGAAAGGTTTAAAATCAGGGAAAACATGCATCACAAATGTATTCCTTCATCATACTTTTTCAATCTATATTCTAAACAAATAATCCTAGAAGTTGTACTGTTTGAATAAGAACACAGTTTCAAAATTGAAGGATGATTCAATATGAAAATGACAGAACTTTGCTTACTGAAAGTAAAAACAACTTGAAGCATTGACTGATGAAGCTCAAAGACCACAGCTTCAGTACAGATTAAACAACATGGAAATAGAATAAAGAAGACTGAAGAAGAATTGATGCCTTTGAACTGTGGTATTGGTGAAGACAATGAATGTATTATAGACTGCAAAAGAATGAACACATCTGATTTGGAAGAAATACAGTAACAATGTTCCTTAAAAGAGAGGATGACTAAACATCATCTTGAATAATTTGTATATGTTAGTAGGAGGAACCAGTCTGTAGAGAAATTCATCATGCTCAGTAAAGTAGAGGGTCAATGAAAAAGAGTAAGACTCAGTGAGATGGATTGACATAGTGGCTGAAACAATGGACTCAAATGTAACCTGGATTATGAAGATACTACAGAACCAGGCAATGTTTCCATCTATTGAATCTGAACAAAATTGATGGTATCTAACAACAACAATGATAATTCCTTAATTGCTTGATGATGATCTAAATTACCTACCTCAATAAGACTGGAACTAGTTCCAACACTTGTTCTGGAAAATTATAAATAATCCATGAGGATGTCAGCATCTTAGAAATGAAAATACTTTACTTAAAATATACCATGTTCTAAGAAAGAAGAGCTAAGGTGGCAGAGTAGTTGGATGCCACCTGTGATCCCTCTAACAATAAAGACCCCCCAAAACAGTTATAAGCAACATTCTAGGAGCTCTGAACATCAAAGAAAAGCTGAGAATAAGACTGAGTGACTGGGAAGGAAGAGTAGGTCCAGAAGTACCTAGGACTGGCCATGTTTGACACTACAAGAATTGGCACCCTGCAGTAGGACTGGGGAGAAGTGTACTTGGTGAGCAGATCAGTGACTTTCAGAAACCGTGTTTCTCAGTGGAAGAGAGATGAAGTGACAGAAAGCCTGCTAACACCTCTAGATTCAATGAAAAACAGCATTCAATCATCAAAAGCCAGGTAGATTGCATCTAGTCTACTGCTGGAGGATCTAAGTCTTTCCAACAGGATAATCATTTTTCCTCTTTCCCAGTGCTTCTATCTCCTTTCTCTGAACTGTGCCCAGCTCTGGAGTCACATCATTATCCAACTCCTTAAGTGCATCAGAAACCATTCTTCTAGTCTCAGAGAACCATTTAGCAAACAAAGAAGAAAATAAAATAGATAAAATAAATTGCTGGCTCCCTTAAGCAGGGAACTAAGGGCAGAAGAAGTTCCTTTGCCTAGGGTCAAGCATGAGGGGAATTATCTTCCTCACAGATACTCACTGATGGCTCTCAGCGCTCTGCCTTTCTCAGCGTATGAAGCCAGATACGTATACCTACATCAATCACCTCTGCCCACCTAGGACTGAAGAGAGAACTGGAACTATACACTTGGTGATAGAACACTTGGGCACCTGAACTGACAACAAAAAAAGTAAACAAATGCCTGCACTCACCTGCGTAGTAACAGCTGCAACCATCTGGTGACAGAACACTAAAGCTCCAGTAGCACCAATAATCAAACCAGCACACATGACCAATCTATCCTGATATTTCAAAACAAGGCAAAACAAGAAGTTAGAACACAGCAGGCAATTATAAAATGAATAAACACAACTTACTGCTGGCTCAAAGATAAGAGTCACTTACAAAGGAAGACCATGATGGCTTCAGAAAATTTCTAAAACAGATGGTCAAGACATTTTACAGATGAAGAGAACTTCCTGGAATTGTTGGAGGTAGAATACAAATGATTAATATGCAAAACTCTTTAAGAAATCAGGTAGATCAGCCAAAATGCAATAAAGCATAATGACAAATTCAACATGCAGCAAGAAATTATAGAGAAAGAGTACATAAAAATTCAGAAGATTAGTAATAAAATTACAGAAATAGACAAATATATAGGAAGTCAGTGGAGCAAAAGTGAGTCAATGGACGCTTGCATTAGTGATACTGAAGACAAAGCATTTAAGATCAATATAACCAAAACTAAATCAAATCCACTGCCATCTAGTTGGTTCCAACTCATAGCAATCCTAGAGGTCAGAGTAGAACTTCCCCATAGAGTTTCCAAGGAGTGCCTGGTGGATTTGAACTGCTAACCTTTTGGTTAGCAAACAAAGCACTTAACTGACTATTCCACTTGGGTTTACAGACACCAGTATGTTGTGCAGAGAAAACAGACAAAAGATTTTTTTTTTTTTTTTTTAATGAAGAAACACTAAGAATCATATGGGACCCTATCATGAGGAATCAACTATGAGTGACTGGAGTAAAAGTATGAGGGGATAAAAGACATTACAGTGATAATTTTGAAAGATTTGTTGACAGAATACTTCCCTGATATCTTGAAAGAGGAGAAGATATTTATCCAAGATGCTTACCAAATTCTGCACAAGATAGATGCCAAAAGACAGACACCAAGATACACTATACTCAAAGTTGCCAAAACTAATTTTAAAGGTGCCTAGGGATAAATGAAAAGTAATCTGCAATTGAGAGTCAATAAGACTAAACTCCTACTAGTCTGCAGAAACCATGCAGGCAAGAAGGCAATGGGATGACATATACAAAGGCCTGAAGGAAAAAAATTGTGAGTCAATAATTACACACGCAGCAAAACTGATGCTAAGTACAATGGTGAAATAAAGACATTAAGAGATAAATTCAAGTTTAGAGAATCTGGAAAACCAAGCCAAGATTTAAAGAAGTACTAAAGTAAGTCTTTCGGTTAGAAAGTCAATAACAAATCAAGGCTACAACTCAGAGCAGAGTAACCAAATATCAATCCAGATAAGGAAATCACAAAAAATGAATCAAAACTAAAACTCAAAAATAGCAGAGAAACTAAAAAATGCAGTCATATAATTATATATATATATCTAAAGCAAAAGTTAAAAAAAAAAGAGCAGGAATGGCAATAATAATTTCTGATAAAAAGACTTTAAAATAGAATCCACAACAGTGGATAAGGAGGGACACCATGTAATGATTAAAGGGTCGATACACTAAGAAAACATAACCATATTAAATACTTATACACCCAATGATGGGGCTCCTCAATACATAAAACAATGTCTAACTGCACTGAAAGGAGAAGCAGACACCTCAACAATTGTAGTAGATGATTTCAAGCCACAGCTTTTGATAACGAACAGAAAATCCACAAGAGAGCTAAATAAAGATACTGAAGATCTAAAAGCTTCAATCAATCAACTTGACATCCTAGACATATACAGAACACTCCATCCCAAATCAGTCATGATACTTTCTTCTCCAGTGCACATGGAACATTCTCCACGACAGATCACGTTTTAGGCCATAAAACAAGCCTTAACAAAATCTAAAATTTAGATTTTGCAATTTTGCAAATTACAAAATTGCAAATTGTCTTTTCAGATCGTGAAGCCATAGAAGTAAAAATCAGTAACAGAAAAAGGAAGAAAAATAAATCAAACACATGAGAACTGAACAGCCCCTTGCCCCAAACTACTGGATTATAGAAGAAATTCACAGAATCAAGTAAGAATGAAAACATATCTGAACCTTTGGGGAAGAGCAAAGGCAGTGGTCGGGGTCAGTTTATTTTAATAAATACACACAATCAAGAAGAAGAAAAGATCCAAATCAATGCATTAACAGTACAACTAGAACAAGTAGAAAGAGAACAGGGACAAAAAACAAAAGCAAAAAAACCTAGGGCACCGGAGGAAAACAAATAGTAAACATTAGAACAGAACCAAATGAATCATGGAATAGAAAAATGATTGAAAAATGTCAAAAGATCAAAAGGTGATTCTTTGAAAAGATCAACAAAATTGATGAGCTATTGGCCAAACTGATGAAAGAAAAACAGGAGACGAATCAAGTTATCTGACTGAGGAGATGAGCAATATGACAACAGACCTAACCAAAATTTTAAAAAATCATAACAGGATAATATAAAAAATTGTACTCTACCAAATTTGAAAACTTAGTGGAAATGGACAAATTTCTAGAAATACAATAGCTACCTAAATTAACACAAACTTAAATAGAAAAATTAAATTAACCTCTAACAAAATAGATTGAAAAAGCAATTAAAAATCTCCCAGTAAGAAAAAGCTCTGAGCCTGATGGCTTCACTGGAGTTCTACCAAACATTCAGAGAAGAGAACACCACTATTACTAAAGATATTACAGAGTATAGAAAAGTATGAAATACTCCCAAATTCATTCAATCAAGCCAGCATCACCCCGATACAAAAATCAAGTAAAGACACCACAAAAACAAATTACAAACCAACATCTCTCATGAACTTAGATATAAAACTCCTCAACAAAATTCCAGCCAATAGAATTCCACAACATATCAGAAAATGATTCACCATGAACAAGTAGGATTCATACCAGGTATTGTAGGGTTCAACCATAGAATGATCAATGCAATTAATTACACAAACAGAAAATACAAGAACCACTTGATTTTTTTTTTTTTTTGATGCAGAAAAGATTTGACAAAGTCCAACACCTTTTCATGTTTAAAACTTTCAGTGAAATAGGAACAGAAGAGAAATTCTTCCACAAAATAAAGAGCATTTATACAAAGCCAGCAGCTATCATCATTCTACATTGAGAGTCTGAAAGCATTCCTTGTGAGAATGAGAACCAGACAAAAATATAATTTATAACCATGCTTATTGAATATTCTGCTGGAGAGTTTACCCAGTGCAACCATGCTAGAAAAACAAAGTGCATGCAAATTGTTAAGAAATAAAAGTATCTCTATCTGCAGATAATTTGATCTGATACACAGGAAACTCTGAAAAAAAAAAAAAAAACCTAAAAATAAAATAAAATATCAAGAGACAAGATAAACATACAAAAAATCAGTGAGTTTCCTCTACATCACCCCCCCCCAAAAAAACAAGCCCCATGCTATTGAGTTGAGTCTGACTCACAATGAGTTTAAAGGTCAGAGTAGAACTGCCCCATAGAGTTTCCGAGGACCTTCTGTCAGATTTGAACTGCTGGCCTTTTGGTTACCAGACATAGCACTTAGCCCACTACACCACCAGTGTTTCTGTACATCAAAAGGAGAACATTAAAGAGGAACTCTTCAAATCAATACCACTTATAATACTACCCAAGAAGATAAAACATATGGGAATATATCAAACACGAGACATAAAAGACTTATACAGAGAAAACTAGAAAGCACTACTACAATAAACCAAAAGAGATGTACATAAGAAGAGAAACCTACCTGGCCCATGGATAGGAAAACTCAGTATTGTGAAAATGAGTACTCTACCTAAAGCGATCTGTAGACAAAGGGTCTTCTATTAAGGATATCCTGTCTTTGAACTTGAATAAAACAAGTTGTATAAATGATACACTTTTAATTATTTCCTCATTTCAAAGTACCTTTGATGGCATCACATGTGGAAAAGAACCAGTAAATGGCCACTGTGAAACCTTACAAATGGGCCAAAAATAATCCACAGCTTGCTATCTTTTGCCATAGTCACAGCCTTTCCTTGTTCATCTTGGAAAAAATGTGGGTCAATGCTTCTGCCAGACCAAAATTCACACCAGAAGGTAACTTTTGGGAGATGAAGTGGACGTTCTTGAATCTTCATTGGATTCTCATTGCTCCAAATGCAACAATTTTGTTTGTTAACAAAACCATTCATTCAAAAATAGGCCCCATGGCTGAAGATGATCTTTTGGCCAAAAGTAAGGTCACCCTCCAGTTCCTCCAGAGCCCAGTCAGCAAAAGTACAGTGCACTCTACATTTGTTGGACTTCAGTTCTTGAGTTAAAACAATTTTGCCAGGGTAAAGTTTCAGGTCCAGATACAAAATCTTCGAAACTGTGGATGAAGAAAGTCTCGATTTTTGTGTTCAGGGAGAAGTTGATTCGGATAGATTCTCACTCTGACCAGTGGTGGTGATGTTTTCACTGGAACCTGTGGTTCCTTGACACACAAGCCTTGTCTGATTGGCAGCAGACACATTAGTCTCCAATGTTTTGATTAAATGTTAACTAGTTCTCTCCATGAGACAATTATGAGCATTGAAAATATCACATAACACAGGGAATGTTTGGTGAACAGAACACCCATTTTGATAACAAACTTTAATAATTTCTACACACTGTGGAATCACACAATTTTTTAAGGCTATTTGTTAAGACTACTCAAAAAACCTGATAAACATGGCTGTTGTAGCTTCACAAATATGAACACCGTGAGTTGTCAAAAAAAGGACATCCTTACTGGAAGACACTTTACAATGCAGTAGCTATCCAAATTCCAATGGCATTTTTCAAAGAAGTAGAGAAAAAAAGTTACTAATTTCTTATGGAAAAGGAAAAAAGTGTCAAATAAGTAAAACATTACTGAAGAACAAAGTAGGAGTCCTCACAATACCTGACTTTTGAATCAATTACATGTTCATGTTATTCAGAACAGCCTCATGATGGTACAACCAATAAGGTATAGACCAACGGAACAGATTTGGGAATCCAGACTTAAAATTACCCACCTGGAAGCAGCTGATATTTGACAGAAACACGAAGTTTGTAAACTGGGGAAAAGACAGTTTATTTAACAAATGATGTTAGCCTATCTGGATATCCACATCCGAAACAGTGAAAAAAGATTCATGTCTCATATACTGCACAAAAAAATAACTTGAAACGGATTGAAGATCTAGCATCAAGTCTGAAACAATAAAGATCACGGAAGGGGATAATCGTGGGGATGACGCTGACAGTTGTAACGCAAGGCTTAAATAGAACATAAAATATTACCAAAAATGCATCTATAGGATATCATCCTGCTGATCTCTGGCTGGAGGAAAGAGAGTGGGTGGGTAGGAGGGGAAAGGAGACTGTTGGGAGGATGATACAGGTATGGAGCAGAGAGGAACAGTATGCTGTCACCAGGCAGGGAGAGCAGTGGAAGCTGCATATAGGTAGGCATGTAAATTTATACGGGAATGTACATTTTCACTCAGTCATAATAAAAATAATAAAAAAAAAAGCACAATCACCAGAAAAGAAAATAGACAGTCAGAAACATCTAAAAACAAACACCTATGCTCACCAAAAGACTTCACACGAAAAGTAAAAAGATAGCCTACAGCCTGGAAAATAAGATTTTGGCTAAAACGAATCCACCTAGTGTCTAATCTCTAAATTCTGCAAGATACTGCAAAACACCAAAAACAGAAAGATGACTAATTCAATTAAAAATAAACAAAGGATATCAACAGGCACTTTACAAAGAAGACTTACAGGTGGCTACCAGACATGTGAAGAAACACACACAACTGTTAGCTATTGGAAAAATCCAAATCAAAACTACAGTGAAACACCATCTCACCCCAACAAGGCTGGCATTAATCCAAAAAACACTAAATAATAAATATTGGAGAGGCTGTGGGGAGACTGAAACCCTTACACACTATTGGTAGGAATGCAAAATGATACAGCCTCTTTGGAAATCAATTTGGTGTTTTCTTTAAAAGCTAGAAATAGAAATACCATACAATCTTGCAATCCCAGTTACATAAATATATCCTAAAGAAAGAGCTGCCACACAAATAGATATATGCACACCAATGTTTATCATAACACTATTGACAATAGCAAAAAAGATGAAATCAACCTAGGTATACGTCAGTGGTGAAAGGATAAATAAACTATGATATATACACACATTGGAATATTACACAATGATAAAGAATAAGGATGAATTTGGGAAATATCTTACAACACGGAGGAATCCACAATTCATTTTGCCGAAGGAAATCAATCAATCACAAAAAGAAACATGTTGTATGAGACCACCACTATAAGGACTCAAGAAAAGAATTAAACACAGATGAAAACAGTCTTGGATAGTTAAAATAGCTGGGAAGGAGGGAGAGTGATATTTACTAATTTAATACTAATCATGACCAAACCCATTGCTGTCGAGTCAGTTTCAACTCTTAGCAATCCTATAGGACAGAGAACTGCTCACTAGAATTTCCAAGGAGTGCCTGGTGGATTCAAACTGCCAACCTTTTGGTTATCAGCCATAGCACAGAATCACTACACCACCAGGATTGATAATAGACAAGAATTATACTAGGTGAAGTGAGAGACAACACACAGTAGAGGAGAAATCAGCACAAGTTACTAAACCAAAAGCTGAGAAGTTTCCTAAATATAGCCAAACACTTTAAAGGACAGAGAAGAAGGGCCAGGGTTCTTGGGGCCATGATTTCTGGGTACATCTATGTCAACTGGCATCATAAATTTTAATAAGTAATTGTTCTGCATCCCACTCTGTTGAGTGGTATCTGGAGTCACGAAATATTGCAAGCAACTATCTAGGAAGCATCAATTGGTCTCAGTCCACCTGCAGAAAAAGAGAATGAAGAACCTCAAAGACATAAGGAAAACATGAGCTCAAGAGACAGAACGGACCACACAAAGCTGAGACTACATCAACATGAGACCAAAAGAACTAGATGGTACACAGCTACCACCAATATCTCCCCTTACAAGGAATTCAACAAAGAGTCCCTGATGGCGCAAAAGAAATGTGGGGTGTAGAAATCAAACTCTAGTAAAAACACCAGACTTGATGATCTGACAGACAGGAGGGCCCCCAGAAACATGACCCTCAGACTCAGCCTGGAAATAACACCATTCTTGAAGTCAACTTCTCAGACAAAGATTGATCTGGTCTAAAAGATATAAAATGATACTGGTAAAGAGTTTGCTACAAGAGACTAAACAAGTAGCTCCTGTCCAGAGGCTAGATGAGAAGAAAGAAGTGGACAAGAGCTTGTTGAATGGACACAAGAAATGCAGGGTGAAGAGGAGGAGTGTTCTGTTGCAGTTCGAGTAGTGCAACTAGGATCACATAACAAAAATGTGTGCAAGTTTTTGTATGAGAAACTAATTTGAATTGTAAACATTCACTTAAAACACAATAAAAGATATAAAATACAAAGAAGACACCATTCTACTAATAATGCCATAACTTCATCAAAATGAATTTATATTAAAACTTCTCATTTTCTTTTTCTAGCAAACATTCAAAAGTAATAGTTATTCAATATTTTCATGTTACTTTCTTTAATGAATTTTTTGCTTTCTTAACATGATACATTTTCTGGGTTTTAGTGACATCACATATCCAATACTCATTTTCATCTTATTTTGTTCTATGTGTCTTATGAGTGTCATAATCTTAGTATTCCTGTGGCACTGCCTCTGAATTTGTTTTTACTGATCTCTAACTTAATGATTATCAAGTTTCTATGCAAAGCCCAGATTTCTCTCCTTATCTTTGCATCTAAGAGAAAATTTCCAGAATATTTTGTCTCCCTTACAAATTCATCCCTCACTTATATTCCTAATGTTGATGACTTGAAATGCCATCCATGCAGAGGACCAGAAAAATAGTTCCTAAATTTCCTTCTTCCACTGCTTGTTCCCCATGTATAAAATACCTCCAAGCTGAAGCCATTATGTTCCTACTTTCTCTCAAATCCTTGAGTTGTGATCATTCATTTTTGCCTAAGTGGGGCTGCATCCAAAGAGGTTGGATCTTTCCTGTCTGAATTATTCATTGCTCACTCTTCCTCAAAGTCTTGTCACCTCAAAGTCAATTTCTGAACCACTGTCAGAATGAAATTTCTCAACCTCAAATATTAACATACTTCTTCACTACTGAAAATCTTAAGGTGTGTTGTAGATCCTTAAGTGATGATCTCCTGCTTGATTCACCTTTCCTTGTCCAATGTTGCATCTCCTAAATATATATTTTCCCATGACTTTATTTCTTGCTTCAGTGTGCAGGTCAGTTGTTGTCATGGATTGAACTGTGATCCCTTAAAGTAAATGTCAACTTGGTTAGGCCATAATTCCCAGTATTGTGTGGTTTTCCTCCATCCTGTGACTGATATAATTTTGTTTTGTAAATCCTAATCTCTGTTTGTGATTAATGAGGCAAGACTGGATTATGTTGAAGAGGATAGGGTGAGATATAATATCCCCATGCAGGTTTCATCCCCTATCCAATGTAAAGGGAATTTCTCTCGGTGTGCACGTAGCACTTTTTCTCTTACAGGAGATAACAGGAAAGGGAAGTGAGCACAGAGTATGAACTTTGTACAGCTTGGAAAGCAGTGTTGGATGCAGAGCGTGTCCTTTGCTCCCAGAGTTCCTGTATGGAAAAACAGCTAATCCAGAGTGGGGTTGATTAAGAATGACCATCCTCCAGAGCTGCTGGAGAAAGAAAGCTTTCCTCTGGAGCTGATGCCTTGAATTTGGACTTCTAGCCTACTTTAATGTGAGGAAATAAATTTCTCTTTGTCAAAGCCACCCCCTTGTGATATTTGTCTTATAGCAGCACTAGATGACTAAGACAGTTGCTAAGTACTCAAAGAATCTTTCCCCAGGCTGTCTCATACAATTAGACATGCCTGTGCAGCATTAATGTATTACACTCTCCCCTGCTAGACTGTGAGTATTCTATTCTCAGGGTGGGATAGGTACTTTCCCATTATCATTGCGTCATTGCCAATACCCATTGCTGCTGTGTTGATTCCAACTCACAGTGACACTGTAAGACAAAGTATAACTGCCCCATAGGGTTTCCAATGCTATGAACTTTATGGAAATAGATTGTCAAGTCTTTCTTCCAGCTACAAAGTAGCTGGTGGGTTAGAACTACCAATCTTTTCAGCTGAATACTCACACACGGTGGCATCAAGGCTCCTTCTGTATGCTGTTGCTGTTAAGTAGTTTCCCATTTGTAGCAACCCAATAGTACAGCATAGGACTGCCCTATAGGTTCTCCAAGGAGTGAGTGGTGCTGAACTTTTGTAAAGTCTGGCTGTTAACCACTACACCTACCAGAGCAATAAGAAGTTATCAAATACATGTCTTGAATGAAAAAATGCCCATAAATATGCAAGAACAATTATTAATTAAAATATTTCATTCAACAAAGGGTGACCATTATGTATCAGGCTCTCATCTAGGTTTGGCAAAACAGCAATGGACGAAATAGCAATTCCAGCAATGTACAAAAAGACTTGACTTCGAAAGTCAATGTAAAAAAAAAAAATGTTTATTTTAAACATGATTTATTTTAGGTTCTAAGGCCTACCAGATCTTTTAGAAACAGCAACTAAGTATTGGGGATTCTATTATAAGTTAATTATATATTCATTTAAGAATCTTATTTTCTGTGATTATTTAAAGTAAAATACAACTTAGAAAGTTATTCCTCCATGAATATGTTAGGACTTATGTTAGGACTTATTCTACTAGTGCTAGCTCTTGAATTCAGTTTAGCATTTATCTTAATTAAAATCTAATTTATATTTGGAAATGCTAATTTACATGATATAAATCTCCAAGAATTATAAATACAAAATGCATGGTTTTAATTCTCCACTAATTTTCTCAGTTTTGCAAACTGTTGGAAATAGTGGTTTAGTGCTTACGTGCTTTGGCTGCTAATCAAAAATTTGGCAGTTCAAATTTACCAGGTGCTCCTTGGAAATTCTATGGAGCAGGTCTACTCTGTCCTATAGGGTCTACGTGAGTCTGTATTGACTTGATGGCAGTAAGTTTATTGCAATATGGCTCAGCCTTATTAATAAGGACTGTGAAGTCCTTCATGTGTGACTTTAATTTGACCATAGGGAAATAAGTGATATACTTGGATCTCTTATGCCAGAAATCAAAATGGTTTTAACTTTCCTAGTTCACAAAGGCACCAAAGGTTCTTCAGGAATTTCATCCTCTCTCCTTCTTACATTCATTTCACCTTGTTTATGTTACCAAATATGGTCCCTCAGTATCTATTGCATGGCTATTACTGAGCTAATTGCACTATCTCATGAAAAAAATAAGAAAGAACTTGTCCATATTTTTACAGAATTGCAACAGTGAAGGACTCTGGGCAAAATGTTGAAAGAAACAGAAAGCATCAAAGGAAGGTGGAAGGAATACAAAGTCACTGTGCCAAAAATGATTTGTCAACACTCATTCATTTCAGGAGGTAGCCCTGAAAGTTCTTGCTCAGCTATGCCAAGAAATTTAGAAGACAACTACCTCACTAACTGACTTAAAGAGATCCATGTTTATGCCTATTCCAAAGAAAAGTGATCCAACAGAAAGTAGAAATTATCAAATAATATCATTAACGTCACACACAGTAAAATTTGCTGATGATCATTCAAAAGGTGTTGTACCAGTACATATACAGAGAGCTGCCAGAAATTCATGCTGGCTCCAGAAGAGGATGTGGAATAAGAGAAATCATTGCTGATGTGAGATGGCTCTTGACTGAAAGCAGAGAATACCAGAAAGATGTTTATCTGTATTTTATTGACTATGCAAAGGCATTCACCTCTGTGGATCATAACAAATTATTAACAACAATTTCAGAATGCTCAAATTTTCTCAAGAGGAATTTGTACATGAATCAATAGGCAGTTATTCAAAGAGAATAGGGGGTACTGTGTGATTTAAAGTCAGGAATGGTATATGGCCAGGTTGCAGCCTTTCACCATAATTATTAAATCTGTATGCTGAGCAAACAATTTAAGAAATTAGACTAAATGAAGAAGAATGGGACATTAGGATTGTAAGGAGAATCATTAACAACCTGTGTTATATAGGTGATTCAACTTTGCTTGCTGATAGTAAAAAGGACTTAAAGCACTCATGGGTAAAGATCAAAGACCACAGCCGTCAGTATGGATTGTACCTCAACATAAAGAAAACAATATTCCTCAAAACTGGTCCAATAAACAATATAAGAATAAACAGAGAAAAGTACATTGGTATGATGCCATTAAGATTACAATACATGATGCAAACTACTTTGACAGTTTCAGGATGAAATTCTAATGGAATTTGAATGCCATGAACTCTTAAAACAGTCTTTTACTATGATGAATCTACATAAGACAGCCTTTATCTTCTAACAAAATTATAATTAAAACTGAGCAGAGGTATGACTGATAGGAGCAGTTACGGAAGGTGTTGTCACTGATTTTCATTAAAACTTAGAAACAAAAAGTATTACAAGCATGTAGCAAATATATTTTTCAAGCTTTTTTTTTAAAAAAAAATTTCCCTACATAGACTTCTGAAAAAATAGTCACGTTGAAACATTTCCATGTGAAAACATACTCGCTAATTACTAAGGATACTATAACCCACCCACTGCCGTTGAGTCAGAGCCAACTCATAGCAACCCTATAGACAGAGAACTGCCCCCCAGAGTTTCAAAAGAATGTCTGGTGGATTTGAACTGCTGATCTACTGGTTAATAGTCGTAGCACTTAACCAAGCATGCTGTATGTTAAATAACTCAATAACATCACAAAGAGCATTAGTTTCATGTGAACTGAGAGGGAAGCAAAAGATTCTATTATGTTTTATACATGAGCTACAAAGATATTCTTGAATAAAAGAAGCCCTTCCTGAAAATTTTTAACTTTTTTAAAATTCAGTTTTTATATTGTCCTCTCTCCAATCAGTGCTTCACTGTACTGATACCAGTAATTACCCATCATTATAGTCACACAAGCTGTTAAAGTATTGAAGTAATTTCTTATAGAAGTCTCTTGTTTCTTGAATTTTCCCCCAGCTTGTGTCTTAAGACTGCCCTGGACCACCCAAAGATGTAACATCCAAGAGTCTGTGTATCAAAGCTCTCAGTCAAGTGCCCTCAGGAAATTCCTGCTTGTACATCTGAGACCCGCACTTCAGTATCCTTAAGCACTGCTCATCTTATCTCAGGTGGTAACATTTTGAATATCACTGATGCTGCTCCAAACTGCTGCTAGAAGTACATTTCCAAATAGCAGGTGTGATATAATCATGATATTGAATTGCTTAAGAAGATTCCATGATATTCTTTGGCATACAGATTCTTGGATTCAATCAAACATAAATTGGATAATGCCTGAGAAATGTCTGCCACAGAAAGGATCCATGCTACTACTTTCAAGTTAAAATACATTTTTTTAAGAATTTGGAGAAGAGAAATAGACAACTGCAAATTTAAGACAAAATAGATTAGAGAATAAAAATGAATAAACACCTTGACGATCTAAATGACTCAGAACTTTAAAAACTGAGAGCATTAAAAACTGGATCTATCTTGCTTTCTAAGTCAAGTGTATATTCATCAGAATGTGGAAGATTGGTAATTATGTAAAAAGTAAAGATTCAGAAGAATGTGTTGGCAGTGGCCATGTCCAAGAGAAACAGATTTTCAACTATCAGTATCAAGTATCCAGAACAACAACAACAAAAATCTTTTTATCTGTCTTCTTAGAATTGGATGTCTTATACATTCATATCATCTCATTACCATTGTCCTGATTCCGTCTTCATAATATATCCATCTAGTACACATTTGCCTTATCATGGAAGCAACAAATTCATTTGACAGCTATTTATCACTGAAAATTAATAAGTTGCCATTGAAAATTAATGAGTTGTCATTGAACTTGCCTTGTAGCTTGACTAGAGGAAGAGAATGGGCTGATCTTGACAATGTGAGTATTCTGAGTCTTTGTCAGGCAGATTTATCACTATAAATTAACAAATCAGCATAGTGGTTCAGACAGCTCTTCAGTGATCCACACTTAAACTGCTAACAAAATAAGATTTTTGTGCTTCCAAGTTTGAAGTTCAAATGTTACAAAAAAGTGATGAGTGTTTCTGTGAGATCACTTAAGAAATAGTTTAATAGACTTCTTTGCAAAGTACCTACCCAGTTCTCCTGAGCCAGCATTTAAAACTTTTCTTCTGTATTATTAAATGTGCTATCATAAATACTACCAACTCTTGCCTCTTACTCTGTAAATATTACAACATGAGGTAATGGATAGAGCACTCACAAGTCTCTTAATTGTTGTTAACCGCTATAGAGTTGTCTCTGATTCATGGTGACCTATGTACAGAAGAAGGTAGCATTCCATCTTCATAACTATTATTGCTACCGCTGTGTATTTTTGGTTCCAACCTAGGGGCACATCTTCTGGCACTATAGGACAATATTCTGTTGTAATCTATAGGGTTTTCTTTCACTGATTTTCTCAAGTAGAATGCCAGGCCTACTTTCCTACTTTTAGTCTGGAAAGTCCACTAAAACTGGTCCAGCACAACTGTCTCTGTTGGTATTTGGAATACTGTTAAGCTTGCAGCGTGATAGCAACACACATGCCACCACAGTAGGACAAAGTTAATCACCAGTGATGGTTTGTTTTTTCTAGTGGTGGTGATGATTATCCCTAAACTAAAAGCTTCATCTCCTCTCTACAAAATATTTTAAAGTTAAAAAAAAAAGATCCAAAATTATCAGACATTTTCTACTAGTGTAACTATGTCCTTGATGGGTCTGAGAAGGGGACAAAAAGTTTAATATTAATAGAAATATGAAATTATATAGCACCCAAAAGGTAAAATTAAAATTCACGATGCTTGTCATCTAACCATTACCAGACATAACAAGGAGCAATATATGCACAAAAAAAAGAGAAGAAAATTAAATCAATGCAAATTGACCTGGAGTTGACACAAATGTGAAATTCATCACAAAGAGACATTGAAACATTTATTATAAATGTGTTACATATGTTCAAACAATTAAGTGGAAACAGGGAAGATATTTTTAAAAGCCCTAAACTGAAGACTACAGGTGAAAATTATGATTTCTGAAAATAAAAAAAAAAAAAAAGGGAGAGGTTAACGGTAAATCGACATAGAAGAATAAAAAAAATAGTCAACTCAGGCACAGCAACAGAAATTAATCCAACATAAAAATAAAACTTGAACAAAATGAAAAGATCTTCAATGAGATAATTTAAAATTGTCTAATAAAGGATCTTCCAGTGAGGGTTTCTTGCCTTTGAACTTGAGTAAGACAAGTTGTGTAAGTGACACAATTTTAATTGCTTTCTTATTTCAAAGTATATTTGATGGTATTATGCGTAGAAAAGAACTTTGAGTAAATGGCTGCTGCAACTTTTTTTGGTGGCACACACCTGGTATGTCCAACTTTTGATGACAGTTTCACATAACACGGTCCTAATTTCATGAATGATGTGTGTAATGTTGTTCTCTAGATGGTCAATTGTTTGTGGTTGAATAACATAAACCCAAGACTTAACATAACCCCATATAAAGTAGTCTAAAGGTGTTAAATTACATGATCTGATTGGCCAGCTAATGTCATCACCACATTATATGACAAAGCCTTCAAACTTCTTCAACAAGCTCATGGTTTCATGTGTAATTGGCATGTAGCACCACCTTACTGAAACCACAAGTTTGTGAGATCTATATCTTCCAAATGGTGCCAAAAATAGTTTGTTATCATAGCCCGATATCTTTTGTCATCAAAAGTCACAACTTGTCTTCATTCATCTTTGAAAAAGTAAAGGTCAATGATTCTGCCAGACCAAAATCCCTACCAGAAGGTAACTTTTCGGGATAAAGTGGTTATTCTTGAATCTCCATAGGATTCTCATCACTCCAAATGTGAGGGTTTTGCTTGTTAACAAAACTGTTCATCCAAAAATGAGCCTTGTCACTGAAGATGATTTTTCAGCCAAAAGCAGAGTCAAATTCCAATTGCTCCAGAGCCCAGTTTGCAAAAGTATGGTACAATTTGTGGTCACTGGACTTCAGCAATTGAGTTAAAAAATTTTTGTAAAGGTAAATCTTCAAGTCCTGATGCAAAATCCACAAAACTGTAGTTGAAGAAAGGCCCAGTTCTTGTGCTCTATGAAAAGTTAGTCGAGACGGATTCTCATGTATATTCTGATAAACAGTGGCAATGTTTTCGTTGGAGTGTGTGAACTGTTGATGCACAGGTGTTTGTCTTATTGGCAGCAGACCCAGTTGTCTCAAATTTTTGGATTAAACATAGAATTGCTCTGCTGGTGGGAGGATCATGCACATCATAGATTTCACATAGTGAATGGAATATTTGGAGAAGAGGACACCAATTTTGATATAAAGTAATAATTTCTATTCATTGCGGAATTGTGTAACATTTCATGACTATTTGTCAAGACTAATTTTAAAAAAAGGTGGTAAGTATGGCTGCAATAGCTTCACAAATATGGCCACCACAAGCAGTCAAAAATAGGACATCCTTACTGGAAGACCCTTTTATATAGGCCATTGGCATCTATGGAGAAAGAGTGAGCAACACAAATTTGCTTAAAGAAATCATGGGGAAAATGATTCCAATCTGAGGAAAACAGAAGTCACCAGTTTAAGGAACAAAATCTAATCAGAAGAAATATCACTGTTGCTATACCAAGGTGAAGCATAAATAACAATGTTAAATACGAAGACAGAAATATTAAAAATTAGCTGTAACGAAAGAGAAGATACATGTACAGAACAATGTCGTGATGAAAGACAATAACTTGTGGGTAACAATGCAAGTAAGAATGCAGTGGTTAAGCATCTTAAAAGTACCAAGAAAATACTTAAAAACAAAATACTGGGAGTGCAGAGTCAAGATGGTTGGCTAGACACACATTCCCTTAATTCCCTCTGAAAGCTAATGCCTATGTTGATAAATAAATGGAGACTTCTGGACACTCAATGAGCCCTCAGACACAGCATAAGGCTGTCAATTTGGACTACATACCACTGAACAGAAAACTTCTCTTTCACTGACCCCTACCCTTGCTGAGTGGCTGGCTCTTGCAGACTAAAGGTCACTGGTGGTTTTAACTTTTTTTTTGTTTTTATAGGCAGCAGTGGCAATTGGGCTTAACTGGCAGCAAAGCTCAGCTGCACTGCTGACATGATCAATGGGCAGAATAGTCACACTTTGAGAGCCTGGCTCTGGACTTAGAGCACTACAGCCTCTCTACCCTCTCTTTCCAAACCTCCATCATTGATTCAGATATTTCACAATGGGAGGGACAGCTTGTACAGGACACCATCTCGTTCAACTTGGAGATGGAGGTACCCAAACTGAGGCCTCAGCAGGGGCTAATTTCTAGCTTGGGAAGCAGTGCCAGCCTGAGGAGCACTTCCCCAGCAGAAAAGCTCTGTTTAGCACAATGTAGCCTTCCAGATGGGGCCCAGCAACAGATGACAGCAGGACAGTAGCCTTTCCATACTTTGAAATGGATCTTAGCAACTCAGGATGGACATAGAGGTTCTTCCATTGCCAGCTGAAAAGAGGGGCTTGCACACCTGACAGCCTAACTGATTTTGAAAGTGGTCAGATAACTTTAACATTTCAAAATAAGACTACCTAGAGAAGTAACTGTGGCGCAGACTGACAGCATTTCTTCCAGCCTTGACTGACCCACAACATAGGGTCAGCTTATGGCCCTCCAGTGACTCTATAAGCAGGGCCGTGTCTTTTCCAGCCAGGATGTGAAGCCTGCTATCCCAGAGATTCCACTGGGTCCGGTCACTGGAGTACATACAGGTGACTGGTGATCAACTTCTGCTTCAGCTCCTGTTAAGGCAACACCAGAGAAACTACACAATCTCTAGATGTACAAAAAACAATAGACCTTAGCGAGATGCTTAAAGAAAAATCCCCCCATGGCTCTAGAAAGAACTTCCCAGATGAAGAAGCCTTCTGAAAATATCGGAGGTTGAGTGCAAAAGGATTATATAGAGAGCCCTCCTAGACATTATACAAATTTCAGCAGAGCAAAATGAAAAATTAAGCAAGCTGTTCAAATTTATGAAAGACCAGCATTCTGAAATCTGACAGATCAATAACAAAGTTAAAGAATTAGAAAACTCAATTCAAAGCCAAGGAAACAGAACTGAAGAAGCAGAAAATAGACTTTCCGACTGGTAGGAGAGAACTACTGACACCAGCATTTATGAGGAGAAATCAGAGAAAAGAAACAAGAAAAATGATGAAGCAGTAAGAAACATGTGAGACTCTATCAAGAGGAACAATCTATGATTAATTGGAGATCCTGAACAGGGAGGGACACCTGAAACACAGAGAGTATTGTTTTTGACTTGCTGACAGAAAATTTCCCTGAAATTATGAAAGAAGAAATATAGAAATTCAAGACTTGTAGTAAACACCACACAATATAGGCCACAAAAGAAAGACTCCCAGACATATTATAATCAAGCTTAACAAAATGAAACATAAGCAGAAACTCTTAAAGGCAGTGAGACTCAAAGCAAAGCTAACATTCAAAGGAAAGTCCTGTAGGTTTTTGTCTGACTTCACAACAGAAACCATGTTGGCATGGAGACAGTGGGATGGCACATTCAAAGAACTGAAGGAGGAAAACTTCCAATCAAGAATTATATACCTTACAAAACTTTCTTTGAAATAGCCCAGTGCCGTCCAGTCGGATCTGATTCCGACCCCAGAGGCCAGAGCAGAACTGCATGAAAATTAAATTAACACATTCTCAGATAAACAGAAACTTAGAGACTTTGTAAAAACCAAACCAAAGCTACAAGAAATACTGAAAGAAGCTCTTGGCTTAGAAGAACAAAACGATTAACTCTGTGTCTTAGGAGACAATACAGAACACATCATCCAGAAGCCTACTCAGTTAGGAAAGGCACAAAACCCATCCAGTGCTATAATATTAAAATAAGTGATCCAGTGATCATATCACGAAAACTATGATACCATCATATTAAAAAAAGGGATATACTACAGTATATTCCTTCCAAATGGAGAGGGAGTTAGTAGAATATGTAGAAGTTAAAATTGGGTTTAAACATTGATTATTAAGGGGGATGATAGGGATAGTCACGAAGCACAGTAAAGATGCAACATATCAAAACAAGAAACATAATACAGGAGTCTCAACAAACACAAAACCAACACAGACAAGGGTGAAAAATCATAAAGAAAAATGTCCCAGAACAGAATAGTAAGAGCAACAGAGAAAACATCGACTCCAAAATAAATACATCAAAGTGATAGGATTAAACACATATGTATCAATAATTACATTGAATCTAATTGGACTGGACGCTCCAGTAAAAAGACAACAAGTGACATCTGGGATCAAAAGACACTATCCGTCTACATGTTGCTTACAAGAAACTCACCTTAGACTTAAAGATATCAACAAACTGAAAATTAAAGGATGGAACAATATATAACAGGCTAACAATACACAAAGAAGAGCAGATGTGGCAATACTAATCTCAGACAAGATAGATTTGAATGTAAAATCCACCATCATGGACAAGGATGGACACTATTTATTGCTGAAAGGTTTGATGCACAAGTAGGACTTAACAATATTAAATATTTATGCAACCAATACTAGAGAATCCAGATACTTTGAAGAAACACTGACTATATTAAAAAATGAGATAGATCACTCCACAATAATAGTGGGAGACTTCAACACTCCCCCCTCAGTATTGGGCAGATCTTCTTGAAAAATATCTAAATAAAGACACAGAAGACCTTTTTGCCACAATTACTCAACTAGACCTCATTGAAACATACAGAGCTTTCTATCCATCAGCAGATAACTACACTTTCTTCTTCAGTGCACATGGATAGACCATGTGTTAGGACACAAAGCAAATAGCAACAAAATCCAATCATTGAATTATTGAGAAACATCTTCTCAGACCATGAAGCCACAGCAGTAGCAATCAATAGCAGAAAAAACATAGACAGAAATTGGAACTCATATACTCAATCACAGGAATAAAATAAATCATAAATATGCTCAGTTGATTGGAATAGATGATCATCAAGGACAACAATGACATGGAAGAAAGACAACCCAGAAGACAGAAAGACCTGTGTGAATGGGTCACTATATCAACATGTGACCAGAATAAACAGCTGGTGTCCGGCCACCACCAATGACAGCTGTGGCAGGGCTCACAATGCTGAGTCCCAATGGCAACACAAGAAAAGAAAGGGGTGTACCCTTAGAACTCCACTAAAAGACCACAGTTGATGGTCCAGAGGCCTGGGAGTTCCCCTGGGAACATGGCCCTTGACCTGATGTTTCCCCTGATCATAAATCATTACTGAGGTCAACTACTCAGACAGGAATGGATTCCACTCGGGGACACAGAGTGACCATATCATGTGTGCACTTTATGGTCCTATGCATCAACAAGATGTTATCCTACTGGCCTCTTACTAGAGAGGAATGGTGAGGGTAGAGAGGAGGGGACAAAAGACTGTTATGAGGCTATGACATGTATAGAATGGGAAGGAGGAGTATGCTGTCACCAGGCACAGAGAGCAGAAGGATGATTGACCTGAAATAAGACAGAGAGATGAGAACAAAATAGAGGCAGGAAAAATAGAAAACTAATAATAAGTAAACAGACAAAAGAAATCATTTCATTTTAGTCAAATTAAATGTAATGTCACTTACTGGAATGTCACAATTAAAAGACAGATAACGCCATATGGGATAAAAAAAAGTAAGTTCTAAATATGTTCTGTTTAGAAGGTGCATGTACTTAATCTAAAGACACAAATGAAGTAAAAGTAAAAAAAATGGAAACATATATAACATGTTGTCTTAGGCTGGATTCTGTAGAGAAGTAAAGCCAACAAAACATATAAGTATACATATACAGAGATTTATTTCAGGGAAATAGCTCATTCTACTGTACAGACTGAAATATTCCAAGTCCATATGTCAGTATAGAGGCCTCTTCCAATTCACGCAGCTGCAGAGGCTGGCAAACCCACAATCTGCATGTTAGGGAATAAGATTCTTGCTCACAAGCTGTGAAAATTGACAAATCCCAGATCAACAGGTAAGCTTCTAGCTCAAGTCCCAGGAACAGGAGGTTGGAAGATAAGCAAGGCAGCTGTTGGATCCACGACAATCCAGAAACCTTGGCAAAGTGAGAAGGGAGGAGGTAGGCAGTGGAGAACAGAAAGATGAATGCTTGCTAAGAGGCCAGTTACCTATCAAAAGCCCCACCCCTACCTGTATCACTCAGCAGATTCCACCACAGTGATGATCTCATAACAAATTTCAACAGGGAAATGATGACAACACTATATAACTGCCAGAACACTGAGAATCATGGATAAGCCAAGTTGACATACAATCTTAACCATCACATGTGCTAACACTAATAAAATAAATGAATGACAGTATTAGAATTGTACCTTATAGATGTTACAAGGTTAGTTCCAGACCATCTCAGTAAAGCAAATATCACAGAACAAGTTCCACATTTTTTTTGTTTTCTGAGTTCATATAAATTTATGCTTATACTATATTGAAATAAATTAAGTGTGCAATAGGAAAATGTCTAAAAGACAATGTACATACATTAATTAAAGAAAAATCCATTGCCAGCAAATGCTGACCATCATCTGAGCCTTGGGTGAGTCATAACATTTTTGTTTCTAAGAGGATTTTTGTTGGTAGAGGATCTTCCCTTGATGTTGATGGCTAAAGACTGAGTATGGCGATAGTTGCTAAAGGTTGGGATGGCTGTGGCTATTTATTAAAATAAAGCAACAGACAAGTTTACATCATTGATTGACTCTCTTTCATGAAAGATTTCTCCATAGCATACAATACTTTTTTACCCACCGTAGAAGTTTGTCCAAAATTGGAGGTAATCCTCTCAAGTCCATGTGTTGTTTTATCAACTAAATTTATGTAATGTGCTAAATTTGTTGTTGTCATTTCTACAGTGTTCACAGCATCGTCACGAAAAGAAGATTTCATTTCAAGAAACCATTTCTTGGAGTCACGGAAAAGATAGCAGAGTAGTAAAAAGTTTCCTGTTATCATTTTAACAAGACAGACACAAAAGAATAAGTGACTCAATTACATATGACATCCTAGGATTCTGGAACATCAATAGGAAAGTTGAGAAATCAAACTGAAAGAACAGGAAAGGGAGAGTCCTCAGAAATACCCAGGAATGTCTAGATATGACCTGCCAGGAATCAGTCATGGCCAGAGTGGTGAATGGAGTGGTGGCATGCAGAAAGCATCTTCCTCAGTAGCAAAGAACAGCAGAAAGTATACTCAAGCTTCCAGAGCCAGTGAGAAGCAGCCATTGAGTATTAAGTGACTGACGTCCACTTAGCATGCAGGTCTAAATCTTTCCTTTGGGATAAACCTCTCCCCTTTAAAGCAGCACATCCCCCTCACTTTCTGCACTGAGCCTGGCTCCAGAGCCTGATGCCATTAATTGAGCCAGAAGTAGGACTTCCTAAGCCTACCCTGAGCCATTTTCCTTGACTCATAGAGGGAAAAATTTAACAAGCTAGGACAAGAGGGGAAAAAAATATCCCACCTCACCTGAGCCAAAAATTCACAGTAGAAACAATGCCTTCAACTAGAATGAGACATAAAGGTACACAATATCCTCACAATCAGCAATGACTGCTAGGCCTCTGTATTTCTAAGAGCCTTCAGCAGGAAACCTACATGTACACCAGTCACTTTGTCCATCTAAGATTGTAGGAGAGAGGCTGTACCACACACTTGGTGACTGATTAGCTGGACAGCTGAGCTGAATTCATACGAGGAAAGTAAATAGACTCCTAGGCTCCCATGTCTAGTTACAACTCTAGCCACCTGATGACAGAGCATTAGAGCTTCAAAAACACTGAAAAACTAACTAGCACACACCACCAGCCTATCTGGGAAAAAGAAGCTAAAAGACAGTGAATCAGCCAGCCAAGACAGTGAGCAAACATAAAATAAATAAATAAATAAATTCAACAACTTACTGAGGCTCAGAGATAACAGTTCATATCAAATCTCTTAAAGAGGCATACCATAATGGCTTCAGAAAGCTTCCAAGAATCAAAAAATTTTTCCAGATGAAAAAAACTTCCTGGAGCTGTCAGAGTTACAGAATACAAAAAGTTAATACTTAGAACTCTTGAAGAGATCAGGAACAAGATGTGGCAAAATGAAGTAGAGCATAAGGACAAACTGAACAGTCTGCAAGAAAGCATGTAGCACTACGAATTAGGAATTCAGAAAATTAACAATCAAATCTAAAAAATAGACAACTTAATAGAAAATCAAAGAAAGAGAATTGAGGCAATTCAAGGCTAGATTAGGGACAATGACGATAATCACATGACACCAACATACTTGAAGAAAAATTAGAAAAAAGAATTAGAAAAAAGAAACACTAAGAATTACGTGAGACTGTATCAAGGAAATAATCTATGAGTGACTGGAGTACCAGAACAGGGGAAAATACAGATAGTTGTAGACAATTTGCTGACAAAATTTTCTCTCATATCAAGAAAGATGAGAAGATACGTATCCAAGATGCTCATTGAACTCCACACCAGGTAGATCTGAAAAGAAAGACAACAAGACATGTTATAATCAAACTTGCCAAAAGTAAAGATAAAGAGACGATTTTAAAAGTGGTTGGGGATAAATGAAAAATAACCTACAAAGGAGAATCAATAAGACAAAGCTTGGAATACTCAGCAGAAACCATACAAGCAAGAAGGCAATGGGATGACATGCACAAAGCCTTAAAGGAAAAAAAAAAAAGATTACCAGCCAAGATTTTGTGATCCAGCAAAACTGTCAAATATGATGGCAAAATTAGGACATTCACAGATAAACAGAAATTTAGGGAATTTGCAAAAAACACAACCAAAATTACAGGACATGCTAAAGACAGTTCTTTGGTGAGAAAACCAATAACATCAGGGAACAACCCAAGATTACAACACAGACCTGAGCAACTGGATATAAACCAAATAGTGGAAATCACAAAAACAAATCAAATGAAAACACTGTAATTGGAGAAACAGAGATGTCGATTTGTGAACATAATAGAAAAAAGAAATAAAAAGAGTGGGGACTTAAAAATGTAGTCATAAATCTTTAATGTGGAGAGGAAGTCAAAGTATTGCAAGGAAATTAAAGACTGGTTTAAATTTAGAGAATTTGGGGTAAATATTAATGTAATCACAAAGTATATTATCAATGCTATGCAGAATGAAAAACAAGAAGTCTAGGTAAATACAAACCAAAAACATTGGAAAAGATAGTTGAGGGGGGAGACTCAGCACAGAAAATTAAGTGGAACACAGGAATTATCTATAATACAAAAAAAAAGACATTAAAATGACAGCACTAAACTCACAACAGTCAATAATAGCATTGTTTGTAAATGGATTAAATGCACAAATAAAAAGATGAAGAGTGCTGGATTATATTAAAAAAAAGCTGAACGTCTCCATGCTATTTAAAAGACACACATTTTAGACATAAAGATACAAACTAAAACTCAAAGGATGGAAAAATATATATCAAGCTAACAAAATTAGAAATAACAGAAGTTCCAACACTAATCTCTGATGAAATAGATGTAAAGTACAATCCGCAATGTTAGATAAGGAAGGACAGTATGTAATGATTAAAGAGTCAGTAATTCAGAAGGGCACAACAATATCAAATATCCATACATCAACAAGAGAGCTCCAAAATGCATTAAACAAATTAAAAATGCATTGAAACCAGAAGTAGACACTGCCACAGTAACAGTAGAAAACTTTAACACATCACTATCTGTGAAGGACAGATGATTGAGAAAGAAGTTCAATAGACACTGAAGACAAAACAAACCACCCAAATAAGAGAAAAGATGGGAGATGACACAAGAGATTCAACTGAAATAAAAAAAAAATATCATAACAGAATACTAAAAAAAAATACTGTACTCTAACAGATTTGAAAATCAAGAGGAAATTAACAAATTTCTATGTTCATATCATCTACCATAATTATCACAAGGAGAAGTAGGACAACTTAATAAACCCATCACAAAGGAAGAGACTGAAAAAGTCATCAAAAATCTACCAACCAAAAAAAGTCCTGACCCAGATGGCTTCACTGGAAAACTCTACTAAACTTTTAGAGAAGAGTTAACTCTGATACTACTGAGACTGTTTCACAGCATAACCCTGACACCAAAGCCAGGGAAAGATCCCACAAATAAAGAAAATTAAAGACCAATATCACTCATGAACCTAGATGCAAAAATCTTCAACAAACTACTTGACAATAGAGTTCAACAACATATCAAAAATATAATTTATCATGATCAAGTTGGATTTATAACAGGGATGCAAGGTTTTTCAACATCAGAAAAATAATTGATGTGAGCAACCACATAAATAACAGAAAACAAGATTTTGTGTTATTTGATTTTGTCAATTGATACAGAAAATGCATTAGACAGAGTCCAACACCTATTTATGCTAAAAAACTCTTAGCAAAATAGGAAAAGGAGGGAAATTCCTCAATGCAATAATGGGCATCTACAAAAAGCCAACCACTTACATCATCCTGAATGGACAGAGACTGAAGGAACTCCCCTTGAGAAAAGGAACTAGACAAGAATGCCCACTCTCAACACTTCTAGCCTGAGCAATTAGACAAGACGGAGAAATAAAGGGCTTCCACATCAGAAAAGAAGTAAAAATCTCCCTAATTGCAGAGGATATTATTGTATACTCAGAGAATCCCAAGGCATCCATAAGTAAAGTTCTTGAACCAATAGAAGAGTTCAGGAAAGTATCAGAATATAAGATATACATAAGTAAATCTGAAGGATTCCTTGATATCAACAAAAAGAGATCATCAAAGAAGAAATCACCAAATCAATACCATTTGCTATAGCCCCCAACAAGATTCAATACCTATGAACAAATCTATAGAAATAAGATACCAGTGCAAAGAGAACTACAAGACCTTACTGCAAGAAACCAAGAGAGACTTAAATAAATGGGGAAAACTACCCTGTTCATGTCTAGGAAGAGTTAACATTGTGAAAATACCTATTTCATCCAAAGCAAACTACATATACAATGCAATTCCAATACAAATTCCAGTGTCATTTTTTAATGACTTGGAGAAACAAATCATCAACTTTGTTTGGAAAAGGAAGAAACCCCAGATAAATAAGGAACTAATGAAGAAGAACACAATGGGAGTCCTCATCCTACCAGACCTTAGAATCTATTACACTGCCACAGTAGTCAAAACAACCTAGTACTGGTACAAAAAGAGATGTATAGACCAATGGAACAGAGTTGAGACCTCAGAGATGCCACCATCTTATGAACAGTAGATATTTGACAAAGATCTTAAGATTGTAAACTGGGGTAAAAATTCTCTTTAACAAATTGTGCTGGCAAAATCAGATATCCATCTACAAAAAAATTGAAAGAAGACCCGTATCTCACACCTTACACAAAAAATAACTCAAATTGGATCAAAGACCTAAATATCAAAACTAAAAAAATAAAAACCTTGTAAGAAAAAAAAAGTAGGGTCAACACTGGAAGCTTTAATATATAACTCAGACAGTGTTCAAAATCTGACAAGCAAAGCACTATCAACAGAAGAGAAAATAGATAAATGGGAACTACTAAGAGTCAAACACTTTTGCTCATCCAAAGACTTTATCAAAACAATTAAAAGACCACCCACATAATGAAAAAAGAAATTTCACAACTACATATCAGGTCAATGTCTGAACTCCATAATCTGCAAGGTATTGCAAAATATCAACAAGGAAAAGGTAAATAACCCAATTAAGCAATGGGCAAAGGAGATGGACAAACACTTTAGCAAAGTGGACATCCATGCAGCCAAAGACATGAGGAAATCTTCATGATTATTAGTTGTTAGAGAAATTCAAATCAAAACTTCAATGAGATACTATCTCACTCTAAGTTTGGCTATGATCCAAAAAACACACAACAACAAATGCTGGAGAGGCTGTGGAAAAATTGGAACCCTCTTACACTGACGGTGGGATTGAGAAATGGTACAACCTCTTTGGAAGCAATCTGGCACTTTCTTAAAAAGCTGGAAATGTATATACCATCTGATTCAGTAATCACACTGCTTGGAATATGTTCTACAGAATCAAAGGCAGTCACATAATCAGACACACGCACATGAATGTTTATTGCAGCACAGTCCACAATAGAAAAAAGATAGGATCAACCCAGACACCCAACAACAGATGAATGGGTAAACAAACTATGATATATATACTCAATGGAACACTATGCAGTGATAAAGAACAATGACGATTTTAGGAAGCATCTGATAACCTATTTCCAACTGAAGACATATACTGAATGACATCGGTTAGCAGCATAAGGACAGATATTGTATCAGACCCATATGATAAGGACTTAAAAATAGATTTATGTACAGAAGAAAAGGCTCTTTGAAGCCTGAAAGGGTGGGCAGAGAGGAAGAGGACTGGTCATAGATTCCACAGTTAATAGAAATTTGGTTGGATGAAACCAGTAACAGCACACAGTTGAAAGAAGATCAACTTAAAGGTACTTCAACATAAACAGAAAACTCTTCTAATTTGACCCAATACTGTAAGGACAGTGTAGCAAGGGTGGGAGACTGGGGGCCATGCTCTCAGGTAACATTGAGGCCAATTGGCATAACCAGCCTATAGCAAATGGCACGCCATATTGGTGAGTGGCATCTGAGATCTTAAAAGCTAGCAAGCTGCTATCTGAGGTACATCACATAGTCCCAACTCATCTGGAACAGATGATCACCAAGAACAAGAAACACACAAGGAAAAAATTGCCCAGGAGACAGAATGGGTGACTGTATCAATATGTGCCCAGAAGAGCCAGACGGTGTCCAGCCATGACCAAAGACAGCCGTGATAGGGCACACAATGTTGAGTCCACTTGACAACATTAGAAAAGGAAGGGTGCATCTCAAGAACCCTACTAAAAGAACCTCAATTGGTGGTTCAACATCCTGGAAGTTCCCCTGGGAACATGTTTCCTACACTTGTTGCTGCCCCTGACCAGAAAACAATATTGAGGTCAACTCTTACAACAGGAATAGACTACTACTCGGGGCACAATGTGACCATATGGTGTGTGTACTTTATGGTTCTATGCATCTGTAGGATGCTATCCTACTGGTCTCTTACTAGAAGGATGGGCAGGAGATTGTTAAGAGGATATGACATGTATAGAACGAAAAGAAGGAGTGTGCTGTCATCAGACAAGGTGAGCAGAAGGAGCTGCAGATAGGCAGAAAGGCAAATTTAATTTGAATTATATACTTTCACTTTATCACAATAAAAAAGGAGACACTGAAGCCCTAAAACCACAGCTAACCAACCTTACCTTATAAACATCAAAGCCTGACAATTAAGTCCACTAATTGTTTTAAGTGCTACATACCACACTGCTGAATATCACAAAGGTCACCTTCAAAGTACTCCCCATTAGAAGCCATATACTGATGTCAATGTCTTGTCCAGCCTTCAGAACAATTTCAGAACTCCTTCTGGAATGGCCATTGTACATGGTGGCAAGGTAGCAAGTTTATGAACTTAATTGCATAATTGTCTGTGAGAGAATTTTTAGCCAGTAAATAAAGAACTATTGGAACACCCTTCCTAATCACCTGATTTGGCACCAATGAATTTCTTCCTTACCCGAAGATAAAGGGAATATTGCAAGGAAGACATTTTGATGACATTCTAGACATCAAAGGTAATATGACAACATCACTGATGGCCATTCCAGGCAGAGTTCCAAAACTGCTCTGAAGGGTAGACTAAGCACTGGCATCAGTGCATAGCTTCCTAAGTGGAGTACTTTGATGATGACTATAGTGACATTTGTCAATGTAGTATGTAGCCCTTTTTCTAGGACAACTTTGGGAACTTAACTGGCAGTACTCATATAAAGAACATGCTACACAACGGTGGCTAAGTATGCTTCATTTTCCAACACTCAGGGAAAGTTCTTCCAAACTGGCCACAAATCAAGCCACAAAGCAATCCTTAACTAAATTCAAAGTAATGAAATACTACAAAGCATCTTTTCATTATATAAAGACATAAAAGTAGAAATCATAACAGAAAAGGGTGGAAAAAAATAACACACATGGAAACTAAACAACACCTTACTAAAAAAATTACTGAGTTAGAGAATAAATAAAGTACAGAATAAGGAAATTCAAAAAATCAAATGAGAATGAAAGTACATCTGACCACAACTACTGGGACACAGCAAAAGCAGTGCTCATTACAACAAATGCATAGATCCTACAGAAGAAAGGGCCCAAGTCAATGAATTACAGGTAGAAAGAAAGAAGCTAAAGAACCCCTCAGGCATCAGAAGAAAGCAAACAAACAAAAAAAAAATTAAGGCAGAACCAAATAAGAACAGAAAGAGTTAATAAGGCCAAAGCTCGTTCTTTGAATAGATCAACAAAACTGACAAATCATTAGCCAAAGTGACAAAAACAAAAAACCAAAAACAGCAGAGACAGCAAATAAATAAGAAATGAGATGTGCCACATCACAACAGACTCAACCAAAATTAAAAAAATCTTAACAACATACCAGGAAAAATTGTGCTCTAACAAATTTGAAAACCTGGAGAAAATGGACAAACACCTGGAAACTCACTGTCTACCTAAACTAATACAAACAGAAAAAGAACAGCTGAATAAACCCATGACAAATGTAGGAGTTGAAAAGGTAGTTAGAAATCTCTCAACTAAAAAAACTGATCACCCTGATAGCTTCACATGAGAGTTTTACCAAACTTTCGGAGGAGAGTTAACACCACCATTGTTAATGGAATTTCAGAGCATAGAAAAGGAAGGAATACTCCCTGATTCACTCTATGAAGCCAGCATAAAGCTGACACAAAAATCAAGTAACGACAGCACAAAAAATAAAATAAAATTATAGACAATATCCCTAGTGAACTTAGGCTCTAATATCCTCAACACAATTCCATCCAGTAGAATTCAACAAAATACCTAAAACACACACACAAACACACACACAAGACAAGAACCATTTAATTTTATCAGTTGATGCAGAAAAGACATTTGACAAAGCCCAGCACCCATTCGTGTTAAAAATGCTCAGCAAAGTAAGAATAGAAGGGAAATTTCTCAACATAATAAAGGACTATTATACAAAACCAACAACCAACATCATCCTAAATGTAGTCTGAAAGCATTCCCCTTTACACAGGGAATCAGACAAACATGCCCTTTATCACCACTTTTGCTCAACATTGTGCTGGATGTTATAGCCAGAGCAATCAGTCAAGATAAAGAAATAAAGGGCCTTGAAATCAGTAAGGAAGAAGTAAAAGTATCTCTATTTGTAAATAATATGATCATTTATACTGAAAACCCTATAGAACAATAATAATAAAAAGAAATCCTACTAGAACTAACAGAAGAGTTCAGCAAAGTATCAGAACATAAGATAAACTTAGAAGAATCAGCTGGATTAATATGCACCAACAAAGAGAACTTCAAAGAGGCAATCGCCAACTCAATAGTATTTACACAAGGCTACAAGAAGGTAAAATACTGAGGAATAAATCTAACCAGAGACATAAAAGACCTATATAAAGAAAATTATGAGATTCTACCGCAACAATCCAAAAGAGGTCTACATAAATGAAGAAACTTACCTTACCCTACTGACTTGCCTACTTATGGGTAGGAGCAGTCAACATCATGAAAATGTCTATTCTGTTCAAAGTGATTTATAGATACACTGCAATCCCAATACAAATTAGAAGTAGATCCATGAACACCAATGTATATTGCAGTAAATGTCCATAATAGCAGAAAGGTGGAACCAACCTATGTGCCCATCAGCAGATGAATGGATGAACAAATTATGATATATTCACACAATGAAATACTATGCAGTGTTTAGAAAACAAATGATCTTGGGAAATGCCACTGAACATGGAGTAAGCTGGAAGACATTATACTGAGTGAAGTCTGTCAGTTGCAAAAGGACAAATGTTCAGACTACTATTGTAAGGATCCAGGAAAATATTTAAACACAGAATAAAACAGTCTTTCACAGCTATAAGGTGAGAAAAAAGGAAGTGGTGTATTCATAGATAAAAGCATAGATAGGAATTTCGTAAGATGAAGGGAATAACAGCTCACAGTAGAAGACGGGTCAGCAGAGGTGGACTAAACCACAAGCTAAGCCAAGCCAAGTGCTGTCGAGTAGGATCGACCCAAAAGCTAAGAGTTTTCTTAAATATAACCCAATATTTTGAAGGACAGAGTAGTAAGAGTGTTTAGGGACCACAGTTTCAGGGAACATCTAGGTCAAATCAGCGTACCAAAGTTTTTTTAAAAAAATATTCTGTGTCCCACTTTGGTGAGTGGCATCTGAGGTCTTAAAAGATAGCAAGCAGCCATCTTTTACAAATTGTAGCGACCTTATATGACAGAGTAGAACTGCACCACAGGGTTTCCACAGAGCAACCAGCAGATTCAAACTGATGACTTTTTGGTTAGCAGCCTGAGCTCTTCATCACTCTGCCACCAAAGTTTCTGGAGCTCAACAGTGGACTTAAAATATTTAGTAAACCATGTTGTAAATAAATATGCCTGACATCCAGGCTTCATTACTCCATTAATAGAACACAAGCAGAGTAGATTCAGTATAATTTTTAAGGTCCCTACGATTTTGAGAATGACAGCTGAGCACTGCCTTTAAGTTAAAGTCACCAGCTGCATCAGCCCTTAACAAGAGTCAGCCTGAACTTTGAAATTTTGAAAGAAGACATTGACTTCTCCTTGCTAGTTAAGAAAGTCCTAGATGGTATCTTCTTCCAGTATAAGGCTACTTCATCTGAACTGAAAATCTGTTATTTAGGGTAGCACTTTTATCAATTACCTTAGCTAAATCTTCCGCACAACTTGCTGCTGTTTCTGCATTAGCACTTGCTGTTTCACTTTCCACTTTTGTCTTACGGAGACAGCTTCATCTCTTAAACCACAAGAACCAACCTGTGCTAGCTTCAGAGATTTCTTTTACAGCTCTCACCTCAGTAAGCATGCAGAGTTGAAGAGAGTTACAGTATTGATCTAGATTATGCTTTGACTTAAGGCAATGTGGCTGGTTTGATCTGCTAGCCAGATCACTAAAACTTTCTCCATATCAGCAGTACAGCTGCTTTGCTTTCTTATCACTCATACCTTCACAAGAGTTACTTTCAGTTTCCATCCACTTTGTATTGACTCATAGTAACCCTATGCACAACAGAATCAAACACTGCTTAGTCTTTTGCTGTCCTCATGATCCTTGATGTGCTTGAGCTTGTTGTGTCAGTCCACCTCATTGAGGGTCTTCCTCTTTTCAGCTGACCCTCTACTTTACCAAGCATGATTTCTGTCTTAGTTTTTCATTGATTCTATAACAGAAATATCACAAGTGGAAGGCTTTATCAAACAGAAATTTATTCTCACAGTCTAGGAGGATAGAAGCTAAATTCAGAATGCTGGTTCCAAATAAAGACTTTCTGTTTATGTAAACCTTAAGGAAAGGTTCTTGATATCTATTTTATTTTGGTCTAGAAACTTCTTAGATACAGAGATTCGGGTTCCAAAGGACATGCTCTGCTCCTGGAGCTCCTGTCTTGGTGGTATTAAGTCCCATGCCTCTCTGCTTCCTTTACTTCTTTATAGCTTAAAAGATACTGAACCATCTGGTGAGAGGCCTGGCAGCTTTTTTCCCCCCATGCTGCATTGACCCACGTTGTTGAGTTAGCTGACAACTCCCAGAGTCTGCGTAGTAGGGTGCCATATTTGCCACCAAATAGGCAGAGGCATTCATCCTAGAGTCCTCCTGAGCCAATCACTAGAGTACATAGAGATGTCTGGTGACCAACTCCTCTCTTATAACTATGCCTCAGCTCCTACTGAGGTAACACCAGAGGAATCAAACAGCTTCTAGATGGCACACAGACAATAGGTCATAGTTAATCATTTAAAGAAGAAGTCCACTTTGACTTCAGAAAACTCCCAGAATAAAGAATCTAAAAACTTCCCAGATGAAGAAGCCTTTCAGAAGTTATTGGAGGTCAAATGTGAAAGAACTACATACAGAACCCTCCTAGAGATTAAATAAAATGCAATGAAACAGGAAGAAAAATTAGGTAAACTATTTAAACTGATGGAATATCAACAACCTGAAATACAGCAGGTCAGTAATAAAATTACAGATTTAGACAATTCAATCCAAAAGCAAAAGAGTAGAATTGAGGAGATAGAAGTCAGACTTAGTGATGCTGAGCATAGAACAATTGACACCAGCATTTATAAGGAGAAATCAGAGAAAAGAAATAAGAAAAATGAAAAAGAATTAAGAAACACATGGGACTCTATTAAGAGGAATAATTTATGACTAATTAGAGTTCCTGAAAAAGGGGAGACAGATGACAATACAGAAAGCATTGCTGTGGAGTTTCTGACAGAAGACTTCCCTGAAATTATGAATGAAGAGAACATAGATATCCAAGATGTGTATCAAATGCCACAAAAACTAGATCCCAAAAGAAAGACTCCAAGACATATTAGAATCAAACTCAATAAAATGAAACATAAACAGATGATTTTAAAGGCAGCAAGGCTCAAAACAATGCTAACATTCAGAGGGAACACCTGCAGGCTTTCGTCTGACTTCTCTGCAGAAATGATATTGGCTAGAAAGCAATAGACTGACACTGTGAAAGTCCTGAAGGAGAAAAACTTCTAACCAAGAATTAGATGTCCTACAAAATTGTCTATCAATTAGAACTGTGAAATTAAGACATTCACACATAAAGAAAAGCTTAGAGACTTTGTAGAAACAAAAACCAAAACTACAAGAAATACTGAAAGAAGCTCTTTGCTTAGAAAAACAAAACCATTAAGTGCATCTTTAATGAGGCAATGCAGGACCCAGAATCCAGAACTCTACTGTTACGGAAGTCACAAAACTCAAAGCTACAATATTAAAAGAAGGGAACCAGTGATCATATCATGAAAACTATGAAATCATTACACTAAAGAGGGATATACCACAGTAGTTATAGTCCTTTCAGCTGGAGAAGAAGTTAAAACTGGGTTGAAACTTAGACTATTACGGGGGATCATACAGGTAGCTGCAAAGTAAAATGATGCAACATATCAAAACAAGAAATGCAATCCAGGAGTCTCAACAAACACAAAATCAACACTGAAAAGTCAACCCATAAAGAACAATGACCCAGAACAGAATATTAAGAGCAACATAGAAAGCATCAACACAAAAATAAATGCATCAAAATGAGAGCACTAAACATACATCTATTAATAATTACACTGAATGTAAATTACACTGAACGTTCCAATAAAGAGACAGCAAGTGATATCCTGGATCAAAAGACATGACCTGTCTACACATTGCTTACAAGAAACACACCTTAAAGACAGAAACAAACAGAAAATTAAAGGACGGAAGAACATATACCAAGCTAACAACATAAAAGAAGTGCAGGTATGGCAATACTAATCTCAGGTAAGATAGATTTTAATGTAAAATCCATCATGGTGAACAAGGATAGTCACTGTTAATTGCTGAAATGTTCAATACACAAGCAGGATTTAACAATATTAAATATTTATGCACTCAATATGAGGGCTTCTAAATACATTGAACAAACACTGACAATACTGAAAAATTAGATCACTCCACGTTAGTAGTTGGAGACTTCAACACTCCACTTTCAGTAACGGACAGGTCATTCAAAAAAAAGCTCAGTAAAGATATAGAGGATCTTACTGCAATAATCAACCAATTTGACCTTATCGACATATATAGATCTTTTCACTCATCGACAAGAACACTTTCTTCTCCAATACACATGGAACATTCTCCAGAATAGACCATGTGTTAGGACATAAACAGTTCTCTCCCAAATCTAAACCACTGATTTATTACAAAGCATCTTCTTGGACCATAAAGCCATACAACTTGAAATAAATAGCAGAAAAATTATAGGTAGAAATCTGAACTCATGGAAACTGAACACCACCTTCCTCAAAAAGCCAGAGGTTATAAATTTATCTCTATAAATACGTACATCCAGAAGGAAGAAAAGATCCAAACTGAAGAATTAACCCTGTCAGCAGATGCTATGGCATAACTCAGGGAACGGTGAATGGCACGAAGGCACTTGGTCACCAGCCACTGCTGCGTTCTCTAGGTGCAGTTATCTTAAAAACAGCTTTTATGCTGAGAGAGGCAGTGTCCAGCATGGCAGCCCGCCTCAGGCAGGCTTTCAGGCACGCTGACTCCACCTCTCAACTAAGACGAAGTTCTGCCTGTGTTGCCTATCCTGTGCTGTACCAACAGAATCTATGCCACAGCTTAGAGAAGAGAGGGTGGAAAGGCACTTATGGACTTGTCCACCAGTGATGCTGGATTCTCTAGATTGTGGCTGTCTTAAGTATAGCCTCTCTGATGCAAGAGATGAAGTCCACTCAGATAATGCTGCCCAGCATGGTAGCCAGCCCCAGCCAGGCTCCTAGGTACAACAGCCCCAGCCCCAGTCTCCTGGTTGACAAAACTGGTGTCCATACCTCTAAGTCTCTCCACCACCACACCTCCAGAAGCAGGGTCCTTTGTGTTGCTGTTCTGTCTTTGACATCAGTAGTTTTCCATTTCCTGTCACCCAGTCCAATCTCACAATTTTCTGCCTGATCTTGGGGGTCCTAGAATGCTCATTCTGTTCTGTTCAGTTGTTTTTCTAGGCCTTAGTTCTCAGAAGGAATTGAGATGTATGTCTAGTCTGCCATCTTGGCCCTGCTCCCCAAGAACACTTTCTTAAAAAAAGTTAGCTTTGCCAATTAACCTAGATGTCCCCTGAAACCAGGGTCCCTATACCCGTGTCCCTACTCTACGCTTAAAATTGTTGTCTTGTATTTATAAAATCTTTTAGCTTTTGGTATAGTCCAGTTGTGCTAACTGTCATTCTACTGCATACTATCACCACCTTCACCTAACCCAATTCTTATCTACTATGTAATGTATGAATAACCCCCTGCCTCCGTCACAACACTTATGACAATCAAGGATTATTGTCTTCTGTGCTTAAACCTTTGTTATGCCTTTGTAAAAGTAGTTTCATACAGTATTTCTCTTTTTGTAACCGAATAATTTCACACCACATGATGTCTTCCAAGTGACACCCTGTTATATTTCCTAAGATTATTGTTGTTCTTTATCTTTGCATAGTATTCCATTTTGTGAATATACCATGGTTCATTTATTGATTCGTCTGTTGATGGCCCACTGGGTCACTTCCAGGTCTGACAAACTTGAAATTATCTCTTAGGGAAGAAAACTATTTTTTAGGAAATCTTTCACAGAAAGCCAAACAGAACACAAAAAAACATTCTACTCTTAACATTTTTATAACATCATCTAGAGAGTAGAAATTTGTTGGACTAGTGCAGACTCTCTTGACTGTCATTACTGAAAACTGTATCACTGATTGTTAAGATTATGCAAAGTGTAAGATCACAATTTCTAAATAATCAGTGAAAAGGTGATGCTTTCAATGAATTTACCCATTCTGTAACATTAATACTTACTGATTTTTTCCTATAATGTTCCTTGAATTTGAGTGGACATAATTGTAGGAACAAGGTTGTTCATTTTCCGACTCTTGTAAATTCTGTAAAATTCCCTGGACAAGGGCAGACATGGCTGTAGCAACATGCTTGCCCATTTTCTCAGCATTGCACTTTTGAATATATGCCAAATAAAATTTCCTTTAGCTTTATTAAACTGTTGTTTTTACCTACAATAAGTCAGTACTGCCACTGACTCCCAAGTAGTAGAAATACATAATTATCCATGCACACTCACGGCTAACATACTGTCAAGCAAATAATCAAGAGACTATTTTGAACAAACTAGGAGGCAAAAAAACCTACATTGTAGCTATAATATAATAAAGCATGCCTTCTCATATAAAGGATTGAAGGTAAGAATGAAGCCAAATGGCATATTCAAAGTGTCAAAAGGAAAAAAAAAAGGGCTGTCAGTTGAGACCTCTGTATTTGGCAAAGCTTCCTTTAAAAACCAATGTAAAAATTGCTCTAAAAAAGGAGAGTAATGGTACTTGAGCATTATTTCCAGATTAACAAACAAAATACTATATATACATACATATATATGTACATATATATGTATGTATATAAGTCTCGGATCCGACTCGACGGCACTTGGCTTTGGCATATATAAGTCTTGTGATTAGCAATATTTTTCTTTCTTGATATTCTTGGCTGTAAGTAAAAATTTACAGTACAACTTGTCATACAAAACTTAGCACATGAGTCAGGGCCAAGATGGCAGGCTATTCACACATCTCCTTGATTCTCTCTGAGATCTAAGGCCCAGAAAACAAATAAACAGAGCATAGTGGACATTCTAGGAGCCCCAAGATCAGGCATAGCATTGTGAGTTATAGACAACATGAAGGAAAAAACTACCTTTGTCAGAAGTGAGACAGTAGTGCAAAGAGTTCCGCTTCTACTGGCACAGCAATTGAGAGGCTTACAGGTACGGACACCATCTTTGTTAACCAGGAGACTGGAACTGTGACTGCCAAGCCACCATGCTGAACTGCAATGCCTGAGTAAACAGTGGCTTTCACAGCAGAGAGTCTCTACGTAAGATATTCATATCTGGAGAACCCAGGAGCAGTTTATGAATGAGGGTACTGGTGCCCCTGCCCTCTCTCTTCTATGAGCTGCACCATAGATACTGCTGTCCCAGGGTAGGAGTGGTAGATCAGGCAGGATGCCATCTTAGTCAGTTGAGAGCCATAATTTTGGCAGGCTGCCACACTGAGTAACAGTTTCAGGTCAGGGACAGCAGCAAGTTTAGAGGCCACATTCCCAGAGGACCATCCAGGCTGTCAGACCATCAGTTTTGGTCTTTTAGTACAGTTCTTGAACTGTATACCTCTTTTTCTTGTGTTACATCAGGGACCCTACATTGTGACCCACGTCATGGCTGCCTTTGGTGATGACTGGGCACCATATGGTTCTTCTAGTCTCATGCTGATGCAGTCTCCCATTCATATGGGTCCTTCTGTCTCCTGGGCTGATTTTTGACTCATGCCTGTGATGTTCTCAGTTGTCATCTGTTCAAGATGAGTTGAGACCATTTGGTGTTCCTCAGATGGCACCTTACCAGCTTTTAAGATCCCAGACACCACTCACCAATATGGGGTGCTGAAGACTCTCTTGGAAAAAGACTACTTATGCAAATTGACCTCAATGTTCCTGAAAGCATGGTCCTCAGAATGCTGTCACTGCTACTCTATCCTTTGAAATGTTGAGTGGAGTTTAGAAAACTTTCAGGTTATGATGTAGTCCAGTTATGATGCCCTCTACTGGGTGTGGTCACTCCCTTTACTGCCGGGAGCCAGCCCCAACGCTTTTCAGGGTCCCACACAGAGGGAGGGAAGGCGTCGGTGGGAAATCAATAAGAGAGACAGGAAAGAGTTTTTTGGTTTAAAGGCAGCCCGACCAAGCAAAAAGTCTGGATGAGAGCTGTGTCTTTATTTTGTTATAGGTGAGGTGATGTAGTGTTCACCCTATTTTCTTCATCATATAAACTATTGGTTAACAAGAAACTAACTTAACATTATTGGCTAATAAGAAACTGACCCCTCGTGGTCTTCTACTTCTAATTGTCAAGGCCTTTTTGGATAATGGTCTGAGGCAGGTGTTCGTGGTGATAAATGTCAGTGAACACAATTAATGGTTTTATTCATACCTCAAAGTGGAACGTACAGAAGGGTAAACTTCTCAAGGCTTCACCATTTGGCTATCTCTATTTGTTTCTCTAAGTTTTTATTTATCTCTTCCTGTGCAGATTGTAAGAGTCTGCCATCCCCTAATCAAGCCCAGCTGCTTTAGGAAAGATGTTTTATTAGTGTTATCAGTTCGCTATACCAGCTATAATGAACCTAAAAGTTTATTTGTTCTTTCTGCTGTAGGGAGTGAGATGCTTGTGTAGTTTTAATGGCTATGTGGAGAATTGTCCTTGGAAAGCCTTTCTAGGGGTACATTGTAAACCTGTGTATGTGGAGAAAAGGGAAGGGGAGACGCAATTAGGAGGAAGTCAGTGAGGCTAGGCATGCTGTATTGAAATCCATTCCTCTGATCTCTTTTCCCCAGAAGTTCCTGGTCAGATTGTCCCAATATAATCTTATAAACCGAGGGGTTGTGAAGCCCCTCTTAGAAGGTATCCTTCTTAATCCTCGTATTAGGAGGGGAGGGGGTATCTTTTTAGGAGAATTTAATTGCCAAGCCAAGTGCCGTCGAGTCGGATTAGGAAGCAAAATATTATCAGGGGCAATAGGCTAAAAAACAAGTCACGGATGAGATGCTTCAGCCTGTCATTTACAGAAGTTTGTGACTTTGTCTACAAGGGCTTTTCCGGATGGCGGGCCGTCACACTTTACCTTCCCAAATTCCTATAGACTATTTAATCTATGAACAAATCTCTCCCATCCCCTCCCCCTTGTAGTCATCAAAAAGTCTTTTCTTCTGTACATAAGGCCATTTTTAAGTCCTTATAGCACAGGTCTTATACAATGCTTGTCCTTTTGCCACTGACTGATTTCACTTAGAGTAATGTCTTCCAATTGAAACCAAATTGTGAGATGCTTAGTAAAATCATTATTCTTTGTCATTGCATAGTGTTCTACTGAGTATACGTACCACAGTTTGTTTATCCATTCATTGGTTGATGGACAACTAGGTTGATTCCATCTTTTTGCTGTCAGGGATGGGTGCTGCAACAAACATTCGTGTGCATGTATTTGTTCATGTGACTGCCTTAATTTCTGTAGAATACATTTTCAGCAGTGGGATTGCCAGATCATATGGTATTTCTATTTCTAACTTTTTGAGAAAGAACTAAATTGACTTCCAAAGACATCGTGCCATTTTGCATTCCCACTAACAGTGTGAGAGAGTTCCAATGTCTCCACAGACTCCAGCATTCGTTGTTTTGTGTTTTTTTGGATTATTGCTAACCTTGTTGGGGTGAGATGCTATCTCATTGTAATTTTGATTTGGATTTCTGTAATAGCTGATTATAGGGTGCATTTTCTAATGCATCTTTTAGTCAGCTGGATGTCCTCTTTGGCAAAGTGAACTTTCATATCATTTGCCCATTTTTCAGTTGGATTGTCTTTTTGTTACTGAGGTTTCTGAGTATCTTATAGAATGTAGAGATTAGACTGACTGGATTTCTCATAGCTAAAAAGTTTTTTCCACTCTGTTGGTTGTCTTTTTATTCTTTCAGTGAAGTCTCTGGATGAACATGAGTGTTTGATTTTTAAGAGTTTCCAGTTATCTATTTTCTCGTCTAGTGTTTGTGCATTGTTAGTAATGTTTTCTAGTCTATGCTGTGTATTAGGTCTTCAAACATTGTCCCTATTTTTCTTCCATGATTGTTATCATTTTAGATTTTATATTAAGTCTTTTATCCATTTTGAGTTAGTTTTTGTACGTGATACGAGATATTTGTCTTGTTCAACTTTTTTGCAGGTGAATATCTGGTTATGAAAACAATATTTGTAAAGAGACTGTCTTTTACCCATTTTATGGACTTTGGGTCTCTCAAATACCAGCTGCTCATAGGTGTGTGATGTTGTATCTAGATTCTCAATTCTGTTCCACTGGTCTATATATCTGTCTGGGGGCCAGTACCAGGCTGTTTTGACTATTGGGGCAGCGTATTAGTTTCCAAAGTCAGATAGAGTGAGGCCTCTCACTTTATTTTTCTTCTTCACTAATGCTTCACTTATCTTTGAATTCTTCCCTTTCCATATGAAATTGGCAATTTTTTCTCCATGTCATTAAAAATGCCACTGATGTTTGTATTGGATTGCATTGTACATTTAGATCACTTTGAGGTAAGTAGACATTTTTACGACGTTGAGTCTTCCTATCCATGAGCAAGGTAGGTCATTATACGTATGTAGGTCTGTTTTGTTTTCTTGCACTAGAATCTTGTAATTTTCTTTGTACAGGTCTTCTATGTCTCTGGTTAGGTTTACTCCCGAGTATTTTATATTCTTGTGGTACTGTAAATGGTATTGATTCAACGACTTCCTCTTTGGTGTTCTCTTTTTGGTTTAAAGAAATCCGTGATTTTTATATGTTTATCTTCTATCCTAATCATTTACGGAATTCTTGTTTGTTCCAGTAGTTATGTATATATGTATTCATAAGGGTTTTCTGTGATAAGGTAATATCATTTGCAAATACTTTTAATTCTTCTTTACCAATCTGAAGGCTCTTTATTTCTTTATGGTGCATGATTACTCTGGCTACAACATACAACATAATGCTGAATAGAAGCAATGGTAAAGAACACCCTTGTCTCATTCCCATTTTCAGAGAGAATCATTTAGACTCTTTCTATTTAGGATGATGTTGGCTGTTGGATTTGTATAAATGCCCATTAGTATGTTGAGGAATTTTGCTTCTATTCCCATTTTCCTGAGTGTTTTCAAAGTGAGTGGATGTTGGAGTTTTTCAAACATCTTCTCTGCATCAACGAATAAAATCAAGTGATTATTCTATTTATGTGGTTGATTACAGTGATTGTTTTTCTAATGTTCAACCAACCAGAATCCCTGAATTCTACTTGGTCATGGTGAATTATTCTTTTGATACATTGCTTTATTCTATAGGCTGGAATTTGATGATTTTTGCATCTAAGTTCAACAGTGATACTGGTCTGTAATTTTCCTTTTTTGTACTATCTTTATCTTGTTTTGGTCAGAGTTATGCTGGCTCCACAGAATGAATTTAACAGTAGTCCATGTGTTTCTATGCACTGTAATATCATTAGTAATAGCAGTATTATTACCTCTCCAAAAGTTTGGTAGAATTCTTCAGTGAAGCCACCAAAGGCAAGGTTTTTGGTTTTGGTTGGAAGGTTTTCAGGTACTTTTTCATTCTCTTCTTTGTGATGGATTTATTTAATTCTTCTAACTCTGTGTTAGTTTTGGTAGGTAGTGTGTTTCCAGAAATGTGTCCATTTCCTCTAGATTTTCAAACTTAGTATTTCATAGTATTCTGTTATATATATATGTATATATATATATATATATATACATATATATATATATTTGATCTGTGGTGATATTGCCCATCTTATTTCTGTTTTCAGCTATTTATTTTTCCTTGTTTTCTTTTTGTGAATTTGGCCAGTGGTTTATTGATTTTGTTGATCTTTCCATAGAACTAGCTTTTTGTCTTGTTAACTCTATCATTTTTCTATTCTCTAATTCATGTATTTCTGACACAACTTTTGTTATTTACTTGCTTCTGGTTCCTGAGGTGTTCTTTTGTAGCTTCCTTTCTACTTGCTTGATTTGTAGGGTTAATTCTTTGATTTGGGCTTTTTCATCACTCTGGATATGTGCATTTATTGAGATAAACTGCTGTCTGAGCACTGCTTTTTCTACGTCCCAAAAGTTCTGGTAGGTATTTTTTTATTCTCATTCGATTCTATGAATTTATTCTATAATGGAATAATTTTTGAGCAAGCCGTTATTCAGTTTCCAGGTGTCTGATAACTTTTCCCTTCCTTTTACTGGTATAGATGTCTCATTTAATGGCTTCCCGTTCTGAAAATATGTTCTGTAATATTTCAATACCTTGAATTTTGCTAAGCATTCTTTTATGGCCTAATATGCAGTCAATTCTACATGTTTCATGTGTGTTGGAAAGAAATGTATAGTTTTCTGGTGTTGGTTGATTGTGGAATTTGAATCTTCTATGTCTTTATTTAGCTATTTGTAGTTGTTCTGTCCTCTGAAAGTGATTTGTTGAAATTTCCTATTGCTATTGTGGAGCTGTCTATTTCTCTTTTCAGTGCAGTTAGTTTGTTTTGTGTATTTTGGAGACCTGTCATTGATGGTGTAGGTATTTAATATGTTAAGTCCTCTTGAAATATTGATACTTCAGTCACTATATAGTATTATTCCTTAGTCAATATGGTAGATTGTACTTTAAAATCTATTTTATCAGAGATTAATATTGCCACTCCTGTTCTTTACTGAGTGATGTTGGCTTCATATATGTTCTTCCAGCTTTTGAGTTTCACTTTTTTGTATTTTTAAGTCTAAGGCATACCTTCTGTAGGAAGCATATGGATGGACAGTTTTGTTTTATTTTTTATTTTTTATTATGACTGAGCGAAAATGTACATTCCTGTATAAATTTACATGTCCACCTATATGCAGCTTCCACTGCTCTCCCTGTCCTGTGACAACACACTATTTCTCTCTGCTCCATACATGTCTCATCCTCGCAACAGTCTCCTTTCCCTTCCTCTCCACCAACTCTCCTTCCTCCAGCCAGAGGTTTTATTTTTAACACAATATGCTACACTTCAAAGTATCTATCTTGTAATGCAATCCATTTACATTCAGTAATGGATTGCGTTACAAGATAGATACTCTAGTGCTCTCATTTTGATGCCCTCTTGTTCTTGGTAGACAATTCTTTTGCTCCACTTAATTTTCTGTGTTTAGTATTTTTTCGTTATGTGATTTATTTTCATCTTTTTGAGTGTTGGTGGTTTTGTATTTGCTGAGAATTCTTCTTGGATTTTTTTTTTGCTGCATAATATTGATAGCTTCCTGTGTGTTTACCTTAATCTTTACCCTGATTTTTCTAAGTTTAAATCAGCTTTTCTTTTTATTGCCGTGAATTCCTCTCCAGATGAAACATCTATGAGTACATTTTCTTTAAAGTCCCTTTTTTTATTGCAGTGTTTTCATATGACATCTCTCTTTTCCTGTTTTTAGTGTTTTGCATTCAATTTATTTTTGTGCTTGCCCTCTTTTGGTTAATATCTATTCACTCTGTTTTGTGTTCTGGTCTTGGGGTGTTACCTGACGTTATTGATTTTCTAATGGAAGGACTCCTCCCTGTAGTATTTCTTGTAATTTTAGTTCACTTTTTGCAAATTCCCTAAACTTCTGCTTCTCTGGAAATGTCTTTATTTTGCTATCGTATAGGTGAGGTAGTTTTGCTGGCTATATAATTCTTGGCTGGCAATTATTTTCCATCAAGACTTTGTTTATGTCATTCCACTGCTTTCTTGTTCGCATGGTTTTGGCTTAGAAGTCTGAACTTAGCCTTTTGATTCTCCTTTGTAGATTGTTTTTGTTTATCCTTAGCCACTTTTAAAATTGTCTTCTTATCTTTGGTTTTGGCAAGTTTGATCTTAATATACCTTGATATCTTTCTTTGGGGTCTACTTGGTGTAGAGTTTAATGAGCATCTTGGATAGATATCTTCTCATGTTTCATGATATCAGGGTAGCTTTCTGTCAGCAAATCTTCAAAATTTATCTTTGTATTTTCTGTTACTTTCCCCTGTTCTGATACTCTAATCACTCATAGATTATTCCTCCTAATGGAGCCTCACATAATTCTTTGTGTTTCTTCATTTTTTTGTAATTATTTTATCTTATTTTCATCTAGTATGCTGGTGTTACATGCTTTACCTTCATTCTCACTAATTTAGCCTTCCATTATTAATTTTCTGAATTTCTTGTTTTGCTTGTATGTGCTTTCTTGCAGCCTGTTATTTGTCATTATGCTTTACTGCAATTTTCTTCATCTCCTTTCTGATCTCTTGAAAAGTTTTAATATTATTATTATTATCTTATTACTCTGGTAATTCTAGGAAATTCTCTTCCTCTGTTTTGGGAACTTTTTGAGGTCATCATGGATTGCTTCTTTAAGTGATCTCATATGGACTATTGTTTCCAATCCATCAGTAAGTTGTGGAATTTATTTATTTTATGTTTTCTTATTGTATTCTTGCTTTGTTTATATATGTCCAAATAGGCTGATCATATATGGTAGTCTGGTTGTTGGTGCTTTTGAAACTCTAACATCTTGTCACCTGGTGGCTAGAACTTTTATCAGACACAGACTCCCATGAGTCAATTTCCTCTCCTTGTATGAACTCAGCTCCAGGTGTCCAGGTACTTAGTCACCAAGTGGTTTAAGCCCAGGTATGTGGCTGCAGGCACTGAGAAAAGTAGGGGGCTAACAGCTGTTTCTGAGTATCTGTGAGCAGAATATATCCTGTTATGTCTGAGTCTTTGTGAAGGAACTGTTTCTACCCTGAGTTTGTATCTTGGGAATTGGAAGATATTTTCCCCCATGCCCCATACTCCCAGTTTCTTAAAATGTTCCCTCTCCATGTCTAGGAGAATAGATTAAGGTGAACTCAAGGAGTCTTACTTCAGCTCAGTTAATAGTTTCAGAGTTGGGAGTCAGAGGTTGAGGGGTGGTTATGTACTGGAAAAGGGGGGAGAGGTTTATCCTGAAGGAAAGATTTAGATCCACAAGAGGTAGGCAGACAGCAATAACTTAGCTTTTGATGATTAAATTCTGCTTTTCACTAGTTCCTGAGGCTCAGGTGCACTCTCTGCTGCTCATTACCACTGAAAAAGATGGCTTTGGAAAACTATCATTCTTTTCACCACATTGGCTGCAGCTGGTTCCTGTTGAGTGCAGTCTGGCCCATCCTAGATACTTCAGGACCTACTCGCTCTTCCTCTTTTCTCAGTCAGATTTCTGAACTTTCCCTTTGATGCTCAGGGATCCTAGAATGTCGTTTGTAATTGATTCTTTTTCTCTGCAGGGTCTTTGTTGTTAGAGAGATCACAAGAAGCTTCTAACCAATCTACCAACTTGGTTCCGTCTCTCTCTTTTATTTTTTAATTCATGATAAAACTGAGATCATAGGCAAAAATTAATATAAATTCTGTCACAGATAGTTTCATGTAACGAGGAACAGGCTCCAAATCCATATTTTCCTTACCTGGGACACAGATACCATATATATACATATATATAAACTTATTGCCATTGTGTTGATTCCTACTCTTAACAACTCTGTAAAACAGAAGAGAATGGTCTCATAGTGTTTTCAACAATGTGTCTAGTGTATTTGAACTGCTGACCTTTTGGTTAGTAGCCATTTCACTTAACCACTATACCATCAGGGCTACCAGATGCCATGTAACTCCCCTAAAATTGAAACCCATTGCCATCAAGTTGATTCTAACTCATAGTGACTCTGTAGGATGGGGTAAAATTGCCTCATATGGTTTCCAAGGAGCACCTGGTAGATTTGAATTACCAACCTTTTTGTTAACAGCTGTAGCTCTTTAACTGCTATGTCACTAGGGTTTCCTGATGCCATACAGACCAGTAAAAATAGTCAGAAATTTTTTTGAATTGTTACATGGAGTGTGAATCCCTTAGGGTGTGTCTGTGTTAGCAACAGATGGAGTCTCTGCCCAGGGCCATCTCTCCTCTCTCGTTAAAGGAATAAATGCCTTAGTCTGTATGAGAATACTAGGGAAAAACTAAAACTTAGGGCTCTGGTAGAAACCCTATAGTAATGGTATACCCTGCAAAATGAGAAAGAACAGACTGTTTACAAACATTGCAAAATTCGATCTTTAAAATAGAATGCTTAATAGTATATAAAAGCCAAAATGTGCTCATTAGCACAACCTAATTTACCTAAATTGACAATGTATTCACAAAAAAATAGCAAGGACTTATATAAACAAAGGTATACACATCAACTACAGAGGGGTGGATTTCTATGGATGTGAGGAAAAAAAGCAGGGAGAATGGAGACAGATGATATTAGTGCAAGTGTTCATAGATAGAAGGAAGACTCGTAGGGCAAAACTTTTGTTCGGCTCCCAACTCCTTTATATGGAAATACAGGGGAAATAAAGCTTTTATCACCTCAAGGCCACAAAAAATAAATTTATCCAGTTACTGCCTGAGGTAGCAGGTATGAGAAAAAAAAAAGCCAAGCAACCAGAATCTATGCCAAGCCACACAGTGATTTAGAAACTGAATTTCTAATACTTCCATTGAGTAAACAACAGGCAGCATTGTGTCTGAAGAAAGAAGAAAAATTATCTTTATCAATCTCTCTTTCATATACATACAAACACATGGAAAGATACTAATCAGATGAAATACTAAAATTTTTAATGTTAGGAAAACTACATTATAGAAAAAGCAGCAAGTTCAACAAAGAATATATTTTACTCTGAAAGAATTTCAAAAAAATTCTTTAAAAAATAGGTTAAAATCATTTTGTCTGTCCACCTCCTTTCTCTTCTATTACATGGTTAAGCAATACTTTGTCCAGTTATACAGAGCTCTGTGAGAAACCTGTCAAGTAACAGAGCTCAGTAATACCTTTCCTTTTGTCAAAGCAGTGATATAAACAAAGGAAGGCACCTCTACTGACCATCTGATTTTTGCCAGCTAACAACTGAGTTTAACCATCACTCTCTCATTCTAAAACTTTCAGAAAAAAATAACCCTGAATTTGGTGCTGCCTCATAGATGCTTTATCAGGAAACTCTGCCACCACCCATCCTGGACAGAAATACAGCCATGGCGTCATGACCTGAACCAAATGTTACACACCCCTGCATTCATTTCCTCTCAAATACTGCTAAAAGATTTGCAGTCAGATGAGCAGTGTCTCCAAAACTTCAAACAAGGGTACTCTTCAGTTCTACTTCATTTGCATACGCCCAAATGGCCTCATTTGCTTTGGGACATTGCCTCAAATTAAATGTAAGGGAGAATAATACCATAGGAAACTATAATGAGAAAGGCTGGGGAAGTTTCAATATAGGATTTCCACATAGCTAATTACTACTGAGGTCTCAGGTACCCTTGAAATTTGTGCTGAAATGAAAATAAACTATTTTTATCTGTTTTCCCAAATCAATACCTTATTGTGCAAAAAGCAAATGAATAGACTAATCAGAAAAACATTTACAGTCAATGTCGCAATCTCTGTACACAACAGATGCTCAGTATGATCATATCAAGGGGTGGCCATGTTTTCACTGTTACAGATTACCAGTCTTTCAAATTCACATTAAGCATCTAAGTAGGTGGATAAAATTGCAAGAGTATTAAGGAACACATGCTGTAGATGTAGGAAAAAAATAGCAGTTCTTATATTTCATCATAACTGTTCTAACTTCAGAGTACATGACTTCCCATCAAAGTTTGTCTCATAATTAAGGCACTCTATCTGTCACTATAGAGCAAACAAGTGATTTGAGATCAACTGTTAATCTAAAGGTTAGTGGTTCAAACCCATCCAGCAACTTCATGGAAGAAAATTCAAGTAATGTGTTTCAACACGGATCACAAGTAAGATATTCCTGTGCAGCAATTCTATTCTGTAACACATGGGTTTGCTATGAGTCAGAGGCCAGCTCAATAGTGGCTAAAACAATAACATGTCAGTATATTAGATTAAATGTGTACATTTTTACTGCTTAACTCAAGCATGACAAATCCTATGACATATCTGACTATAAGAATCAATGAGTGCCATACTGTCTCATGAAATTGAAGTGTGGAAATAAGGAATAATTCTAGCACTAGATGTCTTAGGGGTCTCTCAGAACCAGAGAGAAACAGAGAGAAAGACATTTAGGTCAAGGAATTGGTTCATGCAATTATGGGGAGCTGGTAAGTCCAAAATCCATAGGCTAAGAGACAGATTAGAGACTTCAGTAGACTTCTGTCCCAAAATATGTAGGTCAGGAAACTAGAAGAGTGAAAAAGTTCTGGTCAGCTTTTTGATGGTATCTAGAGACATAATCTCTTTGCCATCGAGATGATTCTGACTCCTAGCAACCCTACAGTATGAAATAGAACTGCCTCATGAGTTTCCAAGGAATGCCTGGCATAGCTGAACTTCAGGCCTTTTTGTTACTAGACTTAACACTTAATCACTATAACACCAGAGACATAATAGACCCTAGGGAAACTATGCTTTTGCTCTTACTACCATCAAATGATTGCTTGAAGTCCACTCATTTTACAGAATGTTATGCATTTTACTCAGGGCTGGCTGATTTAATCACATGTAACTATTCCATAACAGCATTATACTACTGTTAAAACAGTTTGGCACAGTATCCCAGCCAAGATGACACATACAATTAACTTTCACCCTGCATCAGATTATTTATTTATGTGGTCAATTTAAGGAAATGACTACATCACCTATACTTACTAGCAAGTTGGCCTAGTAGTATGCAGTTAAGTATTACGATGCTAAGTGAAAGCTTTGTGATTCAAATTTGCTGAGATATTAGACAAGAGAAAGACCTGTTTACCTGCCCCAATAAAAATTAAAGTCTAGAAAATCACATAGTGCAATTCTATTCTGTCATATTGGATAACTATATGTAAAAACACAACTCGATAACACTCAGAAACACAATATATTTACTGTCAGTGCTCTTAAAGGACTATGGCTTGCAAGTTTACAGAAATCTTAATTAATGGTGCTATTTCATTAGTTTAATGAAATGATTCATACAAATTGAAGCATCATCCTTGGATCTGACAGGAATAACATGCTAGCTTTGTTTCTAAATCATGTTAATCTGGAGCCACCTGACATAGAAAATGTTTATTTGGCATGCTAGGGTACTTAAGTGTTAATCCAGAAAGAAGAGCCAATAGAGACATACATTTCAAGAAACTGCCAACAATACAGTCATGTGTTCATGACAAACTTAAACATGTGAATGACAGATGCTGGGTGAAAAGCAGAAACATCCAATTTCTGTAAACATAACCCTTCATCATGATAATTGGTTTTATACTTGAGACCATGATGGCAAAGTAGTGGGATACTTCCTGTGATACTTCTAACAACAAAGATCCCAAAGAACAAATAAATTGATTGTATATGACATTCAATGAGCCTTGAAAATCAATAGAAAAGTTGAGAAAACGTACTGAGCAACAGGGAAGAGAGTAACTCCAGGAGTACCTCTTACAGACCAGACATGACCCCCTGGATATCAGCTGCAGTCAGCATGGCTGATGAAGAAGTAGTATTCCAGGGCATCCTCCTTAGTGGGAGATGCTCAGTAGAGAGCCCACTTGCACCTCCTTAATCAGTGAAAAATAGCACGCAATCATTAAAAGCTAAGTGACTTACATCTAACTTATTGCACACTATCTAAAACTGTCCTTCATGATAAACCTCTTTTTTTCCCTGCACTTTCCCCTATCTTTTCTACAATGCACCTGGCTTAAGAGTCTGATACCATTAGCTGAGCCAGAAGAAGGACTCCTTGTAAGTGTCCTGAGCAATTCTCCTAGATTCAGACAGGGAACAATTTAATAATCAGAGTCGGGGATCGGGGAGTGGGTTGGTAAATCTGCATACTAGCCTGAGCTGGAAATTCAGGACACAAACAGTTCCTTCTGAACAAGCATAAGAGAAATGCCTTTTTCACAAGTACTAAGGCTGGCAAGGGATCTAAGGATACTGTCAGCCTTCTGCCTTTCTCAGCACGTGCAGGCAGATACCCATGTCTACATAATCACCCCTCCCCATCTAGAAGAATAAGGAAATGCCTGCAACAAACATTTTCTGAACATACACCTGGACACTTAAACTGAATCTGTACAGAAAAAACAAAAGGTGCCTGTATCTGCATGTCTAGTAATAGTTCTAATCACCTAGTGATAAGACATTAAAGCTTCAAAGGCACCAAGAACCAAATTAGCGCAAAGGACCAGCCTATTCAGAGATTTTAAAATAAAACAAAACAGCAAGCTGAAACAGAGTCAATAAGCATAAAATAAATAAATACAACTGACTGATGGTTCAGAGATAATAGTCAATATAAAATTAAAGAGGCAAAGCATAATGGCTCCAGAAAGTTCTCAAAACAAAGACTCAAGGAATTTTCCAGGGGAAGAGAATTTCCTGGAATTTCCAAGGTAGAATACATAAGGTTGATATTTAAAACTCTTCAAGAGACCAGGAAGATCTGGCAAAACACAGCACAGCATGGCAAAAAAGTTAACAAGGTGAAAGAAAGCACATGGAAACAGGAAGTTTAAATTCAGAGGTTTAATAATAAAATTATAGAGTTAGACAACTCAGTGGAGAGACAAAGGAGCAAAAAATGAGGCAATGGAAGGCCAAATTAGTGAGACTGGAGATAAGGCATGCTACACCAACATATTTGAGGAAAAATAAAAAAAAAAATTAGAAGTAACAACTGAGCAGGAAATAAGACTCTTTGAGCCCACTCTGAGCCATTCTTCCACACCCTTCTCTGTATTGCACCCAGCTCTGGAGTCTGGTGCCATTAACTGAGCCAGAAATAGAACTCTTTAAACCTACCTGGAGACAATCTCTGATCTTGAAGCAGGAAGAATCTCACAAACTTTGGGAATGTAGAATTGCTGTGCTTGAGTTAAACAGTAAAAAAGTACACAGTTAACCCAATGCAGTGAAAAAAACAGAGAAAAAAATGAACCATCTGTATGCTGCCTAAAAGAGACATATCTTAGATTTAAAGACTCAAACAAGTGAACTCCAAGGATGGAAAAAATTATCTGAAGCAAACAACATTAAAAAACAGCAAGAGTGCCACTACTGATTTCTTTTTTTAAATTATGATTGAGTGAAAACGTACATTCCCATATAAATTTACATGCCCACCTATATGCCTCTTCCACTGCTCTCCCTGCCCAGTGACAGCACATTATTCCTCTCTGCTCCATACATATCTCATCTTCCCTACAGTTTCCTTTCCCCTCCTCTCCACCCACACCCCTTACTCCAGCCAGAGGTCCACAGGATGATATCCTATAGATGCATAGAACCATAAAGTGAACTATTAATTTCTGATAAAGTATACCTTAAAGTAAAATTTGCCAGAAATGATAAGAAAGGACACTTTTTAATAATTAAAGATTCAATACTCCAGGAGGACATTAAGCATCCAATGATAACGGTCCCAAACATAAAAACAAACTATCTTCATTGAAAAGAGAAAAAACTTCATGATGATAGTATGAAACTTCAACAGAACACCTAGAAAGAAGCTTGGTGAACACACAGACGACCCAAACAATTAACCAATCTTACCTTATAGACATATACAAAACACTTCACCCAACAGCAGTCAAGTATATTTTCTTATCAAACACACGTAGAACATTCTCCAGAATAGATCAAATATTAGGCCACAAAGGAAGCCTTAATAAAATTCAAAGCACTGAAATATAACAAACCATATGCCCAGCCAAGTGCTGTTGACAAACTATATATAAGACCATAAAACTATAGAAGTAAAAATAAAAGTCAAAGGAAAAAAAAATCAAACACATGGAAATTGGCCAACATCTTGTTCAGAATTACTGAATTATAGAAGAAATCAAGAATGGAACACAAAAAATCACAGAATCAAGTGAGAATGAAAACATATCCTACCAGAAATTATGGAACACAGCAAAAGCAATGTTCAGTGATCAATTTATCTGAATAAATGTACATATCCAGAAAGAAGACAGGGCCCAAATCAAAGTACTAATCTTGTAATTAGAAGAAGTAGAAAGAAGTCAGAAAAATAAGCCCTTGGGTACCAGAAGAGAGCAAACAATAAAATTAGAGCAGAACTAAATGAATGAGAGAAAAGAAAAAAATGGTAGAGTTAACAAGACCAAAAGCTGGTTCTTTGAAAAGAACAACAAAATTGATAAACCATTGGCCAAAATGAGAAAAGAAAAACAAGAGAGGAAGCAAATAAATTGAATAAGAAATGAGACAAGCCATATCACAACATATCCAAATGAAATTGAAAGAATCATAACACAATACTATACACAAATGTACTCTACCAAATTTGGAAACCTAGAGGAAATGGGCAAATTTCTAAAAACACATTACCTATGTAAAGTAACACAGAGGTAGAACAGCAAAATAATCTCATAAAAAAGTGAAGAGACACAAAAGGTAATTAAATACTTCCCAATGAAAAAAAGCCCTAGCCCTGATGGCTTTGCTGGAGAATTCCACCAAACCTTTATGAAATAGTTAGCATCACTGTAACTAAAAGTATTTCAGATAATAGAAAAGGAGGAAATACTACCACATTCATTCTATGAAGCCACTATAACCTTGGTACCAAAAGGAGGTAAAGGCAGGATAAAAAAGGAAAACTACAGATGAACACAGACTTACATGTAAAAATCCCCAAGACAGTTCTAGCCAATAGAATTCAACAACATATTAAATAAATAAATGATGTGTATATACATGCATACACAAATAATACACACATATGTGCATAAATACATACATGCATGCATACATAAATATGAATAGATACACACATATACACATACATACATAAATAATTTAACAAGTAGATAAATAGACAGACAGACAGATAGGTAGATAGATGATAGACAAATCCTTATGACCAAGTAGGATTCAGACAAGGGATGGTTCAACACTGGAAAAACAGTCGATGTAATCAACCACATAAATAAAAGACAAGAACCACGTGATTTTATCATTAATACAGAAAAGGAATTTGACAAAGTCTAACACCCGTTCATGTTAAAAACTCTTAGCAAAGCAGGACTAGAAGGAACACTTCTTAACATAAAAAAGGTCATTCATACAAAGTCAGTAGAAAACACCACCTTAAATGGAGTGAGTCTGAAAGCATTCCTCTTGAGAACAGGAACTAGACAAGGATGACTTTTGTTACCACTTTCATTCAACACAGTTCTGAAGGTTCTAGCTAGAACCATCAGGCAAGATAAAGAAACAAATAACTCCCAAGGGAACCCTGAAATTGCTGGACCATCAGTTGAGGTCTCTTAGTGGAGATCTCAGGGTGCACCCCTTTTTTATTCTTGTGTTTCCAGTGAGACTCAACTTATGAGCTCCATAGTGGCTGTCACTGGTGGTGGCCGGGCACCATCTGGTTCTTCTGGTCCCACGTTGATGTAGGCACCCACTCATGTGGGTCTCTCTATCTTCTGGGTTGTCTTTACCCCATGTCATTTTGGTCCTGGGCTGATGAGACGCATATGGAGCAGAGAGGAATAGTGTGCTGTCACTGGGCAGGGAGAGCAGTGGAAGCTGCATATAGGTGAGCATGTAAATTTATACGGAAATGTACATTTTTATCCAGTCATAATAAAAAAAATTTTAAAAAAGAGACAAGTAGCACCCATACTGCTACGAAAGTAGTAAAAGTAGTCTATTTGAGATGATATGATCTTAAACACAGAACCATAAAGAATCCACAAAGAAACTATCAAAACTAATAGAAGAATTCAGATATCTAAAATAAACACACAAAAATCAGTTGGTTTCCTTTACACCAAAAAAAGAGAACATTAAGGAGGAAATCACTGATCCAATACCATTTACAATAGCACCCAAGATGATAAAACACTTAGGAATAAATCTAACCAGAGACCTATAAAAAGACAATTACAAGAAACTCTTTCAGAAACCAAAATAGAACTATGTAAGTGGAGAAACCTACATTGCTCATGGATAGAAGGACTAAACATTGTGAGATATCTGTTCTACCCAAAGTGAACTGTAGACACAATGCTATCCTGACCCAAGTCCCATGACATGTTTTTATGAGATGGAAAAAGTCGGTCATCAACTTCGTGTGAAGAAAGAATAAGTAAAGCATTACTGAAGATGAAGAACAAAATGGGAGGCCTTGCACTATCTGATTTCAGAATTTATTGCATTGCCAAGGTAGTCAAAACAGCCTGGTACAGCTACAACAGACACATAGACTAATAGAACATAATTGAGGATCCACACTTAAAATGTTCCACCTACAAGCAGCTACAAAATCCAAACTTCATAAACTGATGAAAAGACAATCTCTTTAAAAAAAAATGGTGTTGGCATAACTGTATATGCATCTGCAATAAAATAAAACAAGACCTGTATCTCACACCAAGCACAAAAAATAACTCAAATAGATCAAGACCTAAATATCAAATCTAAAACAGTAAAGACAATGGAAGAAAAAAATAAGCACAGTGCTTGGAGCCCTAAAACAAAGCATAAAGAGAATACAAAACATTATTAACAAGGCATAAAACATCAGCAGAGAAAACAGATAACTGGAAACTTCTGAAAATCAAGCATTTATGTTCACCCAAAAACTTCACCAAAGAGTGAAAAAACAATTTACACACTGCGAAATAATTTTTGGCTGTGGCTAATTTAATCAGCAACTAATCTCCATAACCTACAAGATACTCCAAAATCTCAATAAGAAAACAACAACCCAATTCAAAAATAGGCAAAGGATATGAAAAGGCATTCACCAAAGAAGACCTTCAGGCAGCTAACAGATACAACAGGAAATGCTCACTATCACTAACCATTAGAAAAATCAAAATCAAAACTACACCATGACAATGATGGCATTGATGAAAAGACACAAAATAATAAATTCTAGGGAAGCTGTGGATAGACTGGAACACTTATACACTGTTGGCAGGAATGTAAAATACTACATACACTTTGGAAGTTGATTTGGCACTTTTTTTTTAAAAGCTAGAACTAGAAATACCATACAGTCTATCAATCTCACTTCTTGGAATGTATCCTAGAGAAATTAGGGCTGTCATATTAATAGATGAATGCACATCAATGTTTATTGCAGCACCATTGCAGTTCACAATAGTAAAACAATTGAATCAACCTACACACCCATCAATGAATGGATCAACAAACTATGGTATATTTACACAAATGCAATGATAAAGAACAAAGACGAATTTGGGAATTTGGGAAACAGCTCAAAATATCAAGGAATCTGGCAGACATTATACTGAGTGAAACTGGTCATTTAGAAAAGGTCAATTATTGTATGAGATCACTATTATAAGAACACAGGAAACCATTTAAACACAGAAAGAAATGCTCTTGGAAGGTTACAAGGGTAGGAAAGGACAGAAAAGAGTACTCATTAGTTATACAGCAGATAAGAATTAGGTGAATGGAGGGACAAAACACAGTAGAGAAGAAGTGAGCACAACTGGACTAAACCAAAAGCCAAGAAGTTTCCTAAACATATCCAAACACTTTGAAGGAGAGTGTAGCGGGGACATGGGTCTAGAGACCATAGTTTCAGAGGATGTCTAGGTCATCCGGCATAACAGAACATTGAAGAAATTGTTCTGCATCCCTCTTCAGTGAGTGGTCTCTGGGTCATAAAAGCTAGCAAGAGACCATCTAAGTAGCATTAATTTGTCACAATCCGCTGGAAGAGAGGAGAATGAAGGATATCCGAGACATGAGGAAAACATGAGTCCAAGGGCCAGAAGTGGCCACATCATCTGGAGACTACATCATCATGAGACCAGAAGAACTAGACGGCCACTACCAATGACTGCCCTGACAGAGAGCACAGAAAAGAGCCCCTGACAAAGTGGGGGAAAATGGTGTGCAGATCTTGATCTCTATTAAAAAGACCAGACTTGATAGTCCAACAGAGTGGGGGAGTCCCTGGGAGATAAGACCCCAAATGCCCTGTTGATCTAGAGTTGAAACCATCCCCAAAGCCAAGTGTTCAGACAAATATTAGGCTGAACAACAAGACATAAAAAGACTGGTGAATAGTGTGTTTCTGAGCTTCAGTAGCTGGGCAGCTCCTGTCCAGAGGCAACACAAGAGAGCAGAGGGGTGCAATAGCAAACTGAAAGGACAGGGAAAATTCAGGGTGGAAAGGAGAAGTACGTTTGTTATTGCTTTGGGAGAGTAGCTAAAGTTACATAGCAGTGTGTATGTAAGATTTTGTATGACAAATTGACTTGGACTGTAGATTTTCTCTTAAAGGACAATAAAATATCAAAAAGAAAAAAAAAGATTGGTGTTGTGTTCTACAGAGCCAGAAGGAAATCTACTCTGCTTTCATTTTATCTTTCTTAATAGGGAAACAAGGATTTTTGTAAGTTAACGAGTGTCAAAACCATCTGTTCTCAATTGAGAGGAAAAATTCTGGGGTAAAACTTTCCAACTGAAAACAACTCTGCATGGAACAAGAGCTTAAAATTTGAGAGTCGACAATGTAAATATAAATTTATAAATATAGTAAAGTATCCATGGGAATGTATGTACAAAGGAACATAAGCAACTCCTATTACAAAGGATAACTTATGTGAGTTTTGATGAATGGAGGAAATTGAAACATGAGATCCTCTATAGTTTATCTTATATTATGACATAGTTTTTTGTTTTTCTTTGTTTTTTGCTTTTCTGTATGCTCACCATCTCCCTTGGATCTGCCTTGACATGCACTGAATGAGAAATGGTAAGTTTTTTTTCTGGCAATAATATTATCAAAACTCTGTAAATTATCTGTTGCTGAATAACAGACCTCTTCACAGCTTAGCAGTGTAAAATAGCAGTGACTTACTATTTCTCGCAATATAGTGGAGTTAATAATTCTTTTCCCTACGTGACACAGCTGAAGTCACACCTGCAACTGCCTTTAGGGGATGCTAAGATGAAACTAGGTGTCTTAAGATTCTCTAGAGAAACAGACACAGTGGTGTGTGTGTGTGTGTGTGTGTGTGTGTGTACACATGAAGAGAGAGATATTGTGATTTTCTTCAAGGAACTGACTCATGTGATTGTGAGACTTGTCAAGTCCAAGATCTATAAGTCAGGCAGAAGCCTGGAGACTTTTCCAGGTTTGTACCTATAGATCTGAAAATAGAGTACAAAATTGAGAAACAGAGAGAAATTTCTTCGTAAATATTTATTTGTAGTTTGGAGACTTCACACCCTAAGGAAATTCCTTTTTGACTGATTGGTTATATTGTGTTGTGTTAGATTATATATAGAATAGCAACTAGTCTAGCACTTGGCCAAACCACTGGGAAACAGCCTAGCCTAGTTGACACATAAAATAAACAATCACACTGAGATTTTAATAAGGCATTTCAAAACACAAAGATTTTAACTTACATAGTTACTCATTGTTCAGCAGCCCAGCTCAAGTTTTATTATGCCAGGATAACTGATTTCCAAGAGGGAAAACTCCAAGAGATGAAGCCTCTATTCAAAAGCACTTGACAATTCTCTGCTTGTATTATTCTTGTTGATGTCAGGTTGGCCGTCATAAGTTAAAGGGTCAAGCTCAGAGTTAAGGTGAGTCTAGATTATTCAACTGCATGAATATGTGGAAGTTTGATTCATGGAAATATCAAAGTAACAGTCTACCCCAAGGGAGAAACAGTAGTCAGATTTTACAGTCAGCCCTCTGTATCCATAGGTATCACACTCAGAGATTCCAAAAATCATGGGCTGAAGCTATTCAAGGGGGGGAAATTAAAATTCCATAAAGCAAAACCTGAATTTGCCCTTTTGAGGACTACCCACCTCACAGAAGCCACCTGAATGAAGTGATGTTGTAAATGCCATTTCATAGATCTTCAGTCACTCTCCAGCACTCATTGTTTGAGCATTATTCACTTCCCATCTCTATCATTCGTGTCTTCTGATGTGTGTATGCATTTTTTTCTGTGAAGAAAATGGCTCTTAAAATTTAATGAAGTGGTCGAAGCTATCCTTCAAAGGCTACCCGAGAGGGGGTTGAGGAGAGTGAGACTAGACAGTTGAAGGTAGTAAAGAGTAACTAGTGAGCATTGTAAAGTGCTAGAACCTCAAGAACTTTAAGATCATGGGCAAATAGGCAGCAGCAGCAGCAGCAGCATTCCCAGAAGAGCTTAAGAAACTCAGAATAGAAAAACTACCTTCTAGAGTAAGTCATTAATTGTGATGAAACAACTATTTTGATAGCATTTACATTGTAGTAGGCATTTTAAGAGATCTAGAGATGGTATAAAGTATACAGTAGGGTGTGCATGTCATATGCATACCATTTTATGTAAGGGATTTGAACATCTGCAAATTTTGATATCCTTGGGGGTCCTGGAATCAATACTCTGTGGATACAAAGGAGCAACCGCAGACACATAGTTTGACAATCAACAAAGTTGTTTCTCTTGGCTTCTCTACTTTTGTGAACAAGAGGTCCCCCAGCTCTTCTTGCACTTTGAAGGCATGTCAGGTAGAAAGACCTGACTAACAATGGGTGAGAAAAAAGTTGGTGTGTATGGTAATATTTTAGTATAATTAAAAAATCAAGTCAATTATATTCAAAACGTTTCCAATTGTTATATACCTCTTGGCATTTTGACTCTTTGGAAAACTTACTGGGAAATAAAGGGGGGATGGAAAATTGATTTACACTCTTGGAAGGAGACCATTTTGATATTTGGACAATAATCAGTGTTGTTGTTGGTGGTGGCCACTGAGTTGGTTCTGACTCATAGTGGCCTCATGAACAGTAGAATGAAACACTGCCTCATTCTTTGCCATGCCCAGAATCGTGTCTATCCACAAGCATATTGTTGAAGCCAGTGTCAGTCCATCTTGTTGAAGGTCTTCCTCTCTTTCACTGACCCTCCACTTCACCAAGCACAATGTCCTCCCACAGGGATTGATCCCTCCTTTTGACATGCTTAAATTATACAAGACGTAATGCTACCATCCTTGATTCTAAAGGGCACCCTGGCCCTACTTCTTCCAGGAAAGATTGACGTGTTCTTTTGGCATTCCATCACCTATTCAATATTCTTTAACAACATCACAATAAAAGGGTGTCAATTCTTCTGCCTTCCTTATTGACTGTCCACCTTTTTTATGCATGTGATGCAATTGAAAATACCATGGCCAGAGTCGTGAGCACCTTAGCCTTCAAGGAGACATCTTTACTTTTCAACACTTTAAAGAAGTTATTTCAGTATATTTTTCCAATGTAATGAATCTTTTGATTTCTTGACTGCTGCTTCCATGGGCATTGATTGTGGAACCAAGTAAAATGAAATCTTTGACAATCTCAGTCCTTTCTCCATTTATCATGATATTGTTTATTGGTCCTGTCATGAGGATTTTTGTTTTCTTGATGTTGAGGTGCAATCCATAATGAAGTCTCTGGTCTTTTATCTTCATCAGTGTTTTAAATACTCTTCATTTTCAGCAAGCAAGTTGTTTTATCTGTACAATACAGGATGTTAATCAATCTTTTCCAAGCCTGATGCCTTATGCTTCAAGTAGCAGAGCTTCTCTGATTATTTGCTCAGCATACAGATTTGTTATGATCCACACCATCGAATGCCTTTTCATAGTCAATAAAACATAGATATATGTCTTTCTGGTATTCTCTGCTTTCAGCCGAGATCCATCTGACATAAGCAATAATATCTGATTCCACATCCTCTTCTGAATTCCGCTGGAATTTCTGGCAGCTCTCTGTCACTGTACTACTGCAGTTGCTTTTGAATGACCATTAGCAAAATTTCACTTGCATGTGATATAAACTATATTGCTCAGTGATTTCTGTATTTTCTTGGCTCACTTTCTTGGGTGTAGGAATAAATATGGAATAATTCCAGTCTGTTGAACAGGCAGCCATCTTCCAAATTTTTTGGCACAAATGAGTGATCACTTTCAGCATTGCATCTATTTGTTGAAACATCTCAGTTGATATTCCATCAATTCCTGAAGTCTTGTTTTTCTCCAAATCCTTCAGTGCAGCTTTGATTTCTTCATTCAGTACCGTAAGTTCTTGGTTGAACATTGACAAGTCCTTTCTGGTATAGTGACTCCTTCAATTTTCCTTTGATAGAAACCTTTACTATTCCAACTCAAGGCTTTAATTTTTATCCACTTCTTTCAGTTTATTAAATGCAGAGTATGTTCTTTTTTTTTTATCTCTAGCTCTTTGCAAGCATCGTTGTAATACTTTCTTTTCTTGAAGCACCCTTTGAAATCTGTTCAGTTATTTTACTTCATCATTTTTTCCTTTTGCTTTAGATACTTGACATTCAAGAGCAATTTTTTCAGTCTCTTCTGACATCCAATTTGGTTTTCTTTTCTTTTCCTGTCTTTTTAATGACCTCTTGTTTTCTTCGTGTATAATACCTTTGTGTCATCCCACAACTCATCTGGTTTTGAGCCATTAGTGATTAGCACATTAAATCTGTTCTTGAGGTAGTCTCTAAATTCAGGTGGGTGACATTCAATGTCATACTTTGGCTCTGTGCACTTTTTATGATTTTCTTCAGTTTCATTTTGAATTTACACATGGGTAGTTGATGGGCTGTGCTGCAGTCATAACCTGATCTTGTTCTGACCAGTGTTGCTCTTCTCAATTGCCACTTCCAACAGTGGTGTCGATTTGATTCTTGGGTGTCCTGTCTGGTGAAGTCCATGTGCATAGTTGCCATTTTATGTTGGTGAAGAAAGGTGTTTGTTATGAAGAAATCATTGGTATTGCAAAATTCTAACGTGTGGTTTCTGTCATAATTTCCATCACCAAAGCCAAATTTTACAGCTACTGATCCTTTTCTATTTCCAGCTTTTGTGTTCCAATCACCACTAATTATCAATGCATCCTAATTGCATATCTGATTAATTTCAGACTGTAGAAACTAGTAAAAAACTTCAGTATCTTCATCTTTGGTCTTAGTTGTTGGTGTGTAAATTTGAATAATAATCATATTGGGGTGGTCCTTCTTTATAGGCCTATGAATGTTATCCCATCACTGACAGCATTATATATCAGAACAGAGCTTGAAATGTTATTTTTGACAACAAATGAAACACCATTCTTCTTCATGTTTTCATTCATGGCCTAGGAGATGATATGATTGTCTGATTGAAAATGACCAATGCCAGTCCATTTCAACTTACTAATGCCTACGATATTGATGTTTATGTGTTTCATTTCATTTTTGACAATTATCTTAGCTTTATATTTTGTACATTCCACATTCTGGTTATTAATGGATATTTGTAGCTGTTTCTTCCTATTTTGAGTCATGCCACATCAGCAAATGAAAGTCCCCAAATGAAAATATTCATCAACATAACTACGGTCAACTCTAATTTGAGGATGCAGCTCTTCCATAGTCATCTTTTGAGTGCCTTCCATCTTGGATGCTAATTAATAATTACTGGTGATTGCAATGTAAAATGTGGAAACAAACAAGAAGGATCCATAGTTGGAAAATACGGACTTGATCAGTCAGAATAAGACGAGTGCCTACTGTGGCATAGACCAGCAGCTACTAATATACAAGTTCAAATTGCAAGTGAAGAAAATCAAGGAAAGTCCAAAAGAGCTAAAGTGCAACTTTGAGTATATCTCACTGAGATTAGAAACTGTCTCAAAAAGGGATTTATTAAATTGAACAATAATGACCAAAGGCCAGGTAAGTTGCAGAATGACACCAAAGACATCTTACATGAAAAAAGCAAGAGGTCATTAAAAATATGAGAAAGAGAGGAAAAATCAAATTAGATGTCAAGAGAGACTGTGAAATTTCCTTGTCAATATCGAGTAGCTAAAGCAAAAGGAAGAAATAATGAAGCAGAACTGAACAGAAGACTTCAAATGACAACTTGAGAAGACAAAATAAATTATTCTAAAGACATACGCAAAGAGTAGGAGACAAAAAACCAAAAGAAAGAACACACTCTTCTTTTGTCAACCTGAAAGACTGAAGAAAAAATTCAAACCTTGTATTGCAATAATGAAGGATTCTACAGTGAAAATATTAAAAATTCAGGAAGAATCAAAGAAGATAAAAGGAATACACAGAGTCATCATACCAAAATGAATTGGGCAATGTTCAAACATTTCAAGGGTAGTAAATGATCAAGAAAGAATTCAAAGCTACATTGAAAGTATTGTGTAAAACAAATAAAAAACCCAGTGCCATCGAGTGGGGTCCAACTCATAGCAACCCTATAGCTCAGAGTAGAACTGTCCCATAGAGTGTCCAAGGAGCACCCAGCTGATTTGAACTGCCAACCTTTAAGCTAGCAGCTGTAGCACTCGACCCACTACACCATCAGGGTTTCCATGGTGAAAAGCAAGGCTCTAGGCATTGAAGAAATATCAACTGAGATATTTCAACAAATAGATGTAGTGCTGAAAGTACTCACTCACCCATATGCCAAGAAATTTAGAAGACTGCTACCTGGCAAAGCCACTGGAAGAGAGCCATATTTATCCTTATTCCTAAGAAAGGTGAGCCACTGAATGCAGAAGTCAAGGAACAGTATCATTAATGTCACACCCAAGTAAAATCTTGCTAAAGATTAATTAAAAGTGGCTGCCTCAGTATACTGAGAGGGAAGTCCCAGAAATTCAAACTGGATTCAGAAGAGGATGTGGAACCAAGAATATCATTGCTGATGTGAGATGAATGCTGGCTGATAGCAGAGAATACCAGAAGTATGTTTAGCTACATTTTATTGAACATACAAAGGCATTCAACTGCATGAATGATAACAAATTCCAGATAACATAGTGAGGAATGAAAATTCCGGAACACTCAATTGCGCTCGTTGGAAATTTGTACATTGATCAAGAGGCAGTCATTTGAACAGAAAAACAAAATATCTAATGGTTTAAAATCAGGAAATATGTGTCAAGGTTGTATACTTTCACTGTACTATTCAATCTGTATGCTGAGCAAATAATCCCAGAATCTGGAGTGTATGAAGAAGAAAGGGGCATTAGGATTGGAGGTAAACTCATTAATAGCCTGTGTTACGCAGATGAAAGGCATATTGAATATTCTTCTTCAGTACTACAGTTCAAAGGCATCAAATCTTATTCTTTCTTCCTTATACATTGTCTAGCTTTTTCACGCAAATAATGTGATTGAAAATACAATAACCTGGGTAACTGCATACCTTACTCTTCAAGGGGATATCTTTACTTTCAACATTTTAAAAATGTCCTTTGCAGTAGATTTTACCAACTCAAATTTTTGTATTTTTTGATTTCTTGACCACTGCTTCCATGGGTGTTGATTGAGGACTAACTAAAATGAAATCCTTGAGGATGTAAATCTTTTCTCAGTTGCTTATTGATAGTGCTTACTGGTTCAGTTGTGATGGTTTAAAAACAGAATATAAGGAGCAATGGACATGTAACAATATGTGAACTATAATTAGGTCAAGAGGAGATTCCAGAATAGCTATGAGAATATGTCATGGATGATCAAAAAAAAACCCAGATCTTTCTTGGAAAAAGTGCAACCAGAGTGCTCCCTAGAATTAACAGATGGTGAGGCTATGTCTTACATAATTTGGATATGTTGTTAGGAGGGATTAATCCCTGGTGAAGGATATCATGGTTGGTAAAGTGGAGTGTCAGCCAAAAAGAGGAAGACCCTTAACAAGACAGACTGATATAAACCAAAAAAAAAAAAAAACCCACTGCCTTTGTTTCAGTTATGACTTATAGCCACCCTATGCAGAACAGAATAGAACTGCTCCATAGAGTTTCCAAAGAAAGCATGGCAGATTCGAGCCATTGTCTTTTTGTTAGCAGATGTGGCACTTAAACACTATGCCACCAGGGTTTCTGTAACAGTGGATGCAAAACTGGGCTTAAGCATAAAATAATTGTGGGAATGGCACATGACTAAGCAGTGCTTCATCCTTCTGTTCATAGGGTCATTATGAATTGGAATCAACTGGATGATAATTAACAACAACAACAATATATTCAGACGGCCTCCAAACAAAAAAAAAAATTACCAAGTTGCTTCTGAATCATCTGGAAAAGACAAGGAAACAGATTTTGTTCTATTGCCTCCAGAGGGAACCATCCCTGCCAACACCTAGTCTATTGAAACTACTATTAGATTTCTGGCTTCCAAAACTGGAACAGCACAACTTTTGTCGTTTTAAGACATTAAGCTTATGGTAGCTTGTTACTGCAGAAGTAAGAAGCTAATGCAGTCCCTTTAAAGCAACTGGCTCAATGATAATCAGCACAGAGACATAGATAGTAACTTAGGTAGAACTAGTGCGGAGGAAAAAATCCAGAGAGTAAAACACACATACACAAGCACACACACAGGCACATACACACAGTAATGGAAAGCATAAATCAGATGTTCAGAAGTAAAGGGATGTGTAAGAAATGTGATCAACTCCACAACACTGCTGAGCATTCTAGAATTAGGGAGTTGAGGGAATAACAGAGAAACAACACATAAAAGGATAATGTGTGAGAAACTGAAAGTATCCAAGAATCAAAGAGATTAAAAAAAAAAAAATAAGTACTTGAATCATAACATAGTGAAACTGCAGAAACATTTTTGGATATAAGGAGCAGTAGACGTGTAACACCATGTAAACCATAATTAAGTCAACAGGAGATTTCAGAACAGCTACGAGAAAAGATCTAGGAAAATAAACCACATACACCCATATATGTGTTATACATACACGTGTTTAATTACCTACTATGGTCACCTTTGAAGTACTCCCTTTCAGAAGCTATACACCAACACCAGTGCCTAATCCACCTTTCAAAGTAATTTTGCAGCTCTTTTTACTGGAATGGCCAATTGAGCTGTCGTTATATTACATGTGATGTCCTGAATGTCATCCAAGTGTCTTCCTTTCAGTAGTTACTTTATCTTCAAGTAAGGAAAAAAGTCACTGAGGCCAGGTCAGGTGGTGGTAAGGAGTGTTCCTATATGGTTATTTGTTTATTGGCTAAAAACTCCCTCACAGACAAGAATACAATTAAGTTCGTGAACTTGCCACCATGCCCAATGGCCGTTCCAATAAAAGAGTTCCAAAATTGCTTTGAAGGGTGGACTAGGTGCTGGTGTCCATGGATAGCCTCCCAAAGGGAATACTTCAAAGGTGACCATAATGATGTTCAGCAAGGAGATATGTAGCACTTTTTCTAGGAAGAGCTCATGAACCTAGTTGCCAGTCATGAAAAACACACACGCATATGGATGTATACATGAACTTCAATAACTAAGTCCTCAAGCTTAATTCTTATACGTGTTGGGATCCTGATGACAAAGTCTGGCTGCTAACCAAATGCTGTAAGTTTGAATCCACAAACTGTTCCTTGGAAATCTTATAAGACGGTGCCGCTCTGTGCTTTGAGTTGAAATCGATTCTACAGCAACAAATTTTGTTTTGGAGTACACACACACACACACACACACACACACACACAGTTCAAATTAATTAGACAAAATTACAGTTGACTTCAAATTTTATGTTTAGCCAAGGTATGATTTAAAATAAAGCCACAAAAATTTTTACTGCGCGACATTGAGGAAAAATTATTAATTAAAATAATTTGGCCAGAATAAATGTAAAATGAAAAGAAGAAATGGGATAAGAAAATGATATTTAGTAAAGCTGTTGATTAAAAATATTTTGGCAAGGGATTGTAAAAAGAAACAACAAGGTTTACAAATCATAAAAGTTTACAAATTACAAATATTTTGTTACATGAAAGGTGAATTAAAATTAACTATATTAAAAAATGAAGGAGTTAGAAAAGATGAGTTGGATGTAATTGGAGATATGAGACAGATTTCCTGCCACACATTGCAGTCAGCAAGAGTTACAAATCCACTAATATAATACAAGGTAACGTGGTATGGTAGTGTGGTATGATAACATTACAGATGATAGCATATATTGTGAAGAAAATAAAACAGGATTAAATGGCAGATTGTGTCTTGGTATGTTCCTTTATAGGGACATTGAGGCACATTCTCTTCAGGAGGAGTCATTTGAGCCAGTGCCAGAGTGGAGTAATAATGTAATGAAAATAATTATGATACGAGTCAAACAAATGACATTTAAGAGAGAAAAAAGAATTGCACAAGCCTTGAGGTTGAAACAAACTTGAAATGTACAACAAATCAAGATGATTAGTAAGGCATAGTGCACTGCGTGAAAGAGTCCTGGTGGGAGATAAGGAGGGAATCCGTTCTGTATCACTTGAGCTGACTCCCTTTGGAGGGATGGGGTTTTCATTTGAATGTGACAGAAAGCTACGGAAAGTTTTGAGTAGAGCAGTGTTGCATTAGAGTTTCTGGTCTTACTGGAGAATCTCTGATTAATTCTTAGCTTCTCCCAGCTATGACCCCAGTCCAGTTAAATTTCAAACTCTGGCTCAGTTATCAAAGACAGCTCCTAAGAAAACCAGTAGATTTGTCACCAACTTCCCTCTAGAAATTTAAGCTTTGTATGTATTTCTGACTTCCAAAAATAGAGATCAATGGAATAGAATTTAGAGTACAAAAATAAATCCACACACCAATGGCCAACTGATTTTTGAATAGGGTCTTAAGTCCATTGGTTGGGAAAGAAGAGACTCTTTAGTAAATGGCTTAGGAAAATCAAATGTCTACCTTCACAAAAATGAAACAGGATTAAAGCCTTACACTATACTCAGAAACAAATTCAAGATGTATTAAGGACCTAAATGTACAAACTAAAACCATAAAATTCTTAGGAAAAAAAAATGCAGGTCTAATGCTTTCATGTCTATATTTTGATAATAGGTTATCTAATATAAAAACTCAAACAGCAACAGACAAGATAAATAAATGGGTAAAAGACTTTAACAAAAATGAAAAGACAAGCTACCTGTTTGGAAAATATTTTTGAAAACCGTGTATCTGATAAGAATCTAATAACCAAAATGCATGTGAAACTTGCACAATTTAACAAAAAATGACAACCAAATCATAAAGTGAGCACAAGGTTTGAGTGGACATTAAACCAAAAAAGATACTCAAATGGTCACCAAACATATTAGAAGAAGTTCAACATCATTAACAATCAAAGAGATGCAAAATAAAAAACTCAGTGGGATATCATTTCACTCTCACTAGGATAGCTATAATAAAATATAATATATATAATATACATATATATAATATATAATATATAAAATATAATAAGCTATAATAAAAATATAAAATAATAAATATCTGCAAAGATATGGAAAAGACCGGAATTCTTATTCATTGCTGTGAGAATGCCAAATGGTAAGTTGCTGCTATTTTGGGAAACAGTGTGGAAGTTCCTCAAAAAACTAAAAGTAGAACTACTATAAAATCAAAACCGAACCCACTGCCATTGAGTTGATACCAACTCATAGTGAACTTGTATGACAGAGTAGAACTCCCCCCTAGAGTTTCCAAGGAGCACCTGGATGATTTGAAATGCCGACATTTCAGTTAACCATCATAGCACTTAACCACTGTACCACCAGGGTTTCCTAGAACTACTGTATGACCTATGAATTCCACTCTACTTGTATATCCAAAAGACTTGAAAGCAAACTCAGAAACTTGTATACCAGTGTTCTTTGAAGCAATATTTACAACAACCAATAGGTAAAAACAACTTAAATGTGCACCAGCAGTTGAATGGGTAAACAAAATGTGGTACACACATATAATACAGTACTACAAAGCCAGTCAGAAAAATGAAAATATGGAACTTGAAGATATTATACTGAGTGAATAACAAAAAAGAGCCAGTATTGTGTAATCCCTCTTACATAAATGCAGAAGAAAAGGCAAAAATATACAGACTGAAGTTTTTAGTGGTTACCAGGAGCAGGAGGTGGGAAGGAGGGTGAGAGGAAAGGTGAATGGTGATGGAAATATCACATTGATTAAGGGTAGGTTTACACAGCTGATTGTTATAATTACTGTCAGTAAGTTGTACCCCTGAACTGGCAAAAGCTAAATTGCAAAAGTTGTGTGCTAAATATATTTATAAGAGTTTAAATACATATATCTGTCAAGTCTGCTTGCATATAACCAAACATCTCATAGGATTTGGTCCCTTGATTTGGAAAGTCTGGGTCTTGGTTTCATGAGTCATTCTAACTAACTGACTTAATATATTTAATGCTTGTATTATACCTCCTAGTTTATTGTGTAGTGGCTGGAGTATTGAAAACAGCAATACAAAACAAAATTGGTCTCTATTCACTTGGGAGCAATAACTCTTTCCTTCTTGACTATGTTGTGAATGCTTTTATTGTCTAGTGAAAATCATCTCTACCTTTAAAGAGGAACTTGTTTTGTTTGCATTGTCTCATTAATAATTTATTCAACTCCACATTAATGATTGTCTAAGTTAAAGCCATTGGGCCAGGAAGTGGAAACTAGTGATGAATAGGACAAAAAGTAACCCTGTCCTCACTGTACTCACACTCTAAGGGCATAAAGAGGCAATAAATGCAAAATATGTTTAATCATAGTGGATCCTAGGACAAAAGGGAAGAGGGTTTATCCCAGCCTTGGTGTGCAGGGAAAGCTCCCCTGAGTAAATGAGAAGCTAGGTGGCAATCTCTATAGAGTAATTAAGGAATACCAGTTTTAATTTCTGTAGGCCGTTAGGGAGAAACAGCGTGAGGTATCTAAGGAACTGAACTAGCCTAGTGTGATTGTAGTGACAAGAACTGTGAATGTGGGGTATAATGGTGGAGGGCTCTACAAAGAGACAACACGTATACATATTAGTATACGATGTTAGTGAATATAAGTGATGTAATTTTATTGACTGTGGAAAGCTTTATGTGTACATATGTAAATAAATGAATACTGAATTTCTGATCTGTTTTAAAATATCTAAAATTGAATTTCCATGTAAACTTAATTTTAGCTTAGTTAATTTAATTTTAGTATACTTAGTGAGTTTAGGGTGGCTTATTTCAATTTTAACAAAATTTAATTTTTTAAGTAATGTCTATTATTTTTCAAGAAAAATTAACTTACACCACAGATAATAGACATTTTCCTCTAATTTTTAACACAGAATTTTAGAATTCAGTGTATGTAACAGAAAAATGGTATGATTTAGTCTTCCATTTAAATATTATATCTTTGTAAATTATCATCCCAGCTAAGATAGAAATTTGGGATAAAGTACCAAATTAAAATGATGAGACTTCCCCAGCTGCGTAAGACTTGTATCCTGATCCATGACTTGGGATATTTCAGCCTCTACAATGGCATGAGTTGTTCCCCTTACATACATCTCTTTCTATATATATTTATACGGTTTACTGCTTTTACTTCTCTACAACATCCACTCTAAGACAACTTGGCACTCAGAATGCAGTACTACTCTAACAGATACCTGAAATGTGGACGCTATTTTGTACTGTGAAAAGATAGAAGACTTAGAGGGAACTGAGGAGACCTGTTCACACCGAAGGAGGTGATGGTGAGAAACAAACAGCAGAGGTCAAGCAGCAAGAGCAGACAGGCAGTAGCAAAAGCAGAGTAACATGAGCCAGTGCTGGAGCTGACCCACAAAGCAATAGAGCTGAGTGCCTATAAGCAGTAGGTTTCCTAGTGGAGTGTGGTGCCTCCGGGCACTTGAATCAGGGGAGCTACAGAGCTCTGTAACACTTACCCCAATAGGAGCAATGCAAGCCTGAGGCTCAGGCCAGGAGGCCACAAGAAGCAGAAGCTGAATAGACAAGGAACATAAGAAGCTGAGCTGCTTCAGTCTCAAAAAGTGTAGTCACGACCTCAGAGGTTTACAAAGATGAAACCATGGCCCCTAGTGTTTCTAAGGGTGATTTTGCCACTCAGATGGACTTGGGAATTGTTGCACCTATGTCCAAGGGAACAGAGTTACTGTCACAGTGGGACTGGAAGGCAGAGCTGTAACACAACACCCAAGGAGACTTCACTTGGAATCCACAGAGAATGGCCAATACCTAAAGACTGGAAGGCGGGGCCATTGCATAAAATGTCTCAAAGAATGGAGTTCTATTTTCAAAGCCATGAGTGCTAATGTAATATGCTCTGCTGACTTGATTGTTGACTGTTTCTCCTTCTTTCCACTATTTGTAATGGAAATGTCTAACTTTTGCTTGCCTGTTCTGCCATTGTATTTTGGAAACAGATAACTTGTGTTACAGATTTCACAACTGAGGAGGAATTTCAGGATTCTGGACTTGGACTTAAGGCTTTTGCTATGATGGGTTGAAAATATTTTGCAACTTGCAAAGGTGTGATTTTGGGGAGGACAAAGGGTGCAATACCATGGATAAAATCTTGTCCTCCCAAAAATATGTGCAGGAGTTTGTCTGAGCCATGATTCCCAGTATTGTGAGATGTTCCCCTATGCTGTAAACCCTGCCTCTGTGATAGTTATGAGGGAGGATCAGTGGCAGCTGTTTTGGTGGGGCAGGACTCAATGTATAGAATTGTATTTTGCCTTGAGGTAGCCCCTTGAGACGTAAAGGAAAGCGAAGAAAGTGGAAAGTTGGAGACCTCATACCTCCAAGAAAGCAGTGTCAGGAGCAGAGCACTTACATTGAAAGTGACAGGGTCCCAGCACTTCAGAAGCTTCCAGTCACGAGGAAGATCAATGACAAGGACCTTCCTCCAGAGCCAGTAAAGAAAACCTTCTCCTAGATTCGACATCCTGAATTTGGACTTTTAGCCTACTAGAGTGTGACAACATAAAATTTCTCTTTTACAGTCATCTACTTGTGATATTTCTATTAAAGCATTACTTGATGACTAAGGCAGTTATTAACTTGTTAGTTTCAATGTAAGAGTGTTTTTAACATTACCAAATGATAAACACTGAATTAAATGAAAACACAATGTTCTATTTTGCTTGTTTTCTTTTTTAATTTATACAATATTTAAGGCCAAAGTGTCCATGTGTATCAATCACAAAGAAAATAAGGTTGAAATTTACAAGAGTTAGATGATCATAAACATATACTATAGTAAACAGAGCCCACTAAACTAACCCACTGCCATCGAGTTGATTCTGACTCATAACAATAATATTCTCTGTGGGAGTAATTGAAAATGAGTCTCCTTTGCCTTTCAGAGTTTCAGAGACATTGGGAAACTTTCCTCTTCTGTGGGCTGTAACTCACATGGCCACAGTGGAAGGTCTAATGTGTTTCGCTTCACCTGGCTCTCTGCAGGAGAACTGCCAAGGACTCTATTTTGCCCCCCAGCCATATGTTTCAGTATGTCTCTATTGCTGCTGAAGCCAAAGTCTGATGTGCTTCATAAATCTTTGGATGAACTTGCAGAATGTGAATTCAAAAATTAATGAGCATGGATTAACAGTCTCCCTGGGCAGTCTTTGTTTATGTGCTTAACACATTAGACCTATGACCCATTCAAATCATTTTCATTGCATTATTGCAAACCTATGATCCAGACAGGTGCAGTGCAATTGGATAGCACACCATAATAAATAACCTCATATCCTAGTGGTTTTATTATACCAGTTTCAAATGTATGAAATTGAAGCTGTGTATAAATAGAAGCTTTCCAAACTTGTCAAAGAAAATTAGCAGTGGAAAATATTTCACTATGACATAAGATCTAAAACTTATACTGTGATTAAGAAACATAAAAAATACAAGTGATGTAAGAGAAGTACGAAAACATTAACATTTTGAATTAGCAACGCAGTAAGGTATAACTTAATGGAGAGAAGGCAAGCTTCATAGAAGAGGATGCTAATACGATAAATATTTGGGGGCACATAATGCCTAGGACCTGGGAGGAAAGAGTCTTGGTGGCTTAATGGTTGAAGTACTTACTAGATGCTTGCTTTTTTCATAAAGATTGCAGCTTTTGAAACACTACCAAGATGTTCTACCCTGTCTTATAAGATCTCTAGGAGCTGGAAATCCACTTGACAGCAGCAAGCTTATTCTTGCTATGTGAAATGTTACCTGTCCTAACATTTTCATGACCACTGGAATATACCTTTGCCCACTAATATTTTCTGCCACTCAGGTTTGTCAGGAAGCTTCTTTTCCACTGAAAGTGCATGCTGCTGCAAGGCAAGGCTTTCACGACTGTTTGAAAATGAAAAAATAAGTATCTGCCACCACAAAGTATTGTTTTTTACAGAGAATTGTATAAGATTTGTGAGGTTTTGACAAGAAAACAAGAAATTTTGAAAACTTTTATCTGGCACACATAGGTACCAGTGAGCTCTGGGGGTACTCTAGTGCTTAATTAGTGGGACAGCACTTGTCTCTCTGGTCTCTAAGCATAGGCTTATCAAGAAGGGTCATGAAAACAAAAACACATTTACCAAGAATTCAAGCACAATCAATGATTCATCATTCTTGCTTTAATGAAAACACATGACATCAACAAAAAATTCAAAGCAGAAACTAACATGGTCCTAAAAGTTTTGTTAATGGTCTTTTCTTTCATTCTCACTGTTAAGTAATTGATAATGGATAACTGATCAGTTCAAGAATAATAATTTTCAGTTGAAACCATCAGTATAAAACCTACAAATCCCACAAGTGGAACTTGTTACGGATTCAGTTATTTTCAACTAAATATTTGGGGTAAATGTCTTTGACTTCAGTGACAGCACATCTGCTTGACTTTCCTCTTACGTCAGTATGTATTATATCTCAGTCAGCTTTAAGCGTTTTTGTCGTGTGTTATTTCCCTTAAACTTCGGCATTTCTCCGGTCTCTCATCTAGTTTTGCTGTTCTTTCGTTCTATACTCAGTGAGATTATCAAATTCAGAGACTTTTGCATTATAGATATTTTGATGATTATTAAAAATATATCTATGTGCTGCTCATTTATTTCAGCACATAGATATATTTGAGATTCAATAGATTATACTCTACTGACTACTGGTACTGTTAGGATATAAGAGTATCTAGCAGGTATCCTAATCCAACATGTTCTGCATTTCTAAATTTCTTCTGTAGTAGTTATTATCATTTCCCGGTACAAAGGAGGGAAAAAAAGAATCATACTCATTTCTTCCCTTTTCTGCCCCAGTTTTAAGTTTATTCAACATGCTAGCTGTTTTTTCTTTTTTAATTATACTTTTTATTAGATTGTGACCTCTTAATCCACGTTACTAAAACAGTAGACAGCATAACTAGTGTCATTTCTCACCAGGGCTGAAACAGACAAATAAACTTCTAGTCTTATTTCTTCTTTACTCTAGTTTCCTCTTGAAACCTACAAGAGGTTAGAAAATTACCACTGGTCACCACAATATCCTTTAGTAATTTCCCATTCTCAGTGTAAATTCCTAATTCCATAAATACCTTATAGAGTTATTTCTGTAGATTTTTGTTTTCTTACATGTTGAGGCTACATCTAACCACTCTAACCTTTAAAGTATATTTTTTTTATTTTTTTCTATTTTTTTAATTTACTTTGCATGGCAATGCAAAGTAATTTAATAATGCTTGAACTCATATGTGTATTTGTTTGTAATTAAAGTATTGCATGTGTGTTTTAACAGTATTAATCAGCTTCTTCAAATGTTTACTTAGAAGCTTCATAATAAAAGGATTATGTTCTTGCTTTAAATCTAGAGTATGACTCATATAACATAAGACCAGGGAGTTCTCCGGAAAATTAATTTCCTGGAGAATGTCTATTGTACTTTTAATCCTTTTCACATAACTTTCTGTTATCAGCTTCTGATACTTGAGCTGTAGTTAGAGTTGTATTTAATGTCTTTTTTTTTTTTTGAAGAAAGGAGATAGTACTCTTTTCAAAATCAAATCTTGCTCACTGTTAACTTCATTCTACCTTAAGTATTTTAATTCTCACACTACTCATTTCACTTGGACATCTTATACATTGAGTAAGCATGTCTGTCATCTATACCATCTGTGAACTGCCAAAAATATTGAACAGGAAAAGCCTAAGGATGTTAACATAAATCATTCCATAGAAACCCCTGTTGAGCATTATTTTATTACTCATTATGTTTTGAATAGTACTGGTGAGCCCATTCCTCATTTATTATCAACACAAGTATGATCACATTTAAGATCTTGAAAAGTTATTTTGTTGAACTTCAAATAAACTAGACATTGTAATATTTTCTGAATGAATTTTCTGGACTTATGCAAAAACCAACCAGATAGTCCAGATTCAGATTTCTTTTGCAAGACTTTAGCTGTAGTCTTTGCAGTAAACCAACTTTACAGGCATACAAATGAAGACTATTCTACACTTAAGCTAGCATGGGTCCAGCTCTGGCCTGTCCACATCTTCTCACTCAGCAGTTCTTCCCAAACAAACAAAAATCCATTGCCTTTGAAATGATTCTGATTCGTAAAGATCCTATAAGACAGGGTAGAACTAACCCATGGGGTTTCTAAGGCTATAAATATTCACAGGGGTAGACTGTTACATCTTTCTCCTGCATAGTGACTTGCATATTTCATTTGACAAGCATCTAGTAAGTTAACACTGCTGACATTTGGGTTAGCAGCAGAGTGTTTTAACCACTAGGACACCAAGATTTCTTGCAGTAAGAAAACAAGATGTGATAAAAAATTATTCCTCACTGACTTGTGTGATACATATAGTTCATTCTTCCAAGACTCCTTTTCAATCACCTTTCAAGCGAGAGCTTTGACAGAGAAACCACGTATACATTTTTCAACCAAGAAAAATCTATACATACAATTCTTTCTCAAACAACAAGTTGACAGATGAATCTGCAGATGTATACAGACTACAGTGAAATTGTATAGTCTCAAAATAAATGCCTTATTTTAAAGAAACTACTTATCTCTGGGGAAGA